>JASDDO010000014.1:179126029-180326029 GCA_030015575.1 Agapanthus africanus
GGCGCCATTTGATTGTATGCGAAAGAGTGTTGGTAGTTTTAACCATAATCAGAACGGTGTCGCGCGTAGCTAGACCGAGGTGAGTACGGGTCGTCCTCAGGGAAACGTGGAACCTTTCAATCTTACTTTAGATGTGTTGAGAAAGGGAAAGAATAAAGAATGGTGAAATAGTTTCTAGATCTACGTTAAACATGGATGCAAAATATAGATCTAGATTAACTACGGATGTAAGTTTATATAAGAAGGGGGCTTGTATGGGTTCATTAGGATTTAGTAGTTATGGATGATTAATTAAAGATTACTCTTTTTATCCTTTAATAGATTTAAAAATAGAACGACAGTGATGCATGTAGATTAGGGTTTCTGGAGGGAAAAGGAATCCCACTCTTAATCCCTATCTCGACACGGAACTCCGTTCATATCCAGCCTTTACCAAATCAATCATTAATCTAATCTCTAATCGCGGTCGAGACTAACAATGACTTGGTAGCGCGTCCGATTAGGATGTTAATGATTCTTTTGATAAAGTTTATAAACTTTATAGGACGTAAAAGAGTTTAAGGATTTACATCATCCATTAACCTACCATAATCCTATGAACCCTAACAAGCGGAGAATTACTCGCGCATGTTGGGAGAAGAGAGATGGAGAGAGAATTCATAATGAAACTACAAAGAAATAGAATAAGAAAAAGGACTATTTTTATTAATCAACAAAACTCATTACACTTTGTTCCCTTAGAAAATGATTACAAATACTAGTTTGCTTCTTGATCTCTTCTTAGGAGGTAGATGAACTGTTGATGATCAGCCTGGATGCGTGAGCCGTCTTGGACTTCGTGATCCGTCGACTTGATTCCTTTTCCAACAGGCTCTCGGTCCTTATTTATACTCCAAAAGCCAGAACCCTAGTCTCCTAAATTGGAAACCATCAGTTAAGATTCTACCAGAAAATCCCAGCTCCCTACACCTCTGGCACGCGGCGGATCCGCGGCCAATAGGGGGTTTGGCCGCGAATCCGCGGCCAAGTTATGAGGATCGTTTGGTGATTTTTCTGGGGCTTCATCTATATTGCCACGTGGTGATCTTTTGAATCTCAGAAGCTGAAAATCTTCTCGTAGTTACTGCCAGACTTGATTTCTTTTGTTTGCTTTCTTAATTAGGCAGGTTTGCTTTAACAACTTTGATTCTCTGATTTTTAGCCCCTGAAAAATTCTGCACATCTCAACAAATAATATTAGCGGAGTTTTGTTTTATTGAGATATTAATTTCAACATTAAGATTTGGTCAATGATATTTTTGCATACATATTCTTACCAAATGTAATTATAATATATCAACATATGAAAAATAGTATTTTTACAGATAAACCCTCAAATGTATCATATATTATAATAAACACCTTTTCTAGTATAGAAATAGTAGGAAAAATGTAATAACAAATGTGCAGTTTTATCAACTGAACAGTAGTCAACCCAGATGTCGACGAATCTTCATTGTGAAAAGTCACAAGAGTCGCCGGCATGCGGTTTACTTCGTCCATAAAGTCCGCAGCAGAAGTGAGATTTCGACATTAGGTTTTCAATAAATTCACTTAGTATTCGCCTGCCATTTGCCGCACCTCTGGAAGACTGACATTTAGCGAAGGCCCCGCGGGCATAGAAATACGAGACTTGAAAGGAGCCAAAGCCGGTGTAGCTGGTACGGAATAAGACACGCACAAAAAGCGTCAGATTTTAGCCTAAACTAAAAATAATGATGAATGAGATCCAACCTACCCAATAGTTAAAATGGGCAAATCAGGGAGCATAAAGGGCTCGGCTGTTTCTTCGTCCTCTCCTTCGAGCCGTAAAACTGTGGTCATTACGGGAAAAGCCTATTAAAAAGGGGATACTTGTGGAAAAATGAAATAAGAAATGAAGGATATACTGACCAACGCCAGAAGGAGGAACAAATCCTTATTGAAAGCAAAGTGAGAGGTTATCATTTGGCATCAAGCAGTCGAAAAGCACTCCTACAAGATTGCAACAATATACGGTAAAGAAATTAATCCAAGAAGTAATATCAATACTGAAACGAGGAAATAAAAGATCTTTACCTTTCGTCGCTGAACCCGAGAGAGCTTGGGGGTGCGAAAGAGATAGGTGGAACAACGACAGTCATGGTGACGGCTGAGGGGATTCTTCAATCAGCACAGCGTCAAGGTTTACCGCACCTATATTCAAAATAAGGGGATATCAGCGAATGTGTTTAGCAGGATTGAGAACCCAAAGTGATAACATGAAGAATACCTGACGGGGGCAGAAACCATAGCGGTATCTGGAGCGTCACTAGTTATGACAGCTTCCTCGATTTCCACTATCACCGGGAAGACGGACTCAACGTTTGCACCTTCATCTTACGAATCAATAAGGGCCGTCATTATGCTAGAGTCACCCGTGGATATCGGGGATCCATAAGGAAAAGAAGTGGTAGCTGGAACAATCTCAGATTCGAAATGAAGGCTCGGCGTCCCAGAACCCCCTGATGCTGGCACCTCACCACAACGCTGACACCTGAACTCGGCCATGCTGTACCATTTAAAGAAAAACGTGTTATAAGTCCTACCAGGTTTCATTAAGATATCATGAGCTGTCTTACTCTGAAGTAACCTCTCAGCCTCTTCATGAGCTGCGTGCGCAATTTGCATATGAGCGGTTGACAAGGCAGAAGGAATGTCCTCCATGGGAATATCAGGGGGTCGTATATCACTCGAACCCGCCCCTGTGGCCAAGCTATCCTGACGCTCCCTCGCCGCGTACTTCCGACGCTTCCTTTCGGCTTTAGCCGTACGACGAGATCTCTTTAGAACCACAAACAGGGGAACGTCTTTATCCGAATCAGGCTCAGCCTCCGGATCGGGCTACAATGTCCAGTATCAGCCGCTTAAGGACGCTTCCCGTAGCGGTCCTAGGGTGACCTCAATGGTAGCCGGTTGCTCAGAAGGCTCCGTAGGTGCCATCGAGGGAGGGATATCCTCCGCACCACCACCTAAATATGTCATCGCGCTCGGAATAACACAAGTTGTGGTGGTTCCTGTAATAAAAGGGGGAGTCAAGGTGTGAACAAAATGAGCTAAATATGTGTATTCAAAGGCATCACAAAATGAATCATACCGACGACCATAGAAGAGCGAAGCCTCTCCTCTTCCTCGAAGTTTTGAGGGATGCCAAAAGAGCCTTTTCAGTAGAGATGCCTGTTAGAAAAGAGCGTTATAAAATGCGATAAACTCTTAAAATATACAAAAGAGTATAAATGAGATATACTGCCGCAAGAGAAGCAAACGCTGTTTGCTCGTGGGCTAATCTCTCAGAAGCCTCAATAGCAGCTTGAAAATTAGTTGCGACATTCTCATTAGTAGAAGCTTCAAACAGACCGTTGTAGCACCATATTCAGACAAGCCTTTGCTATAGAGAGCATGAGGCTCCTAACCGAATACAACGTCAGCCGAAAACATGGATTTTTTCTTCTTCTGATAGCTGGCAGTAGCACATTATGGTAGAAGCTTGCGCTTTACAGGCTTCTTAGGACGATGAGTCCCGATTTCCGAGCAATACTTGACTTAGGGGACGCCACAGCCATCATATTGCTAGGAGCACTTACGTCCGGTCGTAGCTTAGTTGTCGACACTATCGGAAAGGCTCACGGAACTACAACCGCGTTGCTCTCTCTCAAAGAAGGACGGACAACCACCCGTCGCTTCAGCGGAACCGCGGGATTACTGGCCAGGACAGAATCCTTATGATCAAGAAGCATCCGCCTTTATTTCTTAATAACGGCATCCGTTGCATGCTGATACCAGGCAATGTAAGCGTTTGAGTCCTTCGGGATTATGACTTAGCTCAACGATCAGAAAATGAGACCTCGTGTTCAGCCGCATAAAATGGTGCGCCGCATTGCGAATGCTCTTCTCTGTAGCAATCAGATTGATGAGAAATGATTCAAGGGGAACGCCTTGGTTATAACCGGATTGCTAAGCAAAGCGATGCGGGTTTATACCTCATGAATAACACCGAGGCATTTTTCCTGAATACTAGGAAACCCGGTCCGATGGAATACAAAAGCGCGATCTCTTGGGCCCTCAAAGCAGAAACTCCATCCTTAAAGACATCATGAAGAGGCTGGACCACTTTGGAGGGTTCTTTATCAACGGTCAGAACCCTATCAACAAAGGTCATGCTGTCCCCAACCATGCGCGGACGCAGGAGCAATCACTGAGCCTCTCACTGTGTTGGGTCCGGAGAAGAATCGTCAACCAATCGCATGACCCGAGGGAAATTGTACCCTTCATAAAATCTAGGTCTTTTGTGCACACCAATCTACCCAACACGTGCATCTCGATCCATGAGGTGAAGTAATGCAAAGGGAGATTTATAGGCTTTAAACCCGGTTGGGTGGTGTTGGTCGCTAAACTTAGACCATGATACAAATGGGCCAATCCTGTAACCCCAACAGCTATACGCATCCCCCGCAACGCGATGAGCCGGATAGAAAACAGACGGTCTGTTTCCCCCAATCAGAGCAAAGCTCTGTTCAAATTTTGAAATTTGAAATTTGAAATGAAGCAGCGCTTCATAATAGCGCCAGTGCTGAGGGTCAAAGACCCTGTTGCAGCGCTCACGTGCAAAGCACGAGAGCGCTAGCGCTGGAACTAAATGTTCTCCACTGTTGAATCAAAAATCCAATGAAGATGATAAACTATCAATTGACTAGAATAAAATTCTGTTAAGGAAACATTCCTCAGAATCTTTCCAAACAGGAAAGATTGTGCTCTGAAAATCAGACCACCATTGGATCAATGATCCAATGGTGATTAAAAATCACCAAAATACAGAATAAATTCTGTAGGAGAAAAGATTTCCCAATCTTGTTAAAAACAAGAAGATTGCCTTCTGTAAAATAGAAGTCCTAGGATCAAAGATCCAACGGTGGGGAAATTCCCAAATCAATTAGAGAAAAGATCTCTTCAACCGATTTAACAAATCAGCCTACCCTATATAAATGCCCCAAGACTTCAAGTCTGATAGAGAGGAACCCCCCCATAAACTTTGAGAAATTTTAGAAAGAAGAGCAAGCTCTCAGCAGAAGAAGAATTTCTTCAAGGTAAAATAAAGAGATCAAAGCATCTCATCAGAAAAAGAACCTAGTTCTTATGCTAGATCATAGATCTTTAAGACAAATTGTCTTTCACAAAAGAGATCATAACATCTCATTATAAAAAGGGGGGGGGGAATAATTCAATTCTCTTAGGATCACAGATCCATAAAGGCAAAGCCTTTCATAAAAAACATAAGAGATTGAAATATCTCCTATAAAATAAGAACTTTGTTCTTAGATCCATGAGACAAAGTCTCTTATAAGAGAAAATTTAATTCTCATAGCGCAAAGCTGCCTAAAAAGAGCCTTAGCACTCCAAATTTAAAGAAGTGCCTCAGCGCTCTAAATCCAGCACACAGCGCTGCAGAGCCTTAGCACTCCAAGTCACAAGAAGCGCTCTGCGCTCCAAAGACTGGCGCTCAGCACCAAGCGCGCCACGTGCTTCTCACGTGTGCACTACTTAATAGAAGCGCTCCGCACTCATTGACTGGCGCTCAGCGCTAAGCGCGCCACGTTCTCCTCACGTGTGCGTTACTTAAACAAAAGCACTCTGCGCTCATTGACTAGAGCTCAGCGCCAAGCGCGTCACGTGCTCCTCACGTGTGCGCTACTTAAAGAGAAGCGCTCTGCGCTCATTGACTGGTGCTCAGCGCCAAGCGCGCCACGTGCTCCTCACATGTATGCTACATCACAAGAAACGCTCCGCGTTCATTAACTGGCGCACAACGCCAAGCGCACCACGTGCTCCTCATGTGGGTGCTAGGAGAACATAAATTGTTCTTTAAACAATAAAGTCCCAGAGCCATGATGAGTGCTCAGAACTCAATGAAAGGCAAAAAGATTGTCAGAGCCCAAACCAATGCTCAGTATTGTTAAATGTTCAACATTTTAACTAAATGGGCAGAGCCCAAAGTGGCCACAGAACCCTACTTCAGATTAACTGAGCCCATATGCTCATAAATTTTTGATTTTAGTCCCAAATTGGACTACAGATTTCCCAACCAATATTGGTTCAAGGGTACATCTCTTCACTCCTCTGATATTTGTCGTTGTAATCCTTCAACGCCTTCAGAGAGGTGACGGGTCCCGACAACCAGACATTTCACGGACTGTGGGGTCCTTAAACTCATGGACTATGATGTCCTTAAACTTTACAAACTATGATGTCCTTAAACTACCATGGACTATGAGGTCCTTAAACTCATGTATTATGATATCCTTAAACTTTACGGACTGTGGGGTCCTTAAACTCCATGGACTATGATGTTCTTCAAATTTTGGACCGCAAAGTCCCTAAACTAAAACAATAGAGCCCAAATGCTCTTTTGTTGGATCTAAATGATCCTGTTAAGTAGATCTTAGTCTAAAATTAGACTAACGTATCCTTAACAAATGACTAAGTAGATCTTAGTCTAAAATTAGACTAACATATCCTTAACAAACGTTTAACTTAATCTTAGTCTCAAATGAGATTAACGATCCTTAAACCCAACCCAAACCCAAATCTAAGAAAATACGGATTTGGACTAATCCACGCCCTACGGGCGACAACATAAATTAGTCTCCGTATACAATCCACGGGCAACCAAAAACAAAACAAATATACACGACACGAAGTGACCATCTGGAGAAGGAGAAAGTGGTTACCACGATGCGGTAACGTAATTAACTCCAGGGGCTTGTGCCTGTAGGGAAGAGCGTCCCCACAATCAAAAAACCCTCACAATGAAGGGGAATCTGACGAAGTCTGCTACATCGGACACATCCGTCTAAACCTTCGATACATGGTGCCATAAATTAACTTGGCATCTTCGAAGAGGTGGATGGATAAAACCAAATAGCATCTACCCCCAAATTCAGGCAAGACTTTTGTCTTCCCGGTATTCGGCGGCGAACAGTAATTAGAATCTGCATGCGAGCGCTGCAACAGGGTCTTTGACCCTCAGCGCTGGCGCTATTATGAAGCGCTGCTTCATTTCAAATTTCAAAATTTGAACAGAGCTTTGCTCTGATTGGGGGAAACACGGTCTCATATAGTGATGGTACATTGGGAGCGCAAACCAGCTCAGCTACAAACAATTGAGCCCATGAAAAACGTTTCCTCGTCAATATCTGGAGAGGCAATCTCTGCAAAAGGGATGATAGGGGTGTCCGGAATAAAGAACTGTTTTAAATCCGCATCTGCAGTCGGCAATTTGTCCAAGCCAAACCCGAACGGATCATCAAGCTTGATGAACTTCGCAGCCTTCTTCGATAAAACCTCCGGACAAAGGAAACGGGCAACAAAGTCCGTAAAGCTAAACCCCATGCCCCCCGGACTCTAAAAACAATCTCTCATAGATGTTTAACACCTTGATCAAACTCGGGAACTTGTGGCGGATAGCATTTTCCGGGATAAGGCCCATGACTACCGAATCAGTGGCGAAGATATACTCATCAAGAGGAAGTATCTCCTCATAATGCTCCCCTCTGACGGGTAACCCGGAAATTTCTGCAAATTCTTCCAGTGAAATCGATACCTCACAGTCCAACAAAAGAAACGTGCGGGTCAGAATATTCTACTGCTCCAGAAAGGATTTAACCCATCACACATGAGGAGTGTGGTAATAAAAGAGAGACACGTAGACCACTGGGTATAACCCGGTTTTCAGTAGAAGCGATTTCTTGGCCGATAAAATGTAACGGGCCCACTAGAAGTAACCAGCCAGATGTCGAGGGGTCACTCCTATTGTGTAAACCTGACCCTAAGGACGCGCTTCTCTTTGACACATGCTACGCCCCAAAATATCTAGGGCTGTTCACCGCTGAAAGACCGGACCGAGACGTTAGGACGTCTGGCATGAACTCTGGGGGCAGATGCTATTTGGATTTATCCGTTCACCTCTCCGAAGATACCAAGTTGATTTATGGCACCATATATCGGAGGTTTGGAAAGACGCGACCGTTGTAGCAGACTTTATCAGATTCCCCCTCATTTTATGAGGGTTTTTTTATTGTGGGGACGCTCTTCCCTGCAGAGGAAATCCCTTGCAGTTAATTACGTTACCATATTGTGATAACCACTTTCTCCTGCTCTGGAAGTTCACTTCGTGCCGTGTGTGTTTTTGTTTGTTTTGGCTACCCGTGGATTGTATACGAAGACTAGTTTATGTTGTCGTCCGTAGGGCGCGGATTAGTCCAAATCCGTATATTTTAGATTTGGGCTTAGCTTTATTTAAGAACCGTTAATCTGGTTTGAGATTAAGATCAACTTAAATGTGTGAACATTTGGGCTCAATTTGTTCTTGCTAAGGATGCTTTAGTCTAATTTGAGACTAAGATCAACTTAGCAAAATTTTAAGCATCATTTTTATTTAAGATCCAGCAAAAGAACATTTGGGCTCAGCTGCAAGAAAATCTCAGAGACTTAGCCAATTTGGGCTAAGTCTACTTAGTCTTTTTTTTATTCAAGAATGCTAAGCACTCATTTGGGCTCTGTTTGTTCAGCATTTTTCTTTTCATGTAAAAGTGCTAAGCACTTATTTGAGCTCTGGCACTCATATGTATGTCATGTGAAGCATTAAGTCATGGGCGCTGCCCGATGAGTGTTGAACACTTTAGTCGTTTTGACTAATCATGAAGTGCTAAGCATTTTTTATGGCGTCCACGTGAGGTGCACGTGCAGCACTGGCCACTGCCCAATTAGTGCTAAGCACTCAGCCGTGTTGGCTGCATATAAAGTGCTAAGCACTTTTTGTATGGCGACCACGTGAGGAGCATGTGCGGCGTTGGGCGCTGCCTAATCAGTGCTAAGCACTTAGCTGTCTTCGGCTGCATAGGGAGTGCTGAGCACTTTTATTCAGCGCCTACGTGTGTTTCACGTGAGGCGCCGGCCTTCTGTTTTGTGCGCTCGCGTGTTTTTCACGTGAGGCGCTAAGTGCTGTTAAAAGGGGGCGTCCACGTGAGGCGCTAGACTTTTTTTCTTTTTTAGAGATTAAATCTCTGTTAATAGCATTTTGACCATTAATGATCACCAAGATCTTCGTTTTTGAAGATCTAGGATCAGGTTTTTCTTTAAGAACTAAGTTCTTTTATAGGTTCTTTTTCCTTTTGTTTTTCTTTTGGTCCTAATTCTTTTCTGAATTTTTTATTCTCAAAAACAAGATCTTCCCGATGAGAATTAAATTCTCAACTTGTGGGAGACTTATCTTGTGGATCTCTGATCCATAAAAAGAACTAAGTTATTTGAGAAGTGTTAAACCCTTAAAATAGGTAAAAAGAGATATTTTGATCTCTAAATTTCTTTTACCTAGGTTTCTTTTGAAAGGGAAATCTTCCTCTGTGAGAATTGAATTCTCTATTGTTTTTTGGAAGCATTCTGTATTTTTTAGAAGCTTATGGGTTTTTTTTCTATCTGAGACTTGAAGTCTCGGGTTCTTTATATAGTGGAGGCAACTTTGTTACTTAATTCTGAGAAAATCTCTCATTGAGAGATTCTAATTGATTTATTTGGACTCAAAATTGAGTTAAGTAATTTTACTTACCATTGGATCTTTGATCCAAAGACTTCTGTTTTTACAGAATATGATTTTTATTTTTAACGAGATTGGGGAAATATTTTCCCTGTACAGAATTTATTCTGTAAAAATGGTGATTTTTAATCACCGATGGATTTTTTAATCCAATGGTTCTCTGTTTTACAGAGAGCAATCTTTCTTGTTTAGAAAGATTGAGAGAATATATTCCAAAATAGAATTTTATTCTATAATTAGATATTTGATCCAACCGAAAGTATCTTTCTTATTTTAGAAAGATTTGGAAAATGTTTTCTCCCAACAGAATTTAATTTTGTATTTTGATGATTTATCATCTCCGTTGGATTTTTGATCCAACGGCTCTGTTTAACAGAGATTATTGTAGAATTTAATTCTATGTAACACCCGAGCCCAATACTACTATTTTTCTGTTACTGGTTGAGCGTTAGATATTGCTCATTTCATTTAGCTTGCCTGTTTGACACTTACCATGAAATTTTATCTGGAAAGATCATTTCTGCATATAACAAATTTTAACACCTAAAATAAAATTAAAAATATCCATCTTGGCCTACTCGACACCCCTAGCCACGTGGTAGCGTCCGTACATCGAGTTCTCGTCCCGTTCAGTGAAACGGGCGAGTTTGGACGGCTACGCGCGTGTCCAGGTGTCCGACTTGGGGGTATGCTTTTTAATCATAAAACATTTCATTTTAAAATTTGGAACCCGCTTAAAATCCTATTATTTTAATTTCAAATTTTTGGACCCGATCCGGGCGCGATTTGGAAATGTTTTGTTTTGCGCCAAAATCCCAATTTTAATATTTTTAAACCGTAATATATATTCCTTAAACTTACACTATATTTTCTTATCCTTACAATATTTTATCAGTTCTTTTAACCCACGAATCTTTCTTTCCCCAGCCAATCACGAGGCTGCTGTCCCCATGGGCCCCACCTCCTCAATATCTCTCTATCTTTCTCCTTCTCTCTCCCTCCCCGTAGCTCTCTCTATCTCTCTCTACATCTCTTCTCTCTCTCTCCCGTCTCTTTCTCTCTCTCTCTCCTCTATATATTTTCTTCTTCCTTTTCTTTTCCTTCAGCAGCGAGAGAACCCAGAAAACCCCACGAGCCCTCGCGAGAACCCTAGCCGCCTCGTCCCCGTCGCCGCCGCAACCTCGTCGCCGGCACCACCGTCACCCTCGCTCGCGCCTCCTCGTCTCGACCACGACCCTCGCCATTCTTCCCCGTGCGCCTGCAACCCATCACGAGCTTCGCCCTCAACCCTAGCCACCTCCTTCCTTGCCGCCGCAGCCCCGACGCCGGCGCCAGCGTCACCAGCACCGTCGACTCCTCTGCCTCGCCTCGCTCACACCTTCCTTCTTCCACCACCGCGCACCCTGCACCTCCGCGACCACCTGCAGTCCTCCCTGCATCGCCTGAGGCACCGCCGGCGACCACCTGCGCTGTCCCTAGCCGTCGCCGACGATCCACGACCCCCCAGAACACTTCATCGCCGGAGACGCCGTTCTCGCCGCCGTCGATCTCGCCGTCGTTGCTAGTGCCCTCTGGACCAGTGAGTATTCCCCCATCTTCTCCTTTCTCTGCTCATTCCCTTCTTTTTCTAGATCTACACCGTTGAAACCCTATTCACGGTTTTTGTGCTCGCCGGAATCCGGCCGTACCGGCGACGTGATCCGACGTTCCAGCGAGGTACCCCGATCGTGTGGTCTCATTGTCCGTTGTTTGGGTTCAATCCGTGAACCGTGCGTCCGTCGCGAGTTTCCCCGCCGACGTTACGTTCCGTTTTTCCCGGTTCGCGACCCGTCGAGGCAAGTACCCCTTGCAACATGCTATACAGTATATTTATATATGTATTGACACCCTGAACTTGTAAAACTTAACTTGGTATAGTCGTTTCCTATTTGGTTACAATATGTCATTATATCATTTTACTGTTAACATGGAATTTACAATTTAAACCTACTAATCAAATATACCTGTTAAATCACATTTTACTGTTTAAGAGATGGTAGCACTTACCCATGTAGTTCTATTACATTCGGACTTTTGTATTCAAAGGCTTGATATAACTGTATTGCACCGCTAAGGGTGCTTAAACCTGTTAACATGACTAAACGGCTACATTGTATTACTGCACTCTTGTGATTGAATGAAACTGCTTATTATTTAATTCATTGCTTATTTCATGTTGTTAATACCCACGTGTGATTATATATCTGATTGGGAGCACACTCACGATATTGCATACATCTTGACCTGACATTGCTACACATGTATATATTGATACACCTGACATGGTACCGTATACTGTTGACTTGGCCTGATGTACCATGACCCGACCTGTTACCTGATCTCATGCCTAATGCCAGCAAACCTGACATGTAGTCCTCTTGGACCGTTCCTGTTGTCTATCCAGACAAACCTGCTTTTACCTGATCCTGTGTTGGCATTAGTTCTTGATTACTGAATACCTGACTCGTCATACATAACTTGGGGGTATGGGGAAATCAAAAGGTGAAATCGACTTGTAACTCAACAGTTCGATACCTGTTCTTATCAGTCTTACGGGCTAGGCCAGCCCCGGAGTGATAATGCTGACATCACTCGCCCATCCTGCTATTTGTTACGCCTAGCGGCACGTCTCGGATTCAGCCCCGAGGATCTTGACCGTGGTCCCGGGCACGCACGGGATACTATTGAGTTACATCGACGATTCATCAATTGATTTCAAAGACTTTAGGATAGAAAACCTGATAGAACAGTTTAGTTACCCACTGCACACTACCCTGCACTGCTTGATTCACATTATTTGCTACTCTCGTTTTATTCATGTTTATTTTGCATTGCCTGTTACACTATTCATAGTATATTACTTGATGACATGACGCGCTGATGTCTGGGTTTTGCATGGCCCAGATTCTGTACCGCTGTCGCAGTCCGAGCAGGAGTACTTCAGCCAGCAGGCTGAGCTGTGAGGTGTTAGTATTAGCTTAGTTTTTATTTCCTGCATTTATTTCCTGATGTGAGCCCGCATTATGGGACATACTTTTCAGTTATTTGTATTGGATCATTTGCTTCCGCATTTAGTTATTATTGACTCATGTTATTCTGGATTATGGACATGTTTTAGGAAATTTTATCTTGTTCTTGATATCTCTACAGCCGTTATGTGACTGTGGATGGATACTTCCTACCCACAGGTAGCATGGTTGGCTATGTCACTGTTCCCCCAATCAGAACAAGGCTCTGTTTGAATTTTGAAAATTCAAATTTTTGAAGCAACGGTTCAGATCCCGTGCGCTGCGCGCAACGCGCCACGTGTCAGAAGTTGACACGGCAGCACAACGCCCAAGGCAGTGCGTCCAATCAGAGCAAGGCTCTTTAAAAAACATAAGCAACACTCAGTTGCGCAAACACGACTGCGCAAGCGCACCGCAGCGCGACACGTGTCTGCGCAGTTGCGCAAAAAGAGCTGCGCAAAAAGAGCTGCGCAAGCGCACCGCTGCGCGACATGTGTCTGCGCAGTTGCGCAAACACGACTGCGCAAAGCGCACCGTTGTGCGACACGTGTCTGCGCAGTTGCGCAAGCGCTGTTGCGCAAGCGCTTCACTGCGCGACACGTGTCACTCACTGGGGGAGTTGCGCAGAACAGAATAAATCTTGTTAAAACAACAAGATTTTCTTATATAAGGCAGGGGCCTTGGGATCAAAGATCCAACGGCGGGGAAAATTCCCCAAATCACTCAGAAAAAGATTTATGTAACAAATTTAACTAATTTATGAGCACTATAAAAAGGACCCCAGACCTCATTTCAAAGACATCAAGATCTGGATAAAAAAAAAAGAAAAGAAGAGAGAAGAGAACTCTGAAGAACCCCTTGAGAATAAAAAAAAAGGTAAAAACCTTTAAAATAAGAGAAAATTCTCTCAGGAATAGATCATTGATCTAAGAACAAGATTAGTGATCTTCAATAAATAAATAAATAAATAAATAAAAATAATATAAAAAAATAGTGCCTTGCACTTGCTATGAACCTTTGGTTCTCTGGAACAAGAAAAAACTTGTTTTATTTTCTTTGATCTAAATTTAGATCAAGAAATTAAAAAAGTGCTTTGCACTTCTGTTCTTGAATCTAAAAGATTCCTAGTGCTTTGCACAAATGCAATGCATTACTTGAGGGGCCAGGCCTAAATCAAAAAGACCTAGCAGGCCTAAAAAAGGACAGAGCCCAAAACAAATTGATGCTCTGCATCCTTTCTGGGCAAAGCCCAAATAAGAATAAAAAGAAATTCAATGTAAAAGCAAATAAAATGTTGGACATTTTCAACTGGACTTAGCCCAATCGTGGCCATAAGTCCTCAAATCAAATTAACTGAGCACGGTTGCTCCCTAAATCAACTTATATCCGGCCCGAGGGTACATCTCCGAACTCCTCTGACACATGTCGTTGTAATCATTCAACGTCGTCAGAGAGGTGACGGGTCCTGACGACCACACACATGAATATGGACTGCGGGGTCCTTAAACTCGTGGACCGAAACGTCCCTAAACTAATATCGGACCGAAACGTCCCTAAACTAATGTCGGACCGAAATGTCCCTAAACTAATATTGGACCACCACATTCCTAAACTGGCGGTGGACCACCACGTCCCTAAACTGGAACAATAGAGTATCCAATTGCTCTTTTTCGGATCTAAACGGTCCCGTTTAAGTCGATCTTAGCCCCAAATACGGCTAACGTATCCTTAGAAATTTAAACGAATGATAAAACTCCAAGTCAACTTTGGTTCGAGGGTACATCTCTGAACTCCTTTGACGCCGGTCGTTGTAATCCTTCAACGACGTCAGAGAGGTGACGAGTCCTGACGACCATATATTAAATGAATCACTACGTTAAACGTCCCTAAACTAACATTGGACCGAAACGTCCCTAAACTAATATTGGACCACCACGTCCCTAAACTGGCGGTGGACCACCACGTCCCTAAACTGGAACAATAGAGTATCCAATTGCTCTTTTTCGGATCTAAACGGTCCCGTTTAAGTCGATCTTAGCCCTAAATACGGCTAACGTATCCTTAGACATTTAAACGAATGATAAAACTCCAAGTCAACTTTGGTTCGAGGGTACATCTCTGAACTCCTTTGACGCCGGTCGTTGTAATCCTTCAACGACGTCAGAGAGGTGACGAGTCCTGACGACCATATATTAAATGAATCACTACGTTAAGCTGATCTTAGTCTAAAACAGGACTAACGTATCCTTAACGAACGTTTAAGTTGATCCTAGTCGCAACGCGACTAATGCATCCCTAAACTAAAAATACCAAACCCAAATCTAAGTAAATACGGATTTGGACTAATCCACGTCCTACGGGCGACGGTATTACTCAGTCTCCGTATACAATCCACGGGCAACCACACATAAAACAACACACACGACACGAAGTGAAATTCTGGAGAAGGAGAAAGTTGTTACCGCGACGCGGTAGCGTAATTAACTGCAGGGGCTTGCGCCTGCAGGGAAGAGCGTCCCCACAATCAAAAACCCCTCACCCTGAGGGGGAATCTGACGAAGTCTGCTACATCGGCCGCATCCGTCTAAACCTTCGATACGCGGTGCCATAAATCAACTTGGCATCTTCGGAGAGGTAAACGGATAAAACCAAATAGCATCTGCCCCGAAACTCAGGCAAGACGTAAAGTCTGTGCGCCGTCGTTCGGAGGGGAACAGATTCTGGCACGCCCGGTGGGACCTCTTCCTCTTTCCACTCCACACTTCGTGTGTCGTCTTCGCGAACCAATCGCGGTTTGTTAAAAGGTTGCCTTCGGATTTCAAGTTGCTAAGATTTGGTCTTTTGTCTGGCGCAGAACTCAAGCATCCATGGATTCTAACTGCACCCACTGCGCGAAGTACCACTGCAACGGACGCTCCACCTCACCGGGAGGTGTAGCATATGGGCCCCAAGCGGCTTCCTTCCTCACCCTGCCAGTAGACCAGGTGACCCAAGCCACCACTGGCTTATTCTTCGGGACCATGATCCCACCGACAAGCTTCTCTATGCCGACACCTGCACCGGAGGTGAACAAGAAGTCGGTCTTCGACCGACTCACTGCTACCACGACCCCTGTCAGCGGATCGCCCGCTACCAAACCGACAGCCTCTGTTTTCACCAGGCTAGATCAGGACTCTAAACGGGCTGTCCCAGGGAAGGCAATGACTGCTGCTCCAGAAGTCGTCAAGGCGGCTTCCCCTGTCAAAGAGTCAGTCATTTCAAGACTGACGATTCCCGTTCCTGCCCCTACACGAAGATCTGTCTTTGACAGATTGGATATTACCCCGCAAGGAACAACCTCAGTTTTTAAAAGGTTAACACCGGCGGTGCCTCATTCAGACAGGGGGCAAAAAGAAGTTATCTCTACCTCCGAGCCAATCCCAACGGCTCGTCGTGCTCGACGTCGCCATTGGCAACGAGTGAGGAAGGCAGGGGGCAACTCCCCCTCAGGGCTAACTCCACCGGCTCCAGCAGTGGAAGTCAACGCTGCTGTTCCAACTGGGAACAGCTTCGAACTGCTAAGGAGGGTACGTAAGAATTCTCCAACCGCTACACTGAAAAGATCTCCTCCTCCTGTGGAGGGAGCTCCGGAAACAAAACAAGAACAGCCCCCTCAACGGCTGTCTTCAATGATTTATAAAGTTTGGCGAAGGGTTCAAGACTCTGTGATTGACCCAGGTCACTTTCGTAGCCAGAAAAAGGTGAAGGTGGAAAAAGACAAGGATTGTCCCATTAAACAGCAGGGGACAGCAGCTGCTAGGGTGCCCCCTCCAATGGCTCCTTCAACCTTAACGGCCCACAAAAGAAGGAGGCCAGAGAAAACCCCCGCGTCAGCGGCAAAAGTTAAAAATGGTGAACCTAAACGCCCTAAGTCAGGGGGCATAACAGTTCATACGGTTTACATGGCATCAGGAAAAGAAGACAGCCGTACGTCCACGGGTCATAGACCGCTTACACGGTCAGTGACCAAGGCTCAGGAGCAGCAACAGAAGCTCCAGGAGATAAACGCCATGGCTGCACTTACAGGGCCAAACGAAAGCCCTGGAACCTCTTCAGAAGAACGTCAAGAACAAGAAACGGACGCCGAATTCCTTCGGCGCGTACTAGAGAAGAAAGATAAAGA
The DNA here is from genome assembly GCA_030015575.1 of Agapanthus africanus. Lineage (NCBI taxonomy): Eukaryota > Viridiplantae > Streptophyta > Magnoliopsida > Asparagales > Amaryllidaceae > Agapanthus > Agapanthus africanus. The sequence continues at coordinate 179,142,885 of JASDDO010000014.1, forward strand.
AGCTGCGGAGCAGGCAGCCAACATAAAGAAAATGGCCCTCCTGTTCCAGGATATGGTGGGTATGATGATTCAACAAGATCCACCTGCTGGAGATCTCCCGATCGTTCTTGAAGACGATAGGGGAGAGACATCAAATCCTCCACCGGCCTTATCTGCAGCTAAAGAGGATACCATATCAAAAGCTGATTTGGATGAATACATCGTCCAGCAAATACGGGTGCATCAGGCGACTGAAGCAGCCGGTCAGGTCGTAAAGACGGGGCGACCATATCCGGGTTGGTACGATCAGATTAAGTACCCGACAGGTTATACAATTCCTAAGTTCCATGTCTACAAGGGGACGGGCAATCCTCATCAGCATGTTGCCCAGTTTAGGGCGCTCTGCGGCAACACCGGCGGTGATGACAAGCTGTTGCTTCGCCAATTTGTTGGAAGCTTATCAGATACGGCGTTCGAGTGGTATTCTGAGCTCCCTAACGACTCTATTAAAACCTTCGCGGAGATGGAGTTGCTGTTTACCCAACGTTTTGCAAGTGCCAGTGAACGTACCCCGATGACGGCACTGATTAACGCCAGGGTAAAACCCGACGAGACATGGGTTCAGTACGCTATACGGTGGCGTAATTTATGGTCAAAATGCGAGCAGCGCATAGAAGAAGCCCCTGCGGTGGGAATGTTTGTTGGAACCCTTGATCCACAAGCAACCATCTCACAGTTTATGATGTTCTTCAAGCCGACTACCTTCCAGGCTTTGATTGACAAACTAGCGCAGATGGACCAGATGGGCCATAAACCCCCTCTCCCAAAGCCGGACTCCCGAAATGACAAAGGAAAGGGAAAAGCGATCGTTGTCGCTAATGCTCAACAACAACCGGATGACTCGAAACCGGTTGCTCGTCCAAACAATGCGCGCCCGTACGTACCCCTTGAGGATAGGATGGGACGTCCTTATTCCTTCCCCCGCGATAAAACGAGGAGGTTATTCGAGCTGGCGTTGCGCAACAGACTCATAAATCTGCCAGATCCAAAACGTCCGTTGCAACCGAACGACGTCAACGAGCCCAATTACTGCCCTTACCATCGAGTGCTAGGCCATCCCATAGAGGATTGCTACGTTTTCAAAAATTGGCTTGAGAACCAGTACCGTCAGGGCAAATTTGCGCTTTCCGACAAATGGAAGGTGAATCCCCCGCAACCCCACACCTCTAAAGGGACGAATACGCCGGGGGCAACATGCTCCGTAATTGAAGAAGCTCCTTGGGAGGTCGAATTATCAGCCAAGACGAAGAGAATGCTAAACGATCTTCAAACATGTCCAGCGATCAAGTGGAAGAACCCCTTGGAACCACAGGTCATTGAGGGGATGTTGAAGCCACGTCCAACTCCAAAGACCAATGGTGGTGGCTCAAACACTCGCAACCGGTCGTCAAAATCTTCGAGAAAGAAGAGGAAGAAATCTAAAAAACCCGTGGAGCCTAGCGACAAGCGCACGGACTTACAAAAGCAAATTGACGCGTTGGATGAATATAACCAAAAGGCACGGACTCCCATTACACTCCAAGAGTTCCTCAATCACGTCTTTCAAGAAGAAGATGAGGGAGAAAGTCCATCGGATGAATCCGAGGAATATGTGGCAAACTGTCATATGATCTCCCATTCGATCACGAACGATGAAGAGACTTCTGGCACTAAAACGCTGGGGGCAGATACCGAGCCAAGAGTTCCGGAGTTATCAGTCGAAATGATTGACGCGTTCCTTAATGAAGCTCGATTGAAAAGTAAAGCGGATCGAGAACGCGAGATGGCTATATTCGAAAGGGCCAAGCGCCAGCGACTTGAGGAAATAGTTGAGATGATCCCGCTGGAGCAAAATGCCTCCACCGCCGACAAAAGCCAATCCAAGATGAGGAAAAAGTTTGCTAAGGCCATATCAATGGGCATGAAGCTACCATCCTCCAAAGAAGAAATTACTGGTGAAGCGAAAATGCACCCGTCTTATTGCTTATATCATCAGAAGGTTTCGCACCCCACCCAAGAGTGCAAAGCTTTCGACAGATGGTGGCAAGGATACGTCGCTAATCGACAACGCTTTAAACGGGAAAAGCGTAAAATTCATCGGGAGCAAAGATATACGACCGAAGAGCTTGAAAGAACTGCCGGCAATTGTCACATGGTTAACACTGGCAGGCCACAAGTGCCTACATTTGGGAGCGACTCTGATGAGGAGCTAGAACTTGCCCCTCTCTTTAAAGAGTCAACTTCGGGAAAAGAAGAAGAGCCAATAGTCTGCGAAAATATCCGGCTGCGGAATTGGACGCTGCCTGAAAAGAACCTCGGGCCCTTGAACAGAAAAGATAAAGGAAAAGAAAAGGTCTCTGAAGATATCATCTTAGATGACCAAGTTCTGGAAGAGCTAAACGCCAACAACCCGCCGAAGAAGAATAAGGTAGATTACAACGTCTTAGCACATCTGAGAAAGCTGCCCTCACAGCTCAGTATTCTCGACGCCCTTTTATTATCAAAGGAGGCGAGAGATTCGTTGATCAAGGCACTACAAGATCTGGAACAATTCCAAGCTTGCCTAGCAGAAGAAAAGATGAAGGATGAATTGGAAGAAGTGCACACGGCCGATGTCACTTTCGGCGACGAGGACCTTCTCCTTGGGACATGTGAACACAACCGCCCCCTTTATGTCTCAGGATACTGCCACGATATTAAGATAGGCAAAATCCTGATCGACAATGGATCCTCCGTCAATCTTCTCAACGTGCGAGTGTTAAAAGAAATCTGCATGAGCGTCCAGCACCTTGCTCGTGACAAGATCACCATCTCCGGGTTCGATTCCCAGTCATCAAGAACTCTTGGGTCTGTGATACTGACGATAAGCTTCGGGCTACTCGTCACGGACATTAAGTTCCATGTCATAGACGCCAAGACGTGCTACAACGCTTTGCTCGGCCGACCATGGTTACACGAGTACAACATCATCCCTTCTACACAACATCAGTGTATGAAGTATTTTAAGGACGGTTTCGAGTATACCGTGATGGGAGAACTGAACCCGTTCTCTGTGAACGAAGTCCGCAAATACGAAGATGCCAAATACTTCTTGCCAGAATTCGAAGATACGGAGAAATGTCACAAACCAGAGAACAAAGCTAACGCAACCATCCCTGTTTTCGGCAGTGATACTGAGGAAGAAGAGGATGTAATCTATTCGGGTCCGCCCCAATACACCAAGCCGGGACCATCCGCCCCTTCACTAATCTTTGGTAGTGATTCGGAGGACGAAGTCCATGCTGTATTCCCTGCTCGGCTTTCAATACAAGCTTCTGCTGATGAAGAGCGAAGTCTACAGATAGCCATGGTGCCGCTTGAACATTATAAAGAACTAGATGCGCTTGCCAACGATAGTGTGGAAGAATTGCGGACATTTTATGTCCCTCCCGGACGAAAAGGCGAGAGGGCAATCCTATTCTACCGTTCCGAAGAAAACAAGGTGCAAAAAGAACTTTGGCACGGTGCGGATCCAACGCTGGACAGACTTCAGCCCATCCGTCTACCTCGATATTATACGGAAGGCTTGAGGAGACTGCTGGAACGCCAGGCAATACCCTTTGAACAGACCGTTAGGAAGGCCAAATTCTATGACAGGGTTTGGAACGTCCCCGGAACTCAGCACAAGCTACCTAATGGCAGGATGCAGACGATCGGGCTCGGATACACTCGCTCCAGGAAACGGGAGCCGCTCCGCGACTGTTACGTCGTGCATAATTTTGATGAAGAAGCAGATGCTCAAGAGAAAAACGCTAATCCTGAACCAGTAAAAGTTCCTGATAAAAAAGCGCCCAGTCCATCATTTGAAGACCGGATGGGCAAACTTATAAGGGAAGCGGGTCAAAAAGTCCGAGATGATCACAATCGTGAAATGGCGATCTATGAGAAAGCCAAAACGCAGCGCCTCCTTCAACAGGCAGTAAAAGACGAAGATGCTGCCCCATGTCAACCTGATACAAAAGGGGCTCGACGCGCCGAAAAGGCGCTCAATAGCAACAAAGCAGGGCTAAGAAGCCCCGCAAACGAGAATCGAGCGTTATTGACCTATCCCTCATGAAGAAAATGGGTCGAGCATACTCGTTTCCTAGGGAAAAGACGAAGAAGATACTCGATCTTGCCTTAAAGCATCAAATGCTTACATTGCCAGAATCTAAGCATCCCGAACAAGCGGGCGAAGCCTCGCACCCAGACTATTGCTTTTACCATCAAGTGATTGGTCATTCTCTTGAAGATTGCTTCACCTTCAAGAATTGGGTCGAAGATCAGTACCAGCTTGGTAAATTCGCTCTGTCCGACAACTGGAGGGTAGTGCCACCACAGAAGCACGAGCCCAAGGCCATGAAAGAAAAAAACAGTTCCACATTGGGACTGGAAGCGAATTCGTAACTGTCACATGATAACAATACTAAAAGGAGAACCCGAGAACATGGACAGCCTTCCTTGGTGCCTCGAAAACAGCAATGATGAGGTAATCTCAGAATTTCCCCCAGCTCCGAAAGAACTGGAGGATGGAATACATACCACCGCAGATAGCCTCAAGAAAATCGAGTTGGGGACGTTAAATGATCCGCGACCGACATTCGTCAGCGAACTGCTGTCTGAAGAGAGGGTGGCTGCGTTAAAGGACGTCCTTGTGCAGCATAAAGATTGCTTTGCATGGAATTATTCCGAGATACCAGGACTAGATCCAGAAGTTGCTGTACATAGACTAGCGATATCCCCGGGTGTCAAGCCAGTTAAACAAGCGTCGAGAAGAATGCGCCTTGAGCTCGAAATGAGCATCAACGCCGAGGTCAAGAAGCTTATCGACTCTGGCTTCATCCAGGAAGTTCAATATCCTGAATGGATCGCCAACATCGTTCCGGTGATGAAGAAAAATGGGACGGTGCGCATATGCGTGGACTTTCGGGATCTCAATAAAGCTTGCCCGAAGGATGATTTCCCAGTGCCAGTCACCGAATTGATGATAGACAATACATCCACTCATGAGGTTTTCTCCTTCATGGACGGCTCATCGGGGTATAACCAGATAAAGATGCATCCCGAAGACCAGAAACACACCGCCTTCAGGACCCCTCTAGGTATATTCTGTTATAAAGTGATGCCCTTCGGTTTAAAGAACGCCGGTGCTACTTATCAGAGGGCCATGACAAAGATCTTCAACGACCTTATACACGAAATATTCGAATGCTATATCGACGATCTCGTGGTTAAAAGAAAATCATACGAAGAACATCTCGAGCATTTGAAGACCGTATTTCAACGCCTTTGGCAATACAATTTGAAGATGAATCCTCTTAAATGTGCGTTCGGGGTTTCCTCGGGCAAATTCCTGGGATTCATCGTCCGACACCGAGGTATTGAGATAGATCCGTCTAAAATCAAGGCGATCATGGAAATGCCTCCGCCAGGAACTCTTAAACAGCTGCGATCTCTCCAAGGAAAGCTTGCATACATTCGGCGGTTTATCGCTAATCTTTCAGGAAAGTGCCGTCCTTACAGTCACCTGATGAAGAAGGGAACCCCATTCGTTTGGGATCACAAATGCCAAGGCGCACTGGACGAGATCAAGCAGTATCTGCAAAACCCTCCAGTGTTGGCTGCTCCAGTTAAGGGAAAGCCTCTCATTCTTTACACGGCCACCCTTGAAGGTTCTTTGGGCGCGTTATGGGCACAAGAGAATGACCAGGGAAAAGAAAGAGCACTCTACCACTTAAGTCGGGTTCTGCTGGGGGCAGAAAGCAATTACTCCCCCATTGAAAAACACTGCCTGGCGTTGATCTTCGCAATAACAAAACTTAGACATTATGCATTAGCGCATGAAGTCCATCTCATTTCAAAGGTGGACCCTCTCAAATATCTAATGTCAAAGGCTATATTGACGGGACGACTCGCTAAATGGGCTCTGCTCTTAATGGAGTTCTCGATAACATATCGACCCCTCAAGGCAGTGAAGGGTCAGGCCATAGCCGACTTCCTTGCTGAGCACCCGATACCTGCCGATTCTCCCCTGAATTGCGACTTGCCAGACAAGCATGCGTTTGACGCAATCGACGGTGGTGATACCCGTTGGGAGCTTTACTTCGATGGAGCATCTTCCATGAAGAAGCACAAACAAAGTACGTCAATGATCAAATCGGGAGTAGGCCTTATCTTCGTGACCCCACAAGGAGGAATAATACGCTTCGCCTTCTCCTTAACAGAGCCGAGAACGAATAATGAAGCTGAATATGAAGCTTTGATAGCAGGCCTCGAGATCGCCATCGACATGGGAATCGAAAGCCTCCTCATATATGGCGACTCCCAGCTAGTCGTCAGTCAAGTGAATGGCAATTACCAAACATGCAAACCGGAATTGGTAAAATACGGTGAAAAGGTGCAACAACTGCTAACCCAAATTCCCTCCTATACTTTGGAGAGTATACCGCGCGCGGAAAACAGCAAAGCGGATGCACTGGCCAAACTTGCTAAAGAATTGGCTGACGAGAACCTCGATGACGTTAGAATCGTGGTACAAAGCCGTCGAGTGCTTACCCCAGCAGAAATATCTTTGGAATCATCCGAAGAAAAAGGAGCGAACGAGCAGACAACCATGCAAGTAAAAGATTGGCAAAACACCAAAGATTGGAGAGAAATCTTCATAGATTACTTCAAGACCCACCGAATGCCTGAAGAAGCATCCATAAGACATCAGCTCGTGAAACGAGCCCTGTCTTTCTCCTTCGTCAACGATACCCTGTACAAGAGGTCATTTGATTCTTTGTGGCTGAGATGCTTAGGACCTGACGAAGCGAAAAGAGGCGTCCAGGAAGTTCACGACGGACTCTGCGGTTCTCATCAAGCAGGCCCTAAGATGAAGTTGAAGATAAAACGGATGGGCTACTACTGGCCCACGATGATTCAGGACTGCATCGAATATGCGAAGCAATGCCACTCATGCCAAATTCATGGGGACTTCATCCACCAGCATCCAAATCCGCTACACCCGACAGTAGCTAGCTAGCCATTCGAAATGTGGGGAACTGATATAGTTGGCCCCATCGAACCAGCATCGTCTAAGGGACATCGTTTCATCCTAGCGACGACTGACTACTTCTCTAAGTGGGCAGAAGCGATACCGTTAAGAGAAGTGAAGACGGAAAATATCCTCCACTTCTTCAAAACGCACGTCATATATCAGTTTGGAACTCCGCGACGGATCATCTCCGATAACGGGCCAGCCTACAGAAGCCACAAGATCAGTCGCTTTGCACAACAGCATAATATAGACTGGAGATATTCCTCAGTTTATAATCCGCGAGCTAACGGTCTGGCTGAGGCCTTCAACAAGACCTTGACGAAGATCATGAAGAAAACGGTGTCACGAAATAAGAAAGACTGGCACGAAAGACTGCAAGAGGCTCTTTGGGCGTATCGAACTACATTTAAGACGGCCACAAACACAACGCCGTACGCGTTCGTATTTGGGACGGAAGCAGTACTCCCTCTCGAGATAGAATTACCCTCTCTACGAGTGGCAGTCCACTACGAGCTGACAGACGAAGAAAATGCTCACCTTCGGCTTGAGGAGCTTGACGCCCTTGATGAAATCCGACTCATAGCACAGCAAAATCTAGAAGCTTATAAAGCAAAGATGACGCGCTCATATGAAAGATTGACCCGACCGAGGACGTTCCGCCAAGGCGAACTCGTGCTAGTGGTCAAAAGGCCTATGATCCCCAATCGCGCCAAGCGGGGAAAATTCGAGCCAAACTATGAAGGTCCGTATATCATAGACAAAGTCTACCAAGGTGGAGCCTATCTACTCATGGACATGCACGGTGAAAGGCCTTTCAGACCGATAAACGGTCGCTTCCTAAAGAGGTACTACGCTTAATGAGCCACAGCCTAGGTCAATGATAGATGACGACGACTATGTCCGCTCGCTATCTTCCTAAGCTCAAGCTTTATAAAAATAGCCAACCTTCTCAACAACGGACCGAAATGTCCTTAAACTAATAGCAGACAAAAACGTCTTTAAACTAATACCGCAGCATCCTTAGGCTGACGAGATGAATAAAAAATAAAAAAATAAAAAAATATATATAATAAATAAAAACGGTATGTCCATAAGCAAAAAGGGCACGGATGAAAACTCGAAAGGGCTCCGTGAGTAAAAACAGCAGGGCTACCGGCGAGTGTTCGTGAAAACCCGAAAGGGCGCGACCTCGTAAAAAAAAAAAGAGAAAAAGAAAATAAAAAGAATAAAAAAAAACGGTATGTCCATAAGCAAAAAGGGCACGGATGAAAACTCGAAAGGGCTCCGTGAGTAAAAACAGCAGGGCTACCGGCGAGTGTTTGTGAAAACCTGAAAGGGCGCAACCTCGTTAAAGAACACTTATAGGGTCCTATCGACCTTGTAAGGAAAAACCACCCGCGTGAGATCCTTACGACTCACAAGGGAGCAACACACTTAGGGATCCTCACGATTCCTAGGGAGAAAATACACCCGCGAGATCCTCACGACTCGTAAGGAGAACTCTCTTATGAGACCCTCACGGCTCATAGGATTTGAAAGTCTTAAGTTACAGAGACCTAAACCTGTGCTTAAGCAATCCCCACAACCTTCGATATTGCCCTACAAGTGGCTCAATACTGACCCTTGTATACAATCCACGGGCGCGAATAAACATTTCCCTAGCCAAGATCCATCCGTGACTGGGGATATGTTCGCACGACCCTTGTAAGTCCTCTCGATTTACAAGGAGAAAACCCTCCTGTAGGATCCTTACGACTTACAGAGGAAACAAACACTTAGGAATCCTCACGATTCCTAAGAAGAAAGTACACTTATAAGATCCTCACGACTTGTAGGGAGAAATACCTTTGTGAGACCCTTACGGCTCATGAAGTCAAAAGCCTTAGTCGACAGGACCTTAACCCTAGTCACTAAGCCTCCTTTGTTCGACAACGACAGAGGCAAATGATGATTCGCTCCTGGTAATATCCCAGTTGCAGCGGTGCTGATGCCGAAATCGGTGTCCAATTTCAGGTTTACAGCGAAAAGCCAGTAGGCCGCTCATGCGTACGAAATAGCCGAAATGATGGGGCAACTTGCAATAAAAAGCAGCAAGTAAAATGTATGCATGCAAAATAGCCGAAATGATTGGGCAACTTGTAATAAAAAGCAACGAGTAAAAATAAAATAAATAGCCGAAATGATTGGGCACCGCGAAAAATAGCCGAAATGATTGGGCAATCGCGACCTTCGCGATATAAAAGCTGAAATGATAGAGCATCGCGGAAATAAAATAGAATAAAAAGAAGAAATGATAAAACTTTGGCCCTACAGTTAAGATCACATCGATCCCTGTATACAATCCAAGGGCGTAAACAAAGAATGAACCATACTTTCCCAGCGGATTCCGTCAGACGACGAACCCCAAACCTCAACGGTTCATTTCAACCGAAGAAGCCAGTGACTTCAGCAAAATTCCTCGACTCACGGATACAAACACTCCTTGACGAGAGCCTTCTGATCTGCGTCGACCCGCAGAGCCACCAGTGCCTCCGTAGGAATCCTCGACTCGTTTCAAACCCCAAGGAAACAAATAATCCTTGGCGCTTGGGAAACAAATAATCCCTAGCAAACTCCTTAACTCACGGATACAAACACTCCTTGACGAGAGCCTCCTGATTCGCGTCGATCCGCAGAGCCACCAGAGCCTCTACGGGAACCCTCGATTCGTTTCAAACCCCAAGGAAACAAATAATCCTTGGCGCTTGGGAAACAAATAATCCCTAGCAAACTCCTCGACTCACGGATACAAACACTCCTTGACGAGAGCCTTCTGATCCGCGTCGACCCGCAGAGCCATCAGTGCCTCCGTAGGAATCCTCGACTCGTTTCAAACCCCAAGGAAACAAATAATCCTTGGCGCTTGGGAAACAAATAATCCCTAGCAAACTCCTCAACTCACGGATACAAACACTCCATGACGAGAGCCTCCTGATTCGCATCGACTCGCAGAGCCACCAGAGCCTCTACGGGAACCCTCGATTCGTTTCAAACCCCAAGTAAACAAATAATCCTTGGCGCTTGGGAAACAAATAATCCCTAGCAAACTCCTCGACTCACGGATACAAACACTCCTTGACGAGAGCCTTCTGATCCGCGTCGACCCGTAGAGCCACCAGTGCCCCCGTGGGAATCCTCGACTCGTTTCAAACCCCAAGGAAACAAATAATCCTTGGCGCTTGGGAAACAAATAATCCCTAGCAAAATTCCTCGACTCACGGATACAAACACTCCTTGACGAGAGCCTTCTGATCCGCGTCGACCCGCAGAGCCACCAATGCCTCCGCAGGAATCCTCGAATCGTTTCAAACCCCAAGGAAACAAATAATCCTTGGCGCTTGGGAAACAAATGATCCCTAGCAAACTTCTCGACTCACGGATACAAACACTCCGTGACGAGAGCCTCCCAACCCGCGTCAACTCGCAGAGCCACCACTGTCTCCGTGAGAGAATTCCCGGTTCGTCACGCCTTGCGAGATAAAGTCTCGGGCAGCAAGGATTAAAAAACTTGCTTTCTGAACAATGGGGCCCTGCAAGTCAATCCAAAATGGTCTCTTGCATACTATCCACGGGTCTCACTCTCCAAAGTCGAGTTTCGACAAGGAGGGAAACAACCGCTTACGAATCCTCTCAACTCGTAAGAGGGAAAAATTCTCTTATAGGATCCTTACGACTTATAAGAGAAAACCACACTTAGGAATTCTCACGATTCCTAAGGAGAAAATCCACCTATGGGATCCTCTCGACCCGTAGGAAGAAAAGCCTCTACGGGACCCTCACGGCTCATAGAGTTGAAAAGTCTTAGGCAGTAGACCTGAACCTACGGCCTAAGCCATCACTATTTCTTAAAGAAGTCAAAATACTCGTTTTAGATATCCATCAATCATGGTTATTAAGACAGCCTGCTGACAATAAAAAGAAGATGACAGAAAGAATATCTGATCTACATTTGATTCGGCGTTCGTGACGCATTCATTTATGCACAGGCAGAAGACTCAGGACGAGAAATAAGACAAGCTGAAATAAAAAGGGAGGAGAGTTTCCATTCATACTGCTAAAAAAAATTCCTTTTTTACAATCATAAGAACAATAAATAAGAAACATTATTCAAATTATTACAACGGTATAACCTCAGACCCGGGGCACGGATTGAGGAAATCGAAAGTAAGGCCATCCAGAGTTCTTCTGGCCTTTCTAATTATTCTTATGCGCAGTCTTTCGCGCTCCTCTGTGTCAATATCATCGGCAAGCCCCCCTGGCCTTCGATAAGCAGCAACTATCGTCGTCTGCTGGAAGACTTGGTGTAGGATGTCAATGAGGCTGTTCCGCCGTTTCTTTGAGATCAGCCATGTCAGGTACACTGAATGCACCTTGTCTTCGGCATCATCCAGCGCGTTGAGCGGTAAGGCCTCATGAAGATCCGGAAGTGCTCTCCATATGGCCCCTAACACGACTTTCAAAAAGGCCGAACGACGAGACAACAGCCACCCACCACTTGCGTTCAGACGACCCATGACTTCTGCACATTCAGCGTCTGTAAACTCCTGGTTTTGTTGACGACCCTGAGCGCGAATATCGTCGTGAGTAATGAACTCGTGCAAACTGTATCGATGCACCGCCGCCATTATGCCTGGAAGAAATATTACAGGAAGATCAGCAATAGAAAAGCGATAACATACATAAAGGACTAAATTCCTAGAGAGCAAAAATATGTTCAAGGATAAAGTCCCCTGGACGAAAGCTCTGCTGGTTAAGATTAATCTAAGAATCGATTTTACCTAAAAGTTTTTTTTTAAAAACTTAAAAAAAAAAGGGGAGCAAGGCACCGGAGTTCTTGAAGTCAAGAACGAAGCTCTGAAGTTTTTGAAAATAAAAATCTAAAAGAGGATAAGTATCTGTGGGGGACCAAAGGTCCTATTTATAGGCATCAAGTGCCTCTTCGACTTCCAAGAGTTGTCACGGCAGTTTACCCTAATCGGAGCGAACTTCTGTTCAAATTCCGAGGCGGGAGATGAAGCAACGCTTCGTCTTCCCCCAATCAGAGCAAAGCTCTGTCTTGAAAATTAATTTAATGAAGCGACGCTTCAGATTGTTTGCGCTGCGCAACGTGCCACGTGTCTGACCCAGACGTATCAGCGCAGCGCCCAAAGCAGTGCACCCAATCAGAGCAAAGCTCCTTTTCAAACAAAATTAAAGGAGGCAACGCTTCAGCTGCGTATGCGCCGTGCGCTACACGACACGTGTCGGCGCAAATGCGTTCAGCATAGTTGCGCTAAGCCGTGCGTTACACGACACGCGTCAGCGCAGATGCGCTAACACAATTGTGCTGCACTGTGCGCTGTGCGACACGTGTCATACCCTGAAGCATTTGCGCTAAACAAAATTAAAGGTTCTAAAAAAAAAAAATCTTTTCTGCTCTTGTTAAAATAAAAAGATTTTCTTCTGTAAAACAGAAGCCCTTGGATCAAAGATCCGACTGTGAAGGGAAATTCCACTAAATCATTCAGAAAAAGGGATTTCTTTAATAAATCGAATTTGCTTCTCAATTTGCAAGATGAAGCCTCAGGCGGCAGGGACTAAAAAACTTGCCTCCTGAACAATGAGACCCTGCAAGTCAATCCAAAATGGTCTCTTGCATACTATCCACGGGTCTCACCCTCCAAAGTCGAATTTCGACGAGGAGGGAAACAACCGCTTGCGGGTCCTCTCGACCCGTAAAAGGGAAAAATTCTCTTATAGGATCCTTACGACTTATAAGAGAAAACCACACTTAGGAATCCCCACGATTCCTAGGGAGAAAAACCACCTAAGAGATCCTCTCGATCCGTAGAGAGAAAAGTCTCTATGAGACCCTCACGGCTTATAGAGTTGAAAAGTCTTAGGCAGCAGATCTGAACCTGAGGCCTAAGCCATCGCTATTTCTTAAGAAGGTCGGGATACTCATCCTAATCATCCGTCAACCATGGTTACTAAGGTGGCATACTGATAATAAAAGAAAGAAAAGGCGGAGAAATGACACAAGACATTACAAAAATGTGCATCTTTTATTCATAAATATTGATCGAGTACAGGATACATTGTACTAAAGAATAAAAAATGTATACACATCTATTTTATGAGTACAAATGATACAAGGAGAGTCACTGAGAAGGAAGCGTCTTGCATAGATTTAGCAATTGCTCGCATATTTCCTTCCACGCCTTCTCTTGATCAGCTGCCATCGCCAGTTCGGCCTCTGCTTGAGCCCGCTGCTGCCTGAAGGATGCAAGCTGTTCCCCAACAGCCTGCTGAGCTGCTTCACGGTCTCGAGCATCACGCTCGGCGGCATCAAGCTTCCGCCTCAGTGCTAGCCCATTAGAGATACGCTCCAGGAGGCCTTCAAAGACGGCTTTCACTTCAGCAGCATTCGTCCTAACTTCAGCGCGCAGGCGAGCGGTTGCGCTTGAGGATTCCCGACACTCCTTCAACCGTAAAGCTGCTTCCTGCTCCAAATGGCGGAGATAAGAAGCGCTTCGCTCGAGCCAGGCCGTCCGTTCGGTGCTCATGGCCAAAACTTCGGGAGAAGGGCGCGTTGTCTCCAACTGATGCAAGCAGGCCTCAATCTCTCTGCAGTGGTTAACCCAAGATTCGACGGCGCCTTCATTGTGAAAGTTTACGAGCGCCGCCAACATCGGGTTAACCTCCATTGAGAAATCTACGACAGAAGGGAGAGCGTCCACGTTAAGCTCTTCAATATACCCACTCAGCATCCCCAAACTCATCACGGCACCTTTTGAAGACGGACGTTTCAAGAAAGGGCCCGCTGGTGAGAGAACACGAGACTCAAAGGGGATCGGAGCCGGAACGATAGCTGCAAAACAAAACATAGTTAAACGGTGGTTCAAGAGATGTTAAAGAGTCATCAAAAAGGAAATTTACTATACCAGCTGCAACAGATGGCAAAGTTAGAAGGGCCGGTGGCGTGGCAGGTCTTGCGTCCCCTCCTTCGATTTGTGGCACTGCAATAAGGAAGAGGAAAAGTCAGAAATCATCCCATTGCTAAAAAAGGGAGTAAACAAAGACATCAAAATGAAAATGTACTCACCGGCACCACTAGAGGGAGAAGCGAGTTCGGACGGGAAGGAGAAGTGTGGGAGTAACACTTGATATAGATGATCAAAGAGCACTCCTGAAAAGACACGGTGGTATGATGTTAGTCCATGAACTACACGTTTAAAAGATTAACTTGTGAGTCGCATATCCATACCTTCCAACATCCGCGATGGCACGAGGGAAGACGGGGAAGTGACCACCGCCAAAGCAGTAGTTGACGGTGCTCCTTCAAGCAATGGAGCGTCGGCACTGGCCGCACCTGCAAAGACAAACCTGTTAGAAAAGATTCCAAGATAAAAAAAAAAGAAGAGAGAAAATGATAGTAACTCGAAATTTACCCGACGAACTGCCAGCCGAGACTGAGGCAATTCCTTCCTCCATTGACATCAGGCCACCGCCCGTGGCCTCGTCACCCGACTCAATGGGAACCGTTGTTACACTTGCAAGCCCTGGAGAAGGCGGGGGAATATAGGCGGAGAGGGCTATGATTGGAGCATTGCCAGATTCCTGAGAAAGAGCAGCTGGCTCGTCCTCATGGATCGTGGCAACCTCACCCGCTACTCCTTCGGGTCCTGCGGTCATGGTTGTCTCATCCGCCGTCACCGTGAGGTCTCCAGCCTCAAGCGCATCACCTGCCATTATCCTCGGCTCGCTTATGACGGTCATTTCATCTGCCGCCACTTCAGGGTTGGCATCCATGACCCTCTCGGCTGCAGATCCCCCAACCTCTGCTTCGGGTCCTGTGGCCCCAACGACGCGCCTCACCGTCGACTCGGGTTCGGCAGGCACCACTTCCGCTATTTCCCTGGGTTCAATGGTCTCCGCCTCCCCCTCAGTCGGACTTGGCCCTGCAAGATGGAATGCATATGAGCCAATGGCTTTATAATTCTTACAATAAGGTTCTGAAAGAAATGCTACCTGAAGAGGATTTATCGTTTGCACTTCGGGCCGCGCGCACCGCTTGCCTATGGGCAGTAGATAGGGCGATAGGGGCCTCTTCAGAAGGAGTGTCAGCGTGAGGAATAGTGCTAGGACCCGCTCCCGTGGCCAAAGCAGCTCTACGCGCCTTTACTTCGCGTCTCAACCTCTTCCGCTCCTCCCGAGCCGTTGAGACGGATGCCACTAAGGCTTCTCTAATTGAGGTGTCCTCGTCCGTGAATAGGGATGCCTCCAAATTTTTCAAGGCATCCCTCGTCGTCTTGTCAAGTCGAGGCTCCTCCAGTAGCCTCGACGAGAGCGGGACTTCAGTGACAAGCTAAGGAAGGATCCCCGCATCAACTGATATAACCTCTGCAAAGAAACAAAAGAAGGTTAGGTTGACCATCAGAAAAGATGACAAACTTTCCTTATGAAAGAGAAAGGGGTGGGACATACCAACGCCTGCTGGGACACGCTTCTTCTCCTTCTCCTGGAAGGTCTTCAAAGAGGCAGCAATGGCCTCTTCAGTAGAAACACCTGTTGAGAATGAGGCAAATATTAGCTAAAGATAATAATAAAAAGTGCAATAAAATGACAAATAAAGCGGCTGATGATTACCTGACTCAGCGAGTCTGCTTAACATCGCTTCGAGCCTCGCCGATCGCTCCGAAGCTGCAATGGCGGCAGCCAAATTGGTGTCCGCAGGGTCTACCAGGAAGCCCTCGTTACTTCCATATTCACATATGCCTTCGGTGGGAGGAGCCGCAGGCTTTAAGCTGAGGATCGCATCGAGGGAAAGGGCGGACTTCTTCTTCTTCTGCTGTCCACCAGCTTTAGATCCACCCGTAGCAGATTTGCGCTTGGCAGTCACTTTAGGGCGGCGGGTCCCGATCTCTGCTCCTGCGCCGGACCCTGGTGATACCACATTAACCGTCTTCGTGGGAGCACGGGGCGCCGGCGGTGCATCCACCATAGTAGGCAGTGGCAATCCCCGCGGGGGGCTCAACACGCGTGGTCGATCAACTCCAGCATCTTTTAGCGGAGGGACGACCGGGAGCCTTGGCTGCAAAGGGGCCTTGCGATCGCCACCAGGAGGCGCACCCCTACGGTCAACCAACATACGCTTCTCCGTTAAGATAATTGGGCCCATCGCGTGCGCATACCAGGCCACATATGAATTAAACATCTTAGGGGTACAGCTGGGTTCACTAATGAAGAAATAGGAACCTGTGTTAAGCCGTGTAAAATGATGCATCGCATTCTTTATCCCCTCTGGGCCGACCACGGGCGTTTCCAAGAAAGCTTCCAGCGGGACCCCTTGGTTGTAGCTTGACTGCCGGGCAAATCGGTGTGGGTTATATCTCATAAACAAGGCTGTCTTATTCTGCCTAAACACTAGATAGCCCGGCCGGATGGAGTAGAGATGGAGGATTTTCCGAGCTTTCAATACAGAAGCCCCATCTTTGAAGTCATCACGCAGGGGCACCACTGACTTGGTGGTCTCTGAGCCTATGGTTATGACCTTATCCACAAAGGAAACCTTCGCTCCGACCAGATGTGGACGAAGGAGCAACCCTCTAGACTCCCGCGGGGCTGGAACCACAATTGAAGCCCCGACCAACCGCATGACTCTCGGGAGTCTGTATTTCTCGAAGAGCGGAGGAGTCTTGTGGGCACCAAACACTCCTCGCACATGCATATCCATCCAAGAAGTAAAATAGTGCATCGGGAAGTTGGCAGGCTGTACCCCAGGCTCACTAGCATCCGCCGCCACGCTGAGTCCATTGTAAAGGTAAGCCAATCCGGCGATCCCTACCGATAACTGCAAACCGGCCATCATTCGATGCGCCGGGTAAAAGACGGAGGGCCGCATGAGGCGTGGGTGCATGGGGAGTGCGAAGCTGCATAACCATAAACCCAAGAACCCTATGAAAAAAGTTTCCTCGTCCATGCCAGGAACGGCGATCTCTGAGAAAGGGACGCTGGCAGTGCTGGGGAGATAAAAATCCCGCTGGTCGTTTTCCGATGTAGGTCGGCGGTCCAAGCCGAAACCAAAAGGGTCAGCAAGCTGAGCGAACTTCTCACTCTGCTCTGATAGGAACTCCGGGCGAATAAAACGAGCAATGAAATCCGCGAAACTGACGCCCCGATCGCCCGATTCCAAATGGAGTTCCTCATAGATCTCCAACACCTTCACCAAGCCAGGATGCTGATGCTGAATGGCGTTCTCCGGAGTTAAGTCGAACACCAGCTGCTTAGTGGCAAAGACGTACTCGTCAGGAGGAAGCAGCTCCTCGTAGTGCTCCTCCCTCATTGGTAGACCTGAAATCTCAGCAAATTCCTCCAAAGAGATGGAGACTTCCCTATCCGCTATCAGGAAGGTGTGGGTGGGGATGTTCCATTGTTCAATAAAGGCCTTCATCCACCATGTTGGAGGAGAAGGATACTCGAAAAGCGAAACGTAGACGGCCGAGTATAAACCAATCCTCGTCAGGTGAGCCCTTTTCGCCGCTAAGATATAGCGGGCCTATTGTAAATAGCCGGCGAGCGGTCGCGGGATCAGTCCGATATTATAAGCTTGTCCCCAAGGGCGTGCTTCACCCTGACAGATTCGCCTCCCCAAGATGTCTATCGCCGGCGGCGGCTGCACTGGGATGGCACCGATGGCAGGCTGGAGGAGATCGTCAGAATTCCAATTTTTAACCTCCACGGCATACTTCACCGGGGGCTCGTCCGCATAAGGGATCGTAACTATGGGCTCAGAAGGCGAGGCGGAGCTGAAGCTGCGACGGCCTTGGATGATTTGGCTGTACCACCTTCCCCACAGGTGGAGTTTCTTGCACTCGGGGTCATGATCTTTAATCAAGGCGAACACCACCCGATCCACTGGCGAATGGGGGAACCCTCCCTCCGAGCGAACGAAAGGGAAAGACAAATCTTCAGATATGTTTCCTGTAGAAAAAGCAAGAGAATAATAACCGTTAGTGTTCCAATACTTCACATTTTAAAGTCCTACATCACACTGCAATGCAGTGGGCAGGGGACCAAAGCGGGACCCACAAAATCTAGATGACGGCGCATCATTTGATAAGACAGTCCCATCATTGGATGAGAATGTCAGTTAATGAAAAAGACCCCCAAGAGAATATCCTCATTGGGGGGAAATCCCTAGAGACAAGGAGAAATATTCTCTTTCAGAGCAAAGCTCTGTCACAGAGTGACATTTGTCAAACTCTGGTCTCAGGGGAACAAGATTCCTTAAAAGAGCATAGCTCTATGGTAATAGTGGAAAGATCCATCAATTTTATTTAGAAGAATTAGAGTTTTGGAGTCTTGAAAAATCCAGGAAAACTTATAAGACAAAAATTTTCTCCGTTTCTCAAATCTAAAAAGATCTACATTTGATCTAAGAGCAAAGCTCTATTCATGGGTTAAAACCCATGGATCAGATCTCCGTAAATCTGTAAATTTTTGAGAGCAAGGCTCTGTTGAAGAAACCCCAAAGGGGTTTTTCTTTAGATCAAAGATCTATAAGAGCAAGGCTCTGTTAATTAAATTTAATTTAAATTAATTTAAGTAATTTTACCTAGAGTGATTCTAAGACTGGAACTTTGAAGTTCTTAAGCAAGAGCAAGGCTCTGGAAGTTCTTAAGCAAGAGCAAGGCTCTGAGATTCAAATTCTTGAAAATGGTAAAGAATTACCAAGGACCAAGGGTCCTATTTATAGGCGCCTGCGCCTTTTCACTTGACCCCTTTGATCCGACGGTCAGGATCTCGCCACCGCTGCACTCACGTGCGCACCACGTGAGCGCAACGGTGGGGAGGCATTTGTTCCCCCAATCAGAGCAAGGCTCTGTTTGAATTTTGAAAATTCAAATTTTTGAAGCAACGGTTCAGATCCCGTGCGCTGCGCGCAACGCGCCACGTGTCAGAAGTTGACACGGCAGTACAACGCCCAAGGCAGTGCGTCCAATCAGAGCAAGGCTCTTTAAAAAACATAAGCAACACTCAGTTGCGCAAACACGACTGCGCAAGTGCACCACAGCGCGACACGTGTCTGCGCAGTTGCGCAAAAAGAGCTGCGCAAGCGCACACACGACTGCGCAAAGCGCACCGCTGCGCGACACGTGTCTGCGCAGTTGCGCAAACACGACTGCGCAAAGCACACTGCTGCGCGACACGTGTCTGCGCAGTTGCGCAAGCGCTGTTGCGCAAGCGCTTCACTGCGCGACACGTGTCACTCACTGGGGGAGTTGCGCAGATCAGAATAAATCTTGTTAAAACAAGAAGATTTTCTTGTATAAGGCAGGGGCCTTTGGATCAAAGATCCAACGGTGGGGAAAATTCCCCAAATCACTCCGAAAAAGATTTATGTAACAAATTTAACTAATTTATGAGCACTATAAAAGGACCCCATACCTCATTTCAAAGACATCAAGATCTGGATTAAAAAAAAAGAAAAGAAGAGAGAAGAGAACTCTGAAGAACCCCTTAAGAATAAAAAAAAAGGTAAAAACCTTTAAAATAAGAGAAAATTCTCTCAGGAATAGATCATTGATCTAAGAACAAGATTAGTGATCTTCAATAAATAAATAAATAAATAAATAAAAATAATAAAAAAAATAGTGCCTTGCACTTACTATGAACCTTTTGTTCTCTGGAACAAGAAAAAACTTGTTTTATTTTCTTTGATCTAAATTTAGATCAAGAAATTAAAAAAGTGCTTTACACTTCTGTTCTTGAATCTAAAAGATTCCTAGTGCTTTGCACAAATGCAATGCATTACTTGAGGGGCCATGCCCAAATCAAAAAGACCTAGCAGGCCTATAAAAGGGCAGAGCCCAAAACAAATTAATGCTCTGCATCCTTTCTGGGCAAAGCCCAAATAAGAATAAAAAGAAATGCAATGTAAAAGCAAATAAAATGTTGGACATTTTCAACTGGACTTAGCCCAATCGTGGCCATAAGTCCTCAAATCAAATTGACTGAGCACGGTTGCTCCCTAAATCAACTTATATCCGGCCCGAGGGTACATCTCCGAACTCCTCTGACACATGTCGTTGTAATCATTCAACGTCGTCAGAGAGGTGACGGGTCCTGACGACCACACACATGAATATGGACTGCGGGGTCCTTAAACTCGTGGACCGAAACGTTCCTAAACTAATATCGGACCGAAACGTCCCTAAACTAATGTCGGACCGTAACGTCCCTAAACTAACATTGGACCGAAACGTCCCTAAACTAATATTGGACCACCACGTCCCTAAACTGGCGGTGGACCACCACGTCCCTAAACTGGAACAATAGAGTATCCAATTGCTCTTTTTCGGATCTAAACGGTCCCGTTTAAGTCGATCTTAGCCCCAAATACGGCTAACGTATCCTTAGACATTTAAACGAATGATAAAACTCCAAGTCAACTTTGGTTCGAGGGTACATCTCTGAACTCCTTTGACGCCGGTCGTTGTAATCCTTCAACGACGTCAGAGAGGTGACGAGTCCTGACGACCATATATTAAATGAATCACTACGTTAAGCTGATCTTAGTCTAAAATAGGACTAA
Organism: Agapanthus africanus; assembly: GCA_030015575.1. Taxonomy (NCBI): domain Eukaryota; kingdom Viridiplantae; phylum Streptophyta; class Magnoliopsida; order Asparagales; family Amaryllidaceae; genus Agapanthus; species Agapanthus africanus. The sequence goes on from JASDDO010000014.1 coordinate 179,163,575, forward strand.
CGTATCCTTAACGAACGTTTAAGTTGATCCTAGTCGCAACGCGACTAATGCATCCTTAAACTAAAAATAACAAACCCAAATCTAAGTAAATACGGATTTGGACTAATCCACGTCCTACGGGCGACGGTATTACTCAGTCTCCGTATACAATCCACGGGCAACCACACATAAAACAACACACACGACACGAAGTGAAATTCTGGAGAAGGAGAAAGTTGTTACCGCGACGCGGTAGCGTAATTAACTGCAGGAGCTTGCGCCTGCAGGGAAGAGCGTCCCCACAATCAAAAACCCCTCACCCTAAGGGGGAATCTGACGAAGTCTGCTACATCGGCCGCATCCGTCTAAACCTCCGATACGCGGTGCCATAAATCAACTTGGCATCTTCGGAGAGGTAAACGGATAAAACCAAATAGCATCTGCCCCGAAACTCAGGCAAGACGTAAAGTCTGTGCGCCGCCGTTCGGAGGGGAACAGTCACGTGCCCAATCTAGCTTACTCTGGGAAGCGGGGCGTGACATTCTATCTGGGCGCTGGCACTCACGTGTTGTGCACGTGGGCGCCACTTAAGAATTTAATTCCTAAGATGGGTACTTATGTGCTTTGCACATTGGCGCCCGCTTGAGGAGCATGTGCGGCGCCATCTAAGAGTTGAACTCTTATAAACTCTTCTATGCTTTGCACATTGGCGCCCGCGTGAGGAGTACGTGAGGTGCTGGTGTCCTCGTAGAAATCACGTGAGGCGCTGCCTCATTAATGAAGGTTTCTTTTCGCCTTCTTCTCTGCTTTTCCTGAGTTAGACTTTCTTTTCCAATGCCTTCTTTTGCCAAAGTTTGGAAATATTTTCACCATGAACAACATTTTCCGTGCCAAGACTTAAATACCTCCCTTTATAATCTAAGCAATGCTTCTCTTCTCTCTCACTTTCAGAGAATCATTTTAACAGAGAAGAGTCATGGCTTGCAATCGTCCGCATGCTAATCGGCAGCCGTGGGAGGTGCATATTGAGGAAATTGTTCATCGCTTTGTTGCACGCTTGGTGAATCCCGTTCTCACGGATGACCAATGTGATACGGCGTTGCACGATCTCTTGACTCGTAGAGGATCTTCTTTTCCCATCGGCTCCATTTGGTTTCGGATGATCTTCATGTCCGTGCTTGCTGACATCCCCCCTCATCCAGCGGAGAGGACTTCGACGATGCTCGACGCAGTGGGGGACAAGATCGAGTGCTTTCATGAGGCACTTTTTATTACTAAGCCTCTGAGGGATCGTTCTGTTCAGCTGCTGAGCCAGATACGGGCTCAGCATGCCATCATTTCTGCCTTCGCCGATGGGTATGGCGCTAACCGATGGGGAGCAACTCCTTGCAAAGATAGCCGCTTTAACATGGTGGAGAACGCTGAGAGGGTTTTAGAAAACTTTATTCATAGTTTTGTAAACCCTTGTACTTTTGATCCCGTGTTTGGTGATCTATTTCCTATAGCATAAAATGTTTATTTAAATGCTTTCCCTCTGTCATTGACCACCGAGTGCTTCATTTCTAACACCTTTTCTTCTTCTGATTGTATTGTTGAAATATACGTGCAACATACATGTGCGGACGTGCACTTTACCCTTAGGGATTTTTGCTAAGCGCAAACGCCACTGATGTGCTCGTGTCATGTACTAACCCTCCATACGTGTATATGAATGAGCCTGTTTTCATACATATCTATAAACAAAATTTAAACCGGTGTAAATAAATGCCCCCACTACTTTACTCACGGAGGTATACACGTGAGTAATGTAGTGTAAAGTAATACATAGCATACGACCGATTTTGGGCTGGTGTATCGTACATAACTTTTAGAATCTTGATATGAGAAGACAACGAGTGGACACAAGCGTCGTCATCTATCATTAACTTAAATCTTAACTCTTAAAGGATATAGTTCTAAATCCTGAGGCCCATGAGCTGCATCCTTTTGTTTCTTTATGTTTTAATTTAGCGCAAATTAGTTTATTTACTCATTTCGGAGTTTCTAGTTTATTGACTCGTTTCGGAGTTTCTAGTTTATGTACTCATTTTGGAGTTTGTAGTTTATTCACTCGTTTTGAGTTTCTAGTTTATGTACTCATTTCGGAGTCCGTAGTTTATTCACTCATTTCGGAGTCTGTAGTTTACCTCCCTTGGGTTTACAGGCAAACTTGTCCTAACATTATATGCAGACAACCCCCATTCTTTACGACAGGTCTGTTAGGCTTGTGGTACTAGGGTTTTAGTCCATGGTACCGTCGCGTTGGCTGATGTATTCCTCGATATACAGTCTTCAAGCTGTTGTTTGAGTAGCCCCGCAACTGTCGTGTCTCTGATCCCTTCGGGGGCTGGACAAGACGTCTTCAAGTAATCTCCTTAAGTCATATCACCGCCGGAAGAGCAAACGTTAGGAATTTGCCATAACACTTTTTACTTGAGGTTAGGCTCAATTTGGAGCTCCGATGAGTCATAACCACTCCGCTCTGGTGTGGGATGATCTCCTATAGTCTTTTAGGCTTTATATGAGTTGCCTTCAAGACCCGAAGCTGCGTTGCTTCATTTTTTGTTCTGACGATGTCGCGCCGATTCTTTGCTGAAGTAGGGTAGACATCTGTAATACTTCTATGCTGTATGTATTACAGTTGAAGTCTGGAGCTAGGAATATGCTATTGCTCCATTTTCATTTGATAGCCGCATTCGCATCCTGCTGAAATGAGGGGCAACGTCGGGATGGTCTCTAGGTTGTATATGCGCTGTCGAGACTTGGAGTTAGGATTTTGCCGTTACTCCATTTTTGGTTTCGACCCTTGGGTCTTTTGTTGACGTTGCGTTTGCACTAAGAAGGAATGCCGAGCTAGAGTTAGGGTTTTACCATTAATCCATTTTGTTCTACCCTTGGGTCTTTGTTGACGTTTGCGTTTGCATCCTGCTGGAATGAGAAGGAACGCCAAGTTGGAGCTAGGATTTTGCCATTACTCCATTTTGATTTGGCTCCTTAGAGCTTTGTTGACGTCACGTCTGCACCCTGTTGGAATGAGAAGAACGTTGAGCTGGAGTTAGGATTTTGCCGTCACTCCTTTTTGTTTTGGCTCCTTGGAGCTTTGTTGACGTTACGTTTGCATCCTGTTGGAATGAGAAGAATGTCGAGCTGATCTCTAGGCTGTAGATATTGCCGTCAAGATCTGGCTCTCCTTTTGACGGAGCGTGGTAGGAAAGTATTTCATTTATTTGTGCCCATGGATCGTATGCAAGAGTCAATATGGACATACTTGCAGGGCAGAAAAGTTTCATTTTCATTTTTTTCATTTTTTTTCATTTCTTTCGGCGATACTCTATCTTTTCAGCTTTTATGTCGCGAAAGTCGCGATTGCCCAATCATTTCAGCTATTTATCGCGGTGCCCAATCATTTCGGCTATATCATTTTTTTACTCGCTATTTTTTATTACGAATTGCCTAAACATTTCGGCTGTTTTATATGCATATATTTTTTGCTCGCTGATTTTTATTGCGAGTTGGCCCATCATTTTGGCTGTTTCATATGCATTTTTAATTGCTACTCGCTGCTGTTTTTATTGCGAGTTGGAATCTGAAACCAACCTTGGCATCAGTATCGCTACGACTGGGATATTACCAGGAGCGAATCATCATTTGCCGTAAGAGGACTTAGAGTTTCACACCTGTTTAGGCATCATAATCGCTACAACTGGAATGTTGCCAGAAGCAAATCATCATTTGCCGTAAGAGGACTTGGAGTTTGACACCTGTTTAGGAATCAGCATCGCTACAACTGGAATGTTGCTAGGAGCGAATCATCATTTGCCTTTGTCGATTTGAACAAAGATGGCTTAGTAGACAGGGTTAGGATCCTGTCGACTAAGACTTTTGACTTTATGAGCCGTAAGGATCTCACAAAGGTATTTCTCCCTACGAGTCGAGAGGATCTCGTAAGTGTATTCTCTCCTTAGGAATCGTGGGGATTCCTAAGTGATATTTTCTCTTGTAAGTCGTATGGATATTCCAAGAGTGTTTTCTCCTTATAAGTTGAGAGAACTTATAAATATCGTTCACCATATGGGGACATTTCTTGCCATTGGTAGAACTTGGTGACGGAATATTTATTCGTGCCCGTGGATTGTATATAGGGGTCAATATTGGACCGCCTGTAGGGCAATTTGGAGGATGTAGCGGTTTAAGAACAGGTTCAGATCCCTGTAGCTTAAGGCTTTTGAATCTTATGAGTCGTGAGGGTCTCATAAGGGGAATTCTCCTTACGAGTCATGAGGATCCTGTAAGTGTAATTTCTCCTTAGGAATCATGAGGACTCCTAAGTGTGTTTCTCCTTTGTGAGTTGTAAGGATCTCACGCAGGTATTTTCTCCTCACAAGGTCGCGAGGACCTTGCAAGTGTACATGAATTTTTTTATTTTACGAGTTCGCGCCCTATTTGAGTTTCACAAACTCGCCGGCAGTCCTGTTGTTTTTTTTACTCACAGCACCCTTTCGGGTTTTCATCCATGCCTATTTTGTTTGTGGACATACCGTTTTTTTAAAATTAGATTGTGCCTTTTTGGGTTTTCACAAACTCGCCGGCACTCCTGCTGTTTTTACTCACGGCGCCCTTTCGGGTTTTCATCCTTGCCCATTTTGCTTTTGGATATAACGTTTTTTTTACTGGCAAAACTCTCGAAAGTAGCTCGTCGTAGGTGACCCACATGTTTGCCGGTGTGTTTTGGGGGTGACTTCATCGCTAGAGTAGTTATATAGCCAGTGGGACTTGAGTTGCAATCTTTCCTGCTAAGAATTCTATTGCAATATAGATCCTAAGGGAATATATCACCGTATTTGGGACAATGCACTAGTTTAGGAACGTTCCGGTCCATTATCGCCATGTTTGAGGCGAAATTTTAGTTTAGGGACTTTTCGGTCCAATGTCGCCATATTTCAGGCAAGGTTCTAGTTTAGGGACATCTCGGTCCGTTGTTGTCATATTTGAGACGGATAATTAGTTTAGGGACTTCTCGGTCCTTTATCGCCATATTTGAGGCGGATAATTAGTTTAAGGACTTCTCGGTCCGATGCCGCCATGTTTGAGGCGAGGTTCTAGTTTAGGGACATCTCAGTCCGTTATCATCATGTTTGAGGCGAATTTCTAGTTTAAGGACATCTAGGTCCTATGTCGCCATATTTGAGGCGATGTTCTAGTTTAGGGACATCTCAGTCCGTTATTAGTTTAGGTACTTCTCGGTCCATTGTTAGTTTAGGGACTTCTCGGTCCATTGTTGCCATATTTGAGACGGATAATTAGTTTAAGGATTTCTCGGTCCTATGTCGCCATATTTGAGGCGGATACTTAGTTTAAAAGAAGTCCGATGTCGCCATGTTTGATGCAAGGTTCTATTTTAGGGACATCTCGGTCCGTTTTCGCCATGTTTGAGGCGAATTTCTAGTTTAAGGACATCTCGGTCCTATGTCGCTATATTTGAGGCGAGGTTCTAGTTTAGGGACATCTCGGTCCGTTATCGCCATATTTGAGATGAATTCTAGTTTAAGGACATCTCGGTCCTTCATCGCCATGTTTGAGGCAACGGAGGTTCTTTGCATACTACTCTCAGAGTTCTGACTCAGGAAGATAGCGAGCAGACACGAGCGTCGTCATCTATCATAGACCTAAGTCGTGACTCGTCAAGCGTAGTATTTTTTGAGGAATCGGCCATTTATTGGCCGGAAGGGTCTTTCGCCATGCATATTCATGAGTTGGCAGGCTCCACCTTGGTAGCCTTTGTCTATGATATACGGGCCCTCATAGTTCGGCTCGAATTTCCCCCGTTTTGCACGATTGGGGATCATTGGTCTTTTGACAACTAACACGAGTTCGCCTTGGCGGAATGTTCTCGGCCTGGTCAGTCTTTCATATGACCGTGTCATCCTTGCCTTATAAGTCTCCAGATTTTGCTGTGCTATAAGGCGAGTTTCGTCGAGGGCATCGAGCTCCTCAAGCCGAAGATGAATATTTTCTTCATCTGACAGCTCGTATCAAACCGCTACTCGTAGAGAAGGGAGTTCTATTTCCAGGAGACACACTGCTTCCGTGCCGAATACCAACATGTATGGTGTTGTATTCGTAGCCGTTTTGAACGTTGTTCAGTACGCCCAGAGAGCTTCATGCAGCCTTTTGTGACAGTCTCTTTTGTTTCTAAACACCGTTTTCTTTATAATCTTCGTCAAGGTCTTGTTGAAAGCTTCAGCTAGACCGTTGGACCGAGAATTATAAATTGAAGAGTATCTCCAATCTATTTTATACTATTGTGCGAAGCGACTGATTTTATGGCTTCTATAGGCTGGCCCATTATCCGAGATAATTCGTCATGGAGTACCGAACCGATAGATAACATGTGTCCTGAAGAAATGGAAGATATTCTCGGTCTTCACCTCCCTTAGTGGTACTGCTTCTGCCCACTTAGAGAAGTAGTCGGTCATTGCCAATATAAACCGATGTCCTTTGGACGATGCCGGTTCAATGGGGCCAATTATATCGGTTCCCTACATTTCAAACGATTAGCTAGCCACTGTTGGGTGTAGCGGATTTGGATGTTGGTGGATGAAGTCCCCATGGATTTGGCACGAGTGACACTGCTTCGCATATTCGAGGCAGTCTTGAATCATTGTGGGCCAATAGTAACCCATTCTTTTGATCATCAGCTTCATCTTTGGCCCAGCTTGGTCAGAACCGTAGAGTCCGTCGTGAATTTCTTGAACGACTCTCTTCGCTTCTTCTGGTCCCAGGCATCTTAGCCACAGACGGTCGAAAGATCTCTTATATAGAGTATCATTGACGAAGGCAAAAGACAGAGCTCGTTTCATGAGCTGATGTCGAGACGATGCATTTTTGGGCATTCGTTGGGATTTGAAGTAGTCTATGAAGACTTCCCTCCAATCCTTGACCTTTTCTTCGTCTTCTATTTGAAGGGCTACTTGTTCGATCATTTCTTTTCTTTCGGATGACTCAATCAGATCTTCCGAAGATATATCCGTTGTCGTGTGAACCCTGCTGCTTTGCACAATGATCTTTACGTCATTGAGGTCGTCGTCAGCTAGTTCCTTAGCCAATTAGGCCAATGCATCCGCCTTGTTGTTTTCTGCACGCGGTATACTCTCTAGGATGTAGGGGGATTTGTGTCAGTGGTTACTGCACCCTTTCGCCATACTTTATTAGCTTTGGCTTGCACGTCTGATAGTCGCCATTTACTTGGTTAACGATCAGCTGGGAGTCTCCATATATGAAGAGGTCTTTGATTCCCATGTCAACAACGATCTCGAGACCTGCTATCAAAACTTCATATTTAGCTTCGTTATTAGTCCTTGGCTCCGTTAAGGAAATGGTGTAACGCAATATCCTTTCTTGTGGAGTCACGAAGATAAGGCCCACCCCGGGTTTGATTATGGGAGTGTTTTGTTTTTGCCTCTTCATGGAAGATGCTCCATCGAAGTAAAGTTCAAATTGGGAATCACTTTCTTCTTTCCCTCATTCGATTGTGTCTAACACATGTTCATCCGGCAACTCACAATTTAAGGGGGAGTCGGCTGGTATCGGATGCTCCGTGAGAAAGTCGATAATGACATGGCCTTTCACTGCTTTGAGGGGTCGATACGTTATCAAGAACTCTATCAGGAGGAGGGCCCATTTGGCAAGCCTTCCTGTTAGTACGGCCCTTGACATCAGATATTTGAGAGGATCTACTTTTGATATGAGATGGACCTCATATGCTAAGGCGTTGTAATCCACTTTGTGTTTCTTAGGCGGGTCCCTTACTGCGAGCTCTTTGACAACTCCACCATCGAGGGCAATTTCCTCAGGAATTTTTTCTTTCCCTTTGTCCTTTTTTCTTGAACCTTTGTTTGTAGGTCTGAGATTCTTTTCAGGCAGCGTGCGGTTATGCAGCTGAATATTCTCGCTCTCTTCTTTTTCGGAGGTGGAGACTTTGAAGAGAGGGATGAGGGGTATTTCGTCCTCAGAATCGCTCCCGAAAGTAAGAACTTGGGGTTTTTCCCTTTCTGAACTGGTACCAACCATATGACAGTTGCTTGTCATTTTTTCACGCGCATCTGTCGCACTCTTTTGTCGTCGACGAATTTCGCGCTTCATCCTCTTGAAGTGTTTTTGATGATCAACATATTCTTGCCACCACTTCTTAAAGGTACTGCATTCTTCGGTGGGGTGGATAACCCTCCGATGATATAGGCAGTAGTTTGGATGTGAATCCTCTTCGTCGAGGCATATAACCCCAGGATTGTTTCTTACAAGAGGTGGAGGCTTATGTCACGAACCAATTTAAGAAAGCAACCGGCACTTAAATCACGCGACGTCAAAAGGCGTAGCGCAATTCAAGTAAGCCGAAAACCCAGAAATCTAAACCAAGAAAAGAAGTGATAAAAACATTAGTACAAAAAAACATTTAAAATCTCAAAACATAGATTTATTTTCTTAAAAATTTCGGCAGCATCTCCTTTGTAAAAACCAGCTCCAAACGGGTACAAACATAGAATATATGTAAAGCATCCCCAAATGGGAGCAACTCACGCCTAAAGACGGAACACAACCACAACAGGTATATACGACGCCGTAGCGAAGGAATAAGAAAATAAGAAGTGAAAATATCATAATAAAAGGTAAAATAACATCGCAACATAAATAAAAAGCCGGCTCACACGAGCACGACACCCAGAAGCACAAATAATACAATATTGATCCTCATAATGTCGTCTCTATGTTAAATACATGTAAGTTGTAGATAGAGAGTACTAGATACAATAAGATATACAATGAAATCATACGGAAAACCGCAAAACTACCCACCTACACCAAAATCATGACCAACAGCAGTGGCATCCGCAGAAGTAGATGCAATATAGAGCCCAACCGTGACTACACTGAGGGTCAAGCCTGCAAAACACTGTTGCAAAACGGGGTGAGTGGCCAACTCATGAATAGTAAATAATATCGTACAGATAATCGTAAGTATGCATGAAAAGTGATAATCTGAAATATGCAATCTGATGGCATAAGTATAACAGTACGGATATGCAGCAAAATCATGATCAAGGTACACCACCACGGTACAAAAACTACATGAAATAGTGTAGGTCAAATAAATCCTGAGTATGGGATAAAACATAAACCTCATCAATGAATCATCATCATGGAAAACCGGTATCCATCAACGACATCCCAAATCCTAATATCTCAGGCGCTGTCACTCTGATCGGCCCTCATATCTATCTCATCTCATAACTCTAAAACGGTATCCTCCGGATATCCGTCGAGTTTCCATACAATCACCGGTAGGTAGTACTCCCTCTACCAGGCTCATCGTCTACTCCATAAAAATACTTTTCTTGCCCCGTGGTACCTTACCGGGTCTACTATGTACCCACAGACGGTTCGTCCAACTCCTCGAACCGGGTCTCGAAAACAAGCTCAGAACCGAGAAAACTCATGGTGGACGCCTCAAAATCACATCACGAGAAACAACATTTTTAAAAAGATTTAAAATTTCCTTTGAAATATATCCGCGGTTCTCAAATCCAGAAATCGCATGAAATCAGAATATCAATGCATATATCCATGAAATACGATCTATGCAAACATGGAATAGTAATGTGAGCATATCAAGAGAAAACCGTTCTTTTTAAATATATCAAGTTTCAAAGGTATCTTGCGGTTTCCCATCCACAAAATCGAAATGCAACATCATATGAGAGTAAATATGTGACTATAGCAATGTATGCATGCATGTATGTACGTATGATGCAATTCATATGCGCAATAGAATAAGAATCAATATCTAACTGTTAATAATAATGGAAGTGGTACAATATATTATCCATGGTAATTTCTATAGTATGCGTGTCATGGAAATTACTAACGGTGTGTGTGTGGCATACAATTTGGTGCTCGTGCAACGTGAACCGTTAGTAATAGTGCAGTGTCCAATTAATACTATGTCAATGTACAACATGTAATGGGATGTGCAAAATGGTGCTCATGCACAAGCAATATATATACATATAAGCATAAGGTTATATCACTGAATCTAGCCCTCAATGCTTAGCGCCATACAGGCGATTCCCCCGTAGATGTTAAATCTGCTCATCGGACGATCTCCGGCTAGGTGAATCTCATCATCTCTTTCCCTTTCCTAGCAGCGTCCGAAGTCTCCGCAATCGATCCTAATATAACACAAAATCATAATAAGTGAAATTAGAAACCTTCCGATAACACACGGAAACAACGTCTAAACTAACACATCGACTCCCATAAGCCATCAAGTGTTAGCTTAGCGGGATAACGCGGCAGCGACACCCTACACCAAACCCATGGCCGCAAGCTACACGAATCACTCAAACAACGTCGGATAAACCGTATCGCATGATATCGTAACGCTAGAAATAGCTAAACGGTTCTAGATTTTCTCTACAGATAATATAGGAAAAACAAAGTGTACCAAATACCATAAATACCCTACAGAGAGCTACCCACAAAAACCACACACCCAGTCCTCCAGAAAACCGGCGGTGCCGGCCATATGATGAATCTCGCCGGGCCAACAATGAAGGGTGGGGTCCAGTTTTCTAGGGTATCTTCCGGGCTCTTGTATCAATCTACTGTATTGTTAGATTTTATAGTGGATTATCGTAACAACAACATATCACAGAGACACATAACTTATCACAAAATACGATATTTGCACAAAACTATAACTTAAAGGTTTTAAACTGAAACTAATAATCAAAACAACTTTCTAAGAGCCTAGTAACAGTTTGAGATCATTACCTCACCACAACTTGAATGAAACCCTAGCCATCAAGCTCCAAGTCATCACAATAGGGCTTTAGCATGAGTTGTGAAGGGTTTAGTGAGGTTTGATGAAGGTTTAGGCTTAAGGTCAGTGAAGGAAAATAAGGATCAAGTGAAGAATTTGGTGAAGGAGGAGAAGAAGAAGAAAATGAAAGAGTTGTGAGGAAATGAGAGAGTGAGGTGAAGGAATGAGAGAGTGAGAGTATGAGGGTGAATGAGCCATGCTCTCTCTCTCTCTCTCTCTCTCTCGCCCCCCCTCTTCATTAAATGTCCTCCATGCCATGATCCATGCCTCATCATGCCTTCAAATTTTCAACTCTTCTTTTCATATATTTTTAAAACAAATAAAACCTTTTAATAATTAAAATAGATATAACATATATAGCATATATGTAGCATGACATGGAAAAATGGTTAAGTGTGCCATGGCTAGTAAAACATGGTTAATACCTCCTTAACCCTAAATTAACATGCATATGTGTGTGCAGCTATTAAAATAATTAAATAAAATATTAATTAATTAAATAAAATATGTTAAAATAATTATTGGTTAAATTTTATTAAAACATGAATTATATCGCTTAATTATTCTAATCGCATTCTAAGGTGTTACAATCTTCCTCCCTTAAAGAAATGCGGTCCCCGAATTTAAAAATCTTACTATGCATACCTTCGAAGAGATGAGGGAATTTCTTCTGCATCCCGCTCTTGGCTTCCCATGTGACCTCTTCGTTATATGGGCCATGCCAAAGAACCTTCATAGACGGCAAGACCTTCGACCGAAGTTTCTTCACCTGCCGATCCAAAATAATTACCGGCTGCTCGGTGAAAGAAAGATCGCGCTCCAGCTAGATGGTCTAGTGCTGAATCAAGTGAGAAGGGTCATGAAGGTACTTGCGAAGTATCGATACATGAAATACGGGGTGAACATCCAGAAAACTGGGTAGAAGTGCCAAACGATAGGCAACGGTACCAACTTGCTCAAGGATCTCAAAAGGACCCACAAATCTGGAACTAAGCTTCCCTTTCTTCCCAAATCTCACCACGCCTTTCATCAAAGAAATCCGTAGGATTACATGATCACCCACTGCGAACTCAAGTCTGCGACGGCGATGGTTGGTATAAGACTTCTGCCTGCACTGGGCTGCTTTCATTCTGTCCTGGATCAACTGGATTTTCTCCGTAGTCTCTTAAATTAGCTGTGGTCCCAAAATCCTGCTCTCGCTGAGTTCGGTCCAACAGACTGGCGATCGACACTTTCTCCCATACAAAGCCTCAAAAGATGCCATCTGAATCGTCTCCTGAAAGCTGTTATTTTAGGAGAACTCTATCAAAGGCAAGTGACGATCCCAACTGCCACCAAAATTAAGCACGCACGCACTAAGTATATCCTCAAGAGTCTGTATAATTTGCTCTGACTAACCATTAGTATACAGATGGAAAGCGGTGCTAAAACTCAATAGGGTACCTAAACCTTCCTGAAGTTTCTGCCAAAGACGGCTGGTAAACTGGGTGCCTCTGTCGGATACAATGCATAAAGGAACGCCGTGCAAACGCACAATCTCATCAATGTACAACTGAGCATACTGAGCATATCCGAAAGTGGTGTTCACTGGAAGGAAGTAAGCCGCTTTCATCAACCGGTCAACAATCACCAAAATGGAGTCATAACCTCGACTGGCCCTGTGTAGACCTACAACGAAATCCATAGAGATCTGCTTCTATTTCCACTCCAGAATGGGTAAAGGCTGCAACTCTCCTGCCGGTCTCTGATGCTCAGCCTTGACCTGCTGACAAGTCAGGCACCTCAAAACGAAGTCTGAAACATCTCTCTTCATCCTTCCCACCAGTAGATATCTCTCAAATCACGATACATCTTGGTGGAACCTAAATGAACACTGTATGCAGACTAATGTGCCTGCTTAGGATCTCGCGTCTCAGCCCCTGATAATCTGGTACACATAAACGGGTCCCAAAACGTAGCACACCCTAGTCATCAATTGTCACGCCCCGCTTCCCGGTGTACGGCGAAGGGGACGCGACGAGGCTGCTACGTATTTGCTGTGAAGTAAATAGGCTAAGCGTATCTAAGCAATATAAATATAAATGCACAAGAGATAAGATATAATAAAACATCAACTTTATTTATTCACATTGTTCTTACAATGCATGGAAAAGCAATTACAACTGAATGAAAGCAATGCCTAAACAGTGGCAAAACAGAAATGAAAAGTACTGAAATAAAAATGTGTACAATGAAGCTAGAGCTCTGGGTCTTAGGAAAGCAGGTTCAAGTCCTCACTAGTAGGCTCGATCTCCTGAGTGTCCAGATCACCTGACAACATCCCAAAGAAGAAAGAGAAGGAATGTCGTCAGCGAACAATCGCTCGGTAAGTCCCAAAGATAAGGGAGAAATGGAATAGACAGAAAGAGAAGATAGCTTTTAAAGTTGTATTATACGAGTATTTTGTGTTAACGCTGTTGTTTGTAGCTTGGTACATAAGGATGCCAGTGTATATGAGAGGAGTTTCTATATGCCAGAGACTAGGGGCACGTGTAGTACAAGGAACCGCTTATGCCACGGTACAACAACAACAACGGAATATAGGTTAGGTGCATTAAATCATACAGTCTCGTGCCACTTCTAACACCTTCCGTACCAATCTACCCCTAAACCCCGTGATGTCTTGTATTGTATTGTTTGTGTTGTATTGTAAATTGTATGGTCTTGTATATATGGATGACTTGCCGAAACCATGATATCAGTAAATGGATGTAACTGGAGAATCATGTAAATGGAAGTATATCCATGGTTCAGTTCAGTCAATACAGATTAAATAGATTGAATATAAGTATTCAAGGATTCATGTTGGATTGTAGATTATAGATTGTACTTGAATCATAATCAAGTCAGATTATTTAGAAGAGACTCAATCTGAGTCAGAACAATTAGAAAAGAAATTAAAGTCCTGATTATTTTGATGTTATCGGTAACCGCTGCACATGAGCGGCAGGATTTGTGTCTTTTTCAAAGACGATTACCGTGTTGATAACACCGTTGTTAAGTTGTCTATCTTAAAAAGGCAAGCACCCAGTTCTCCGACTCCCTGAGGCTCAAGAGATTGGTCCCGCTTAAATCTATATTTACTAGGGTCCTTAGGGTAATTTATAGAACTTGAGGGGGTTTTATGTAAAAATACTTTTGTATAATTTTCAAAATACACCCCAAGTATTTAATTATCGTATTTAGAGTTGCCATAGATGTATATTTTATATTTGTGATATTTCTAGTGAAAATAACATATTTTTCATAATACATGGTATTTAATTGTAACATTGAACTTGTATGGATTTCATGGTATTTTAATGTAAAGAGATCCTTGTGATTTTTAGAAAAAGTTGGAATATTTATATTATTACAAAATAGATATTTTAATGATACATATATATATATATATATTTATATAAAAATAAATTTTAATATATATTATATTTCTAGAAATATCATTTTCTTAAGATTTTCGTATTTTAAATCTCTCGAGACCGAATGCTCCTTGCGGAGGTCTGCATCTCGCACTACTAAGCCCAGAGATGTGTGATAATCCGCACCATCCCATTCGGGTTCCCCAAAATGGGTTGTAGCGGCGCTTTGCAAAGATTTAAAAAATACGAATTCTTATAGAAAACGGTTTTTAATAGTTATTGGTATTTATATGTAAAGTTTCATTTTCCCGTATGCTATGTTCCCGAAAAGTATTGTTCTATGTTGCATATGAGTGTTATGAGGAGGTAGGTCATTATCTCATGATCTAATTAAAGGTATAGCAAGATTTATGATGTTTTAAAGGTAGGAAGTAAACTACATGGTATTTTACTGAAAAAGAGCGATAAAAGTTACAAAATGAAATATATTGTCATGAGACTTGTTCAACATGTTTATTAACGTTTAATAGTCAACATGTAATGGTTTGGTATGATTATATTTAAGAAAAGGTTAAATTTTTAGGAAAAACCGAATCGGAGATCGGATAACTCCGATTTTCGTCGGGTTTTAAAAATATGGATTTTGAGAATAGTAAAGTGAAGAAGAAATTGGGACTTACCCATTAAAAAGAAGGATAGGAGATAGAGGGTGAGAGAGGAATCGCCGGTGCGTCTTTTCGTCGCCGGTTGCTCCTTGAAACGTCATCGGAAGATCGTCGGAGTTTCGCCCCTTTTGCTAACTCCAAGAGTACACTAAAATTTCTAGAGATTTCTTGAGAGTTTTGATCAGAATTTTGGAGTGAGGGGGTGTGTTTAGGGGTTGTATTTATAGGGTAAGGCTAGGGCTTAGGGTAGGTGAAAAGCTTAATTGAAAAAATGTAATAAAATATATTAAAATAGAGTAATTAGGGTTTTAAAGGAGTTCTGGTACTAGTCTGCACATTTAAAGTGTACAGGGGTGCAGGGAAGTCCAAGAGGCAACTTTTTCATGTTGGGGACTCGGTGGTCCAGCCGAGTCCGGCCGGCAGTGCCGGCCGAGTCCGGTGCCCGGAGTGTCCCCCGTCGCTTCATTATCCCTCTAGTCCAGTTTGGTTATTTAGTGTAGTGGGTTTTTACGGGTTTAGCACGTGTAGACTCTTGAACTTATAAAATTTTAAAATGAAAATAATATTAAAAATAATGTGGGTTATGTAATTTGAATTCTGGTGGCTTGGTTCAGCAGTGCAAGGTATTATCAATGAGCTACAAGCTCCTTCTTGCTATTAAAAAGCAATTTAATTACTTATAGCAATCTCAGTAAATGCAAATACCCCAAGTATACATTAATTTTTAAACAAATTTTTATACACCTAAATTCGAGTTGTTACAGTCTACCCTCCTTACAAAAATTTCGTCCTCAAAATTTACAACTTTTATTTTAAGAACTAGTTTACAAAGAGGTGAGGATATGTTGCACGCATCTCATCTTCTCTTTCCCAAGTTGATTCTCCTAGTGTATTTTTTCTCCACATCACTCGAACCAAGCTGACTTCCTTGTTCCGAAGTGACTTCACTTTTCTATCCAGGATCTTCACAAGTTGTTGCTCACAAGATAAGTCGAGCTGTACAGTGAGCTCGGAATGATCAAGAACATGGCCGGGGTCACTCACATACCTTCTGAGTTGGGATATGTGGAACACATTATGCACTCCTTCTAATGAAGGTGGAAGTGCTAAGCGGTACGCCACTTCACCGACCCGTTCGAGTATGTCGAACTATCCAATATATCTCGGACTTAGCTTACCCCGTCTTCCAAATCGGATCACTCCGCAGTTCGGAGATATCTTTAAGAATACATGATCTCCTAGCTGGAACTCCAAGTGTCGTCTCTTTGCATCAGTCCAGTGTTTCTGTCGATCTTGGGCTATGCGCATTCTTTCTCTGATAGTACGAACCACACCAACAGTCGTTACTATCATCTCAGGTCCAAGAAGTTCCTTATCTCCAATGCTGTTCTAACTTAATGGTGATCGACAATTCCTTCCATATAGTGCTGCAAAAGGTGCCATTCCTATGCTTGCTTGGTAGCTGTTGTTGTATGAAAACTCCATAAGATGTGGGTGATCTTCCCACGATCCTTTGAAGTCTAACATACATGCTCTGAGCATATTCTCCAAGATCTGAATAGTTCGCTCAGACTGACCATCTGTTTGTAGATGATAAGCTATGCTGAAGTTCAAACTTTTTCCCAAGCTTGCTTGCAGACTCTGCCAAAATTGCGATCTGAACCTGGTGTCACGATCGGAGACAATGCAGACCGGTACTCCATGAAGTCTCAAAATTTCCTGTATGAGTTCATGGTATCAGAGATAGTACATATTTAAAGAGTTTAAATCTTAAATAGATTATTACCTCCATGTACTTCTTTGCTAATGTCTCAGTTGATTGGCCAACTCGAAATGGGATGAAGTGAGCTGACTTTGTGAGTCGATCCATAATGACCCATACCGCATCGTTACCCTTTGTGCTGCGAGGAAGAGCAGTCACAAAATCCATCTTGATGTGTTTCCACTTCCATTCTAGGATTGGTAACGATTGAAGTAATCTAGATCTCCTGTGATGTTCAGCTTTTACTTGCTGACACACCAAGCATTTAGCGACGCTTCTGGCTACGTCACG
Source organism: Agapanthus africanus (assembly GCA_030015575.1). NCBI lineage: Eukaryota > Viridiplantae > Streptophyta > Magnoliopsida > Asparagales > Amaryllidaceae > Agapanthus > Agapanthus africanus. The sequence goes on from JASDDO010000014.1 coordinate 179,180,588, forward strand.
CTTCATTACATGCCACCAGTAATTCTGACGTAGATCTTATACATCTTTGTACCTCCAGGGTGTACTGAGTAGGGAGAACTGTGAGCTTCTTTCATTAACTCTTCCCGAACAGAACCTTTTGGTAACATAATCTGCTGCCGTATCTCAAAGATCCGTCTTCATAGATGATGAAGTCTTTTCTGATTCCATTCTCCACTTGTTCTCTGATCTTTTGCAACTTAGCATCACTTTCTTGAGCTGCTTTGATCTGGTTGGCAATGGTAGATTGAACTTGTAAATTCATCAAACTTGAATCATTACCTGGCATGACTACTTCAATCTCCATCTGATACAAGTCCTGTTGAAATTTCTACTGAGCTGTGAGATGCATTGCTAATGGTTGACGACTAAAAGCATCTGGAACCACATTCACCTTCCCTGGGTGATATTGCAGGTTGATGTCAAAGTTCGCCATGAGTTCTAACCATCGTCTCTGTCGCATATTCAACTCCTTCTTAGTAAACACATATTTCATGCTCTTATGATCTGTGTATATGTTCACTCGTTCACCAAGAAGATAATGGCGCCAAATCTTGAGAGCAAAGATTACGGCTGCTAATTCCAAATCATGCGTCGGATAATTGCGCTCATGAGTCTTCAGCTGTCTTGAAGCATAAGCCGCAACCTTACCATTCTGATGTAGAACACATCCTAATCCCTTACCGGATGCATCACAGTGCACTTCGAAACCTCCAGACCGGTCCGGTATAACGAGAATAGGTGCTGATGTCAACCTTGACTTGAGTTCTACGAAAGCTTGTTCGCATGCTTCTGACCATACAAATTCTTCATCTTTACGTGTGAGCTTGGTCAGGGGTGTTGCTATCTTTGAAAATCCTTCAATGAACCTTCTGTAATATCCAGCTAAACCCAAGAAACTCCGAATGTCCTTCACTGACTTTGGTGTCGGCCATTCGCTTACTGCTGAAACTTTCATTGGATCCATAGTGATTCCTTCACCTGATACGATATGTCCAAGAAAACCAACTTGATTTAGCCAAAACTCGCATTTGCTGTACTTAGCATATAATTGATGTTGTCGTAGAGTTTCCAGGACAATTCGTAGGTGTTCGGCGTGTTCTTTCCGACTCTTAGAATACACCAGGATGTCGTCGATGAAGATGACAATAAACATGTCTAAGTACTCCCGAAAAACTTGATTCATCGGGTTCATGAATAATGCCAGTGCGTTGGTCACTCCAAATGGCATCACTAGAAACTCATAATGTCCAAGCGAGTTCTGAAAGCCGTTTTATGAATATCAGCTTCCTTGACCTTCACCAGATGATAACCTGAACGAAGATCTAATTTAGAGAAAATACAAGATCCACATAGCTGATCGAATAAATCATCGATGCGCGGGAGTGGATACTTGTTCTTTATAGTGATTTCGTTCAAGGCTCTGTAATCAATGCATATTCTGTATGAACCTTCCTTCTTCTTCACAAGCAGTACTGGTGATCCCTAACTTGAAGTGCTGGGACGAATCCATCCTTTCGCCAATAATTCGTCCAGCTGTGTTCGGACTTCCTTCAAACCTTCCGGACTTAATCGATAAGGTTCTTTGATTACCGGTTGTGCTCCTGGTACTAAATCAATGCTGAATTCAAGAGCTCGATCGGGAGGCAAACTTGATATATCGTCAGGAAACACATCATCGAACTCTCGAACCATTTCTGGCCTTGATTCTTCCTCTGCTTGAGTTGCTGCAATCACTGCTTCCCTTGGCTACGCTTTGTATGTACTTGGCTCCAGGGTACGGTCTCCACTTTTGAAATAGAAGACCGGATGGTCTAGAATCTCGAATACTACCCTCCTTTGACGATAGTTGATAGTAGCATAAAAGGTTCCTAGCCAATCCATACCTAGAACCACATCGAAGTTCGGTATGTCCAGCACTTTGAAGTCAGCATAGAATTCTCTGCTGCAGACTACTACTGGACACAAGCTGTATCCTATTGTTGCCTTTAAAACGCCATTCCCTGAACTGACATTCCAGCTCGATACAAGCGGTGTGCCTGGAATCGCATGAGTTCGGATGAACCGTTGCGACATAAAGCAGTGAGATGCTCCAGTATCGAAGAGTGCTAGTGCAGGGAGTGAGGCTACTAAGATTGTACCTAAGGTATGTGGGATATGTTTTAGGTATAGGGAAAAGTATGTAGATAAGTAGCAAGACTGAAAGAAAATTTTTAGAAGAAAAGGTTACCAGTGATAACTTGGCCAGTGGCCTCAGCTTCTTCCACGGTCATTGTGAAAGCCTGGCGCCGTGGTACATTCCCCCTGGCCTGAGGAGCATTCCTCGGAACATTCCTTTGAGCTTTATAGAACTGATGAGGAGGAGGTGCAGCTTTTGGTCCTCTGGGTGGTAGAGCAGGTAGTGCAAGTCTTGGAGCAGGTGCCTGAATGGCTGGTCTCTGCGGGTAAGTGATTGCTGGCCAGGGTGCAGTAATTGGATTTTGTCTTTGGGGACAAGACCCAATATCATGAGCAGCTGAGCCGCAGACTAAGCAAAGACGGTTGGCTCGCCGGCAGTCTTGCAACATATGCTCATTTCTCTTGCAGTAGTTACAGAAAGCTAGGCTAAGACGGTTGTTCGGTACTCCGGGTCGCCTTGGCACAAAAGGTGGCCTTGACGAGGCTCCTCCTGTCATCTGGTTAACAGGGCGCTTAACTCCTGCAGACTGAGATCTGCCTCTCGCTTTTACCACTGCCTCATAACGACGGGCAGCTTTCAGAGCCGATTCATGAGTCGGAAAATCTCCTGTGGCCAGTGCAGCCTGGATCTCCGAATCTAAACCTTGTTGAAATCGATGGGCTCTGATCTCATCCGTCGGTATCAGGTGTGCCGCAAATCTGATAAAGGATTGTGTTATCGGTGTAGTATGCGATATATTGAACAATTCGAATTATTGAGACATATCTTACCGGCTAAGCATGGTGAACTCAGCGTCATATTCATCTACCAACTTGGTCCACATCGAACCTTGTTGTAGATGAAGGAACTGCGGTTCTATGTCGAACCTGGAAGTCTCAGGGAAGTACTTAGCGTCGAACATGTCGCGAAAAGTCTTCCATTCGATGGGTTGTTCAAGACGGTTTTCTTCCGCCTTCCACCAGTTCCGTGCATTGTTCGTGAGCTGTAGTTTTGCAACACGAACCCAAGCTATTTCTGGCACTTGTGCTGCTGCCAGATCATCTTCGATACTCTGAGCCCATTCCTCAGCATCCAGTGGTCTCTCCTTTCCTGAGAACTGTTTGGGGTGCAAAGCCTTGAATTGTTTCACCCCAGGTGCTTCTGCCTCGGGATGGTTCATTAAAAGAGCAGTCTGCTGCTGCTGTCCCTTTAGGAGGCTGCGGATTGCCTCAAGCAGAACCGTTTGCTCGTTGAGCGGAGCAGGGACGGCAGGTGTGAGTGGTAGTGGTGGAGGTGTGTTGTTGACATTGGTGCTGGTGTTGTTCGGGGAATCCATAACCTTGCAAGAAAAATTTAGGTTATGACAGATTCAAAGTATATGGAATGATAAGATTCAAGGAATATGAATTGTAAAGAATGTTTTAGTTGCTAGTTCTTGTGTTATATTGCTTAGGTTGTTCATACAGAACAGAACTGCATGGAAGGGTTCCATACAGCTCTAACCTGCATGGGCCACCAACAAAACCTGTCTAACCCCTCTTACCGGTGTACGGTGAAGGGGATGCGACGGGGCCGCTACATATTTACTGTGAAGTAAATACACTAAGTATATCTAAGCAATATAAATATAATTGCACAAGAGACAAGATATAATAAAACAGCAACTTTATTTATTCACATTCTTTTTACAATACATGGAAAAGCAATTACAACTGAATGAAAGCAATGCCTAAACAGTGGCATAACAGAAATGAAAGTACTGAAATAAAAATGTGTACAATGAAGCTAGAGCTCTGGGTCATAGGAAAGCTGGTCCAAGTCCTCACTAGTAGGCTCGATCTCCTGAGTGTCCAGATCACCTGACAACATCCTAAAGAAGAAAGAGAAGGAATGTCGTCAGTGAACAATCGATCGGTAAGTCCCAAAGATAAGGGAGAAATGGAATAGACAGAAAGAGAAGATAGCTTTTAAATTTGTATTATATGAGTATTTGGTGTTAACGTTGTTGTTTGTAGCTTAGTACAGAAGGATGCCAGTGTATACTGTTGGAGATAGTGCCCTCAGAGTCAATTATTGGATCACAGGCACGTGATTGCAATGTTTGAGGGAGGACCTATCCCAGGAGGACAGTCTTACTCGAGATGATAGTATGCTATCTGGTTTACCTTTATCATCGTGTACTGCTTTAGGTGACCTTACAGGTCACTATTGCACGTTGATAGAGCCCCTAGGATTGTTGCTTGACCACCAGCAGTATGAGGGCGATCATATAAGTGGGAGCTGGGGTCTATAAGCGCATCCTTAAAAGGCCCTAGTCATGGGAGTTTCGAGACAGGGCATCGATTCTCCAGAGTAGACTAGTGTATACAGTCGAGACCCCGACGAGGGGCGGTGGCCGGTCTCACAAGCCACTGGTGTCAGTTGGATCACCTAAGATGTATACAGGTGCTCATTGGGTTATGAGTACACCGGACAGGACTCGCCGGGAACATACTAGTTGGTCTTATACCTGACGTCAGATAGCAGTTCCCTGGTGACATGTGTACAGGTTAGTTCATCGACCTGGGGATCGTCATTTGTCTCGTGTGAGTTCCCACTGTACTTTGATTACTACCCTACCACGCTCAAAGGAGATGTGCAAACAGGTTTTAGTTGGGTACAGTCCCGAGCCACATGGAGGCAGTGAGCGGATCTTCAGGGGTTCGTCTCTCCCGGTATTGGGGGTGAGGTCGTGCTGTGTCTAGGAGAGCCATTACACGAAGTCCTTGGCCAAGGCAGGAGATTTACTGGTAGGTATTCCAGTAGTATCTCAGGGTGTTCTGGGCTACACTCCGACACGACTTGTACCGCTTTTGGGGGTCTGACTTTTACCAACCCCCTAGGCCCGCCATGCGATGCTCATAGACGAACGGACCGGACTGTACGGATATTGTCACTGACAGGCTCAGTAGGGTGTCAGGATGAGTTCGCTCATCGACGTCCCTTTTGGTCAATAGCTGGTGGCCCGTTACATATTGGCTTATACCTCTAACGTGCTAGTGGTTAAATCCACAGCCATAGTATTGACGAGTCTTTAGAGTCCCCCACATTCAGTTACTCAAGTTTCGGGCGAAACGCTGTAGAGGCCGTATGGAGATATGGCAGGGTTCGATCAGATACGTGCGGTATTGCACGGATCAGGATCGGACGGTTAGTACTAAAGGCCGTATGGAGATATGGCAGGGTTCGATCAGACACGTGTGGTATTGCACGGATCAGGATCGGACGGTTAATACTAGCCGGCTTTGGTTTAAGCCGGATCCTAGTATAGTACAGTGTAGATTTTGTCTCATTACATTTGTATTTCGGTCGGAATACCGATGCGGGTGTGTATACACAGTATCGGGGTTTTCCTGTAATTTATTACGGGATCAGTTTTCTGGGGTTGCCAGTTTGCTTTCCGTTTCGGCCATATTTCTTTGTATCTTTCATTGGCCGAAGATTGGTGGAGGAGGGCTTATTTGCATTTGTGCAAATTAGCTATTTGGAGGGTTGTCTTTGCATATTGTTGGATCATGATGGTTGCACCATCCCTTGACCATTTGACTTCTTCTTTCATGATGGCTTGACTTTGTGGTGAGATGATGAGGTTGGTGGAGTGTGGGTTTGTGTTTGTGATCATTTTCTTTCATGATATTTTTTGATCTCTCTCCCTTTGTATTATTCCACTCACTCCCTCATTCACTCTCTCCTCTATTCTCTTTGGCCGTCCAAGTGAGGCATGGGGCTGTCCAAAATTATGGGGGGTGGGGTTTTGTTCTCATGGTGCTTGCAAAATTCCATTTTTCCATCACAAAACTCCAAGTATCATTCCTCCACCAAAATGGCAACCTCCATGAACCCCAAAATGAGACATGGTTCTACACTATATTCTACAGCAAATCTTGGGCACGTCGAGTCGCCAGCTTCGTGCACGAGTTGCCTCTGTATAGAGGTGGGAGCCCGTAAAAGAAGCAGGCGACGTGGTGCCCTTCCGGCGACGAGGTGGAGACCGGAGATTCCGCGGGGAGATCGGGACGACGACGAGAAGACCGAAGGATACGGATCGCTCGGTATATCTCTCTACCCCCGCTCTAGATAGCTAGGACTAGATTAATGGCACGATCCGGGTTTATAGTGTGCGGTGGTGCCGGTTTAAAAAGTTAAAGTTTAGCATCGCTTCCGCATTCCGGCGTCGGATTGACGGCCGGGTGATTTGTCTCAAAAATATAATTACTGCAATCAAGAACGGCGTCGCAAGAAGCTAGCCGGTGAGTATGGGTCGGTCCACAGGGATGTTGTGAATTTCCTATTCGCTCAAACGAGTTAATTCCGATGGGAGCCGGATTGATTATTAAATCTAAAAACTGAATTAATCTATATCTAAATCTTGCTAGGGTTAGGTCTAGATTAAATTTGGAATGTCTATAAATCTCACCGCTTTCTATACCCACATGAAGATCTAATTAGGTGTTATGGTAAATATTAATAAAAGGGATTAGGATGATTGGGAAGATTGTTCTTCCTCTAGATCTTTGTCCTTCCTTTCTTAATTGTTACCCTAACCTCCATGGAAAATCATCACAACCGGGCCTTTATACTATGGTATCACTGCTACCTCTATGGATAGGGTGCCGTAGGGAGCGGTATGTGCATGTATGCATGAATTTCTATGAAAATATATGACGGGCAAGAAAAGGGATGAGAGATCTTCGTCTCTCAAACCTTCCTCAGATCTAACCCTAACAAGCGAGGAGACTACTCACTCATTAGGGAATTGAAGAATATTTATCTAGGGCAGAGAATAGAAATTACCTAGGGCAGGAATTAAAATCTAAACTAGGGCAAGGAATTAAATCTACTTACAAATGCATCTCTCCAATCATCAACGCAGGGTTGTCAGATCTGAATTCATGAATTGAAAAGAAACACCGATGCTCTACATAAAGAAATCTGAATTTTATTAATGAAGGGAGGCATAGCCTTTACAATGATTTAGAGTTCCTATTTATAGAGGATAGGAAACCTTAGGTTACAATTGATTTGCATGTCTACATTTACAAATATACCCCTATAAAATCTTTTCAGCACCGCACAAGAATTATGGTAAAAACAAATTTTCCTTTTGTCTTCTTCTGGCTGTGGAACCGCGGCCTGAGGCATGGTTTGGCCGCGGTTCCGCGGCCAAATGTTGGAGTTGGGCTGCACAATTTTGTGGTCTGGCTCTGGTTGTTTTGGGCTTCCTATATCTTTAGTTCTTTTTGTTAGTGTATATGCCCTAGAGGCCATTACTGTATCATACTAGTTTGTATATTACTTAATGGAAGCTTGGGATATTCACCTTGTATATACAATCTTGCTCAAAATAGTAGTATGCTACTTGGTTTGTTTCTACTTCAATGTGTACATGTGTTTATTTTAGTATATCACATATACACATTAGTGGAGCCCTTAGAATCTTTGCTTGATTACCAGCGATGTGATGGCAGTCACACTAGTGGGGCTGGGTAATCTATAAGCACATCCTTATGCAGGTCCCTAGTCGCAGGACTATCGAGACAGGGCATCGATACTCCGGAGTAGACTAGCGCATGCGCTTCTCATCCCAGTGTGGGAGACGGTCTATCCCACAGCCGTCAGTACGTCGTACTTGAGATAGTATGCGGGTGCTCGTTAGGTTGCGGGTACACTGGACAGGACTCGTCGGGAACTGACTAGTTGGTATTATGCCTATCGTCAGTTATCAGTTCCCAGGTGACATAAGTACAGCTTAGTCCGCTGAATTGACACTGTCACTTCGCCTCGAGTGTGTTCCCACTGCACTTTGATTACTACCCTACCACGGCTCAAAGGAGTCGTGCAAACAGGTAGTAGTTGGGTGCAGTCCCGAAGCACTTGGAGGCAGTGACGGTTAGACAGGATTCATCTCTCCCGGTATTGGGGGTTGACATCGCGCTGTGTCTAGGAGAGCCATTACACGAGTAGTCCCTGGCCAGGGCAAACGAGATATACTGGTAGGCTTCCAGTGTTATCTCAGGGTGTTTTGGGCTTCACTCCGACACGACTTGTACCGCTATTGGGGGACTGACGTTTACCGCCCCTAGGCCCGCTATGCGATGTATCAGACGAACAGACCGGACTGTACGGAGATTGTCACATTCAGGCTCAGTAGGAGTTCAGATGGGTTTCACCTCGTCAGTCTTCTTGTCGGCATCTACCTGGGGACCGTTACGCACAGCTAGTGCCGCTTGCGGTCTGTGGTTAAACCCACTGCCAGCGTAGTGTCGAGTCTTTAGAGTCCCACACAGAAAGCTATTCGCCTTTAGGCAAAAGAGTAGAGGTCGCATGGTTTTGCGACAGGTCGCATGGTTTTGCGACAGGGTTCGGTCACATCCGTGCACTTGTGCACGTACAGTGTCCGGACAGTTTACACTAGCGGGCTTTGGTTTAAGCCAGATCCTAGTGTACCTTTTGGGATTGGATTTATCCAGTTTGCATTCGTGTTCCTCGGAACACGGATACGGGTGTGTATGCACAGTTGACGGAGAGACAGAGGCAGAGGATTCTCATTAGGGTTGTTGACCGTTGACAGTTGACTATTGACTTTTTGCTCAACCCTAATGAGAATATGATATGTGATTAACAATTATATTAATTAAGTATTATGGTGACATGGTTGTTGAGGGATTGACTTTGTTGACTTGTTGACTTTGTTGACCGGTTGACTAGGCTTGACTAGTTGACCATCATGATAACTATAGCTATTGTTTCATGGCAAAGACTTTTGCTTGCTTGCTCTTTTGTGCAAAATGAGTGCATGAAATGATATGGCTATGGTTGCCTAAACCATCACATAATACTTGATTGATATGAGGGGTTATGATTATTTTGGATTATGAGAGCCAAATGAGAAAAGTCTTCTCTCATTCTATCATTCTCATTCTCTCTCTTGTTCTTGAGCTCTCATCTCCTCCTCTTGCTCTCCCTCTCTTGACTCTATGGTTCATTTGTCTCATGAGTTGAGAACCAAGAACCATAGATAAAATCCCATACAAACTCTTCTCTACTCACTCTAGTTCACAAGGTTTAGCAAACCGAGTGAACTAGTTTCTTCAAAGTTCGAAGAAGGAGCCAAAGGTTGAAGTTTTCAGGTGGATCTATCTTCGGCGCAAGGAGACGACGGGGAGAAGCCGATTCGGACGACCATCGAAGTTTGAAGACGAAGGAGTTCGAGAAAAAGAAAGGTATAACCCCCTAACCGAGTAGTTAGCAACTCGTAGTTAGGTTGTTAGTTAGATGTTTAACAAAGATCCGGGTTTTAAGTCCATGTTACCACCTCTAAGAAAATCATTTTTATCAAATTCCGCATGCCCGAAAGTACCGGGAGAGGTAGCATGGACTTACAGTAGTATCAGAGCCTAGTTAAACTCTCTCTAACATGTTAGCATAGTATCTAGAAATTCGATCGGAGAAAAAGTCCCGAAATGAACCCCGATATCAAACTTTCTGTCGATTTTCGAAGTGCTGCAAAAATCATTTGAGATACCCCAAAAATCGACTCAGGGTTTTTAGAGTATACTGTAGAAAATTGGTCCCCTGATCTCATCAAAGAGCCGCGGAAACGCGGCAATAGCTTGCTATTGCCGCGGTTCCGCGGCCGTATTGCCTGCTCTCTGGGTTTTATTTGCTACAGTATATTCAGTGGGGTATTTTGGGATTTTTGGAATATGTCTTTTTAGCCCAGATTTTCCAGAACGAAAATTTTGTGTTTGGGGCCTAAAAATCCGTATTTTTGATCGAACTTCTAAAAGTCTTTAGCTGACGGGTTTTTCTGTAATGTGATATTTGTATTGAACGTCTGCTAATCGCTATATGTCGATTAGTGGGGGTTATACAAATCTGTGATCTGTAATGTTGCTGGAATGTGTATATGAATATGTTGGATTGTCGCGGGTGAATAGCCGGGGGTTGTGAAACGAGAGTTTTTTCTTTTCTTTCAATTCATGTAAATTTGTAAATTGATGTAATAATTATTTGTATGGCCGCACAACCGGGTCGGGGTTGTAGCCGTCATTGTATAATTTCTTTTTACTGTTTTTGCTCCTAGGATAGACCCATAGAGGGGGTGCACAAACTACCGGGTATGCCGAAGTGCCGAGTGGCCTACTCACGGAGATGAGGGAGGTTGCTTCGCTTCGGGTACTTGGCGGGTAGTTTGCCACACCCGTAGGGGTCTTGGGTGGGGTATTGGCTATTCACCGCGACCGTGTAATCTGCTTTTCGTTACAGGCTCGTACGAATTACAGATTCCTAGTATATCCAATGTATTCATCTGTGATCTGAAATGGCTATCATTGCAATATATCTATATATGATATTATTTAGGCGTTGCTTATGTTTTACAGCCGCGCTAGCCCAGCCCCCGCTCTGTCGTTAGTTAAGTAACCTAACGGGTAATGACGGGGCCCCGTGGTGAATGCGAATGGCATAAGCGTACGTCATATTTTGGTTGTTTTCTGCAATGGTAGGATTAAATGATGGGACGCATTAAAAGAACTAATGCAAGAATATCACGCATTAAAAGAACTAATGCAAGAAAATAAACCAAGATTAAAGTCGTTGGAACACTTTCGAAAAACCACTCGGTTCTTTTCAAAAACAACTTTTAAATGCGGAGCTTGAGCCACTCCTTTTAAAAGCTATCTCGTTCCATCGACTATATCAAGTTCACTACGTTCACGGTTTTGCCAAAACCATCCGTAACCCTCCATCATTTCAGTTAAATATTCGGTAGTATTCAAGCTATGTATTTTGACCTCACGCCAAGACATAGTGATTGGTAGCTGCCGGATATTTATCTGTTGCATAGATAGAATGAGTTGGTTTGAGACAGTCGTACTGCCATTTTGGCCTACGTCAAGGGTATGTACGGGTGGGTTCAAATTAACCTGGATAATGATGGGATGAACTTGGCATGTGACTTATGACATTTTGACCTCACGCAAAGGTCATAAGAGCATGGGGCAAAAATCCACATCGGGAGTTTCATAAGTACTGAAACTTGCTAGATTTGCATACCATTTGGAGTGTGATGATTCTGGTAGGATTCCTTCAGTTTCGTCACGCGATGATATTTGGATCCCGATCCTACTGTGAGTATATGCTACTCCTCGGGAAATTTCTCACTTAACGATCAATGCTATAAACCAAGTAGGTGTCTAGAAAGGCGTTAGCGGGGCTACACCCCCAGGGAAACGAGGTTATTTAATTAAGGAACTTCGCGAAAGCGTTGGAAAACCTCCCTCGAAGTACCGACACTGGCCTGGCTGAACGGTTAAGCAAGTATTGTACGGTGAGATTGATCCTGACTAATTCTTCCTTTTTGGTTTGAGGAGGGATTCGAGAAACAGTGGGAGCCATCCTGTTTAGACAAACTAAAAACCACTCTAAACTTGCAAGAGCATCATGCTGAGTGTTTCTTCTTCTCTCTCCTAATTGCAGCGACCAATCGACATGACTGGACTTAAGTTACTTCTAGATAAAAACATACTGACAGGGCCAAACTACAAAGATTGGCTCAGGAATGTCAAAATGGCAATCACTTACGACAAGCTGGGGTATCTTCTTACCACCAAAGCTCCCCCTGTCCCTGGTCCCACTTCCAGCGTCGCGGATAAGGAAATCCGTAAGACTTGGGAGATTGATAGCGCGAAGGCCAAATGCCTCGTGCTTGCCTCTATAGACAATGAACATCAGAGGAGGCACGAGAATATGGACCAGGAATCCATATTTCTTCATACAAAAGAACTGTATGGAGAGCAGTCTCGTATCGCAAGATACGAAGCGTCGAAAAAGTTATTTTCGGCAAGGATGGCCGTCGGATCATCAGTAGCAGAACACGTGCTTAAGATGATCGGCTACATTGAGGAGCTTGCGGACCTAGGGACCACATTGGAGAGTGAGCTCTATACGGACTTAGTTCTCCAGTCCCTTCCTTCCACTTACGCCCAGTTTATACTGAACTTCAACTTGCAAGAAAAAGAAGTTGAACTTTCAGAGCTCCTCAACATGCTGAGGAGCGCAGAGGGCACCCTACAGAAAGGTAGGGAAACATCCACTTTGTTTGTAGGAGGATCATCTTCTTCTAGGTCCAAGACGAAAGCCAAGGGAAAGAACAAGAAAGCCCCCGCCAAACCAAGGGGCGGTGTTAGTAAAGTGGATACGAAGGGAAAAGCTAAAGCAACAAAGAAAGCGGGGAAGCTTGTGGATAAGGAAGAATGCTTCTATTGTCATAAGAAAAGACACTGGAAGAATGATTGCAGGGCCTGGAAGGCCAGAACACAGGAATTGAAGCAGGTTGCACCTTCAACTTCAGGTGTGCATGTTATTGAAAACCGTCTTTCAATAAACTCTACTTCCTGGGTATTGGATACCGGATCAGGATCTCATATCTGTAATTCTTTGCAGGCGTTGAGAAACCGTAGGGTTTTGAAGGCAGGTGACATGACCCTCAGAGTTGCGAACGGAGCTAGCATGGATGCTAAAGCCGTGGGGGACTATCACCTGGGAATGTCAGATGGACATGTTTTGGTTTTGCGTAATTGCTTTTTTGTACCCAACGCAACTTGTAATATCATTTCTGTATCTTTAGTTTCTAAAGAAGGTTATGAATTTGCGTTTGTAAGCAATGTTGTAAACATTCACCTTAATCAAGTTCTGATTGGGTCAGGTACATTGAGTAATGGTATATACGTATTAAACCAACCACAGATTTTCAATGTCCAGAATACACACAAAAGAAAGTCTCCAGAAATCAATCAGGCTTTCTTATGGCATTGTAGACTGGGTCACATCAATGAGAGAAGGTTGACGAAGTTACATACAGAAGGATATTTGAATCCGTTCGAATATCAATCATATGCCACTTGTCAATCCTGTCTCAAAGGAAAAATGACAAAGTCTCCGTTCACTGGACACAGAGTAAGAGCGAGCGAGCTCTTGGGACTCGTACACAGCGACGTGTGCGGTCCAATGTCTACACATGCGCGAAGCGGTTTTTCTTACTTCATTACTTTTACGGATGATTTTTCAAGGTTCGGACATGTCTTCTTAATGAAACATAAATCCGAAGCCTTTGGAAAGTTCCAGGAATATAAGAATGAAGTAGAAAAACAAACCGGCAAAAGTATCAAGATTCTAAGATCGGATCGAGGTGGTGAATACTTGAGTGCCGAGTTCCTGGACTATTTAAAAGAGAATGGAATTCTCTCTCAGCTTACTCCTCCATACACTCCACAACATAACGGTGTATCGGAGAGACGGAACCGCACCCTATTGGATATGGTACGGTCCATGATGAGTAACGCTGAGTTACCGCGATCATTCTGGGGATATGCGCTAGAATCAGCCGCATACCTTTTGAACCGAGTTCCCACTAAGACTGTGCCTACCACACTATATGAGTTATGGAGTGGGAAGAAACCCTATCTTCAATATCTGAAGATCTGGGGATGTCCAGCTTTTGTCAAAAAGTAGCATGCGGACAAACTCGAGGTACGCTCAGTACTGTGCAAGTTTGTGGGATACCCAAAGAACACCAGGGGGTATCTTTTCTACTACGCAGAGGAACAAAAAGTCCTTGTTTCTCGTAATGCCCACTTTCTAGAACACCAGTTCTTGGAAAAGAAAATAAGTGGGAGCGCAGTAGAACTGGAAGAAATTCCAGAACCACGGACTATTACTGAATGTTTAGTGGAACCAGAGGGTTCGGAAGAACAGGACATTCCTACGCCGCTCCGCAGGAGTAGTAGGCAGACTCATCCGCCCGAGAGATACTACGGTTTTCTCATAGACGGGGATAGAGAGGATTGCATCATAGATTATGATAAGCCTACTAGCTTCCAGCAGGCCGTTCAGAACGTTGACTCAGTAAAATGGCTGGATGCCATGCGGACCGAAATGGAGTCCATGTACACCAACAAAGTATGGACGTTGGACATTGCTCCAGATGGGGTAAAACCCGTAGGATGCAAGTGGATCTTCAAAAGGAAGATTGGTGTAAATGGACAGGTTGAGACCTATAAAGCTAGACTTGTAGCAAAGGGTTTTCGTCAAAGACCTGGTTTGGACTATGACGAAACCTTTTCTCCAGTGGCTATGCTGAAATCCATTCGGATCCTTCTTGTCATTGCTGCCTTCCACGATTATGAGATTTGGCAGATGGACGTAAAGACAGCTTTTCTAAATGGAAATTTAAAGGAGTGTGTCTATATGGACCAGCCAGAAGGTTTCATTCATAGTGGGAGCAGCGGAAAGGTGTGTAAGTTGCTTAAGTCCATCTATGGACTAAAGCAGGCATCGCGGAGTTGGAACATCTGTTTTGATGAGACGGTCAAGGAATTTGGCTTTATCAAAAATCCAGATGAACCATGCATCTATAGTAGATTTGTAGCGAGAACTGTAGTATTCCTCGTTTTATACGTGGATGACATTCTCTTAATAGGAAATGACATTCCTATGCTACAATCTGTCAAGGGGTTCTTGTCGCACAGGTTCTCCATGAAAGACCTGGGTGATGCCTCATACATCCTGGGGATCCGGATCCATCGTGATAGATCCAAGAGGATATTAGGACTTTCACAATCCAGGTACATCGACACCATACTGAAGAGATTCAGTATGGAAGATTCCAAGCGCGGTAACCTACCGGCTTGTCACGGGATCACCCTCTCTAAAGAGATGTCTCCCAAGACTGATTTGGAGAGGGATCGCATGTCTATTATACCCTACGCTTCTGCGGTAGGCTCTATAATGTATGCGATGTTGTGTACCAGACCGGATGTAGCTTATGCACTGAGTGTGGTAAGCCGGTATCAGTCAAACCCTGGGGAGAAACACTGGATAGCAGTAAAGAACATTCTCAAGTACCTGAGAAGGACTAAGGAGATGTTCTTGGTGTATGGCGGAAAAGACCTCCAGATTGAGGCCTTTGCTAACTCCAGCTTCCAGAGTGACAAGGATGATTCCAAGTCCATGTCGGGTTTTGTCTTTACCCTCAATGGAGGGGCGGTGTGTTGGAAGAGTTCCAAACAGGAAACCGTTGCAGACTCGACGATGGAAGCGGAATACATCGCTGCATCTGATGCCGCAAAAGAAGCTGTCTGGATGAGGAAGTTCTTAAAAGAACTTCAGGTGGTTCCGTCCATTGTTGATCCAATACCTCTGTATTGCGACAACAACGGGGCTATAGCCTTAGCAAAGGAACTCAGGTCCCATCAGAGATCCAGACACATCTTGAGGCGGTATCACCTGATCAGGGAGATCGTAGATCGCAAGGAGATCGAGGTTCGGAGAGTCGCTTCAGAAGATAACACTACAGATCCATTCACCAAGGCCCTGCCCCAGACTCAGTTCGAGCGGCTGATCGAGATGATAGGTCTTCGATACGCCAGTACATGGCCTTAGTGCAAGTGGGAGATTGTTAGTGTATATGCCCTAGAGGCCATTACTGTATCATACTAGTTTGTATATTACTTAATGGAAGCTTGGTATATTCACCTTGTATATACAATCTTGCTCAAAATAGTAGTATGCTACTTGGTTTGTTTCTACTTCAATGTGTACATGTGTTTATTTTAGTATATCACCTATACACATTAGTGGAGCCCTTAGGATCTTTGCTTGATTACCAGCGATGTGATGGCAGTCACACTAGTGGGGCTGGGTAATCTATAAGCATATCCTTATGCAGGTCCCTAGTCGCAGGACTATCGAGACAGGGCATCGATACTCCGGAGTAGACTACGCATGCGCTTCTCATCCCAGTGTGGGAGACGGTCTGTCCCACTGCCGTCAGTACGTCGTACTTGAGATAGTATGCGGGTGCTCGTTAGGTTGCGGGTACACTGGACAGGACTCGTCGGGAACTGACTAGTTGGTATTATGCCTATCGTCAGTTATCAGTTCCCAGGTGACATGAGTACAGCTTAGTCCGCTGACTTGACACTGTCACTTCGCCTCGAGTGTGTTCCCACTGCACTTTAATTACTACCCTACCACGGCTCAAAGGAGTCGTGCAAACAGGTAGTAGTTGGGTGCAGTCCCGAAGCACTTGGAGGCAGCGACGGTTAGACAGGATTCGTCTCTCCCGGTATTGGGGGTTGACATCGCGCTGTGTCTAGGAGAGCCATTACACGAGTAGTCCCTGGCCAGGGCAAACGAGATATACTGGTAGGCTTCCAGTGTTATCTCAGGGTGTTTTAGGCTTCACTCCGACACGACTTGTACCGCTATTGGGGGACTGACGTTTACCGCCCCCTAGGCCCGCTATGCGATGTATCAGACGAACAGACCGGACTGTACGGAGATTGTCACATTCAGGCTCAGTAGGAGTTCGGATGGGTTTTACCTCGTCAGTCTTCTTGTCGGCATCTACCTGGGGACCGTTACGCACAGCTAGTGCCGCTTGCGGTCTGTGGTTAAACCCACTTCCAGCGTAGTGTCGAGTCTTTAGAGTCCCACACAGAAAGCTATTCGCCTTTAGGCAAAAGAGTAGAGGTCGCATGGTTTTGCGACAGGTCGCATGGTTTTGCGACAGGGTTCGGTCACATCCGTGCACTTGTGCACGTACAGTGTCCGGACAGTTTATACTAGCGGGCTTTGGTTTAAGCCAGATCCTAGTGTACCTTTTGGGATTGGATTTATCCAGTTTGCATTCGTGTTCCTCGGAACACGGATACGGGTGTGTATGCACAGTTGACGGAGAGACAGAGGCAGAGAATTCTCATTAGGGTTGTTGACCGTTGACAGTTGACTATTGACTTTTTGCTCAACCCTAATGAGAATATGATATGTGATTAACAATTATATTAATTAAGTATTATGGTGACATGGTTGTTGAGGGATTGACTTTGTTGACTTGTTGACTTTGTTGACCGGTTGACTAGGCTTGACTAGTTGACCATCATGATAACTATAGCTATTATTTCATGGCAAAGACTTTTGCTTGCTTGCTCTTTTGTGCAAAATGAGTGCATGAAATGATATGGCTATGGTTGCTTAAACCATCACATAATACTTGATTGATATGAGGGGTTATGATTGTTTTGGATTATGAGAGCCAAATAAGAAAAGTCTTCTCTCATTCTATCATTCTCATTCTCTCCCTTGTTCTTGAGCTCTCATCTCCTCCTCTTGCTCTCCCTCTCTTGACTCTATGGTTCATTTGTCTCATGAGTTGAGAACCAAGAACCATAGATAAAATCCCATACAAACTCTTCTCTACTCACTCTAGTTCACAAGGTTTAGCAAACCGAGTGAACTAGTTTCTTCAAAGTTCGAAGAAGGAGCCAAAGGTTGAAGCTTTCAGGTGGATCTATCTTCGGCGCAAGGAGACGACGGGGAGAAGCCGGTTCGGACGACCATCGAAGTTTGAAGACGAAGGAGTTCGAGAAAAAGAAAGGTATAACCCCCTAACCGAGTAGTTAGCAACTCGTAGTTAGGTTGTTAGTTAGATGTTTAACAAAGATCCGGGTTTTAAGTCCATGTTACCACCTCTAAGAAAATCGTTTTTTATCAAATTCCGCATGCCCGAAAGTACCGGGAGAGGTAGCATGGACTTACACTTTTCTCAGATTGGTTTCTCGTTCTCTTCCAGATCTTCCAGTGAATAATTATGGTGGACTTTACCCGTTCGCTTTGTAATCTCGGACCTTGCATTGCCTTGTACTTTATGCATTTTATCTTTGATGTAGGCTTGATCAAGAGTCTTCAGTTTGTTGATCAAAAGTTCTTCTTTTGTGTCGTCTTTTGTCTTTTTCACTGTTTTCGCTTCAAGAACCTGTAACCTGTAACATGTAACAGACATGGGTCAAAAACACCTGTTTTCATTGTAAAATGCATAAGAATGGGGAATACAAAATGCAATATTATGATATGAACACCGGGGCGCCGCCGTGCACTTAAAGTGGTATCACAGGCTCGCCATTAACATAGTTTAGCTTTGTCTAATGTGTTTTACATTTCCGATTGAACAAAATTCCCAAAACCCGCGTTTTCTTGGCACAGTTTCTGTCGAAATTTTTTTGGAGTCTAAAAATTTTTCAGGTTATTTCAGAATGATGTGCAAGGTGTTACAAGAGTTCTGGGAAAATTTGGTCTCGTGAACAGTCTATCCCACTGCGGAACCGTGGCCAAACCCATGCTTGGGCCGCGGTTCCGCCGCACTTTTCACTGTTCATGGCCCCAAAATTTTACAGAGGCCTCCTGACATGAAAATAGGGGTTTTGGTATATTATTTTTGGGTCCAGAATTTCTTTATGTGCTACAGTAGTGCTTGGGGCCTACTTGGTAATATTTGATCGATCGGATATTTTAAACATGTTAGTTCACAGTATTTATATTATATCTGCGACCGTGAATGTCACTTGATCGGTAAATCCTGTCTAACTTCTATAGCCCGGTTAGACGGATTTGCGAACGTGACATTCACGTAGATGTTCTGTGTTTTGCTGTGATGTTGCGGATTGGTCATGGGGGATAGCCTGGATGTAATGGTAGTACAGATTTGGTTGTATTATGTACATTTGATATTGCGGGGAGAGCGTCCGACATGTGGACTACCGTCACTGCCTGTTGTATATTATTCTTTTGGGGTACAACCAGGTTGCGGTCGATGTACCCGTTGTATGTATATTTTACTTTCTGTACTAGGATTACCCCAAGGAGGGGTGCACGGATAGCCGGGTTCTAGAGGGCAACGAGCCCGCATCTCATGGCATTGAGACGGAGGGGGCTTCACTCTAGAATTGGCGGGCTATTCGCCGCACTCGTAGGGGGTATAGGTTGACCCAAGAGGGGTGCCCAAGTTACCGGATTCCGTGAAGTGCTGGGTGTTCCATTCACTGTGCTGAAGGGGACTGTCTCGCTTCAGGTTTTGGCGGGTGACTTGCCGCGCCCGTAAGGGTCTAGGATTTCATTGCACAGGCTATCCACACGACCAGGGGAACGTCGGGTTTCAGTAGCGGCTCTGTGAAACCCGGGGATTCCAGATATCTGTATTGTTCTGTGATGCTGTACATTTCTGTGATGTTGTATTTTATCACACCTTGAGCGAAATATTATATATTGGTATATATATTAGTAGATATTGTATATGTTTTGCATCCGCGCTAGTCCAGTCCCCGCTCTGTCGTTAGTTAGCTAACCTAACGGGTAATGACGGGACCCAGTGGCGAATGCGGATGGCATATACGTACATCATATTATTTTCGTTCTTTGTGGTGTGATCAATTGACGGGACTGCGTTGATTCAGATCAATACAAGTTAAACAAACCTATTCTGATGTTGTTGGAACACTTTTCAAAAAGCTGTTATTGCAAGGACGTTCTCTTTTGTTTTGCATCGTGGTATTCAGTTGGAATATCCTGCTCCTCAGTCGACGAGGCAAGGGCCGAGATCCCTTCACCGGGAGTGACCCCTTGGACAAAAAGTTTTCGTCAGGGCAATAATTTCACTATAGCCAATTACTTTTGCTTTGCATCGTGGTATTCAGTTGGAATATCCTGCACCTCATTCTACGGGGAAAGAGCCGAGATCCCTTCACCGGGAGTGACCTCTTTAGCAAAGGTTTTTCGTCACTATATTTATAAAAGCTATCAGTTCCTTCAACGATATCAAGTTCATTACGTTAAAGGTTTTCGCCAGAAACCATTCGTAGCCCTCCGTCATTTCAGTTAAATATTCGGTAGTATTCAAGCTATGTATTTTGACCTCACGCCAAGGCATAGTGATTGGTAGCTGCCGGGTATTTATCTGTTGCATAGATAGATGCGTTGGTTTGGGACAGTCGTACTACTATTTTGGCCTACGTCAAGGGTATGTACGGGTGGGTTCAAATTAACCTGGACAATGACGAATAGAACTTGACATGTGACTTATGATATTTTGACCTCACGCCAAGGTCATAAGAGCATGGGGTAAAAATCCACATCGGGAGTTTCTAAAGAAACTGAAACTTGCTAGATATGCGCTTACCTTCTGAAGTGTGATATCGTGAGCGGATTCCGTCACATTATCATGTGATGATAGTTGGATCCCGATTCCCACTGATGAGTTGGTTTACTCCTCGAGTGATCCCGACTAATTCTTCTTTCAGGTTTGGAGGAGAATTTGACGGTACAGTGGGAGGTTTCCAGATTAGATAAATTGGTAACCATTTTGATCTAGGTTAGAGTGCACGCTGAGTGTTTCTTTTCTCTCTCTCTCTTTGGCAGCGACCATTGACCCGACCCTAAGACTATGACTCAGTGACCAAAATTAACCGAACTTTCTTAAACACTGGCTTTTGGATTGTCAGAGTTGTAAACCTCTTTGCCACTCCTACTTTTACCCTTTTCTCCAGGACACCCCGTATTACTACGAACGTCCACTTCCATTGGACAAAACCATCGTATGGTTATATACGAACTCGAAGGAATTCGAGGATGGTTTCCGGTTCTGGAGAAAACGAATAGGACTATTCAGTTGTCTTTTCCTTTTACCTTCTCTCAAGTTGCGAGTACTCCTTGGTTTAGGAGATAATACACCTATTACGCAAATTGGATAGTCTTCTTCCAAACCTTAGGCTGGTGCCGAACGGTGGGGAATGAAGAAAACCAATTAGCATAACGATGGTGTGCAGAAGGTATTAAGTTAAGACAAAGCAAGGGATTAGTAAGAGGGCAAAGTAAACTGCGACTGCTATTCACGACCAAACCAAATATTTCTTCACCAATCCTAAAATCACCTTTGTATTTCTCCAGAACACTCCGTATCACTACGAAGATCCACAGTTTATTGGATACTCCATCGTATGGTTATATACGAACTCAAAAGGAACTTGTTCCAGTTCGGGGATGGATTCTGGTTCAGGAGAAATATGAATAAGATTTATTCAGGTGTCTTTTATCTTCACCTTCTCTCGCATTGCGAGTGCTCCTAGGATTATGACAGTACACCCATTATGCTTATTGGATAGTCTTCTTCCAAACCATAGGCTGGTGCCGAACGGTAGGGAAGGAAGAAAACCATTTGGTCTAAAGGGGTGTGCAGAAGGTAATGACTAAAGACATATAAAGGGATTTGGAGAGGTGGCAAAGAATTATACGGTTACAGTCGTGAATCTGGAAGAGGCATTACTAGGAATACCGGGATACCCCATCGAAACATTTCGATGTTTCAGTTTCACTGTGTACTGTTAAAAGAAAACTGATTTCCCAATTAGCACTTGCTCCACGGTATGTATTTACCAGTTATGATTCTCACATCTGTATGGTTTTACAGATGATGAGTGGGAGTAAGTTATTGGGAATTAGGTGATTGTCCTAAAGATATCGGAATTCGTTGTAATTGGTGATATTTGAGGAAATCACCTAGGCTGTTTGCCGGTCGGCAAATATTTGGTTTTGAATATCCGCTGTTATGCACCAATTTCAAATTGATATATCTGTACGTCTATTTTTATAGAGTGAGATATATCTTTTTGAAATTATGTCAGTGACATTTACCTATATCAGTGGATGGTTAGGTAAGGAGCATTAAACAGCGGTGTAATTCTTCTTAACCATAAGTACAGTTTTCAACCTACGACACACAGTGAATGAGTTATCAGACTCAAGAGACTTATACAAGGTATTGTATGTTGTCCAGGGTCCATCATGACAGAGGGGTTGGTCCTCGTACTATATTCGGTTTACTTATGACTTTTCTAGTTTTTAGACAGGTGTTTCGTGGAAACACAGGGTCCGAATTTTGAGAAGTTATAGGTATTTGAATAAAGTAGAGAACTAGGTATTGCAAGTATCGGGATTCTTCAAAGTGATCGAAGATGTAGATACTTGTGTATGGTGTTCAGTTGATAGTAATGATTAAGAGAACTCACTTCTCTTTCAGGTTACTCATAATTGGAAGCATTCCTAAGTTGAGTAACGTTGATCGGCCTCTTTCCATTTAGTAGACATGCACTGGAGACAGCTGCATGATTTGAATCTGGTTCAATTAAATCAGTGCCTCTGGTTCTGTATTGGATATAGAACAGTTCATATCTTAACGATGTTAAGGTACGAGGAGTTGTCCGGCCTATGCTGAAAACCAGACTCTGGATAACTCAAGGCACGTTTCTGTAATGGTTGTTTGTGGGTTGACCCAGGCTATGACGAGGGTTAACTTTCTACCATCTGGAAGATCAATAGCGATATTGTTCTAGACTCGCCACAGTTTTAATAAAATGGATTTTTTATTTTCAGAAA
Organism: Agapanthus africanus; assembly: GCA_030015575.1. NCBI lineage: Eukaryota > Viridiplantae > Streptophyta > Magnoliopsida > Asparagales > Amaryllidaceae > Agapanthus > Agapanthus africanus. Next base: position 179,203,068 of record JASDDO010000014.1, read on the forward strand.
ACAGTAGTGGGAGTATGGTAGAACTGGAAGTGATTCCAGAACCGCAAACGATTACTGAAGATTTGATAAGGAACCTAAAGATTCAATCTGGTTTGACATTCCATTGGCCACTCTGCAGATAAGGTGGGTAACTTCAGGCACCCGAGAGGTACTCTGGTAGCCTTAAGGACGGTGACAGGGAAGTTCTTGTTTACCCACACTTGCCATTGCTGTTGTTCTAGGCTGCGAGACCCGGCGGAAGGATGAGTATAGCGTCGTTCTAAACTGGCTTTAGAAGTGTACGTCTATATGACTCTGCCAGAGGGTTGTCGTAGTCAGTGGGAGCAGCGGAAGCATTGGTGGACAGGTGGCTTATGTCTATTTCTAGACTAAAGCAGAGTAGCGGAGTTAGATCATCTGTTTCTGGTGTGACAGTCATAGGTTTGACTTCGTCAGAATAGGGGATGGATCTGTTAAGAAGGTAGTAGGGTGTGATGTCCTGGTATTTGGATGACATACACAGAGTAGGAAGTGATATTCCTATACTACGATCGGTTATACTTTGGTCGTCACACAGTAGTTTCTCCACATGAGACTTGGACATTATATCAGACATACTGGTTACTAGATCTATGGTATTAGACCTAGATTTGGGTGGTTTCCCAATCAGGGTACTTAGACAGCATTCTAAGAGTATTTAGAATGGACGACTTCTGGCACGGTAGTGTACCTGCAGGTGATGGAGTCACCCTCTCTAAAGGTGTCTTACAGACTAAAGGGGAGAGGGATGTGCATGATTGGCAGATCACTTGCTCAGGCAATTGAGTCAATCACGAGATGTCAAGTACCACACCAGATGTTGTTCTTGCACTACATGCAATAAGTTGACATTGATCCTATCCTAGAAATACAGTCGGAAGCAGTTTTAGAACATAAGTGGATGTTCTAGGGATATGATAACGACAGCCTCATTCGGGAGACAGTTATCATTCCAGGCTTCCAAGGTGACCTGGACGACAAGGAGGTTGTCAGAGTTATAGTTTTTCCTTCTGACGAGGGACAGTATTTTGGACAGGTGTTCCAAGGCAATACTGAGGGAGGCATGGCGCAGGATACGGATTAAGTTCAGTTGACGATACAGTCTAAGAAGTTTGGATTTGGAGTTCATTTATGAGCTAGGTCCCATCAGACATCCAGACACATTCTAAGACAGGTATTGCTCATTTCGGGAGATGGCTTTCTCCACGAACTTGAGATATAGAGAGACATAGAAAGAAACATCAGTGCGGATCCACTCACTGAGGCTATTCCTCGAACGCAATAGTTTCGCAAACGAGCTTTATGAGACTGACTAGTAGAGGAGTTGGGTATTTCGTATCACACGGGATATGAGTATGCGATATCGCAATAATTAGCCTTGAGTGCAAGTGGGAGATTGTTGGAGATAGTGCCCTCAGAGTCAATTATTGGATTACAGGCACGTGATTGCAATGATTGAGGGAGGACCTATCCCAGGAGGACAGTCTTACTCGAGATGATAGTATGCTATCTGGTTTACCTTTATCATCGTGTACTGCTTTAGGTGACCTTACAGGTCACTATTGCACGTTGATAGAGCCCCTAGGATTCTTGCTTGACCACCAGCAGTATGAGGGCGATCATATAAGTGGGAGCTGGGGTCTATAAGCGCATCCTTAAAAGGTCCCTAGTCGTGGGAGTTTCGAGATAGGGCATCGATTCTCCAGAGTAGACTAGTGTATACAGTCGAGACCCCGACAAGGGGCGGTGGCCGGTCTCACAAGCCACTGGTGTCAGTTGGATCACCTAAGATGTATACAGGTGCTCATTGGGTTATGAGTACACCGGACAGGACTCGCCGGGAACATGCTAGTTGGTCTTATACCTGACGTCAGATAGCAGTTCCCTGGTGACATGTATACAGCTTAGTTCATCGACCTGGGGGTCGTCATTTGTCTCGTATGAGTTCCCACTGTACTTTGATTACTACCCTACCACGCTCAAAGGAGACGTGCAAACAGGTTTTAGTTGGGTACAGTCCCGAGCCACATAGAGGCAGTGAGCGGATCTTCAGGGGTTCGTCTCTCCCGGTATTGGGGGTGAGGTCGCGCTGTGTCTAGGAGAGCCATTACACGAAGTCCTTGGCCAAGGCAGGAGATTTACTGGTAGGTATTCCAGTAGTATCTCAGGGTGTTCTGGGCTACACTCCGACATGACTTGTACCGCTTTTAGGGGTCTGACTTTTACCAACCCCCTAGGCCCGCCATGCGATGCTCATAGACGAACGGACCGGACTGTACAGATATTGTCACTGATAGGCTCAGTAGGGTGTCAGGATGAGTTCGCTCATCGACGTCCCTTTTGGTCAATAGCTGGTGGCCCGTTACGTATTGGCTTATACCTCTGACGTGCTAGTGGTTAAATCCACAGCCATAGTATTGACGAGTCTTTAGAGTCCCCCACATTCAGTTACTCAAGTTTCGGGGAAACGCTGTAGAGGCCGTATGGAGATATGGCAGGGTTCGATCTGATACGTGCGGTATTGCACGGATCAGGATCGGACGGTTAGTACTAGAGGCCGTATGGAGATATGGCAGGGTTCGATCAGACACGTGCAGTATTGCATGGATCAGGATCGGACAGTTAATACTAGCCGGCTTTGGTTTAAGCCGGATCCTAGTATAGTACAGTGTAGATTTTGTCTCATTACATTTGTATTTCTGTCGGAATACTGATGCGGGTGTGTATACACAGTATCGGGGTTTTCCTGTAATTTATTACGGGATCAGTTTTCTGGGGTTGCCAGTTTGCTTTCCGTTTCGGCCATATTTCTTTGTATCTTTCATTGGCCGAAGATTGGTGGAGGAAGGCTTATTTGCATTTGTGCAAATTAGCTATTTGGAGGGTTATCTTTGCATATTGTTGGATCATGATGGTCGCACCATCCCTTAACCATTTGACTTCTTCTTTCATGATGGCTTGACTTTGTGGTGAGATGATGAGGTTGGTGGAGTATGGGTTTGTGTTTGTGATCATTTTCTTTCATGATATTTTTTGATCTCTCTCCCTTTGTATTATTCCACTCACTCCCTCATTCACTCTCTCCTCTCTATTCTCTTTGGCCGGCCAAGTGAGGCATGGGGCTGTCCAAAATTATAGGGTGGGGTTTTGTTCTCATGATGCTTGCAAAATTCCATTTTTCCATCACAAAACTCCAAGTATCATTCTTCCACCAAAATGGCAACCTCCATGAACCCCAAAATGAGACATGGTTCTACACTATATTCTACAGCAAATCTTAGGCACGTCGACTCGCCAGTTTCGTGCCTGAGTTGCCTCGGTATAGAGGTGGGAGCCCGTAAAAGAAGCAGGCGACGTGGTGCCCTTCCGGCGACGAGGTGGAGACCGAAGATTCCGCGGGAAGATCGGGACGACGACAAGAAGACCGAAGGACACGGATCGCTCGGTATATCTCTCTACCCCCTCTCTAGATAGCTAGGACTAGATTAATGGCACGATCCGGGTTTATAGTGTGCGGTGGTGCCGGTTTGAAAAGTTAAAGTTTACATCGCTTCCGCATTCCAGCGTCGGATTGACGGCCGGGGCGCCGCCGTGCACTTACATATACGAAAGGAGTCTCTATATGCCAGAGACTAGAGGCACGTGTAGTACAAAGAACCGTTTATGCCACGGTACAACAGCAACGGAATATAGGTTAGGTGTATTAAATCTTACAGTCTCGTGCCATTTCTAACACCTTCCGTACCAATCTACCCCTTAAACCCCGCGATATCTTGTATTGTATTGTTTGTGTTGTATTGTAAATTGTATAGTCTTGTATATATGGATGACTTGCCGAAACCATGATATCAGTAAATGGATTTAACTGGAGAATCATGTAAATGGAAATATATCCATGGTTCGGTTCAGTCAATACAGATTAAATAGATTGAATATAAGTATTCAAGGATTCATGTTGGATTGTAAATTGTAGATTGTACTTAAATCATATTCAAATCAGATTATCTAGAAGAGACTCAGTCTGAGTCAGAACAATTAGAAAAGAAATTGAAGTCCTGCTTGTTTTGATGTTATCGGTAACCGCTGCACATGGGCGGCAGGATTTGTGTCCTTTTCGAAGACGATTACCGTGTTGATAACACCGTTGATAAGTTATCTACCTTAAATAGGCAAGCACCCACTTCTCCGGCTCCCTGAGGCTCAAGAGATTAATCCCGTTTAAACCTATACTTACTAGGGTCCTTAAGGTAATTTATAAAACTTGAGGGGGTTTTATGTAAAAATACTTTTGTTTAATTTTCAAAATACACCCCCAAGTATTTAATTATCGTCTTTAGAGTTGGCATAGATGTAGATTTTATATTTGTGATATTTCTAGTGAAAATAACCTATTTTTCATAATACATGGTATTTAATTGTAACATTGAACTTGTATGGATTTCATGGTATTTTAATGTAAAGAGATCCTTGTGATTTTTAGAAAAAGTTGGAATATTTATATTATTAAAAAATAGATATTTTAATGATACATATATATATTTATATAAAAATAAATTTTAATATATATTATATTTCTAGAAATCTCATTTTCTTAAGATTTTCGTATTTTAAATCTCTCGAGACCGAATGCTCCTTGCGGAGGTCTGCATCTCGCACAACTAAGCCCAGGGATGTACGATAATCTGTACCATCCCAGTCGGGTTCCCCAAAATGGGTTGTAGCGGCACTTTGCAAAGATTTAAAAAATACGAATTCTTATAGAAAATGGTTTTTAATAGTTATTGGTATTTATATGTAAAGTTTCGTTTTCCCGTATTCTGTGTTCCCGAAAGGTATTGTGCTATGTTGCATATGAGTGTTGTGAGGAGGTAGGTCATTACCTCATGATCTAATTAAAGGTATAGCAAGATTTATGATGTTTTAAAGGTAGGAAGTAAACTACATAGTATTTTACTTAAAAAGAGCGGTAAAAGTTACAAAATGAAATACATTGTCATGAGACTTGTTCAACATGTTTATTAATGTTTAATAGTCAACATGTAATGGTTTGTATGATTGTATTTAAGAAAAGGTTAAATTTTTACGAAAAACCGAATCGGAGATCGCATAACTCCGATTTCCGTCGGATTTTTAAAATACGGATTTTGAGAATAGTAAAGTGAAGAAGGAATTGGGACTTACCCATTAAAAAGAAGGAGAGGAGATAGAGGGTGAGAGAGGAATCACCGGTGCGTCGTTTCGTCGCCGGTTGCTCCTTGAAACGTCGTCGGAAGATCGTCGGAGTTTTGCCCCTTTTGCTAACTCCAAGAGTATATTAAAATTTCTAGAGATTTCTTGAGAGTTTTGATCAGAATTTTGGAGTGAGGAGGGTATGTTTAGGGGTTGTATTTATAGGGTAAGGCTAGGGTTTAGGATAGATGAAAAGTTTAATTGAATAAATGCAATAAAATGTATTAAAATAGAGTAATTAGGGTTTTAAAGGAGTTCTGGTACTGGTATGCACATTTAAAGTGTACAAGGGTGCAGGGAAGTCCAAGAGGCAACTTTTTCATGTTGGGGACTCGGCGTTCCGGCCGAGTCTGGCAAGCGGCGCCGGCCGAGTCGCAGGCCGATTTGGCCGATCCCGGCCGAGTCCGGTTCCCGGAGTGTCCCCCGTCGCTTCATTATCCCTCTGGTCCCGTTTGTTTATTTAGTGTAGTGGATTTTTATGGGTTTAGCACGTGTAGACTCTTGAACTTCTAAAATTTTAAAAAGAAAATAATATTAAAAATAATGTGGGGTATGGGATTTGAACTCTGGTGGCTTGGTTCAGCAGTGCAAGGTATTACCAATGAGCTACAAGCTCCTTATTGCTATTAAAAAGCAATTTAATTACTTATAGCAATCTCAGTAAATGCAAATACCCCAAGTATACATTAATTTTTAAACAAATTTTTTTACACCAAAATTGGAGTTGTTACATCAATCACAAACTCCGAATCTCTATCCTACCGAACATGCTCCAAAATCTCAGACAAACGAGCATTGTCGGGTTGCGCCTCACGGATATGATCAAGTAGAAGTGGAAGGGCGTGGACATGAGCAAGCTGCCCTCCAGCGGAAGTGAACTCAAACTGTACTCTACCATCGCACAAGATTTGCCAATCTGTAGAAGACTGTCTCTAAACTGCGCTCATATGGAACAAGCTACCTCTGGGCCTATGACTCAAAATATCAGCTACCACATTCGCCTTGCCTAAGTGATAAAGGATTTCACCATCATAATCCTTCACAAGCTCCATCCAACGATGCTGCCTCAAATTCAGATGCCGCTGTTCGAAGATGTACTTCAAGCTCTTGTGGTCCGTGAAGATCTGACACGACTCTCCGTCCAAGCAGTGTCTATAAATCTTAAGCGCAAAGACCACCGTGGCCATCTCAAGATCATGAGTGGGATAGTTCTGCTCGTGTTTCTTCAACTGCTGAGAAGTATAAGCGATAACTCTATCATACTGCATCAACACGCAACCGAGCTCCACTCGAGAAGCATCACAATAAACGACATAGCCGCCTGATCCTGAAGGCAAAAATAGAACCGGTGCAGTCGTCAAACAAGTCTTCAACTGCTGGAAACTTTTCTCACATGCCTCATTCCAAAGAAAAGGAACTCCCTTCCGGGTCTGTACGGCCAGCGGTGCAGCGATACTCGAGAAATCCTGCATGAAATGGCGTTAAGAGAAACTCCCCCTTAAGCTGATCAAGCTGCTGATCACTCTGGTCACCCGGATCTTGCTGACTCTATAAAGGGATTTCTCGAGTCAATGATAACCGGCTAAGCCCAAGAAGCTGCGGACCTCTGTCAATGATATAGGTCTGGGCCAAAGTTGTACGACCTCGATCTTCTTCGGGTCCACTTGTATACCGTCTCCCGTAACCACATGACCCAAGAAGTCAACACTATCAAGCCAGAATGCACACTTCGAGAATTTAGCAAACAGCTGGTGCTCTCTCAATGTCTGCAAAGTAATCCTCAAGTGCTTCTCATGCTCCTCTCGACTTCTGGAATTGACCAGAATGTCATTAATAAACACAATAATGAAATGGTCAAGGAACGGCCTGAAAATCCGGTTCATCAAATCCATGAACGTTGCTGGGGCATTAGTGAGTCCGAATGACATCACCAAGAACTCATAATGCCCGCAGCGCATACGAAAAGCAGTCTTCGGAATGTCATCATTCCGAACCCGCAACCGATGATAACCCGACCTCAAATCAATCTTGGAAAAATATCCCGCACCCTGGAGCTGATCAAACAAATTGTCAATGCGAGATAAAGGATACCTATTCCACACCATAACTCGGTTCAATTTACGATAATCAATGCACAATCGCATACTGCCGTCTTTCTTCTTAACGAATAGAACAGGAGCTCCCCAAGGCGAAACACACGGACCAACAAGTACCCTGTCAAGCAACTCTTGCAACTGATCCTTAAGCTCCGTCGGGGCCATCCGATAAGGCGGTATAGAAATAGGCCTCGTGCTAGGAATCAAATCGATGCAAAACTTGATATCATGCTCTGGCGGTAATCCAAGTAACGCACCAGGAAATACGTTGTGAAACTTTCTCACAATAGGAACCTGGTCCAACGGATCTGTTGTGGCTCCAGTATCACGAATAAAAGCTAAGAATCCCCGACATCCTTTCCTAAAGAGCCGACTAGCGCAAAGGGCAAAAATCAAACTGTGAGGGACGGCACTACGGTCCCCCTGCACAACAAGAACTGACTCGCCTGGAAAACAAAACCTGACTGGCTTCTCACGGCAGTCCATAGACGCATAGCAAGTCGCTAATCAGTCCATGCCAAGGAGAACGTCAAAGTCCAACATATAAAGAAGGATCAAATCGACGGAAAAATCTCTATCTCTAATACGAACGACACACGACCGAAACACATGTCGTGCAACAAAAGACTCACCAACGGGAGTAATCACGACAAGCGGTTGATTCAACGAAGACAAATCTCGGCCCAACCTCGGCACGAAGTGTGTGGAAATATATGAGTGCGTAGATCCTGGGTCGAACAATATGCACGCATCGAAACAACACACTGGAAGAGTACTTGTCACTACTGCATTCGACGCCTACACATCCTGAGGAGTCAACGCAAAAACTCGGGCCTACCCTCTACCGGCATCCGGCTATCCTCCGTCTCTGCCACCACGTCCCTTCTGAACAAAACCACCGCGACCACGACCTCTCTGAGCATAGGTCTGGCGCGAAACAACAACGGGCGTAAGAGGCAACGCTCTCTGAGGTGGATAAGGTGGTAAGATAACATGTGGAACTGTTGTCTCGCCTTGGCATACCTCAGTACAATTTCTGACGTGATGATATTGACTCCTAACCGGTAACATCCAGACGACGGCTGCTGACCCTTTGGGTAAGAGCTATATAACCGGGCCCGTCTCAAGCCTCTGCTACCACCACGACCTGAAAGGAATCTGTCGCGGCGTCTACCTATCTGCCTCCGGGCTGATACATCATTACGAATCCTCTTCGGTCCCGGAACGACCGAAGTCTCGAAAATATGCTCTTCTACCAGTAAGGCTGCATCCACCGCGGATGCATACGTATCAAAATGCTGGATGCCAATAGAGAGGAACAACTGGGTAACCAGGCCTCGTACAAATCTCTTGACCCACTTCTTTTCAGTATCCACCAAATAAGAAGCATAAACGGATAGCTGGGTGAACTGAATATCATACTCCACCACTGTCGTATCCGGAGTCTGTCGTAATGACTCAAAGCTGCGAGCTCGAGCATCTCTGATGCTATATGGAAGAAAACGAGCAAGAAACACAGTCGCGAACTCATCCCAGGTCATATGAGGAAGACCTGCGGCTCGACCTCTCTCCAAAGACTCGCACCAAGTCTGGGAAAGACCCTCCAGAAGAAAACTAGCGAACTCTACCAATCTCGCATCAAAGAATCTCAACGAACGACAGATCCTGGCCATCCGGTCGAGGAATGACTATGGATCCTCAGCTGCGTCGGTGCCGGTGAAAACCGGAGGCTTCAGCCTCATAAACTCTGATAAAGATACAGCGATAATCTCGATAGCGGTAGGTATGACTGTCTGAGCAGTAGGTACCATCACGGTCCCCGTAATAGGTGGAACAACCTCCGATCTCTGCGCTCGACTGATCTCAATCAACGATACCACCATCTGACGCAAATCCTGCATAGTGGCCTTTAGCCTAGTAATATGTCCTGAAGAAGGTGATTCAATTTACTCCTGAAGAATAGGCATACCGCCCCGGTCATTCCTCGTCTCAGACAAGCCTGCCTTGACCTCGGCTTTAGCGGCAACCCTCTGTGCCCTCGTAGTCTTTGGCGGCATAGTGGCTGGAATAAGAAAACAGGATTCGATAAGAATATAGAAATCGAATCATAAGGATATATATAATCAAGGAAGGAATTACAAGCAAATATGTCCTAAGGTCACTTAGGCGGAGTACTGTGTCGTAAGTATGCCGCGGAACATACATACACTATGTCACTCTGCTTACGCTACCTACTCCATTATACCCAGGATCATCCTACACTTCTAAAGGTAAAACATAGCGCTCTGATACCAAATTAATCACGACGCAATTTAGGAACGCGACCGGCACTTAAATTACGCGACGTCAAAATGCGTAGCGCAATTCAAGTAAGCCGAAAACCAAGAAATCTAAACCAAGGAAAGAAATAAGTGATAAAAACATTAGTAACAAAAAAAAATTTAAAATCTCAAGTTAAAATCTCAAAACCTAAATTTATTTTCTTAAAAATTTCGACAACATCTCCTTTGTAAAAACTAGCCCCAAACGGGTACAGACATAGAATATATATAAAGCATCCACAAATGGGTGCAACTCACGTCTAAAGGCGGAACACAACCACAACAGATATATACGACGCCGTAGCGAAGGAATAAGCAAATAAGAAGTGAAAACAGATTAATAAAAGGTAAAATAACATCACAGCATAAATAAAAAGTCGGCTCACACGAGCACGATACCCAAAAGCACAAATACAATATCGATCCTAACAATCTCGTTTCTAAATCAAATATATGTAAGTGGTAGATGGAGAGTATAATAAGATATACAATAAAATCATATGGATAACCGCAAAACCACCCACCTACACCAAAATCATGACCAACAGCAGCGATATCCGCAGAAGTAGATGCAATAAAGAGCCCTGCCGCGACTACACCGAGGGTCAAGCCTACAAAACACTGTGGCACAACGGGGGTGAGTTTCCAACTCATGAATAGTAAATAATATCGTACAGATAATCGTAAGTATGCACGAAAAGCGATAATCTAAAATATACAATTTGATGGAATAAGTATAACAGTACGGATATGCAGCAAAATCATGATCAATGTACACCACCAGGGTACAAGAACTACATGAAACAGTGCAGGTCAAATAAATCCTGAGTATGGGATAAAACATAGACCTCATCAATGAATCATCATCATGGAAAACCGGTGTCCATCAACGACACCCCAAATCCCAATATCTCAGACGCCGTCACTCTGATCGGCCCTCATATCTATCTCTTCTCATAACTCCAAAACGGTATCCTCCGGATATCCGTCGAGTTTCCATACAATTACTGGTAGGTAGTACTCCCTCTTCCAGGCTCATCGTCTACTCCATAAAAATACTTTTCTTTCCCCGAGGTACCTTACCGGATCCACTATGTACCCATAAACGGTTCTTCCAACTCCTCGAATCGGGTCTCGAAAAAAAGCTCAGAACCGAGAAAACTCATGGTGGACGCCTCAAAATCACATCACGAGAAACCGTGTTTTTAAAACTATTTATAATTTCCTTTGAAATATACCCGTGGTTCTCAAATCCAGAAATCGCATGAAATCAGTATATCAATGCATATATCCATGAAATACGATGTATGCAATCATGGAACAATAATGTGAGCATATTAAGGGAAAACCAATCTTTTTAAATATATCAAGTTTCAAAAGTATCTTGCAGTTTCCCAAATCCACGAAATCGAAATACAACATCTTATGAGAGTAAATATGTGACTATAGCAATGTATGTATGTATGCATGTATGTATGTACGTATGATGTAATTCATATGCGCAATAGAACAAGAATTAATATCTAACTGTTAATAATAATAGAAGCGGTACAATATATTATCCATGGTAATTTCTATTGTGTGCGTGTCATGACAATTACCAACGGTATGTGTGTGGCATACAATTTGGTGCACGTGCAACGTGAACCGTTAGTAATAGTGCAGTGTCCAATTAATACTATGTCAATGTACAACAGGTAATGGGATATGCAAAATGGTGCTCATGTATAATCAATATATATACATATAAGCATAGGGTTATATTACTGAATCTAGCCCTCGACGCTTAGCGCCATACAGGCGATTCCCTCATAGATATTAAATCTACGCACCAGACAATCTCCAGCTAGGTGAATTCGATCACCTCTTTCCCTTTCCTAGCAGCGTCCGATGTTCCCGCAATCGATCCTAATATAACACAAAATCATAACAAGTGAAATTAGAAACCTTCCGATAACACATGGAAACAACGCCTAAACCAACACATCGACTCCCACAAGCTATCAAGTGTTAGCTTAGAGGGCTAACGTGTGCAGTGACACCCAAAAATAAACCCATAGCTGCAAGCGATACGAAGCACTCAAACAACGTCGGATAAACCGTATCGCATGATATCGTAACGCTAGAAATAGCTAAACTGTTCCAGATTTTCCATACAGATAATATAGGAAAAATAAAGTGTACCAAATACCATAAATTCCCTACAGAGAGCTACCCACAAAAACCACACACTCAGTCCTCCAGAAAACCGACGACGCCGGCCATATGAGGAACCTCGCCAGGCCAATAATGAAGGGTGGAGTCTGGGTTTCTAGGGTATCTTCAAGGCTCTTGTATCAATCTACTGTATTGTTAGATTTTATAGTGGATCATCGTAACAACAGTATATCACAGAGACACAAAACTTATCACAAAATACGATATTTGCACAAAACTATAACCTAAAGGTTTTAAACTGAAACTAATAATCAAAACAACTTCCTTAGAGCCTAGTTAATAGTTTGAGATCATTATCTCACCATAACTTGAATAAAACCCTAGCCATCAAGTTTCAAGTCATCACAATAGGGCTTTAGCATGAGTTGTAAAGGGTTTAGTGAGGTTTGATGAAGATTTACGCTTAATGTTAGTGAAGGAAAATATGGATCAATCGAAGAATTTGGTAAAGGAGGAGGAGAAGAAGAAAATGAATGAGTTTTGAGGAAATGAGAGAGTGAGGTGAAGGAATGAGAGAGTGAGAGTGTGAAGGTGAATGGGCCATGCTCTCTCTCTCATTCTCTTCATTAAATGCCCTCCATGCCATGACCCATGCCTCATCATGTCTTTAAATTTTCAACCCTTCTCTTCATATATTTTCAAAACAAATAAAACCCTTTAATAATTAAAATAGATATAACATATATAGCATATATGTAACATGACATGGAAAAATGGTTAAGTGTGGCATGACTAGTAAAGCATGGTTAACACATCCTTAAATAAAATATTAATTAATTAAATAAAATATGTTAAAATAATTATTGGTTAAATTTTATTAAAAACCCTCATTATATCGCTTAATTACTCTAATCGCATTCTAAGGTGTTACAGCTTCATTCCCATTGACAGGGCTTTGGCGAACCTCTTCTCTGCCTTGATCCTGCTCTTATTTGTCGCAGGTATGCTTTGGTTTGGTTGGAGTACTTTATGACTCCACCTTGCCACAGCTTTTCATCTTGACGTGATGCTTAGCCTTTTTGTATATGGCTATTTCGCGTTCTCGGTCAGCTTTACTTTTTTGAAAGGTTTCGTTTAACAGCCTATCGATCGGGTCTTCTGGCAGTTCTGGGGATTTTAACGCCGATTCTGTCCCCAGTTCCTCTGCGTTGTTTTCTGACGTCGAAGGAGTTTCTTTTTCATTTAACAACAAATAGGAGATCATGTGGCAACTTGCTACATAATCTTCGGTTTCTTCTAATGAGTCATTTTCCTCATCGTTGTCACTATCTTCGTTCTTGAGAATATGCTTAAGGAACTCTTCGAGCATGACTGGTTTTCGTGCCTTCTAGTTGTACTCCTCTAGCGCGTCAATGTATTTTTATAGGTCTGTGCGCTTCTCGTCATACTCGGCAGGCTGCATAGGATTCTTGGTCTTCTTCTTTTTCTTCGAAGACTTTGAAGGCCTGACATGGGGATTTTGCCCTTTGTCAACAATCTTCGGTACAGGACGCGGTTTCAGCATCCCTTCGATGATTTCAGGTTCAAGTAGGCTTTTCCACCTGACTGCCGGACATGCATGTAAATCCTTCAACATTCTTTTGGTTTTTGCGGAAAAAAAACTTTCCATGAAGTTTCTTCCACGAGCGAGCATGATGCCTCCGGCGCATCCACTTTTTTGGGAGTGTGCTTCTGTGGTGGGTTCACCCTCCAGTTCTCAGATAGCGCAAACTTCCCCTGTTGATACTGGTCCTCGACCCAGTTCTTGAAGACGTAGCAATCCTCAATTGGGTGACTCGACATTCTGTGATAGGAGCAGTAGTTGGGATTGTTGACATCGCCGGGTTGCGATGGACGTTGTGGGTCTGGCAATATGATGAGTTTGTTACGCATTGCCAACTCAAATAATCTCCTCATCTTATCGCGGGCAAACGGGTGAGTGCGTCCTAGCCTTTCTTCCAGGGATAGGCTTGGACGTGCGTTGTTTTGGCAAGCAGCCGGTTTTGGGCCACTCGGTTGTTGTTGAGCGTTGGCGAAGAAGGCCGCTTTCCTTTTACCCTTGGCATTTCGAGGGTCCTTACTTGAGGAGGAAGGCCCGTAGCCCATCTGGTCCATTTGGGCCAGTTTATCGATCAGAGCCTGGAAGGTCGTTGGTTTGAAGAACATCATGAACTGGGACACAGTCATTTGAGAATCAAGGGTCCCAATGAACATGCCCATGGCAGGGGATTTTTCGATGCGCTGTTTGCACTTTGACCATATGTTCCGCCACCGGATCGCATATTGGACCCAAGTTTCTCCTGGCTTTACCCTGACATTGATTAATGCTATGATTAGGGCGCGCTCGCTTACGCTGGCGAATCGCTGTATGAACAACAGCTCCATTTCTGTGAATGTTCTCACGGAGTCATTTAGGGGCTCCAAGTACCATTCAAAGGCTGTTTCTGACAGGCTGCCAACGAACTGGCGAAGCAACAGTTTGTCGTCGCCTCCAATGTTCCCGCACGGAGCTCTGAACTGCACGGTGTGCTGATGGGAATTGCCCGTCCCTTTGTATACATAGAACTTGGGGATCGTATATCCTGGCGGGTACTTGATTTGGTCATACCAGCCTGGATATGGTCGTCCAGTTCCAACGATTTGGCCAGCCGCTTCATTTGCTTGATGAGCTCTTATTTGTTGAGCTATATAATCATCAAGAGCAGTCTTGGAGATCGTTTCCTCCTTGGCTGTTGATAAAGCGGTAAGAGAGTTTGATGTTTCCCTCTGTCATCCTCGATGATTATCGGTGGATCCTCGGATGGGGGTTCTGGCTGGATCATCATTCCAATCATGTCTTGGAACAAGAGATCCATCTGTTCTATGTTAGCAGCCTGCTCAGCAGCTTCCTTGTACTTTCTTTCAAGCACCCTTCGCAGGAACTCTGTATCGGTCTCCTACTCCTGGCACTGTTTGGCTGTTGTGTCTGGGCTTTCTTTCTGTCCGGTAAGTGCTGGCATTTTGGTCAGCATCTCCTGGAGCTTTTGTTGTTGCTCTTGAGCTTTTATCAGCGACCAAGTTTGCGGTCGATGTCCTACGGAAGCACGGCTTTCTTCTTTCCCGGAAGCCATGTAGACCGTATGCATGATCATACCCCTAGACTTAGGGTGTTTGGGTCCATCACCTTTAGTATTTTTCGCCGGCGGTGGGATTTTCTCTGGCCTCATCCTTTTGTGGGAGGTCGAAGTTGAAGGAGCCGTTGTAACCGGCACCTGTGTAGAAGAAGCCCCTCGCTGTATGACGGAGGAGTGGTCTTCCTCTTGCCGAGCCTTCGATTTCTTTGGTCAACAAGAGTAGTTTTGATCAATCACAGAGTCTTGGACTTTTTACCAGACCCTATGAATTTGCGAGGAGAGCCGTTGATGGGGTCACTCCAGTTTTGCCTGCATTATGGTTTCTGCAGGTGGGGGTGATTTCTTTAGCACCGCCGCTGGAGAGTTCTTGCGTGCCCTACTGAGCAGCTCAAAGCTGTTCCCGGTTGGAACAGCAGCGTCAACTTCCACCATTGGAGCTGACGGAGTAAGTCCAGAGGGGGAGTTGCCCCCAGCTTTTCTTACTCGGCGCCAATGGGGATATCGAGCGTGTCTTGCAAACGGGACCGCCTCAGATTTGGAAGCGGCTTCTTTATGCCCCTGGCTTTGCTGAGGGGCTGCTATTGATGCCAACCTATTGAAGACCGACGTCCTTGGCAGGGCTTGAGGAGGGCCGGCAAATCTTTCAAAGACCGACTTTCTGATAGGGGAAGCACCTTTGACGACTTTGCAGTAGCAGGACTTGGGAGGGCTATCCGTTTTGGGGTAGCCCATTCAGGTATCACGGACTTCTTTGCGGGTTCGTTTGTGCTTTGGCTCAGCCTGTTGAAGACCGAGACACCAGATTTGAACGGCCCATCGAGAGGGGCTGTTGTGGTCGCTAGTCGATCGAAGACCGACCTCTTGGGATCTTCTTCCTGCGGCACTGAGGCACCGACATCCACTGGTGGGAGCATGGTCCCAAAGAACAACCCAGTAGTGGCTTGCGTTATTTGCCCCACCGGCATTGAAAAGATAGAGGCCACGTTGGGCCTGTAGGTCACTCCTCCAGTTGAGGTGGAGCGAGAGTTACTGTTGCAAGAGGTGTAGTGGGAAGACACTAAATTTTAGTACCTTAAATCCAAGGGCAACCATTTCGAACCACAATTTCGCTCGCGAAACACGACACATGAAGTGTGGAGTACAAAGAGGAAAAGGTGCCACCGGGTGTGCCAGAATCTGTTCACTGCCGAAAGACCGGACCGAGACGTTGGGATGTCTGGCCTGAACTCTGGAGGCAGATGATATTTGGATTTATCCGTCCACCTCTCCGAAAATACCAAGTTGATTTATGGCACCATATATCGGAGGTTTGAACAGACGCGACCGTTGTAGCAGACTTTATCAAATTCCCCTCATTTTATGAGGGGTTTTTGATTGTGGGGATGCTCTTCCCTACAGGTGAAAGCCCTTGCAGTAAATTACGTTACCGCATTGTGATAACCACTTTCTCCTGCTCCGGAAGTTCACTTCGTGTCGTGTGTGTTTTTGTTTGTTTTGGCTGCCCGTGGATTGTATACGGAGACTAGTTTATGTCGTCGCCCGTAGGGCGCGGATCAGTCTAAATCCGTATATTTTAGATTTGGGCTTAGGTTTACTTAAGGACTGTTAATCTGGTTTGAGATTAAGATTAACTTAAATGTGTGAGCATTTGGGTTCAATTTGTTCTTGCTAAGAATGCGTTAGTCTAATTTGAGACTAAGATCAACTTAGTAAAATTTTAAGAATCATTTTTATTTAAGATCTAGCAAAAGAGCATTTGGGCTTAGCTGCAAGAAAATCTCAGAGACTTAGCCAATTTGGGCTAAGTCTACTTAGTCTTTTTTTATTCAAGAGTGCTAAGCACTCATTTGGGCTCTGTTTGTTCAACCCTTTTCTTTTCATGTAAAAGTGCTATGCACTTATTTGAGCTCTGGCGCTCAGGCGCTCACATGTATGTCATGTGAAGCATTAAGTCATGGGCGTTGCCCGATGAGTGTTGAACACTTTAGTCGTTTTGACTAATCATGAAGTGCTAAGCACTTTTTATGGCGTCCACGTGAGGTGCATGTGCGGCGCTGGCCGCTTCCCAATCAGTGATAAGCACTCAGCCGTTTTGGCTGCATATGAAGTGCTAAACAATTTTTGTATGGTGCCCACGTAAGGAGCACGTGCGGCGCTGGACGCTGCCTAATCAGTGCTAAGCACTTAGCTGTCTTCGGCTGCATAGGGAGTGCTGAGCACTTTTATTCAGCGCCCACGTGTGTTTCACGTGAGGCGTCGGCCTTCTGTTTTGGGCGCCCGTGTATTTTTCATGTGAGGCGCTAGGTGCTGTTAAAAGGGGGCACCCACGTAAGGCGCTAGTCCTTTTTCCTTTTTTAGAGATTAAATCTCTGTTAATGGCATTTTGACCATTAATGATCACCAAGATCTTCGTTTTTGAAGATCTGGGATCAGGTTTTTCTTTAAGAACTAAGTTCTTTTATTGTTTCTTTTTTCTTTTGGCCTTAATTCTTTTCTGAATTTTTGATTCTCAAGAACAAGATCCTCCCGATGAGAATTAAATTCTCAACTTGTGGGAGACTTGTCTATTGGATCTCTGATCCAAAGAAAGAACTATGTTCTTTGAGAATGGTTAAACCCTTAAAATAATTAAAAAGAGACATTTTGATCTCTGAATTTCTTTTACCTAAGTTTCTTTTAAAAGGGAAGTCTTCCTCTCTGAAGATTGAATTCTCTATTGTTTTTTGGAAGCGTTCTGTATTTTTCAGAAGCTTATGGGTTTTTTTTTCTATCTGAGACTTGAAGTCTCGGGTCCTTTATATAGTGGAGGTAAGTTTGTTACTTAATTCTGAGAAAATCTCTTATTGAGAGATCCGAATTGATTTATTTGGACTCAAAATTGAGTTGGGGAATTTTACCCACCATTGGATTTTTGATCCAAGTATTTCTATTTTAACATAATATGATTTTTTTAACGAGATTGGGGAAATATTTTCCCTGTACAGAATTTATTCTGTTAAAATGGTGATTTTTAATCACCATTGGATTTTTTAATCCAATGGTTCTCTGTTTTACAGAGAGCAATCTTTCTTATTTAGAAAAATTGAGAGAATATATTCCAAATTAGAATTTTATTCTATAATTGGATTTTTGATCCAACCGAGAGTATCTTTCTTATTTTAGAAAGATTTGGGAAATGTTTTCTCCCAACAAAATTTAATTCTGTATTTTGATGATTTATCGTCTCCGTAAGATCTAACGGTTCTATTTAACAGAGAATATTATAGAATTTAATTGCACCTGGCGCTGGCGCTCACGTGTCGTGCACGTGGGCGCCACTTAAGAATTTAATTCCTAAGATGGGTACTTATGTGCTTTGTATATTGGTGCCTGCGTGAGGAGCACGTGCGGCGCCATGTAAGAGTTTAACTCTTATGAACTCTTCTGTGCTTTGCATATTGGCGCCCGCATGAGGAGCATGTGAGGCGCCACCATAGGATTTAATCCTATAAGATTGGCTCTGGCGCTGGCGCCCTCGTGGAAAGCATATGAGGCGCTGCCTCATTAATGAAGGTTTCTTTTCACCTTCTTTCTCTGCTTTTCCTGAGTCAGACTTTCTTTTCCAATGCCTTCTTTTTCCAGAGTTTGGAAATAGTTTCACCATGCACAACATTTTCCGTGCCGAGACTTAAATGCCTCCCTTTATAATCTAAGCAATGATCCTCTTCTCTCTCACTTTCAGAAAATCATTTTAACAGAGAAGAGTCATGACCTGCAATCGTCCGCATGCTAATCGGCAGCCATGGGAGGTGCCTATTGAGGAAATTGTTCCTCGCTTTATTGCATGCTTGGTGAATCCCGTTCTCATGGATGACCAATGTGATACAGCGTGCACGGGCTCTTGACTCGTAGAGGATCTCCCCTATCGGCTCCATTTAGCTCCGGATAATCTTCATGTCCATGCTTGCTGACATCCTCCCTCATCCAGCGGAGATGACTCCGGCGATACTCGACGCAGCGGAGGACAATATCGAGTGCTTTCATGAGGCACTTTTGATTACCAAGCCTCTGAGGGATCATTCTGTTCAGCTGCTGAGCCAGATACGGGCTCAGCGGGCTATCATGTCTGCCTTCGCCGATGGGCATGGCTCTAACCGATGGGGAGCAACTCCTCGTGAAGATAGCCGCTTTGACATGGTGGAGAAGGCTGAGAGGGTTTCGGAAAACTTTATTCATAGTTTTGTAAACCCTTATATTTTTGATCCCGTGTTTGGTGATCTACTTCCTATAACATAAAATGTTTATTTAAATGCTTTCCCTTTGTCGTTGATCACCGAGTGCTTCATTTCTAACACCTTTTCTTTCTCTGATCGTATTGTTGAAATATACGTGCAACATACATGTGCACACGTGCACTTTACCCTTAGGGATTTTTGCTAAGCGCAAACGCCACTGATGTGCTCGTGTCATGCACTAACCCTCCATACGTGTATATGAATGAGCCTGCTTTCACACATATTTGTAAACGAAATTTAACCCGGTGTAAACAATGGCCATCGGCGGTTGGCCTGGTATCGACGCCATGGAATGTTGGTGACGACCTTCAGCGGTCCAATTAACATCTTCCACAGCATAAGCGACCTGCGGAGGGTCGGCATAATGAATTTACGGGATCGGTTCTGTTGGCACCGCACAAGTAAAGCTGCACCGACCCCGGATAATATAGCAATACCATGATCCCCATAAATGAAGAGATTTCTGCTGTGGATCGTAGTCCCGGATTAAAGCAAGGACTTCATGATCAATAGGTGCGTAGGCAAAAGCACTCTCCGAATGGACATAAGGAAAAAAGGAATCAGAAGCCATAGTACCTGAAAAGAAAAACTAGTGGAGAGTTAGCGATTAGCATATTAAAATCACTACAGTCTAAAGGAAAAACAGTGGGCCCCACAAAATCAAAGCTCATCAATGATGAGACATGCTCCCATGGTGAGAATCCAAAAGGATCCTCATTAAATGAATAGTCCCATTAAGCAGTGGAGTTAAAAACACCCAATGTCCTCAAAAAGTGAGTTCTGTTAAAAATAACAGCAGATTCAAATCTGTAAAAAAAGGGGTATTAAAACCCTAAAAAGGAATAAGAAGGGGATTAAAATTTCCAAAAGTTCCAAAATTTCTCAGAGCTAAGCTCTATAAGGTAAACTGGAATTAAATTCCTCCAATAATGGGTTTAAATCCCAGAAATCCCCTATGTTGGGAGACAAATGGGAAATATAATGGAATTGAATTCCAGAGACCCATAAAGATGAGGATCAATGATAGGGTAAAACCCTAAGAAGAGAACTAACGATTCTCAGGAATGCCCATTGATTTAAGACCCACGGTCTACTCAAAAAAGGGGAGAAAAGTTCTTTTTAAGATCTCTAAGAGAACATTTCAAGAAAAGAGCCACGCTCTGTTAATGGGTTAAAAATCCAAAACAAAAAAGGGAGGGTCTTTTAAGAGTTAAACTATGTTCATAATCCTTATCAATTTTTTTAGGGCAGAGTTTAACTTTGATCAGAAGGAGTTCTGTGGGCAAAGATCTAAACTCTAAGAAGAGAATTAAATTCTCAAGGAAGATGGAAACTTAAGGAAGATGATGAGACGACAATCATCTCAAGAGCCAAAGGCCCTATTTATAGGACGTGAGGGGACGGTTCAACTCCCTAGAAGATCTTAAGGTGGTAAAAGTGACACCGTTGTACTCACGTGTGAGCCACGTGAGAACAACGGTGAGGTGCATTTGTTCCCCTAGTGCTTAAACATAATAAAAATAGCTAAACTCTGTTAAAGTTTAATGAGGCAGCGCCTCACGTGCCCCATACGAGGGCGCCAGCATCAGCGCCAACCCCTTAGAATTAAATCCTATAGTGGCACCGCACGTGAAGTTCATGTGAGCGCCAATATGCAAAGCGCAGGAGCGCCTATCATATATAAGAATTAAATTCTTAAGTGATGCCCACGTGCACAACACGTGAGCGCCGGCGCCCAAGTAAAATCAAGTAGAATTAAATTCTACATGGGGATATTTCCTTAAAAATTGGGATACCCTTTCTTAAACAGAGCCGTTGGATCAAAAATCCAAGGGTGATGATAAATCATTAAATAATAGAATAAAATTCTATTAAGGGAAATATTCCCCCAATCTTTCGAAATGAGAAAGATGTTTTCTGTTGAACAGAAAATTGTTGGATCAAAGATCCAATGAGATGGGAAAATATTTTCCTATATCTTTCAAAACAAAAAAGGATAGCTCTCTGTAAAACAGAATGCCCTTGGATTAGAAATCCAATGGTGATTAAAAATTACCGTTTAACAGAATAAGATTCTATATGGGAAAATATTTCTCCAATCTTGTTAAAAACAAGAAGACATATTCTATGAAATAGAAACCACCGAATCAAAGATCCAATGGTGGGTAAAATCCCCCGAATAAATTCTAAGACCAATTAAATCAATTGGTATCTCTCAAATGAGAGATTTTCTCAGAACCAATTAACAAATTTGCCTCCATTATATAAAGGACCCGAGACTTCAAGTCCCATATAGAGAGAACCCCCACCAAAGCTTCTGAAAACAAAAAGATAGAGGCTGCAACCGAGAATTCAATTATCCTTCAACAAAGATCCACTTGTTCTTTCAAACTCTAGGTAAAGAAAAAGAAGAGATCAAAATATCTTCTTTACCTAGTATAAAAGAAAATAAGGGTTTAACCCTTCATAAAAAGAACTCATTTCTTCCTCTGGTTTGAGATTTGCAAAGCAAATCTCCCCATAAGTTGAGAATTTAATTCTTATTGGGATGATTTTGTCTTTCAAACTCAAAATTTAGAGGAAAGAATTAGATTAAAAGAAGAACCTATGTTCTAGGAATTTAATTCCTCTAAAAATAGGGTTTAACCCTAAAAAGAAACTTAGTTCTTATAAAAAAAGCATAAGAACTTAGTTCTTAAAAGAAACTTGATCCCAGATCTTCAAAAACAAAGGTCTTGGTGATCATTAATGGTCAAAATGCCGTTGACAGAGATTCAATCTCTAAAAAGGAAAAATCATTAGCGCCTCACGTGCTTCCCACATGGGCGCCTCTAACAGATTTCCAAAACAAAAGGAAATCAGCGCCTCACGTAAAAAACACGTGGGCGCTCAAAACAGAAGACCGGCACCTCACGTGAAATACACGTGAGCGCTGACTAAAGTGCTTAGCACTTCATACGCAGCCAAAACGGCTGAGTGCTTAGCACTGATTGGGCAGCGCCCAGCGCCTCATGTGAAACACACATGGGCACCCAAAAAAATAAATGAGATAGAGCCGCACGTGCTCCTTACGTGGACGCCATATAAAAAGTGCTTAGCGCTATATATAGTCAAAATGACTGAGTGTTTAGCACTGATTGGGCAGCGCCCATAACTGAAGGTCTCATATGATACCCATATGAACGCCGTAGCTTCAAACAAGTGTTTATCACTTTTGCATAAAGGGGGGGGGGTGAACAAGCAGAGCCTAAATAAGTGCTTAGCACTTTTGAAAAAAAAAGGACTGGGCAGACTAAGCCCAAATTGGTTAAGTCTCTCTGAAAAAGTTTTCTTACAGCTGAGCTCAAATGCTCTGTTGTTGGATCTTAAATAAAAATGATCCTTAAAATTTTGCTAAGTTGATTTTAGTCTCAAATAAGACTAGCGTATTCTTGGTTAAAATAAATTGAGCCCAAATGCTCATATATTTAAGTTGATCTTAATCTCAAACTAGATTAACGGTTCTTAAATAAAACAAACCCAAATCTAAAATATACGGATTTGGACTAAGCCGCGCCCTACGGGCGACGACATAAACCAGTCTCCGTATACAATCCACGGGTAACCAAAATAAACAAAATACAAATGACACGAAGTGAACTTCTGGAGCAAGAGAAACTGGTTATCGCAATGCGGTAATGTAATTAACTGCAGGGGCTTGCGCCTGCAGGGAAGAGCGTCCCCACAATCAAAAAAACCCTCACAAATAAGGGGGGATCTGATAAAGTCTGCTACAACGGTCACATCTATCCAAACCTCCGATATACGGTGCCATAAATCAACTTGGTATCTTTTGAGAGGTGGGTGGATAAGTCCAAATAGCATCGCCTCCAAATTCAGGCAAGACGATCTATCCCTGTTCGTATCTGTTTTCGGTGGTGAACTAGCACTATACCCTATGCTTCGATGGTAGGATCTATAATGTATGCGATGCTGTATACCGGACCAGATGTAGCTTACACGCTTAGCGTGGTGAGCAGGGTATCAGTCGAACACAGGTGAGAATCATTGGACAGCTGTAAAGAATATTCTCAAGTACCTAAGAAGGACTAAGGAGATGTTCTTGGTTTAGGGTAATGAGGACCTCTAGGTGGAGTCCTTTACCGACTCTAGCTTCCAAAGTAACAAAGATGATAGCAAGTCTGTCTCGGGTTTTGTGTTTACCCTCAACGGATGGGCAGTTTGTTGGAAAAGCTCCAAACAGGACACCGTCGCAGACTCGATGATGGAGACTGAATACATTGCTGCAAACGATGCCGTAAAAGAAGTGGTCTGGATGAAGAAGTTCATTACTGAACTTGAGATGGTTCGATCCATTGTTGATCCAATACCTTTGTATTGCGATAACAATGGGGCTATAGCTTTAGCGAAGGAACCACAGTCCCATCAGAAATCCAGACACATCTTAAGACGGTATCACCTGATCAAAGAGATCGTAGATCGCCGGTAGATCGAAGTCCGGAGAGTAGATACAAAAGACAACACGACGGATCCATTTACCAAGGCCCTTCCTCAAGCGCAGTTCGAGCGACTTTTTGAGATGTTGGGCATGCGATAGGCCTTAAAGCAGATGTTGGGTGTTCAGTACACCAATTACATGCCTTAGTGCTGGTGGAAGATTGTTTGGATATGTATACCCTACAGGCCTGTATTGTATAGGATGCTAGGGATATGTATGTACAGGACAATCTTGCTCAGTTATATGGTATACTATTTGAGTTTTCTTTATTTGAACATGTGTATATGTTTTTCTTACTGCTTTTTATTGCTTATACATATTGATAAAGACTCGTTACAGTAGTATACTATTTTGGTTTGTCTTTATCTTAACATGTGCATATGTTATACTCGATATCATATATGACAGATACATGTTGATAAAGCCCATAGAATTTTGCTTGACTACCAGCATTATGATGGCGATCATACTTGTGGGAGCTGGATAGTCCATAAGCACATCCTTAAAGGTCCCAAGTCGCAGGAGTATCGAGACCGAGCATTAATATTCCAGAGTAAACTTGTGTATACGTTTCTAGACCCCGACGAAGGACGGTGCTTGGTCCCACAGCCATTGGTGTGATCACCTAAGATTGTATATAGGTGCTCACTGGGGGGTGAGTACACTGGATGGACTCACTGAGAACCTCTAGATGATATTAACCTATTGTCAGGTAGCGGTTCTCAGGTGACATAAGTACAAGTTAGTCTTTAGACCTGAGATCATCATTTGTCTCGTGTGAGTTTCCACTGTACTTTGATTACTACCCTACCATGGCTTTACTGAGTCGTGCAAACAGGTTTTTGTTAGGTACAGTCCCGAGCCACATGGAGGCAGCGAGTGAATGTTAGGGATCCGTCTATCCCGGTATTGGGAGTCGATATTGCACTGTGTCCGGTTGGTCAGAATCATAAGACCTTGGCCAAGGCAGTTGAGATTTACTGATGGTTAGATCAGTAGTTTCTTGGATTGGTTTTGAACCGAATCGACATGACTTATCAGGTTATTAAGGGTCTGACGTTTACCACACCCTAGACCCGGTATACGATACTCTCAGACGAAGAGACCGGACTGTACGGAGATTGTCATGGATAGGTTCAGTAGGGGTCCAGATGAGGTTGCTCGTCGGCCTTCCTTTTCGACAAGTACCTGAGTAGCCGTTACATACAGCTAGTGCCGCTAACGTGTTTGTGGTTAAACCCACTGCCAGCGTACTATTGAGTCTTTAAAGTCCCAGGGCTTCCCTAGTTCAGGCGAAATGATGTAGTAGCCATATTTTGATACATGCATGGTTCCGATTGAATGATAATACTAGCTATCTTAGGATTAATCCGGATTATTAAATCAGGTATTGATTTAATAATTTACATATACATATTTCGATATGTATATTCTAAAAGGAGGACACCTTATTTCCATGGTTTTTCTTTTATTGAAAATTGAAATGAGGTGGAGGGATGAGATGGAAATGAGAATGGTGTGAAGCATAGTTGAATATGGTATAATTCATTTGTCTACACTATTCAAGTATGGTCGGATTTTATATTTGCAAAATTCATTTTGATAAAACCATGCTTGCATTATTATTTTGTGATGAGATTTTCATTTCACCGTTCTCTCTCTCTCTCTCTCTCCATTTCTATTGCTCCTTCTTCCTCTTCACCCTACACTCTCATGAGTTAAGAATCAAGGGTGAAGAGAGATAGAAAAAATATTAGAACCACACACTACATCACTAGACACTCTAGATTAGCAACCTAGAGCTTTTATTTGCTCCACTAGGTTTTTGAGTAGAGCTAGAGCCATGAACCACTTTCCTCAGGTGGATCATCTTCGAAGGAGGAAGACCAGAGATCAAGCTCGATCACGGAGATCCTATAGAGCTAAGGAAGAGGGTAGATGACCGAAGGATACGAATATTTCGGTATAACTCTCTATCACGGTAGCTAGATCACTTTAGTTTCCTAGTTTAATGTTTGGTTAGATTCTAGGGTGTGGTTTCTAGCGCCAAGTTTTTTAAAAGTTAAAGTTTTTTGTTCCGCAACGGCCACGGTTGGCAGCCAGGGTGCTAGGAACCCCAACAGATTCAGCCTCTAAAGCTGAGCCCAACTGGTCATCTTCCTCTTCCTCGGCTTCTGATAGTCGAGAAAGTTCTTCTTCTTTCTCCGTGTCGGGCCCACCCCCAAGGGTGGTAATGCCCTTGTTCTTCATTGTTAGGGGGCAACAAGGGACCCTAAGGTGTACATTGACAATACTCGCAATGCGCCCTCGATGTTGAATCGGTCGGACGAGCTTTCCGATATTCGTGCTCATTTCCATATTCTCCTGGTTATTCGCTCCGTCTGGCCAGAGAGGGTAAACGGGCAGACCAGGTACAAGACAATGAGATTGCTCTATACCTGGAAGTGTTCCAAGCAGGAATGCATCTGCCCTTCTCACCCGAAGTTTGTGCAGTCCTCCATTACTTCCAACTTGTCCCGGACCAGCTAGCACCGAATTCGTGGAGGATTCTCCTTAGATTTCTGGTCCGGTTGAAAATTGATCGGATCCCTTTCAACTTAGGTCTTCTCCTCTCCTTTCTTTGCTATAAAAATCACCCCGGTACTCATAAGGGCGGCCGGGTCAAGGATAGTGGTCGTCCCTTCTTCTATCTATAAGTAGAAGGAGAAGTTCGTGTTTGTCGGCCCTCCGAAAGGAGAGGAATGACCAGTGCCCACCAAGTGGCATAGGGCAAACTGCCCGAGGGCCAAGCAGTCAAGCGCCCCACAGGCGGGGATCGTGTCTTGGTAAGAGCTGATCTAGCGTGCCGACTCTTTGTTTTCCGAGCAGGCTCTGGGCTAGGTGGGACTCAGTCTTGCACACATCAAGGTTAAGTTAGGACTTCGCCGATTAATTTAAACTTAGCATAATTTGTCGTTCTTATTGCTGACCTTTTCTTCCATTTTCTTTCGCAGAGCCCATGGATCGATCGATGATCATGGCCGCCTTGGCCGCCAAGGTGCAAGGAAGGAAGGGCGGTGGCAGTTCGTCCAAGCCTGCGCTGGGTGCGGAACCCAGGCAGGGTCCTCTCGCCAAGGTCTCCGTCGCTCTTCTCGTCCTAGAGGAGTGCAGGAGTGGAGGGCAGAAGCATGCCCGGGAATAGGCTCCCCGAGTGAGACCGGAAGCGCCTTCTTTTGCTGAGTCTCCAGTCAATAGACTAAAGAAAGTGGTTTTCTGGTAGCCCCGGCCGCGATACAGGTGCAGGAGGGTGACTTCTGCATTGAGGTGCCATCGGGGCTTTGCGTGGTTGACAGCTTACTGGAGGACATGGAGAAGGCAGCAGGGGCCAAGATTCCCTGGGGCACCATGAAGGCCCAAGTCACGGCGATAGCTCAGGAGGCCGTCCAGGTTGGTAATCCTTATAAAATTTTCCAAGTGATGTTTCCTCTGTTTAGTTCCTGACGAATGTGGTTCGTGTTGTTCTGCAGGTCCTCCAACATTGTGCCATCCTAGCCGCCATGGAGGCCGAGGAGGTTGCCCCGGCAATGAAAAAGCCTGGAGATTCGTCCTCGCATGAGGAAGAGCTCCTAGCCAAGCTGAAGGAGGCTGAGGACAGTGCCGCCTCCCTTAAGTTGAGGCTGGTCTCAGAGGGCGTGAAGGCCACGAGGCTGAAAGAGTCTCATCGGGCCCTGACCGAGTCTAACCGGGCTCTCTAAGCCAAGGTCGGCGAGATTAACGAGTTCTTCGAAACCATGAGGAAGCAGAGAGACTCGTTCAGGGGGGATTCCCGGGCGGCTCGAGAGGCGGCGAAGCGGGCCGAGGATAGGGAAGAAAAGGCCGTGGAAAGATACAAGGCGTCAGACCAATTCTACGCCGACCTTGCTGATTCCACGGCCGTCGGGTGGCACAACGCCCACGACGCCGTCAAGGAGGGGGTGCCTGGGTTCAATGACCGAGAGCTCCGCGCAAGGTATCCCCTTACGGAGGAAGGACCCCACGGCGGTAGTACCAAGCCGGCGGGCGGAGGCGACGGCGGAGAGGCATTGGCCAAGAAGGTGGTTTGAAGGTGCCGTTCTCCCTGCTCTGCATCTGCCATTTTTTTTATTCTTGTAAGCTTTCGGGCATTTTTGTAAAGCTGAGGAGCATATAATATCTTGTATATAATTTGGAACATTAATGAATTATTTTTAGCTTGTCTTTGATGTGCCCGACTGTAATGTGAATTTTTTCGTTTATTTTCTAAGTGTGGATAGACTGGTGTCCCTTCTCACCCCGGAGTCGAGATGACGTGAAACGAGTGAACACTAAGTATAGGTAGAGCGGTGTCCCTCCTCACCCCGTAGTCGAGGTGAGCGAATACCATGTATAGGTAGACCGGTACCCCTCCTCACCCCAGAGTTGAGGTGATGTGAGATGAGCGAACACTAAGTATAGGTAGACCGGTACCCCTCTTCACCCCGGAGTCGAGCGACCTTAGTAGAGGTCGAGTGGAGTTGGAGTTGGGCCGGCTATCAATGGAATCCGGGCTTTATTTACTTAGGCCATGTTAGGGGTTTGCCTACTTCGTGTACGTGCGCCTGGTAGAGGTCCGGCCTGCGGGTTTTAACGTGAGGCTTCAGGTTCCACCATTGGCGCCGGGCAGGAAGCTACCCGGCTGCCTCATGAAGAGGCTTTAGTTCCACGGCGTCGTTAGGTAAAAAGCTACCCGCTGCGGATGGGCCGAGCATGAAGCTGCCCGGCGGCCTCATGATGAGGGCTTTGGATCTACGTATTCGTTGGGTAGGAAGCCACCCACTGTATATGGGCTGAGCAGGAAGCTACCTGGACACCTCGTGATGAGGGCTTTGGATCCACGTCTTCATTGTGCAGGAAGCTACTTACTATGGATGGGCCGAGCAGAAAGCTACCCGACCGCTTCATGATGAGGGTTTTGGATCCATAGTGTTGTTAAGCAGGAAGCTACCCGCTGTGGATAGGCTGAGCAGGAAGCTACCCGGCCGCCTCGTGATGAAGGCTTTAGATCCACGTCTTCATTAGGCAGAAAGACCCACTGTAGATAGGCTAAGCAGGAAGCTACCCAGGCGCCTCGTGATGAGGGCTTTGGATCCATGTCTTCATTGGGTAATAAGCTACTAACTGTTGATGGGCCGAGCAGGAACCTACCCGGCCGCTTTGTGATGAGGGCTTTGGATCCATGTTTTCGTTGGGCATGAAGATACCCGCGGTGGATGGGCCGAGAAGGAAGCTACCTGGACGCTTCAGGATGAGGGATTTAGATCCACAGCGTTATTAGGCAGGAAGCTACCCGCTGCGGATGGGACAAGCAGGAAGATGCCTGGCGGCCTCGTGATGAGGGCTTTGGATCTACATCGTTGTTGGGCAGGAAGCTATCCGCTGCAGATGGGCCGAGCAGGAAACTACCCGGCGGCCTCATGATGAGGGCTTTAGATCCACATCATCATTAGGAAAGAAGCTACCCGAGGTGGATGGGCCGAGTAGGAAGCTACCCGGGCGCCTCGTGATGAGGGCTTTCGCCCACATGTTTATTGGGAAGGAAGCTACCCACTGTGGATGGGCCATGCTGGAAGCTACCCAGCCGCCTCGTGATAAGGGCTTTGGATCCATGTCTTCGTTGGGAAGGAAGCTACCTACTGTGGATGGGCCAAGCAGGAAGCAACCCGGTCGCCTCGTGATGAGGGCTTTAGATCCACAGCATTGTTGGGCAGAAATCTACCTGCTGTGGCTGGGCCGAGCAGGAAGCTACCCGGCCGCCTCGTGATGAGGGCTTTGGATCCACAGCGTTGTTAGGAAGAAATCTACCCACGGTAGATAGGTCAAGCAGGAAGCTTCCCGTTGGCCTCGTGATGAGGGCTTTGGATCCACGACGTTGTTAGACAGGAAGCTACCCGCGGTGGATGGGCAAAGCAGGAAGCTACCCGGCGGCCTTATGAAGAGGGCTTTGGTCGGCTACCTATAGTGTAAGTCTATTTTACAAGCTCTACAATATCTGTATAGAATCAGAATTTCAAAAACCAAATTTTGTGAGCATGCAAGAAAGACTTTTGTTCCAAGATCTACCACAAAACCCTAACTGGATATACTACAAAGGTAATTATTCTACCGTGTTAGAATATTATACCTATCGGACTCGTGTCCTTCGGGTCTTGAATCCTCTTCTTGAGCTCCTTTTGGGGTCTTCGGTGTAGTTTGGTTGCCGGTCTCCTGGGTCCTAAATGATCCACCGGAAGGTCCTAGGTTCAAACTTCAACTTTCACAATGAAAGAAACTTAACTAACTAGATTGCTAATCTAACTATTCAAGGATGAGAGGAGAAGATTAGTGGTGAGTTTATATCTCAAAAAATCCTTATTTCTCAACTCATGAGAGTGATAGGATTTTTTGTGAAGAGAAGATAGCAAAGAAGCAAGAGAAGATGGCAACTCAAGAAAAATGATGAACACAAGAAAAAGTTCTAGCAACCATGAAGAATGGCTACTACAACATAATATCTATCCTTTTTCTTTTCTTTTAAAATCTTACCATACTTCAATAGTGATGGAAATAAATGCCCAAACCATCCCTCATGCCATACTTCCTTTACACCTCATTTTCTATTTATCAATAAATAGAAAATCACACATAATGAGGTGTCCATTTCTAGAATGTATTTTGTATAAATACAAAATACTTTCTACCATATATACATACCCGTATTCGTATTAAAATACGAATATCCAAGAGATAGAATAACACCACTAAAAATAATACTAGTATTAAATCAATATCTGATTTAATGAACTGGCTTAATCTTAAGCCCGCTAGTATTAAAAACCATCCAATTAAATTTCGCGCAACTAGTACACGCAATCAATCGGAACGCCGCACGTATAAACATACGGCATCTACATCGTCTTGCCTGAACCAGAGAAACCTTCTGTGTGGGACTCTAAAGACTCGACAGTACGCTGGCAGTAAATTTAACCACAAGCGCGTCAGCGATACTAGCTGTACATAATGGCTACCCAGGTACCTGTCGAAAAAGAAGGCCGACAAGCAAACTCATCTGAACCCCTACTGAGCCTAACCGTGACAATATCCGTACAGTCCGGTCTGTTCGTCCGAGAGTACCGCATACCGGTTCTAGAGGCGGTCAACGTCAGACCCCTACTAACCCTGATAAGTCATGCTGGTATGGCTCAATACCATCCGAGAAATTACTGATCTAACTATCAGTAATTCTCAACTGCCCTGGCCAGGGGCTTATGGCGTTAACCAACCAAACACAGTGCGATATCGACTCCCTATATCAGAAGAAACGAATCCCTAACAATCATTCACTGCCTCCATATGGTTCGGAACTGTACCCAACTATAACCTGTTTGCACGACTCCTTTGAGCCGTAGTAGGGTAGTATTCAAAGCATAGTGGGAACTCACATGAGACAAATGATGATCTTAGGTCTACAGACTACCTGTACACATGCCACACGAGAACTGCCATCTGACGTTAGGTATAATACCATCCAGCAGTTCTCGGCGAGTCCGTCCAGTGTACCCACCCACAATGAGCACCTGTATATAATTTTAGGTGAAACACACCAATGGCTGTGAGACTAACCATCGTCCCTTGTCGGGGTCTAGAAATGTATACACCATTCTACTCTGGAATATCGATGCCTGTCTCGATATTCCTATGACTGGGGAAACTTTTAAGGATATGCTTATAGACTACCCAGCCCTCACAAGTATGACCGCCATCATAATACTGATAGTCAAGCATATCCTACGAGTTTTATCAACATGTATAAGTAGTACGTAATAACAAGTAGAACATACGTACATGTTAAGATAAAGTCAAACATGATAGCATACTATCATCTCGAGCAAGATTTTCCTATATATATACATACCCATAGTATTCATTACAAATAATTGTTAGTGTATATGCCCTAGAGGCCATTACTGTATCATACTAGTATGTATATTACTTGATGGAAGCTTGGGATATTCACAGTTGTACAGACAATCTTGCTCAATATAGTAGTATGCTACTTGGTTTGTCTCTACTTTAATGTGTACATGTGTGTTTATTTATTATATCACCTATACGCATTAGTAGAGCCCTTAGGATCTTTGCTTGATTACCGGCGTTGTGATGGCGATCACACTCGTGGGGGCTGGGTAATCTACAAGCACATCCTTATACACGTCCCTAGTCGTAGGAGTATCGAGATAGGGCATCGACACTCCGGAGTAGACTAGCGTATGCGCTTCTCATCCCAGCACGGGAGACGGTCTGTCCCACAGCCGTCGGTACGTCGTACTTGAGATAGTATGCGGGTGCTCGTTAGGTTACGAGTACACTGGACAGGACTCGTCGGGAACTGATGGTTGGTATTATACCTATCGTCAGTTATCAGTTCCCAGGTGACATGAGTACAGCTTAGTCCGCTGACTTGACACTGTCACTTCGCCTTGAGTGTGTTCCCACTGTTCTTTGATTACTACCCTACCACGGCTCTACTGAGTCGTGCAAACAGGTAGTAGTTGGGAGCAGTCCCGAAGCACTTGGAGGCAGTGACGGTTAGACATGATTCGTCTCTCCGGGTATTGGGGGTTGACATCGCGCTGTGTCTAGGAGAGCCATTACACGAGTAGTCCCTGGCCAGGGCAAGCGAGATATGCTGGTAGGTTCCAGTGTTATCTCAGGGTGTTCTGGGCTTCACTCCGACACGACTTGTACCGCTATTAGGGGTCTGACGCTTGCCGCCCCCCTAGGCCCGACATGCGATGTATCAGACGAACAGACCGGACTGTACGGAGATTGTCACATACAGACTCAGTAGGAGTTCGGATGGGTTTACCTCATCGGCCTTCTTATCGACATCTACCTGGGGACCGTTACGTACAGCTAGTGCCGCTTGCGGTC
The DNA here is from genome assembly GCA_030015575.1 of Agapanthus africanus. NCBI lineage: Eukaryota > Viridiplantae > Streptophyta > Magnoliopsida > Asparagales > Amaryllidaceae > Agapanthus > Agapanthus africanus. The sequence goes on from JASDDO010000014.1 coordinate 179,235,759, forward strand.
TGTGGTTAAACCCACTGCCAGCGTAGTGTCGAGTCTTTAGAGTCCCACACAGAGAGTTTCCCTGCACTGAGCGAAACGTGTAGAGGCCGTATGGTTTTTACGGCAGGGCTGCGATCACTTACGTACACTTGTGTGCGTATGATGTTCGGGCAGGCAGTACTAGTGGGCTTTGGTTTAAGCCAGATCCTAGTATTGCACGGATGTATTTGTTTTGTCTTCTGCGCATCCGCATTCTACGGAATACGGATGCAGGTATGTATGCACAGTTTTCCGGAGCGATGAAGGAGGAGGTGCCTCATTAGGGTTTTGACAGTTGGTTCTGCCAAAACCACTATGTGGCAGGCTCATTAGGGTTTTGACAGTTGATTCGGTCAAAACCATTTTGAGGCGGACTCATTAGGGTTTCGACAGTTCGTTTGGTCAAAACCATTATGAGCCGGGGACATTATTTACTAATCCTTTCATTGATAATTTTGTTATGGCTAATTACATTGACCATTTGACCATCTTGACTTTGTTGACCATTTGACCAAAGTTGACTTGGATCTTCTTAGAAGATCTAAAGTATTCTTTGGTTTTCTTTTTCTTTTGTTATGATAATGGTCATGTCATTTGTAGCCATCACCTTTATCTTGATGTGATTAGTAATCATAATGTTTTGTGCATTATTGCAACCATGGTTAGCTTTTCTCTTGGTTAAGCTTTTCATTTGCTTATTCTCATTCTCTCTCTTGAAATGAGAAGCTCCATGGTTGCTAGAAAATCTCCTTCTTCTTCCTCCTCTTGATTTCTCCTTTGATCTCATGTGTTGAGAGAAAAAGGATTCTACTTGACAAACACATCCATACATATTCTCTACACAACCTAGGGCTTCTAAATTAGCAATCTCCTTACCCTAGTTACCTCGGCTTGAGGTGGAGCTCGGTGTACATCTCTCGGGTGGATCGTCTTCGACTCAAGGAGGCCGCGGAGGTGACCGAAGTCCGGATCAACCATTGAGCAAGCAATGAGAAGAAGAACAAGAAGAGAAGAACATCAAAGAAGAACAACAACAAGAAGAGAAGGAGTTCAAGTTGAGGTATAACCCCTAACCGAGTAGATACATCTCATGTTAGGATGCTAGTATATTGTTTAGCAAAGATCCGGCTTTTACGGTCCATGTTACAAAGTTTAGAAAAATTTTGATTTACCGTTTCCGCAACCCCGAAAGTACCGGGAGAGGTAACGTGGACCTAACAGTGGTATCAGAGCCTAACTAAACATAAACTAGCTTGGTAGTAAAGTGTATCGAAGTTCGAAACGGAAAAATCGAGAAAACCAAGTTACAAAAACCTGAGTTTCTGTTAAAATTTTTTATGGTCAAAACAAAATTTGTTATACTCCAAAAATCATCTCAGGGTTTTTAGAAGAAAGCCACCAAAAACGAGACAGCGAATCCACCAAAGCGCCGCGTTTCCGCGGCAATAGCAAGCTATTGCCGCGGAACCGCGGCCAACTTGGTGAGTCACTGCATCGTTTTTGGTACAGAGTGTTTCTGACATGGTTTTAGGATTTTTCAGATATATTATATGTGCCCAGATTTTCCAGAATAGAAATTTGTTTTTGGGGGGCCTATAATTCCGTATTTTTTCCGAACTTCAATATACTTTGACTATAAAGGTTATATCTGTGATGTTCTTATGTATTGAACGTCGGCTAATCGCTATATGACGATTAGTCGTGGTTATACATATCTGTGATCTGTGATTGTTGTTGATGGTTTGTGTATATGAACTCGTTGGATTGTCGCGGATGAATAGCCGGGGTGGATGTGAGATGAGAGTTTCCTTTTCTTTCATTCATGTAATAAATTTGTAAATTGATGTAATATTATTTGTTTGGCCGCACAACCGGGTCGGGGTTGTAGCCGTCATTGTATAATTCTTTTTACTGTTTTTGCTCCTAGGATAGACCCATGGAGGGGGTGCACAAACTACCGGGTATCTCGAAGTGCCGAGGGGCCTACTCATGGCATTGAGGGAGGTTGCTTCGCTTCTGATACTTGGCGGGTAGTTTGCCGCACCCGTAGGGGTCTTGGGTGGGGTTTTGGCTATTCATCGCGACCGTGTAATCCGTTTTTCGTTGCAGGCTCGAACGAATCGCGGGTTCCTAGTATATCCAAAGTGTTCATCTGTGATCTGGATTGGCTATCATTGCTGTTATATATAATAACTATTTAGACGTTGCTTATGTTTTACAGCCGCGCTAGCCCAGCCCCCGCTCTGTCGTTAGTTAAGTAACCTAACGGGTGATGACGGGGCCCCGTGGCGAATGCGAATGGCATAAGCGTACGTCATATTTTGGTTGTTTTCTGCAATCACTACTACAAAGAAGGGTTGCCCCTACGGATATATCCGTAGGTGCAACCCACTGCCCCTACGGTTATATACGTAGGGGCGAAAAAATACCCCGTAGGTGCAAAGGCCGCAGGTGCAAGTCGAGGACCTGAACTTATCCCTACGGTTAAATTCTTGCCCCTACGGATATATATGTAGGTCCAGTTTCCCCTACGGATTAATCCGTAGGGTATAAGATTTTATATTATTTACGATTTATTTTAATAAATGACTTGGACCTACGGCTATATCCGTAGGGGCATGTACTACCCCCTACGGATATATTCGTAGGTACTTTTCCGTAGGGGCACAAATTCAGGATTCCTGATATGTGCCCCTACGGATAACGCCGTAGGGGAATGTCAGTGGCCCCTACGGATATATCCGTAGGGGGATTCCCAAACACCTGGCACTGACATCTGGGGGAAATATCAGTTACTGCTGATATTTAGCCCCTACGGATATATCCGTAGGGGTAACGTGTATGCCTACGGATTAATCCGTAGGTACATATTGTCTGAAATTTTTTTTAAAAAAAGTCCTGCTTGATTTTTTCCCGTCCTGTGCACAATAATGTATACATCAATCAAATCATATATTGCAGTATTCATAATCACATCTCACGCATATATATAATATACAAAAGAAACACAAAAACTGAATATGATATAAATACAAACCAATATGAATATCGTTTCAAAATATAGTACAATGTGTATGATATAAATAAATACATGTTTCAAAAAAAAAGAACCAAAAATCTACCCTAGCTCGGTCCAGCTCGGTCCTGCTCCTCGGTCAATAAACTCTGCAATTCGTCGCGAGCGGGAGTCGGAGTGGGCGGTGGAGCTACAGGAGCTGTCTGCGGAACCGCAGCCGAAGGAGATGCGTGTGGAGGCTCGGCCGATCTACCCTGTCGCGTCTGGATATAACTTGTGTAAGAAGCGTGTAAGAACTGTTTATTATTCGAATTCGTATCATTATTAAGTTATTTCGAAACCCTGTTTGGATATTTAGTTTGGAAAAGCGTTGTTTATTTCAATTACATATGTATGTATGATTAATAAAACATAAGTCTACAACCAAATAAGCTCAGGCTATGTACTGATATTGGATATGTTGATATCTATAATATGACATTATATTTTACTATTAAGTAGTATACATACCAGCATCCCATTCAACTCCTGAACGGTGGCCTTCAAGCTCTCCTGTTCCTGCTGGATACGTCGCTAACTGGAGACGGAGGAAGTGACCACCGGGGTGGAGTCCAACCTCATATGGGCCCTGCTAGAGCCCAGTCCTCGGCCTATCTCCAAACCTCCGTGGTGCCGTCCGTGTGCGGCATCCAGGACTGGGGTCAGCAGCCTCGAATGTTGCCTTCCCCCTAGCAACTGTCAGAACATTATATTTAGCATATACTGGTCTATAAAATTGACAAGAAATACCAAAATCAACAAATTCAAAGCCTTACCTACAGAGATAGAAGATGTGCTCCTCTGGTATCTGCATGTATCAAAATTTGAATAATATTAATTAATTTCAGTACATACATACTAACAAGGTAAACTCGCATATAGCGCTGCTTACACATATGACAGGGAGTGAACAAGCTCTTGTAGATCATCAGGCGCAAATCTAATCTCATCAAGCAGCCCATGATAATGAGTTGGACGACTAAGAGCAAAAGAAATGTGTGTATATTTATGATATAGGATTCTAAATCAATATACATGCCCTATATAATATATAAACATACCTGGAGGAACGGGAGTGGTCTCTGTCCCTGATATGGACGCATCACCAACAACTAGACAATCAAACATTGACAATATAAGTAATTTTGACATAAACAGGCATGGATATCTATAATATTACATTCAAAATGGATATTAGAGATCGCACCTGCAGTGAGAAGTGGTAAAAGTACCACCCAACTAGAGTGTAATTTACAGAATCAGTTGAGACTCTTAAAAGTCATAGAAGAACCCGACCTGCACAAATCTGATGTATGCTTTCCATTGGACACTAAGAAGTCTCTAAAGGGAGAAGCCTATGTGAAAGCCATCATTAGTTCATATCAGAAGATTGACGCTGAAACAGAGAACGAGAAATGTCATTTTTTTCTTCTTCCGCCACATTACTGTCTTCTCCTTCTGCCACATTACTGTATTCTCCTTCTTATGATGTTCGCGTGCAAATTCAATGACTATATTGAGAATATGGATTAATAGTGGGTAGGAAAAGTATTTCTCAAATGGCTTTTGTGTCTTAAAACCATAAACTACTAAGTAATGTCATACATAATTTTTTTAGTATAAAGGTTGTTATTTTAAGTTTTCCCTTATAGAGATATGATCTAACTGCATCTATCAACTATAAGTGTGCAGAAAATTATGATAAGAAATCATAAGAAAGGGTCGTAGCCATGCATAACCTTGAATCTACATACCAAATCATGCACTTATTGTCACCTTGCCTTAGAATATAAAATATCTTGGAAGACTATAAGCGAGCATTTAAATCTCGATAGATTTTGATTTCAACATATATTTTTCTCAAGTACCATGAAATATACTTGCTCCGTATAAACCGTTTTCAGGAAGATGGATTAATAATGACAAATTATCCATTGTGGCTCACTAGGTTAGCATTTTCTCTTCTATTGACCATCTTTCTAATCTGCTTGGTAAATTTATTCGGAACCGGCTGCGAATCATTAAAAGACATGCATAAGAAAGAAAACTGAAATACAGATATATAGCATACCGATACATCGAAACTTCATAGTTGCGATGGCAATCCAGAGATATTTATTTCTACACACGTGGTGCTCGTGCGAATGCGTCAGGCATCATGGACAAATATTTCAGAACATGGAAAGTATTATTCGTATAAATTAATTAAAACTTTTAAACACGTTGGGTAGATATTTTCTTAGGTGATGCAATCATATCATGAGGATTAAATTTAAGCTATTATACATATGCATATGTATTTTTCTAACCTAAAATATCACACACACACACAGAGAGAGAGAGAGAGAACACCTGGTAGGTAAAGAAATCAGGTAGCAGGATCCTGAAGAAATAGAGTCCATAGCATTGCTCATCATCATCATCCATGATCCCTTTGATAATATTTTTTCAAAGGGATCACGGATGATGATGATGAGCAATACTATAGACTCCATTTCTTCAGGATCCTGCTACCTGATTTCTCTATCTACCTGGTGTTCTCCCCCTCTCTCTCTCTCTCTGTGTGTGAGATATATTAGCTTAGAAAAATACATAAGCATATGTATAATAGCTTAAATTTAGTTCTCATGATATGATTGCATCAACTAAGAAAATATCTACCCAAGGTGTTTAAAAGTTTTAATTACTTTATACGAATAATACTTTCCATGTTCTGAAATATTTGTCCATGATGCCTGACGCATTCGCACGCACCACGTGTGTAGAAATAAATATCTCTGGATTGCCATCGCAACTATGAAGTTTCGATGTATCGGTATGCTATATATCTATATTTTAGTTTTCTTTCTTATGCATGTCTTTTAATGATTCGCAGCCGGTTCCGAATAAATTTACCAAGCAGATTAGAAAGATGGTCAATAGAAGAGAAAATGCTAACCTAGTGAGCCACAATGGATAATTTGTCATTATTAATCCATCTTCCTGAAAACGGTTTATACGGAGCAAGTATATTTCATGGTACTTGAGAAAAATATATGTTGAAGTCAAAATCTATCAAGATTTAAATGCTCGCTTATAGTCTTCCAAGATATTTTATATTCTAAGGCAAGGTGACAATAAGTGCATGCTTTTGCATGATTTGGTATGTAGATTCAAGGTTATGCATGGCTACGACCCTTTCTTATCATAATTTTCTGCACACTTATAGTTGATAGATGCAGTTAGATCATATCTCTATAAGGGAAAACTTAAAATAACAACCTTTATACTAAAAAAATTATGTATGCCATTACTTAGTTGTTTATGGTTTTAAGACGCAAAAGCCATTTGAGAAATACTTTTCCTACCCACTATTAATCCATATTCTCAATATAGTCATTGAATTTGCACGCGAACATCATAAGAAGGAGAATACAGTAATGTGAAAGAAGGAGAAGACAGTAATGTGGCGGAAGAAGAAAAAAATGACATTTCTCGTTCTCTGTTTCAGCATCAATCTTCTGATATGAACTAATGATGGCTTTCACATAGGCTTTTCCCTTTAGAGACTTCTTAGTGTCCAATGGAAAGCATACATCAGATTTGTGCAGGTCGGGTTCTTCTATGACTTTTAAGAGTCTCAGCTGATTCTGTAAATTACACTCTAGTTGGGTGGTACTTTTACCACTTCTCACTGCAGGTGCGATCTCTAATATCCATTTTGAATGTAAGTATCGATATTCAAAATGGATATTAGAGAGCGCACCTGCAGTGAGAAGTGGTAAAAGTATCACCCAACTAGGGTGTAATTTACAGAATCAGCTGAGACTCTTAAAAGTCATAGAAGAACCCGACCTGCACAAATCTGATGTATGCTTTCCATTGGACACTAAGAAGTCTCTAATGGGAAAAGCCTATGTGAAAGCCATCATTAGTTCATATCAGAAGATTGATGCTGAAACAGAGAACGAGAAATGTCATTTTTTTCTTCTTCCGCCACATTACTGTCTTCTCCTTCTGCCACATTACTGTCTTCTCCTTCTTATTATGTGCGCGTGCAAATTCAATGACTATATTGAGAATATAGATTAATAGTGGGTAGGAAAAGTATTTCTCAAATGGCTTTTGCGTCTTAAAACCATAAACTACTAAGTAATGGCATACATAATTTTTTTAGTATAAAAGTTGTTATTTTAAGTGCGCGTGCAAATTCAATGAAAGTTAGATTTGAGGATACCCATGTATGAGTTGTATTCTATATATGTGTGTTTCGATTTATTTAATTAGTTTGTGATCCACATCATTTGATTCGTTGCTTGAGGCATCAATGTAGGCACAAATATCGGCGACGAGGAACTCGACGAGGAAGAACGAGGGCGGTGGCGGGCTGAGAACGGAGGGCGCGCGGTGGCGACGAAGAGAAAATTGGAGATGCGGGAACGAGAGAAAATTTTGGGAACGAGAGGGAAAGATATCGAGGCGTATATTGGTATCGATGGGAATATGAAGGTTTCATATTATCATCGAGTATCATATATTGGTTTTAACCTGAATATCTTGAGTCGCTCTCTAATTATGCGTTTGTTGTGCATTCGTGTTGTATGTGTAACATGATTTTAAACCATTGAGGCATGTTTGAGTTTTATACTGGGATCACAAATAGCATGATGGCTGCAAACAGGTTGCTTGAATACTTGCAGACAATCCAAATGTTGCCTCGCCATTTCTATAAATTTTGAACTCCCTGGAAAATTATCATCACTCAGGATTACTTTAGGGCCAGTTTGGCTGCTTCTTGCTTGTGATTCAACATTCAGCTTTTTGTTGATTTGGAACTCAGAGAGTGTTGCAAAACAAATCCAAAACTAAATAAACCTCAAACTAGCTACAGAGAAGGCAAACAGCAAACCCCATGAAGTTTGGCTTTCAAGGGTTTTCCCACTAAAATACACTTAGATGCAGCACTTTAAGGAAGCTTGCAGCAATATAAAAACTTTTAGGTAGTTTAGTGAAAAACTGCAGTGCTTCAAGATTGTTTAAGTTTTATGTGTGGTTAAGCTGTCATACAGAAATTATCGTTGCAAAAATGTTCGCAACCCTAGTTTTTCCAGCAACGATACTGGAATACGAGCCTCAGATATGCCAGCTTAGGAATCAAAATAAGAAAGAGATTTGGTGTTATCCTAAGTCCAAAGTCAAACGGGCTCGAGAAATATATAAACCCAAAAAAATGACTGCATAAAGATCTCATAAAGATGAAAAGGATGTTATGCAAGCTCTGAACAAATCTTGAACGGAACTTTCACAAGAATTTACAACACCCGACCAGAATCCAATCCTGAGTTTGATGAAGCTTCAGGCCTTCAGCTTCCCCACAGAAAATAGTTAGGGCAAACCCTTTGCAAAACCATAGCTTTCATGCAGAGATGACGCTCAGAACATGCCAGCTTCCAAACACATTGAATAATACATAATCTCCCATACTCTCTCTCTCTCAATCAGACAGTTTATATTTGGATTTGAATTTAGGAAAAGAAATAAGATGGCTACAAACCAGCTTGCCTCGCCAATCTCATAACTATAAAGCTCATAAAAGTGGAAGCTTGAGGGCAAGCCATCATCGCCTCCATTCAATTGATGCCAAATCATCCACAAAAAATAGAAATAAATATAATAATTGATCGATAGGCAAAATTGCAAGAAACCTATTCAGATTTTTGCATGAAAAAATAAGAGATGTAAATTAAGTAAAAGATTACCAAATGAAATTATCCCATCACTTGAACCCCCTCTCAAGACATTTTAGCAAAAATTCCCCCAGTAATTTTCTTCGGTTTAACCGTTTTATATCATAGAAGAAAGATAAATTTCAAATGTATATACATGCATACACACACACATCATATACACAGTTTTTGAATGTTGCCAGAATTTCAACGGTAATTCTAGATTTTTCCAAACTCTGAAGGCTTCACAAAAATTTTAAATACAGATAATAATATGATTGAAGAGATCAATCACCAATTTTTTAATGAGGATCAACTGAAACCCCAAACAGAGCAAGCAAATTACAAAGATCCCAAAACCCCGCGTGGCCCAGCCCCAGCCCCAGCCCCCAGCCCCAGCCCAACCCTAACCCCAGCGTGGCCAGCTAAACCCCAACACCAACCCTAAGGCAAACCCTAACCCCAGCCCCACCCCAGCAGCAGCCGAACCCCAACCCTAACCCTACCCTGACCCCGACCCCGACCGCGACCGCGACCAGATAAACCCCAACACCAACCCTAAGGCAAACCCTAACCCCAGCCCCACCCCAGCAGCAGCCGAACCCCAACCCTAACCCGACCCCGACCGCGACCCCGACCGCGACCGCGACCGCGACCGCGACCCCTGCCCAACCCCAACTCGCGTGCAACCCCAGACCCAGCCATGAACCCTAAGCCCAAAATAATCCAAAATTTTTTTAATTTACCTCGAGATTTACTCACCTGAACGGCTGCTGCTGGGGCTGGGGCGACGACCTGCGCGGTGGCGACGAGAACTGCGGTGGCGACGAGAACTGCGGTGGCGAGGAAACCGGCGGTGGCGACGAGGAGAACGACGGTGGCGACGACGGCGTGGCGATTTGGGGATTTTTCTCGTGCCAGATCGAGAGAGAGAGAGAGAAAGTGAGCGTAGGCGATCGGTCGGGGGTCTTAATAAATCGATATTTACTTGTCCCTACGGATATACCCGTAGGTCCTTTGTTTGCGCCACCGTAGGGGCAAATACCAAATTAAGAATTAATTTTTTAATTCTTGAACGTCAGTGCCCGTAGGGGCAACCATTTAGCCCTACGGCTTAATCCGTAGGGCCAAGTAAAATCTGCCCCAACGGATAATTCCATCCGTAGGGGCAACCCCCTATTTTACTAGTGAATGGTAGGATTTAAATGATGGGATGCATTAAAAGAACTAATGCAAGAAAATAAACCTAAAAGACGTTGTTGGAACAAGTTTTTCAAAAAGCTGTTATTACAAGGACGTTCATCTTTTTGTTTTGCATCGAGGTATTCGGTTATGAATGCCCAGCACCTCAATCGACAAGGCAAGGGCCGAGATCCCCTCATCGGGAGTGACCCCTTAGACAAAAGGTTTGCGTCAGGGTAATAACTTCACCATAGTCGATTATTCTTGCTTTGCATCGAGGTATTCATCTTACGAATGCCCAGCACCTCACTCGACGAGGAAAGAGCCGAGATCCCTTCACAGGGAGTGACCTCTTTAGCAAAAGTTTTCGCCACTATGATTTCAAAAGGATGTATCACGTTCCTTCAACGATATCAAGTTCATTACGTTAACGGGTTTTTCGCCAAAAGCCCAGCCGTAGCCCTCCGTCGTTTCGGATAATTAATACTTAGTATTCGTGCTGCGTTTGTTGATTATTCGTCAAGACACAGTGAACGGTAGCTGAGTAATAATTTTTTGTTGCACTGATAGATGCGATTGGTTAGGACGGTCGCATGATTTTGTTGATTATTCGTCAAGGATCATGCGGGCGGGTCTAATGCAATCCTGGATAACGACGGGTTGAACTTGACTGGGACCTTTTGATTTGTTGATTATTCGTCAAGGTCACTTGGGTCCTAGGGGCAAAAACCACATCGGGAGTTTCAAAAGAACTGAAACTTGCAGATTTAGCATACCTTCTGGAGTGTGGTGACTAGAGTGGATTCCATCTAGGTTATCACACAATGACAGTTGGATCCCGATCCCACTGATGAGTTGGTTTACTCTCGGGAGATTATTTCACTTAACGATCAATGCTATAAACCTAGTAGGTGTCTAGAAAGGTGTTAGCGGGGTTACGCCCCCAAGGAAAAGAGGTTCTTTAATTAAGGAACTTCGCGAAAGCGTTGGAAAACCTCCCTCGAAGTACCGACACTAGCCTGGCTGAAAGGTTAAGCAAGTATTGTGACGTGAATTAAAACCCGGCTAGTTCTTCTTTTAAAAAGGTTTTAAGAAGAATTTGAGGAAACAGTGGGAGACATCCTGGTTAGATAAATTAATAAACCAATCTAATCTTGCAAAGAGCATACGCTGAGTGTTTCTTTTCTCTCTCTCCAGGCAGCAACCTTTTCACGCCCTAATCAAGATAATAAAATGTATCGCTTGACCGATCCGAATTCTTATTCGGGACTGGGGAAAGTTGGTTCAGCTCTAACTTGTGACAACAGTCATAAGTATGAGAAAGGGAAAGGGGATTGTATGGATTTCCAGGATACCCAGTTGAAGAAGAAGCATGGTTTTGCATCTACTTCAGGTGTTCTTGTAATTGAGAACTGTTTTACGGTCAGCCCTACCTCCTGGGTACTTGATACCGGATCAGGATCTCATATCTGTAATTTATTGCAGGGACTGAGAAAAAGTAGGAAAGTTGCACCGGGTGATATGTCGCTCAGAGTAGCGAACGGAGCACAAGTTAATGCGGCAGCCGTCGGTGAATATCACCTAGTATTGCCAAATGGCAAGACTATGATTTTGAACGATTGCTACTATGTACCCTCCATGGTTTGCAACATCATATCAGTTTCTTTACTCGATAAAGATAGATATAACTTTATTCTTGAAAAGAATATAATGAACATTTACCTTGATAAGGTACTGGTTGCAGAGGGTACACTGTGTAATGGTATCTACGTGCTAAATCAGAATATAGTTCTCAACGTACAAAACACACGCAAGAGGAAGAATTCAGATACGAATGAATCCTACTTGTGGCATTGTAGACTTGGTCATATCGGAGAGAAAAGACTGAGTAAGTTGCATAAAGATGGACTCTTGAATGCGTTCGAGTTTTCATCTTATAAAACTTGTCAGTCTTGTCTCAAAGGAAAGATGACCAAATCTCCGTTCACCGGACATGGAGAAAGAGCAAGAGAGCTCTTGGGACTCATACACAGTGATGTGTGTGGTCCGATGTCTATACATGCAAGGGGTGGGTTCTCATACTTCATCACATTCACTGACGATCTCTCTAGGTTCGGATATGTGTATCTGATGAAACACAAATCTGAAGCTTTTGAGAAATTCAAGGAATTCAGAAAGGAAGTAGAGAACCAGATTGGCAAAAGTATCAAGATCCTCCGGTCTGACAGGGGAGGGGAGTACTTAAGCATGGAATTCCTAGATTACTTAAAAGAGAATGGTATTCTCTCTCAGCTTACTCCTCCTTATACGCCACAGCACAACGGTGTTTCGGAGCGGAGGAATCGTACCCTATTGGATATGGTTCGCTCCATGATGAGTAGTGCTGAGTTGCCTCTTTCATTTTGGGGACATGCGCTTCAGACAGCGGCATACCTCTTGAATCAAGTTCCGTCCAAATCTGTGCCTAAAACTCCGTATGAAATATGGAGCAGTAAGAAACCATGTCTGAAGTTTATTAAGATATGGGGTTGTCCGGCCTATGTGAAAACACAGAAACCGGACAAGTTAGAGGCACGGTCAGTTCTCTGTAAATTTGTGGGATATCCTAAAAACTCACTAGGATATCTGTTCTACCACACTGAGGAACAGAAGGTGTTTGTATCTCGCCACGCCACCTTCTTAGAAAGGGAGTTTCTTGCAAAAGAAACTAGTGGGAGTTCGGTAGAACTGGAAGAAATTCAGCGACCACAAAATGTAACTGAAAATTTGGAGGAACCGCTAGATTCAATAACCCCAGACGAACCTCAGCCACTCCGCAGATCTGGTAGGATTTCTCATCCGCCCGAGAGATACTACGGTTTTCTCATTGACGGGGATCGAGAGGATTGCATCTTGGAAGAAGATGACCCTACCAGTTTCAGGCAGGCCATTATCAGTAGGGACTCTGATAAGTGGCAGGAAGCAATGCAATCCGAAATGGAGTCCATGTACGCCAATAAAGTGTGGACCTTGGATATTGCTCCACCTGGGGTAAAACCCATTGGATGCAAATGGATCTACAAAAGGAAACTTGGTGTAGATGGGCAGGTGGAAACCTATAAAGCTAGACTCGTTGCAAAAGGTTTTCGTCAAAGACCTGGTTTGGACTATGATGAGACTTTTTCTCCGGTGGCTATGCTCAAATCCATTCGGATCTTACTTGCCATTGCTGCCTTCCATGACTATGAAATCTGGCAGATGGATGTTAAGACGGCTTTCCTAAACGGTTGTTTGGAAGAGTGCGTTTACATGGATCAACCAGAAGGTTTCGTAGACAGTGGGAGCAGCGGAAGGGTGTGCAAGTTGCTTAAATCCATTTATGGATTAAAGCAGGCATCGCGGAGCTGGAACATCTGTTTTGATGAGGCAATCAAGGAATTTGATTTCATCAAGAACGAAGATGAACCCTGTGTATATAAGAAGATTGTAGGACGAACTGTCGTATTCCTAGTCTTGTACGTGGACGACATTCTTTTGATAGGAAATGATATTCCTATGCTACAATCGGTCAAGCTATTTTTGTCACAAAGGTTCTCCATGAAGGACCTGGGTGATGCCTCGTACATTCTGGGGATCAAGATCTATAGAGATAGATCCAAGAAACTATTGGGACTTTCGCAGTCCAGGTACATAGAGACCGTACTAAAGAGATTTAGTATGGAGGGTTCCAAGCACGGTAACATACCCGCATTGCACGGAATTACCCTCTCCAAGAAGATGTCTCCTAAGACTGACGAGGAGAGGGTTCGCATGAGCACTATACCCTACGCTTCGGCGGTAGGATCTATAATGTATGCGATGCTATGTACAAGACCAGATGTAGCTTACGCGTTGAGCGCGGTAAGCCGGTATCAGTCAGACCCAGGGGAGGACCACTGGACAGCAGTGAAGAACATTCTCAAGTACCTAAGAAGGACTAAGGAAATGTTCCTGGTTTACGGTAATGGAGACCTCAGGGTCGAGTCCTTTACCGATTCAAGCTTCCAGAGTGACAAAGATGACAGCAAGTCCGTCTCGGGTTTTGTGTTTACCCTCAACGGAGGGGCGGTATGTTGGAGGAGTTCCAAGCAGGATACCGTCGCAGACTCGACGATGGAGGCTGAATACATTGCTGCAAGCGATACCGCAAAAGAGGCGGTCTGGATAAAGAAGTTCATTAGTGAACTTCAGGTGGTTCCGTCCATTGTTGACCCAATACCTTTGTATTGCGATAACAATGGGGCTATAGCTTTAGCGAAGGAACCAAGGTCCCATCAGAAATCCAGGCACATCTTAAGGCGGTATCACCTGATCAGGGAGATCATTGATCGACAGGAGATCGAGGTGCGGAGAGTGGACACAAAGGATAACACTGCGGACCCATTCACGAAGGCTTTACCCCAGACTCAGTTCGAGCGGCTGATCGAGATGATAGGTCTTCGATACGCCAGTACATGGCCTTAGTGCAAGTGGGAGATTGTTAGTGTATATGCCCTAGAGGCCATTACTGTATCATACTAGTATGTATATTACTTGATGGAAGCTTGGGATATTCACAGTTGTACAGACAATCTTGCTCAATATAGTAGTATGCTACTTGGTTTGTCTCTACTTTAATGTGTACATGTGTGTTTATTTATTATATCACCTATACGCATTAGTAGAGCCCTTAGGGTCTTTGCTTGATTACCGGCGTTGTGATGGCGATCACACTCGTGGGGGCTGGGTAATCTACAAGCACATCCTTATACACGTCCCTAGTCGTGGGAGTATCGAGATAGGGCATCGACACTCCGGAGTAGACTAGCGTATGCGCTTCTCATCCCAGCACGGGAGACGGTCTGTCCCACAGCCGTCGGTACGTCGTACTTGAGATAGTATGCGGGTGCTCGTTAGGTTACGAGTACACTGGACAGGACTCGTCGGGAACTGATGGTTGGTATTATACCTATCGTCAGTTATCAGTTCCCAGGTGACATGAGTACAGCTTAGTCCGCTGACTTGACACTGTCACTTCGCCTTGAGTGTGTTCCCACTGTTCTTTGATTACTACCCTACCACGGCTCTACTGAGTCGTGCAAACAGGTAGTAGTTGGGAGCAGTCCCGAAGCACTTGGAGGCAGTGACGGTTAGACAGGATTCGTCTCTCCCGGTATTGGGGGTTGACATCGCGCTGTGTCTAGGAGAGCCATTACACGAGTAGTCCCTGGCCAGGGCAAGCGAGATATGCTGGTAGGTTCCAGTGTTATCTCAGGGTGTTCTGGGCTTCACTCCGACACGACTTGTACCGCTATTAGGGGTCTGACGCTTGCCGCCCCCCCTAGGCCCGACATGCGATGTATCAGACGAACAGACCGGACTGTACGGAGATTGTCATATACAGACTCAGTAGGAGTTCGGATGGGTTTACCTCATCGTCCTTCTTATCGACATCTACCTGGGGACCGTTACGTACAGCTAGTGCCGCTTGCGGTCTGTGGTTAAACCCACTGCCAGCGTAGTGTCGAGTCTTTAGAGTCCCACACAGAGAGTTTCCCTGCACTGAGCGAAACGTGTAGAGGCCGTATGGTTTTTACGGCAGGGCTGCGATCACTTACGTACACTTGTGTGCGTATGATGTTCGGGCAGGCAGTACTAGTGGGCTTTGGTTTAAGCCAGATCCTAGTATTGCACGGATGGATTTGTTTTGTCTTCTGCGCATCCGCATTCTACGGAATACGGATGTAGGTGTGTATGCACAGTTTTCCGGAGCGATGAAGGAGGAGGTGCCTCATTAGGGTTTTGACAGTTGGTTCGGCCAAAACCACTATGTGGCAGGCTCATTAGGGTTTTGACAGTTGATTCGGTCAAAACCATTTTGAGGCGGACTCATTAGGGTTTCGACAGTTCGTTTGGTCAAAACCATTATGAGCCGGGGACATTATTTACTAATCCTTTCATTGATAATTTTGTTATGGCTAATTACATTGACCATTTGACCATCTTGACTTTGTTGACCATTTGACCAAAGTTGACTTGGATCTTCTTAGAAGATCTAAAGTATTCTTTGGTTTTCTTTTTCTTTTGTTATGATAATGGTCATGTCATTTGTAGCCATCACCTTTATCTTGATGTGATTAGTAATCATAATGTTTTGTGCATTATTGCAACCATGGTTAGCTTTTCTCTTGGTTAAGCTTTTCATTTGCTTATTCTCATTCTCTCTCTTGAAATGAGAAGCTCCATGGTTGCTAGAAAATCTCCTTCTTCTTCCTCCTCTTGATTTCTCCTTTGATCTCATGTGTTGAGAGAAAAAGGATTCTACTTGACAAACACATCCATACATATTCTCTACACAACCTAGGGCTTCTAGATTAGCAATCTCCTTACCCTAGTTACCTCGGCTTGAGGTGGAGCTCGGTGTACATCTCTCGGGTGGATCGTCTTCGACTCAAGGAGGCTGCGGAGGTGACCGAAGTCCGGATCAACCATTGAGCAAGCAATGAGAAGAAGAACAAGAAGAGAAGAACATCAAAGAAGAACAACAACAAGAAGAGAAGGAGTTCAAGTTGAGGTATAACCCCTAACCGAGTAGATACATCTCATGTTAGGATGCTAGTATATTGTTTAGCAAAGATCCGGCTTTTACGGTCCATGTTACAAAGTTTAGAAAAATTTTGATTTACCGTTTCCGCAACCCCGAAAGTACCGGGAGAGGTAACGTGGACCTAACAATAATAGCCTCTAGGGCATATATATCCTACAATCACCTACTTGCACTAGGGCCAGTTATTTGCATAACCATCCCCAATATCTCGAACAGCCGATCGAACTGTTCTTGAGGTAAGGCCTTTGTGAATGGATCCGCTTTATTGTCTTTTGTGTCCACTCTCTGAACCTCGATCTCCTTACGATCTACGATCTCCCTGATCAGGTTATACCGTTTCAAGATATGTTTGGATTTCTGATGGGGGCTTGGTTCCTTCTCTAAGGATACATCCCCATTGTTATCGCAATACAAGGGTATTGGATTGGCAATAGACGGAACCATCTGAAGTTCAGAAATGAATATCCTCATCCAGACCTCCTCTTTTGCGGCATCGTTAGCAGCTATATACTCAGCTTCCATCGTTGAGTCTGCGACGGTGTCTTTTTTGGAACTCTTCTAACACATCGCCCCTCCATTGAGGGTAAACACATAACCCGATACAGATTTAGAGTCATCCTTGTCACTTTGGAAGCTTGAGTCGGTAAAAGCCACGATCCGGAGTTTTCCATTACCATACACCAAGAACATCTCCTTAGTCCTTCTCAGGTACTTGAGAATGGTCTTTACTGCTATCTAATACTTCTCATCCGAGTTTGACTTATTCCTACTTACCACACTAAATGTGTAACCTACGTCTGGTCTGTTACATAATATCGCATACATTATAGATTCTACCGCCGAAGTATAGGGTATAATACTCATGCGAGCCTTCTCTTCATCAGTCTTTGGAGAAATCTCTTTGGAGATGGTGATCATATGACAAGCGGGTAAATTACCACGCTTGGAATGTTCCATACTAAAACTCTTCAGTATGGTGTCAATGTACCTGGATTGTGAAAGTCCCAACATTCTTTTAGACCTATCACGATAGATCTTAATCTCCAGAATGTAGGAGGCATCACCCAAGTCTTTCATGGAGAACATCTATGACAAGAAGAGCTTGATTAATTATAGCATAGGGATGTCATTCCCTATCAGGAGTATGTCATCCACGTACAGTATGAGGAAGACCACTGCTCCTCCTACAACCTTCCTATAAATGCATGGTTCATCTACATTTTTAATAAAGTCAAATTCTTTGACCGTCTCACAAAGCAGATGTTCCAACTCCACGATACTTGTTTTAATCCATAAATGGATTTAAGCAACTTGCACACTTTTCCGCTGCTCCCACTGTCTAAGAAACCCTCTAGCTGATCCATATAAAAACTCTCTTCTAAATTTCCATTTAGAAAAGCAGTTTTCACATCCATCTGCTAGATGTCATAGTCATGGAAGGTAGCAATGGCAAGCAGGATCCAAATGGATTTAAGCATAGCACTGGAGAAAAGGTTTCATCATAGTCCAATCCTGGCCTTTGATGAAAACCTTTTGCAACAAGTCTAGCTTTGTAGGTTTTTACTTGTTCATATGCACCAATCTTCTTCTTGAAGATCCATTTGCATCCAACGGGTTTTACTTCAGGAAAATCAAGTTCCAAAGTCCATATTTTGTTGGTGTACATGGATTCCATTTCGGATCTCATAGCATCCAGCCACTTCACCGAGTCTTTACTCGTGATAGCCTGTTGAAAATTAGTAGGCTCATCATCATTGATAATGCAATCCTCTCGATCTCCGTCTATGAGAAACCCATAATATCTCTCAGGAGGATGATAATACCTAGTAGATCTACGGAGCAGTGTCGGTTCGTCGGGCTCTATTGAAACCTGAGGTTCTACTAAGTCCTCAGCAGTAGTTTGTAGTTCTAGAATTTCTTTCAGTTCTACCGCGCTCCTACTAATTTCTTTTGCAAGAAACCCGCTCTCTAAAAATACTATATGGCGAGCAACAAACGCTTTTTGTTCTTTAGTATGGTAGACTAGATATCCCCTTGAATTCTTAAGGTATCCCACAAACTTGCATAAAACTGATAGTGCGTCAAGCTTGTCCGGATTCTGCTTTTTGACAAAAGCTGGACACCCCTATATCTTAAGATACTTGAGATATGGTCTCTTTCCACTCCACATTTCATATGGAGTGGTAGGCATAGACTTAGTTGGAACCCTATTCAATAGGTATGATGCTGATTCCAGCGCAAAACCCCGGAAGGAAAGTGGTAACTTAGCACTACTCATCATGGAACACACCATATTGAGTAGCGTGCGATTCCTTCTCTCTGATACACCGTTATGCTAAGGTGTATATGGAGGAGTAAGCTGAGAGAGAATTCCATTCTGTTTTAAGCATTGAAGGAAACTGGTACTTAAGTATTCTCCACCCCGATCAGATCAAAGTATCTTGATACTTTTACCCGTTTGTTTCTCCACTTCATTTTTATACTCCTTGAATTTCTCAAAGGCTTCGGATTTATGCTTCATTAAGAATACATGTCCATACCTTGAGAAATTATCAGTAAAAGTGATGAAGTAGGAGTAACCGTTTCATGCATGTATAGACATCGGACTACATACATCGCTGTGTATAAGTCCCAAGAGCTCAGTGGCTCTTTCTTGTTGTCATGTGAACAGAGATTTGGTCATCTTTCCTTTGATACATGATTGACAAGTTGCATATGATACATATTCAAACGGATCTAAATATCCATCTATATACAAGTTAGTAAAGCTTGTTTCATTAATATAACCAAGTCTACAATACCATAAGAAGGCTTGGTTTGAATCTGGAGCTTTTCTTTTGAGTGTGTTTTGGATGTTGAAAACTTGGTGTTGATTGAGTACGTATATGTCGTTTTCCAGTATGCCAGACCCAATCAGTTCTTGATTTAGGTGAATGTTCATGACATTTCTTTTAAGTGCAAAATTATATCCTTCATTAGATAACAAAGATACTGATATAATATTATACAACATACTGGGTACACAAAAACAACTATACAATACCAAAATGTGCCCACTTATCAACCCCAGGTGATAATCCCCTACTGCAACAGCATCAACGTTTGCTCCGTTTCCAACCCTGAGGGTCATATCATCTGCCTTTAGTACTCTATGGTTTCTCAGAGCCTACAAATAATTACAGATGTAAGAACCAGAACCGGTATCTAGTACCCATGGTATAGAGTTTACTTAAAAACAATTTTTGATTACGAACACATCTGAAGCAGAAGCATCAGCTTGCTTCATGTCCTTGCCCTTGGCTTTGAAAGCCTTGCAATCCTTCTTCTAGTGCCCCTTCTTGTGACAGTAGTAGCACTCATCATTTTCCACTTTAGCTTTCCCCGATTTGTCCGTTCTTTGCACCTTTTTGACACCTCTTTTCGGCTTGGTGGTGGTCTTCTTCTTCTTCCCCTTAGCTTTCGCTTTGGATTTAGAAGACGAAGATTTCCCAACAATAAGAACAGGTATCTTCTTCTTTTTCAAGGAGCTCTCCGCTACCCTCAATATGTTGAAGAGCTTTGGAAGATCAGCTTCCATGCCGTGCATGTTAAAGTTCAGCATGAACTGAGAGAAGGTGTGAGGAAGGGACTGTAGAATCAAGCCAATATATAACTCGTTCTCTAACACGCATCCCAGGTTTGCGAGTTCCTCAATGAGACTGATTATCTTTAGGACAGTTGATCCAGAAGCTAACCTCATCTGGAATAATTTCCTTGAAGTCTCGTACCTTGCGATACAAGAGTGCTCTCCATACAAATCCTTGCAATGGAGAAAAATGGATTTGATATCCATATTCTCGTGTTGCTTCTGGAGTTCATTATTCATGGACGCCAGTACGATGCACTTAGCTTTCTTGCAATCCAGGTCCCACGTTTTGCGGACCTCGATGTTCGCAACTGAGGAGTCTGGTCCTGGGACAGAGGGAGCAGTACTGGTGTGGGCATATGCTACTTTGTCATAAGTAAGTGCAATGTTAACGTTTCTCAGCCAATCTTTATAGTTTGGCCCAGTTAGTGTATTTTTTTCAAGTAGTAATTTAAGTCCCATCATGATTACTGTCAGAGAGAGAGAAAGAGAGAGAGAAGAAACACTCAGCGTATACTCTTGCAAGATTATATTGGTTTATTATCTTATCTAACCAGGATGGCTCCCACTTTTTCCTCGAATTCTCCATCAAACCTTAAAAGGAAAACTAGTCGGGATCATTTACATTTTACAAGTTCGCTAACCGTTCAGCCAGGTGGGTCTTGGTATTCTGAGGGAGGTCCCTCGTGCTCTAGCACGGACCTAATTAAAATAACCTCGTTTCCGCAGAGGTGTGGCCCCGTTAACACTTTCTAGACACCTAATAGATTAGCTAATTGTGGAGTGAAAAGTATCTCCCAAGAGTATTCCTACTCATTAGTGGGATCGGGATCCAACTATCATTGTGTAATGGCCTAGATAGAAGCCACTCTAGTCACCGCACTCCAGAAGGTATGCTAAATCTACAAGTTTCCTTTGTGTTAGAAACTCCCGATATAATTTTTGCCCTAAGCTCTTATGACCTTGACGAAGGTCAACAAATCATAAGATGCAAGTCAAGTTCTTTCCATCGTTGTCCTGATTAATTTAGACCAACCCGTACTCGCCCTTGACGAAGGCCAACAAGGCTGTATGACTGTATTAAACCAATGCATGTATCTATGCTACAAACAAGCAACACACCGCTACCATTCATTATGCCTTGACGAAGGCCAACAAAAATAGCATGAATACGATGTGCTACTCATTTGAAACGACGAAGGGTTACGACTGGTTTTTGGCGAAAACCTTAAACGTAATGAACTTGATATCGTTGAAGGAACGAAAGCTTTTAAAAGGAGTAGTTCAAACTCCGCCTTTTAAACGAGTGTTCTGAAAAGAACCGAGTGGGTTTTCGAAATATTCCAACAACATCTTTTTAGGTTTCTTATCTTGCATTAATGAGGATTAATTTGGTCCCATCATTTAATTCCTATCACACCAGAAAAGAACGAAAATAAAACGTATGTATAAGCCATCCACATTCGCCACGGGGCTCCATCATGCACCATTAGGTTACTTAACAAACGGCAGAGCGGGGGCAGGACTAGCGTGGATGCAAAATATATACAATATTGTTGGGGTCGAAAATTGCACCCCGGTTGACCAAGTCAAAGTCAAGGTCAACCCTAAACCAGGTGGGCCCAAGCCCAGATCAAGTGGGCTCATGCCCGAGTCGAGCCCGAACATGAAGCGCCCCCCCATGCCGAAATAAAAAATCATGTAATAAATAATTTTGATGTAATTTTTTTATGCATGAATGTAAGAAAATGGGCATAAAGCCAAATTTCTGTAAAGCTCATGGCTTATGTGCAAAAGAAATGAGCACATGAGACATGGGATGGGCAAAAAGCCATTTTGTAAAGCCCAAGGCGCTATGTGTAATTTTGTAAGCCTATATAAGGCAATATGATGAAGAAATAAAATAGACTTTTTCATTCTCTAAAAACTCTAGGGTTTTTATGCCTCCTTCTCCTTCCTCAAGATTCTAAACCTTCTCCTTTTCTTTGAATTAAATCAAGAGTTTAACACTTCCTCTTCCAAAAATAAATAGTTTTCCACCACAAAACCCATAAAAGGGAGCTCAGAACTTTTATCAGAACTTTAAAAGGAGAGATTTTTAAAATCGCACCCCTCTTGTTCTCTAAGATCCGGCCAACAAAAGAGGAGGAAGGAGACCCATCTCCAAAGATCCCATTTTGGGATAGATCCAAGGCTCAAGGGAGAAGAAAGGGGTCCCCTTGAGCATTTACAAAGATTCATTGGAGTTTAACTCCACAAATCAAAGTTTTAAGGAGTTTAACTCCATAAAAATAAACAAACAATAATAATACATTTTTTTCTTAAGGAGTTTAACTCCAAAAGTCAATAGCAGTACAACTCCCAGTATGGGGGCTGAGCCCCCCTATTTTCCGCTGGCGCCTCATCCCCAGTGCCCGTGTGCCAGGAACGTGAGGCGCTGGCGCCATGCGCCCAACGCCCGCATGCCAGGCACGCCTTGCGCCCAGCGTCCGTGTGCCATGCACGTGAGGCGCTGGCGCCTTCTCCTACGCGTCCTTTGGACCTTTTCCCTTGACACACACACACACACACACATTCCACGACACTGTCCCCCGTAAAAACTCTACGGAGCCCCCGATATATCCAAAACCCCTCTAAAACACAACATACATACACTGCACATTGAGTTCGCATGACCAGTTTAACCCGTCAATCGGAGGTTCCCTCGCTCCAAAGGCGATGGGTAATTAACGACAGCTTAGTCCGTGGGTGTCGGAGATTCGGATCCCCATAATCAGTAAACACACCAATGGCTGTGAGACTAACCATCGCCCCTCGTCGGGGTCTAGAAATGTATGCACCAGTCTACTCTGGAATATCGATGCCCTGTCTCGATATTCCTATGACTAAAGACACTTTTAAGGATATGCTTATAGACTACCCAACCCTCACAAGTATGACCGCCATCACAATGTTGTTAGTCAAGAATATCCTACGGGCTTTATCAACATGTATAAGTAGTATGTAATAACAAGTAGAACATACGTACATGTTAAGATAAAATCAAACCATATAGTATACTATCATCTCGAGCAAGATTGTCATATATATATATATATATATATATATATATATAGTATCCATTAAAAATAATGGCCTCTAGGGCATATATATCCTACATATAGGCACATCCGAGCTTCATTTATTTGAGTGAAGGGCTAGTCTTTTCTTGATGGGCAGGAAACTAACCGCCGGCCCAGCGGGGTGTTTTAGCATGGAAACAAAAAGAAGCAGTTCCGATTGCAGGGAAGCAAGAATCTTTATTATTAAAGAAAATATAGATTCGATGAAACAGTTTAAACTCTCATATATTGAATGACTGGATTCAGTGGCTGTCCTATTGCTCGGGCTCGGACTCGGGTCAGTTGGTGATGACCATGATCTGCCCGATCATCAACTCTCCGGTTTTAAGTTGGTCGGCTTGTCTCCTATCTGCTTGACGTTTGTCTCACATGTATTTTTCCAAGTGACTGGAGTGGATCGGCTCCTCGATGTAATCGCGTAGCTGTTTACAATTCTCGGTCGGATGCCCTTGCGTCCAATGGTAGGCACAATACGGGTCGCGGAGTCGCTTGCCCGGCTTTCGTGTCATCGGTGGCAGCTTGAAGAATCTTTCGCTCCTTGCTTCCACTAGAAGCTTAGCCTGCGAGACATTGAGAGGCGTGTACTTGCGAAACCTCGGCGTATAAGGTTTCGACCGATCAGCTTTCTTCTTGTCTTCTTCCAGGTCCCTTTTCTTTTGGTCTGTCGGGTATTCTCGGGAAAGTGAGCGTTAACCTCATATTCAAGTTGGATTTTCCGCTTGGTCTAGAACTTTACCTCGGTTAGGGTCTTAGGTTACGTCAATGAAAAAGAGCAGAGCCACTCTTTGTGCATAAGACCACACCTCAGGATGGTTATGACCGTTTTGTCACGGTGCTCGGGTACTTCCAGAAGGGAATTATATAACCGGGTGACGTAACCTTTGAAAGATTCTCTGTTCTCGCTCTTGATGGTGAACAAGTAGTCGACCATCCTCTTCTATCGTCGGTTGCCTACAAAATGACCGAGGAACTTAGTAGCCAGCTCGTCGAAAGTTGAGATTAAACATGGAGCAAGGCCGTGGAACCAATCTCGCCCGGCCCGGATGAGGGTGGTAGGGAAGGCTCGACACTGAGCCACGTCCAAGTTGTCGTGGAAGCTCATGCCCGCTATAAACGCATCCAGATGGTCCTTTGGGCCGGAATTCCCGTCGAAGAGGGCTACCTTGGGCGGTTTGTTTCGAGACGAGACACGCTCATGTAGTAATTGCTTCGTGAAGGGTCTTGTGAAAGAATCCGAGTAGTATTTTGCCGACCCTCAGGGTAAACGGGTGGAGAGCCGCATGTCCTCAATCTTCTTCTCGAGAACCTCGAATCGCTGTTGGTACCCCGAGGATTCTCCATAGTCAGAGTGCCTGTTATCTCTGCTTCGGGCTTGCGCGATGGAGAGGTTTCGGCTTCGCTCTATCACGTTCCTCATATCCTTAGGGTGGATCCTTCGTGATTGGCCCCGACGTTTGCCGTGTCCGCGGTCTTGATGAGTGTAGTGATGTCGGTCTTCTCTAGAATCAGGCGACCTGCCCGACGTTTCTGTCATGCCTCACTTCCTAGTAGACGGAAATGGTGACGTGACAAGCCCGCGACGTATTTATTTCGAGAAGGTCATTTCCCGGAATAAATACGCTAAGCGTAAAATAAGCAATATAATATGACAAGAAAATTAACATGAGATTTATAATTCAACGGCTTTATTTACATTCAACTTGATTCATTTACAATACATGATATCAACTGAAGGAAAAATACAAGAATGGAAATGCCTAAACAAGTGGCATACATAAATTGAGAAGAAGATAACTGGTCTAGGCCTGGGTCGCGATCTGATCGTGCTCCTCCTCTGAGATGTCTACCTCCTCAGTCTCCACAGTATCTGACGAACATTCCAAGAAAACAAAGGTGGGTGGAATGCCCATAAGCAAACTTTAGCTCGGTAAGTCCCCATGAAATGAAATGAAGCATAAAGTGTAATGATAAAGTAAAAGTATAATATGAACAAGTGAGTATGAAGTATGTTGTGTCAGCATATCGTTTAATGTAAACATGACAAGTTTATTTAGCATGCAGTGTTATCGTAATATATGTGAACAAGTATGGTAATATATAACAAGTAGATAAGCATGACAACATAGCATGAGCATGGCAAACAAATGTAACATGGCCGTGTGGTGTAGGTATGGTGAACATGCAGTGAATGTAAGTGTCTTAACAGGTCTCTACTTGGGTACACTAATTTAACGCAAGTTCAAGGGTGAATGTCAACCAATCGCAAGAGTGTTCTCGAACTCAACAGACTGTAATCCAGGGGTAATGAACCACGGGCCCGAATCAAGTGTTTGTAACAAGACTTCAACCTAGTGTTGAAGTATTCCAAACTCAACAGGCTGTAATCCAGGAGCAAGAAAATACAGGACCTCATGATAGCTTGCTTGTGTTAGTAGACATGGATTCATGATCTAGTGAGACTCCTGAGATTTTGTTGGATTCATGCATGAACTACCCCAACACCCCGTATATGCTAAGTTACAGCTAAAATTACCAGCTTTGCTCGAATCCATGAATACATCGAGTTGCAAGATTGAGTTCATGTATATATCAAGTATTCATGTCAAGTATTCATGTATTCATGTCAAGTTGTATTCTTGGTTCGAGTCAAGTCACAGTGCTCTAATATTCATGTTTTGATTGAGTCAAGTTCAAGTGTTCCGATTCATGATCAATGGTCAGTATACCTGTTTGAGTTCAATATTGATTTCGTGTGTTCAAGTTCATGATCGATTATTCGTGTTTGGTTTTAGATTCAGGTTTTGAGTTTGGATTCAGACTTGAGTTAGACTCAGACTTGAGTCGGACACTTGTAACTGATTTAGATCCTGAATTAGGTTCGGGAGTTATCGGTAACTGCTGCACATGGA
Source organism: Agapanthus africanus (assembly GCA_030015575.1). Taxonomy (NCBI): domain Eukaryota; kingdom Viridiplantae; phylum Streptophyta; class Magnoliopsida; order Asparagales; family Amaryllidaceae; genus Agapanthus; species Agapanthus africanus. Next base: position 179,261,979 of record JASDDO010000014.1, read on the forward strand.
CGGCAGGATTTGTGTTTTTTTCCAAGGCAATTACCATTGATAACACCGTTAAGTTTTTTACCTTAAATAGGCAAGCACTCACTTTATCAGGCTCCCTGGGGCTCAAGAGAATTGATCCCGCTTAAACCTATATTTACTAAAGTCCTTAAATATAGTTTTATATAACTCGAGGGGGTTTTATGAAAAATATTTTTAATATAGTTTCAAAATAATCTCGAGAAGTTATTTATATTATTTAGGGTTTCCATGATTATGAATTTTAGAGATTTGAGGTATTTTAGTGATAGTAGCTTAGCTTGGAAAGTTTATGGTATTTTACTGTAAAGCTGGTCTTGTATTGATATCTTGATGGTATTTTAGTGAACTTGTAAACTTTCATCTTTAGAAAAATGCAAGTTTGTTATATTTTGAAAATATATGGATTTATAATATTTATATAATTATAAAAATTAAATTTTATTAAATTAGAAAATACGTTTTTCTTAAAAACCGTATTTAAAAACCTTTCGAGACCGAATGCTTCGTGAGAAGGTCTGCATCTCGCTCTACTAGCCCAAGGATGTGCGATAATCTGCACCATCCAATAGCGGATCCCCTAAAAAAGGTTGTAGAGGCTTATTTGTAAAGGGTTTTGAAATACCATTCAAAAGAAACCCATTTTTTATAGTAAAAGGTATTTTAATGTAATATATTGTATTCGCTACAAAAATACGTTCAAAGAGTATCGTGCTATGGAACTATGTGTGTTTGTGAGGGGCATGTCGTTACCCCGTGAAGTTTTCTAAATGTATAATTAACAAAAATACTAAAAGAGAGATATGTGAAGTTCATGGTATTTTAGTGTAAAAGGTAAGTTAAGATATTTTGCATGATATTCTTGATTAAAAATTGGTTCTAAGCATTGGTTATATGATTACAAATATGGCGTAAGAATATGGACGAAAAATATGTATGAAAAGGTGGAATTTTAGATGTTTAAAAGAAGATGTCGGTGTTAACTCCACTTCCGACATATGTTTTGAAAAGAGATTTTCATAGAAGAAGGCGAGGGATTGGAAGGGACTTACCGCTTGGTTATATTAAGAAGAGGTAAGAGAATATATTGTTATCATCGTGGCGTTGCGGGGTCGTCGGAATTGCTTCGATCTTCGCTGGAAGTTGATCTCATGCTAACTCCACTTTTACTCCTCTTGTACTTAGAAAATTTTGAGAATTTTGGTTAGGGGTTTCAGAATGATGAAGGGCTAGGGCATGGGGTAGTATTTATAGTGTGGAATTAGGGTTTTGGAATTAAAAAGATAAATTAAAATGCATTAAAATGAGGATAAATGGGAAATTGAAGAGTCTCAGTTTGATTGCAGAGCAATCAAACAGTGCATGGGAGTTAGGGGCAGGGGAAAGGGCAAGTGTGCAAAGCCCGGGGCACTTTGGGCTCAGGGGGACCGTCGGTGCCGACCCTTATAGGGTTTTGGCCGGTCGATTGTTGGGGTGAGGCCGGTGGATTAGATCCACGTGTTCATCTCAGTATTTATACTCTTTTACACATGTTTATTTTTTCTGACTTTTCATTTTTGTGTGCATTGCACGTGTAAATTTTTGGGCTTCCAAAAAGTTTTTTAAAAATAAAATCCGAAAAATAATGTGTCTAGTGAGATTCGAACACAGGGGCTATGTTATAGCAGTGCAAGACTTTATCAATGAGCTACAAGTTGTTTCTTGCTATTCTTAAACAAAATTAACTTATAACTTGTACTCAGACTCAGGCTGTGAACTCTATTCTGTATTTTAACAGAAGAATTTCCGTACTAAGATTTCAGAGTAGTTACAGTTTCTTCAGGGGGCAAAGGAGCACTGTAACAACCTTAAACTTTCTATACATAATTTTTTCAAAATACAGAAAGGGATACCTAAGCCTGAGTACAAGTTATAAATTTAATTTGCTTTTGAACAGCAAGAAAGCACTTGTAGCTCATTGGTAAAGCCTTGCACTGCTGTGACGTAGCACCTGTGTTTGAATCCCCCCAGCCACATATATTTTTAATTGATTTTTTTTAATCTTTTAGAAACCCAAAGATTTACACGTGCACTACACGTAAAATGAAAAGTCATAAAGTAATCAAACACGTATACTGAGTTATACCAAACAACACCAACACGTGGCAAAATCCCACACACCCCTCACCGGTATTGGACCGGCGAGATTGCCTATGGGGCCGACGCCGCCGGGCCCCCCCGTAGGTAATGCTCTGTAATTTTTACCCCTAAACCCCTTCGCCTATTCCACTACCCTCATGTTGTGTGTTTACTCTGAAAACATCCAAAGAGTGATAATTCCTCCATTTAATTCATTTTTAATGTACATTTTAATTCCATTCTTCATTACCCTAAACCATAATTTTCCCTATAAATACCACACTCCATTTCACCCCTCCTCATTCAGAATTTTATTATAAAAACTCTTAAAAAATTTCCAAGTCCCAAGTTGTGCAAGTGGAGTTAGCAAAGGGTAAGGTTCCGGTAAAGTTTCGGGAATAATCCGGCTACAAAACGACGCCCCGACGGTTCCAATAGCTCCCCCCTCTCTCTTTTCTTGTTTTACAATCAGTAAGTTCCCTCTCCCCTCCTCGTTTGCTATTCTAAAACTTCTCCTTTTCAAAACTCGTCGGAAGCGAAGTTATTCCGGCTTCCGATTCTCTTTTCTTTAAAAATCTAATTTTTCTTAATAACAAACCTACAAATTTTTAATAGATTGTTTCGTAATTATTAACAAACACATTAGAACAAGTTTCATCTCAAAAGAATCTATTATGCAACTTTTATCCCATTTTTACGGTTAAATACCATATACTTTACTTTCGACACAATTCAACATATTCTCTTGTATTACCTTTAGAAAACTCACGAGGTAATGACCTAACTCATCACAGCACACATTTTTGACATAGTACGATAACTCTTGGGACATTAGTTTATGGGAAAATACTAGTTTACGATTAAATATCTTAAACATTCAAAAACCGTTTTTTCAAAAGTGTATTATTTAATTCCTTGCAAATGTGCATCTACAACCCATTTTGGAGAACCCCGATCAGGATGGTACGGGTTATCGCACATCCTCGGGCCTAGTAGAGCGAGATGTAGACCTCCGCAAGAAGCATTCGATATCGATGGAATTTTTAATGCAATTTTTAAGAAAAAAGTGATTTTTATAAGTTCTATTTTTATAAATATATATAAATAATATTAAAATATCTACTTTAAATATACTATATATATATATATATATATATATATATATATATATTCCATGTTTTCTAAATCAAAGGAATCACCAAATGTCATTAAACTATCTTTACAATTCAATACCATTCCAAGATTACACTAAAATACCATATACAATGAAAACTGGGTTATTTCCACTAGAATATTTCACTTTATAAAAATTACAATTATGAAAACCCTAAAAACGATATTTAAATACTTGAGGTGTATTTTGAAAATATATCAAAACTATTTTTCATAAAACCCCCTCAAGTTATATTAATTTACAATAAGAACCCTAGTAAACATAGGTTTAAGCGGGACCAGTTCTCTTGAGCCTCAAAGAGTCGGAGAATATGGGTGCTTGCCTATCTAAGGTAGATAACCTAAAAACGGTGTTATCATACGGTAATTGTCTTGGAAAAAGACACAAATCCTGCCGTCTATATGCAGCAGTTACCGATAACTTCAAAACAATTAGGACTTCAATTCGGTTTAAAAGTCTGAATCAGTTAGAGTCTCGGTCAAATCTGATTATAACCTATCTTGAATTCAATTCAAGTATAACTCCATTTCAACATGAATTCATGAATGCCAGAATACAATATATAACAACATGAACATGACTTGAACCGAACCATGGATATACTCTGTTTACATGACTATCCATTTATATCATTCCGTTTACTGATATCATAATTTCAGCAAGTCTTCCATTTACTACAAAACAATACAATACAATCAATACAATAAACATTACGGGGTTTATAAAGGGATAGACCGGTACGGAACATGTTAAAGGTGGTACAAGGTGGTCACTAAAAGACGTAATTACATCCATTCCATTGTTCCGTGATATTATCGACGGAGCCTTATACTACGGGTTACCAAAGTTCATAGTGTAAGTTGGACTTCTCTCGTATACACTGACATATTTTGTACCAAGCTACAACAACTACGTTAGTATAACAAATATAACATATCTACTTCACCTGTTCTATTCTGTCTATTCTTCTTCTTCTTTCTTTGGGACTTACCGAGCGATTGTTCGCTGACGACATTCCTATTTCTCTTCTTTTTTGGAATGTTGTCAGGAGGACCCGACTCTGAGAAGTTCGAGACCAGCCAGGAGCACTTGGACCAGTTCACAGAAGACCCTGAGCATTGACTTTACTTGTACTCATTTTATTTTCAGTTCATGCCATTGTTTAGGCATTGCATTCCAGACTTGTATTTATATTTCCAGTTGTACTGTAAAGGAATGTTGAATAAATAAAATTTGCTGTTCTTTTACATCTCTTCTTGTGTACATTTTATTTTATATTGCTTAGATACGCTTACCGTGTTTACTTCTGAGTAAATACGTCCCATTGCCCATCGCGTCTCCTTACCCGTACACTGGGAAGCGAGGCGTGACAAGCACGACGAGTGTTGAAGCAATAATCTGGTCGCTCCTAAGATCTCGATGTCGAACTGTTCGGCGCCCTACGAGTCATGGAATCAATCCTCGTATGGGGGTCATGACCGCCAGAATCTGCACGCCGGTGTTCCGTGACATCGAGATTGGCATGAGCGAGGACGAGGGCCTGAATGCGTCCCTCCGCTGCCTCGTGCACGCCGTCGTTCCGAGGAGCGGAGGCGGCGGTTGGACGGGCATGGACGGCCATTTTAACACGAGAGAGCACGTCCATTATCGTTGTGAGCCTGTCGACCCGTGCAGATAAGGCTTCGATGATATTGGGAAGCGGAGTAGAACCGCCCCTGCCTCCATTGTGGAGGATGGGATGAATGGTGTTGGGATCTTCGTTACGATGATCGCTGGCCATCAATTCGAAAGCGGAAGTTCAACTTTGCCTAATTAGTTTCAATGTAATTAACATAAAACTTGTGTTCGTTTCACTTTTGCTTTAATTTGTGTTCGCACATCCTCGGGCCCCCTCAATTTGTTCTTTTCACTTTTGCTTTAATTTGTGTTCGTTTTGTGTTTCTCCTATTGTGGTATATGTTCTTCTTGACATGCTGATTAGCTGTAATGCAATAAGTTAATAGTAGGATATTGCCATTTTAGGTTCGCATTTTGATGTTCACGGTTTCACACGTAACCCTAAAAAAGGACGGGCAAAAAACTTCTGTTCGGCATGACTTTGGATGAGATGTTATAGATAAAAAATTCAAGTCTGGAGAACGCGAAAAAATGAAGACTAATAATTTTATTTATTTATAAAGAGTATATATGGGTTTAACGTAACTAAAAAGATAAAAGAACAAAGATACGTACGATCTGCATAAAAAGAAATAGACCGGCCCACTTAATTGTATATTATGTGGAGATTAAGAGGAGACGGTTGATCACCTTTTTATTCGATGTTCAATGTCGGATAGGAATTTGGGATAGGTCGAAAATTGGGCTCACAGGCTTTGCCTAATACCTTCCCTAACTTTAGGGGTCTTGAAAGGTTCAATATCCATCCCTACAGTAGACTTATTGTTCTGGGATATTTGAGCATCAGCTACATGTTTGGCTGATTTGGAGGAAACAATACGATACACTCTTCAATAATAAAATTAGATCTATTCATAAGATTGGTGGTTGGATTGATGCAATCTTTATTCGGGACATAGGCTGCACCGGAGAAACTAGTCCGTGAATCCTTGGACCTGTATGATGGGTATCTTTTTTTCCTTCTTTTTTTGTTATTTTACACACGTACACACGGCTTTTAACTTTGGTTTTACTCGGGAAAAAAAAAGGAAAAAAGGAAAATCCAACTTGCAAAATACAGGGGAAAAACCACTTCATGTGCCCGGTCAAAACATAAAGAAAGAAAGAAATGATTAGCATTTTGGGCCATTTATAAACGATATGAGAAAATTGTTAGTCCTCTCTTTCTCTGAATAATTTCTGGCAAACTCTTTTCTTCATGATCAGCTCAAAACTTTTAGCAAACTTAGCAAGTAATTAATTAAGTGCAAAGCAATACAAATTAGATTATATATAAAAACCAACCTCATCAAAATTCATTAGAACCAATTCCTAATTATTTACATCCATATTTGTTAGGACACATGTATGCTAGCTAGTGACATCAAATATATCTCTAGCAACAGATGAAAAATAAACAGAGAATTTCAAGCCAATATTGATCATCCTCTCTCTGCTACCAAGCCCCAAAGAGCCCCTTCTTTAATTTCAAATTCTTTCGAATCGGGTCGTTTCAAAACTTTCACTCTCCGCAACTTGGATGAATTTCCGCAAGAAGTATCTATCTTTTTATCAATCAGAGACGTCGTGCCAGCAGAGGAGCATGGAGATGCAACGGCCGAGGATATAGAATCTCGTCTTCTGCTGCTTCACCATCTTCACACACTTCCGTCGGAATCCTGACTTCCGAGGAGGAATTCTCATGATAGAAGCTGTCTTGTATTTTTGAGAGTAGCAGGAGGAGGAGGAGATGGAACTCATGGAATTTCATTAAGATGTTAAATAGGCCAACGGAGAGAAGGGGGGGGGGGACCCACGTGAGGTTGATGTTTCTATACAAATTTGTGCTCAACTTGACAAATAGGAGTCCTAGTGTCAAGCAAAAGAGAATATCATATGACACAATTGTGTTATTATTCAGCAAATTGATAATTAAAAAGCATAATCATGTATGCATCGTTTAGCATAAAACAGAGAACACGCGCATAAAATAAAATAAAATCACAAGGCATAAAATAAAATTAATATAATATTCTTATTAGAACTTTTTGAAAATTTGATGACAAAACAGAAAAAAAATAGCAGACAATAGATTAAATTACAAGGCAAGCTGCATTTTTTTTTTATCAGAAAAAATGAAGAAGTTTTAATATTGTTTTTGTACAGCTAATCATCAATTGTAATTACGGCTGGGGAAAGAAGTAAAGTCAATCATCCTTCTAACATCCCACGCTTTTGAAATCTTATGTCATAATCTCTGTCGATTTGCCCACGTTTTTGTGTGTTTTGCCTCTTTGCTGCTGCACAACCCGCCATTCTTATAAACATTTGTCATGCCCCGCTTTTTAAAAGAGTGGTAACGGCACGTGACGAGATCCGCGAAGTATTTATTCTGATAAGGTCATTTCTCGAAATAAATATGCTAAGTATCTATAAGCAACATAAACTAATAAGAATAAGAAAAAGAATGAAATCCAACTTTAATTTATTACATTCAAGATTCACAATTAACAAAATATCTGAATACAATATACGGTAACATGATAAATCTTAACAAGAAGGCATACATAAATAAGCTGAAATGAAATGAAAACCTGAATGAAACTAGACGTCCGGTTATGATGCAAACTGGTTGTACTTCTCTACGACCGCTTCTATCTACTCTGTCTCGATCTAACGAGCATTCCAAGAAAGAAAGATGGATGAATGGAATGCCCGTCAGTGAACTAACGCTCGGTAAGCCCCTAAAATGATGGTGTGATATATATAAATGAAATGTAAGATGTAATATGATATATGGTATAGTATGGATATAAATCATGAACATGTAAATAAGTATAGTAGCGTGCATGGTAATGTGTATGTCAACTATATCAGCATGGCAAATAAGTATAACATGGTCGTGGAGTATAGGTATAGTGAACATGAAATGAATGTAGGTGTCCTAAAACATCTCTAAAAGGGTAAAAATAACTAACGTGTGTTCAAGAGTGAGTGTCAACCAATCTCAAGAATATTCTCGAACCCAAGGCTATCGTCCAGGGACAAGGAATCACGGGCCAAAAATAGCGGGACTTCAGTTATTATTGAAGTATTCCAAACCCAACAGGCTATCATCCAGGAGTTTGGAAACACGAGCCCTCATTCATGAATTCGTGATGTACCGTTTCGATCTCGTACCACAGCAACGTTATTTGTACCGTTTCGGTCCGTTACCACATCAACGTTATTTATAAAAATGAGACTCGTGAGATTTTGTCGGATTCATACCTAAACTACCCCAACACCTCGTGTATATTAGTCTATGGTTAATATTACGAGTCTTGATCGAATACATGAATACAAAAGGTGATGTATGATATCAAGTTTTCAAGATTGAGTTCATATAGTCATGGCAATTGTATTCATGGTTCGAGTCAAGTTGGTTCAAGTGTACATATTGGGTTCAAGTATTCATGATTGAGTCGTGTCAAGATCAAGTAAATTCTAGTATATAATGGTTTAATCACAAGTCATATAGATAAAAATAAATAAGCAATTATAGAACATAATATGATATAAGTATACAAGTAACGTCCAAAAACAATGTTGTAAATATGTGATATGTACGATTAGTTAATCAAGTCATTTGAAGTCAGAATATAAACGAAAACACAGCCTTAATTTTTATGCACACGTGGGTTCCAGTCTCGCCTAAATACGACTACCGATTTGAGAGATATACATGTTTTCGTATCGTCGCGCAAAACGGATCAGAATCTGTTCAGCACCGTCACACATTTTTAAAACGCAGTTTGAGTTAATTTCTATCGTGTTTCAGATTGCAAAATTATTAGAAAATTTTAGGTGTTTCGGAGTACTTATCCAAAACACTAAGATTCGCGCGATTTGAATTTTTGAAGCTCTAGTTATGATCATTTTAATATCAGCGTTTAAGATAGAAATTCATATTTCTGGACAGCAACTATATGTTATATTATAAAGCCTATATCGGGTTGTTTCATGAGATTATAAGTAATATAATATACATAAAATTATAGATCTATCAATTTTTCATCTACACATCAAAATTTTATCACGAACGGATATCGGGTGTTCGAATTATGTCCAATTTAAAAACAGTGTGCGAATCAGACAGATTCTGTCCAGATTCGTTGCTTAATATTGTAACGTAGTTTTCTATATTTTATGTTGGTTTTCAATAAAAATTTCAAACTAAGAAAATCTAGATATTTCAATGTAGATATTCAAAATATCTGAAAACACTTAATTTGGATCAACGATTACAAAGTTATGGTCTCTCGAAAATGACCCTTATTGGCAGTTTTCTGGTTTTAAAAACAATGAATAAAAACAACGTAACTTCTAAACCATTATTCGGTTTGATATGAAATTTTTACTGTAGATTTGAACATATATCTATTATTTTATCCTAATATTCCAAGAATTTCCAGAACTGGAAATTAATTTATAAAAATTATTTTAAAGATAAATGTTTTGTAAGATCGTATTTGAAAATGATAAATTTATGGTATTTATTTATAACTTTATTTTCTTATATGCAAAAATAAATTTAAATAACTAAAATTTCAGCGATAAATAACTTGAATTAACATATATAAAGCAAACATATGATCCGATCATGATTAACCGTCTAAAACAATAATACTTAATATGTTATCAACCATTACACGCAAGATTTTATAACTAAACATATATACTTTATTTCAACCATTTTTTTAATTTAACAAAAAAAACTTTATCATGAGACTAACTAGTTATCTCATGATTCGGCATGATGGAGGCATGTTAAGAGAATGGATTTCAATTAGAGAAAAGGAGGAGGAGAAGGGACTTACAGCTTGCGTGAGTCGGTATAACAACGGCTCACCGTTTTGATAAAATCCTTAACCGAGACTTTGAACCTTGATGGAATCGGTGCTTCTCCAAACTCGAGGGAAACGATATTTTTTATTTTCTTTTTAGAATTAATCGAAAGGAAATGGCTAAGATGGGATGAAGAAGAGATGAAGAGATATTTGTATTAAAAGAAAATTGAAACTCTTCATAATAATTTTACTTAATTATAATTTATAACCATCCTAATCATATTGGGAGTTATGAGGAGGATTTAAAAAATAAATAAATAAAAATAATTGCAAAAATGGGGATTTGAACATGTGACTTATGGAATAACAATATAAGGACTTAACCAATAAGCTACAAAGTTGTTCATGCACATATTTAATAAGAATTAAATATATGTCGTGCCTGGAAAAGAAAGTGCGCTTAGAAAAAGAAAAGAAAGAAATCAAATGGATTTGTCTTGGCTTGGGTTTGAGCTTTGAAAAATTATAAAATGGATAAAATAGATAATGTGATAAAATAATATATTTACTAGAATAAAATATACCAAAAATAAATAATTGTAATATTTTATAAAAGAAATGATACGCGAACATATAGAAATTTTAGGGTCGTTACATTCTATCCTCCTTAAAATAATTTCGCCCTCAAAATTATTTACGAAGGATATGGTAACAGAACAAGAAAACTTGGTTAGGATAATATAATCGCATATCGTCGTCGCTCTACCAGTCGGTACTCTAATTGACAAGAGAGTAATATTGAATGTAAAAGATGGTCAAAGAGATACAAGGAGACATAAAAATGAATTTCAAGAGAGTAAGAAGTGATCTTCAAGATAATCAAATGAAGAAAGTGAGATAAATTCAAGTATAACGAGTTGTTATAGTCTATCTTTCTTAAAAGAATTTCGTCCGTGAAATTCTCTCGAGAGGTAAGTCGTAAAGGTACGAGAAACACTAAGGAGGGCATCTTCAAGTTTCGTTAATCGATGATCTAACCAACTGAGCTAATAGGCCTAAGAGATACAAGTAGAAGGATGAACTAGAGTCAAGGATTCAAAAGTCGAGAGGTTGAATTAAAGGATGCAAAACATGAAGATGGATTCAAGGAATAAGATGAGATTTAAAGGAATTGAAATGCAAAGAATGTAAAAGTTGTTGAATTTCATTAATTCTTGCAATATATTGCTTATGATGTTCATGCAGAACGGACCTGCATGGGCCGCCAATAAAACCTGTCATGTTCCGCTTCCCAAAAGTGTGGTAACGACACGTGACGAGGCCCGCGACGTATTTATTTTGATAATGTCATTTCTCGAAATAAATATGCTAAGTCTCTATAAGCAACATAAACTAATAAGAATAAGAAAAAGAATGAAATCCAACTTTAATTTATTACATTCAAGATTCACAATTGACAAAATATATGAATACAAGATACGATAACATAATAAGCCTTAACAAGGAGGCATACGTAAATAAGTTGAAATGAAATGAAAACCTGAATGAAACTAGACGTCCGGTTATGATGTGAACTGGTTGTATTTCTCTTCGACTGCTTCTATCTCCTCTGTCTCAATACCACCTGACGAACATTCCAAGAAAGAAAGAAAGATGGATGGAATGTCCGTCAGCGAACTAACGTTCGGTAAGTCCCCAAAAGGATGGTGTGATATATATAAATGAAATACAAGGTGTAATATGATATATTGGTATAGCATGGATATAAATCATGAACATGTAAATAAGTATAGTAGCGTGCATAGTAATGTGTATGTCAACTATATCAGCATGGCAAACAAGTATAATATGGTCGTGGATTATATGTATAGTGAACATGAAGTGAATGTAAGTGACCTAAAAGATCTCTAAAATGGTAAAAATAACTAACGCGAGTTCAAGTGTGAATGTCAACCAATCTCAAGAGTATTCTCGAACCCAAAGCTATCGTCCAGGGATAAGGAATCACGGGCCCAAAATAGCGGGACTTCAGTTATTATTGAAGTATTCCAAACCCAACAGGCTATCATCCAGGGGCTTGGAAACACGGGCTCTTATTCATGAATTCGTGATGTACCGTTTCAGCCCGGTACCACAGCAACGTTATTTATAATAATGAGACTCATGAGATTTCGTTGGATTCATACTTAAACTACCCCAACACCCCATGTTTATTAGTCTATGATTAATGTTATGAGTCTTGATCGAATACATGAATACAAAAGGTGATGTATGATATCAAGTTTTCAAGATTGAGTTTATATAGTCATGTCAAGTACAAATCATGCCAATTGTATTCATGGTTCGAGTCAAGTTGGTTCAAGTGTATATATTGGGTTCAAGTATTCATGATTGAGTCGTGTCAAGATCAAGTAAATTCTAGCTTATAATGGTTTAATCACAAGTCATATAGATAAAAATAAATAAGCAATCACAGAACATAATATGAGATAAGTATACAAGTAACGTCCAAAAATAATGTTGTAAATATGTGATATGTACGACTAGTTAATCAAGTCACTTGAAGTCAGAATATAAACGAAAACATAGCCTTACGTGTTATTCACACGTGAGTTCCAGTCTCGCCTAAATACGATTACCGGTTTAGGAGATATACATGTTTTCATATCGTCGTGCAAAACAGATCAGAATCTGTTCAGCACCGTCACACATTTTTAAAACGCAGTTTGAGTTAATTTCTATCGGATTTCAGCTTGGAAAAATTATTAAAAATTTGTAGGTGTTTCAGAGTACTTATCCAAAACACTAAGATTCACGTGATTTGAATTTTTGAAGCTCTAGTTATGATCATTTTAATATCAGTGTTTAAAACAGAAATTCATATTTCTGGACAGCAACTATATGTTATATTGCAAAGTCTATATCGGCTTGTTTCATGCGTTTATAAGTAATATAATGTACATAAGATTATAGATCTATCAATTATGCATCTACATATCTAAATGTTGTCACGAACCGACATCGGGTGTTCAAATTATGTCCAATTTAAAAACAGTGTGCAAATCAGGACAGATTCTGTCCAGATTCGTCGTTTAATATTGTAACGCAGTTTTCTATATTTTACGTTGATTTTCAGTAAAAAATTAAAACTAAGAAAATTTATATCTTTCAATGTAAATATTCAAAATATCTGAAAACACTTAATTTGGATCAACGATTATAAAGTTATGGTCTCTCGAAGATGATCCTTATTGGCAGTTTTCTGGTTTTAAAAACAGTGAATAAAAACTACGTAACTTCTAAACCGTTATTCGGTTTGATATGAAATTTTTACTGTAGATTTGGACTTCTATATATTATTTTATCCTAATATTCCAAGAATTTCCAGAACTGGAAATTAATTTATAAAAATTATTTTAAAGAAAAAGGTTTTGTAAGATAGTATTTGAAAATGATAAATTTATGGTATTTATTTATAAATTTGTTTTCTTGTATGCAAAAATAAATATAAATAATTAAAATTTCAGTGATAAATAACATGAATTAACATATGTGAAGATCCGGTCATGATGAGCAGTCTAAAATAATAATACTTAACATATTATCAACCATTGCATGCAAGATTTTATTACTAAACATATATGCTTTATTTCAACTATTTTTTTAATTTAACAAAAAAACTTTATCATGAGACTAACTGGTTATCTCAAGATTCGGCATAATGGAGGCATGGTAAGAGGATAGATTTCAAGTAGAGAAAATGAGGAGGAGAGGGGATTTACAGGTTGTGTGAGTCGGTATAACAACCGGTTCACCATTTTGATAAAATTCTTAACCGAGACTTTGAACCTTGATAGAATCAGTGCTTCTCCAAACTCGAGGGAAACGATATTTTTTTATTATTAATTTTAGAATTCATCAAAAAGAAATGTCTAAGGTGGGATGAAGAAGAGATGAAGAGATATTTGTATTAAACGAAAATTGAAACTCTTCATAATAATTTTACTTAATTATAATTTATAACCATCTTAATTATGTTGGGAGTTAAAAGAAAGATGAAATGAAAGGTCATTTGTAGGTTATGAGGGGGATTTAAAAAATAAATAAAAATAATAATTGCAAGAATGCGGATCTGAACATGTGATTTATGGAATAACAATGTAAGGACTTAACCAATGAGCTACAAAATTTTCCATGCACATATTTAACAAGAATTAAATATATGTTGTACCTTGAAAAGAAAGTGGGCTTAGAAAAAGAAAATAAAGAAATCAAATGGATTTGTCTTGGTTTGGATTTGAGCTTTGAAAAATTATAAAATGGATAAAATAGATGAAGTGATAAAATAATATATTTACTAGAAAATAAAATATACCAAAAACAAGTAATTATAATATTTTATTAAAAAAATGATACGCGAAAGTATAGGAATTTTAGGGTCGTTACAACATTATTGATGACGCTCAAAAGTGGTGTTTCCTCAGATTACGACACGTGGCGGATGACGTGTCCCGAAGGCTACGGGGGTGGAATAAATGAGTTGCATCAGGGACATTCTTCGGGATCCTCTTCTCGAGGAACGTATCCGACCTTTCGGGAGACCTCCCTGAATACATCCCACCTTCACCTAGGAAACTACCAACAACTCGTCTCTGAGCTTTGCTCGTCTCCGTGCCGTCTGACGTGCCGAGCTTCCTCGGCCTCCCTGCTCGTCTCCGAGCCGTCTGACGTGCCGAGCTTCCTCGGCCTCCCTGCTCATCTCTGAGCCATCTAACAGGCCGAGCTTCCTCAGCTTCACTGCTCGTCTCCGAGCCATCTAATAGGCCGAGCTTCCTTGGCTTCCCCGATCAACCGAGAGCGCGGAACCCAAGCGCTCCCGCAACGGCTCTGCGTATCTGGCTAGGGCGAGATATCCGTCTCCCCACGTTCTGCGTCCCTCTATTAATGGGCGTATCCTGTCATTAATGCGAGGATAACGCAGGGGTGTAACTGACGGCGTTGATCTCGTGCACGCTCGCTCCACGTGCCCACTATATAAACCCCTCTCTCAGATGACTAAGGTAACTCGAACTCATTCCAATACGCCTCCAGTTTGCACTTATACCTCGGCACTAACTTGATCGTCGGAGGGTCCTACGGTGGTCACCCATCCCGAGACTTCTTTGCAGGTAGCTCGGTGTCGAACACCACCCATTGAGATCCACACCAACAACTCTCAAAATAAATTTCAGCCGTCAAAGACCGCCATCGCAGGATCGATGGAGGACAACATCTGAAGGAGATCCTAAGCTCCAGTAGTTAGCGCCGTTTGTGGGAACGCATCAGAAGCTTCCACCCAAAAGTTTATCTTCCGCCCTTGACCCGATGACAAGCGACAACCGCGACAGTCCGAATACGAGCCACCACAACGGAGGCGGGAGCGGCTCGTCTCCCCCTCCCAACGCCATCAATGCCTTATCCGCCCGGATAGACAGGATCACATCGTTGGTGGATGCCCTCATCCGAGTTCAAGTGGCGGGCCCTACCCACCAGACCGCAGCTCCCCCTCCCCAAGATAATGACGTCCGTAGGAGGTTGGATGCGCACGCTCAAGCCCTCGATCTCACTCACCCTCACCTCAGTGCCACCGAGCGCCAGCGGGGCGACTCCGGCCACCCTGACCCGCATGCGGCGATTGATTCCATGACCCGCTGGGTGCCGGACAGCTCCACGCCATGATCCCAGGGAAGACTGCGCTGTCACTCCAATGCCCTCCGTGCGCTCTCTCCCCTTGAGGAGGTGTCGGTCAGCTCGCCTACTTCCATGCATGACCGACACCCCCATTCTCGCCGATATTGCACAAACGATGACGCAGGGATTACTCGAGGAGGGCTTTGTCCAAGGATTTGAGACACTTGAAAGAGTGAAATCGAAGCCGCACCATCAAACAGACCCGGAGCGGGGGTAGCCACCACTCAGACTGTGCAGAATCCTCAGGGTACCACCACCGGCTTGAATCCCTTGAGAAGAAGATCGAAGGAATACAAAGGGATGGCCACACATCCGGCGAAGGGGCCAGGTACTCTGCCGACTCGCTAACAAAGCCCTTCACAGAAGAGCTTCTTGCCGAGCACGTCTCGTCCAGGAACAAGCCGCCAACAGTGGTCCTCTTCGACGAGAAATCCGACCCGAAGGATCACCTAGACACATTTACGGCGGGCATGAGCTTCCAGAATAACTCCGACGAGGCTCAATACCGAGCTTTCCCCACCACCCTCATCAGGGCTGGCCAGGACTTGTTCCGAAGACTTACGCCACGCTCCATCTCGACCTTCGATGAACTAGCCACCCAATTCCTCGGTCACTTCGTCGGGAATCAACGATAAAAATGGACGGTCGACTATCTATTCACCATCAAGAGCGGAGACAAAGAATCGTTCAAAGGATATGTTACCCGCTTCTATAACACCCTCCTTGAGGTCCCCGAGCACCGCAATGAAACAGTCATCACCGCACTAAGGTCAGGTCTTAGGCACAAAGAGTGACTCCACTCTTTTGCATTAGCGCAACCTAAGACCATGGCCGAAGTAAAAGCCTGGACATAGCGGGAAATCCAACTCGAGTCCGAGGCATACTCAAACCTGCCCTGAGCTGACCATATGGACAGAAAGAAAAAGGACAGGGAGGAGAAAAAGAAGGTCGATCGTCCGAAGCATTACTTCCCGAGGTTTCAGAAGTACACTCCCCTAAACATCTCTCAGACCGAGCTGTTGGAGGAAGCTAAGGGTGAGAGGTTCTTCAAGCTCCCGCCAGTCACCCAAAGGGAAGGCAATTGACTCCGCGGCCCATACTGCGCCTTCCACAGGTCGCAGGGTCACCCGACAGAGAAATGCAAACAACTCCGTGACTATATCGAGAAGTTGATCCGCTCAGGCCACTTGGTGAAGTACCTGCGGGTCAAGCGGCAAGCGGAGCGGGAGCAAAATGACCAAACCCCTCCCGGGGAATTAACGATCGGACAGATCATGGTCGTTACCTCGGATCCAGCTTGAGAAAGCAAGGGGAACCGCCACATCCTCCAAATCGAGGGTACAAGCGGTATGACACATGTTCACCGCCGGAAATAGAGACGAACTGGGATGGATCGTCTTGCTGAGTCCTGGGGGCAGATGCTATTTGGATTTATCCGTCCACCTCTCCGAAGATGCCAAGTTAATTTATGGCACCGTATATCGGAGGTTTGGACAGACGCGACCATTGTAGCAGACTTTATCAGATTCTCCCTCGTCTGCGAGGGTTTTTTTGATTGTGGGGACGCTCTTCCCTGCAGACACAAGCCCCTGCAGTTAATTACGTTACCGCATCGCGATAACCACTTTCTCCTGCTCCGGAGGTTCACTTCGTGTCGTGTGTATGTTTGTTTTATTTTGGTTGCCCGTGAGTTGTATACGGAGACTATTTTATGTTGTCGCCCGTAGGGCGTGGATTAGTCCAAATCCGTATATTTTAGATTTGGGTTTTTTTAAGGACCGTTAATCTATTTTGAGATTAAGATCGACTTAAATGTATGTGAGCATTTGGGGCATGATTTGTTTTTGTTAAGGATACATTAGTCTAATTTGAGACTAAGATCCACTTAACGAGATTTCAGGATCATTTTTATTTAGGATCCAACAAAAGAACGTTTGGGCTATATTATTTTAGTTTAAGGACGTTTCGGTCCATTATCGCCATTTTGGAGGCGAATGTTAGTTTAGGGACGTTTCGGTCTTTTATCCATCTTGCGCACACGTGTATTTGTTACGTGACGAAGCGAACAATGGTGATATGGAATGCACCCAATTTAGGGTACGATCCGATTTGAGGCGTGCACGTCAATTTGTAAATGCACCAAAGAGTTGTTAGTTGTCGGGACCCGCCACCTCTCTGAAGACGTTGAAGAATTACAACGACATATATCAGAAGTGTAGAGAGATGTACCCTTAAATTAAATCTCATATTTGAGGGGAAAAGGGGGGCTGTTGTAGACCTAAGAAATTTTAGTCATGTTTGAGACTATAATTATCTTAGGAGATATAAGATGAATATCATTTGGGATATCATCAATGGGATACCACTAGTCATTTTTGAGACTAAGGCCAGTTTGGGAAAACACGAGCAATATGGGCTCGATTATTTTAGAATAAAAGAGGTTTAACCTTAGGAAATTTAGCCAATTTGGGCTGAGATTGGGTTTCCATAAATACCTAACAGTGCTAAGCACCGATGAATACAGTGCTCACATGCGTTTCACGTGGGCACTGGATTAGTGTTAAACACTAGAGTTTTGTGGCGCTTACGTAATACGCGTGAGACACCCAAATATGGGCACTGCTCATTGGGTTTTATCTCCCCTTCTTTTTTTTACAGAAGTGCTAAGCACTTGGCTAACGTTCTCGTGCAAAATATGTGACTGCCCTCTTTCTTTTTGATACTGTGGTGTTTTAACACTCACGTGGGAAACACGTGAGGCAGTTTTAGTTGCTTTCTTTATTCGTTTGAAGCACTCACATGGGAAACACATGAAGCATCAAAATAGTTATAAGCACTAACGATTCTGGTTTTGAAGATCTTGGATCATCATCACTGTTTTTTATGGAAAAACTAAGTTCTTTATATATAGGGTTAAACCCTAATTTTTGGAGGAATTAAATTCCTATATGTTCTCGTTCTTCTTCTCTCTTTTTTTTATAACTTAATTCTTTTCCCCTAGGTTTTGAATCTGCAGAGCAAAAATCTCCCCGATGAGAATTAAATTCTCAACTTGTGGGGAGATTTGCTTCTGCCAATCACAACCGGGGAAAAAACTGAGTTCTTAAATGAAGGTTTAAACCCTCAGATAGGTAAAGGAGAGACAATATGATCTCTGTTTTTTTACCCCTGGTTTCAATGAGGAAAGTCTTCTTCTTTGAGAATTAAATTCTCTTGTTCTCTCAAGATCTCGCTGTACTCTTTTTTTTGGCAGAAGCTTGTGGGAAAAAAATCCTTTTTTTCCTCCCTGAGACTTGAAGTCTCGGGTCCTTTATATAGTGGAGAGAAGTTTGTTTAATTCTGAGAAAATCTCTCATTGAGAGATCCCAATTGATTTAATTGATCTTAGAATTGATTTGGGAAATTTTACCCACCGTTGGATCTTTGATCCAAGGACTTCTGTTCACAGAAGATGTCGCTCCTATTTCTAACAAGATTGGTGAAATATTTTTCCTTTATACAGAATTTATTCTGTAAAACGGTAATTTTTAATCACCGTTGGATTTTTTAATCAACCGGTTCTCTATTTTATAGAGAGCAATCATTATTATTTTGAAAGGTTGTGGGAATATATTCCCAAGAAATAGAATTTCATTCTATTGTTGGATCATTGATCCAACCGAGAGTATCTTTCTTATTTAGAAAGATTTGGGAGATGTTTTCTCCATTGGATTTTTGATCCAACGACTCTGTTTAACATAGAATATCCCAATCTTTATTGGAGAAATGTAGAATTTAATTCTACAGATATTAACTTGGGCACTGGCGCTCATATGTTGTGCATGTGGGCGCCGCTTAAGAATTTAATTCTTAAGATGGGCACATATGTGCTTTGCATATTGGCGCTTACGTGGATAACATGTGAGACGCCTTCCAAGAGTTTGACTCTTTATTCAGAAAGTGCTTCTGTGCTTTGCACATTGGCGCCCGCGTGAGGAGCACGTAAGGCGCTATCATAGGATTTTAATCTTATAAGATTGGTTTTGGCGCTGGCGCCCTCGTGGAGAGCACGTGAGGCGCTGCCTCATTGAGTTCCAACAGAGCTTTGCTTTTTATTAGGTTAAATATTGGGGAAACAAATGCCCCCACCGTTACGTTCGTGTGGCTTGCATGTGAGTGCAGCGATGTCACCTTTTTCCACCGTTCGATCTTATGAGGAGTGGAACCGTCCCCTCAAGTTTTATAAATAGGGCCTTTGGCCCTTGAGATGACTGTCGTTTCGTCATTCTCTTTCTTCTTCCCTGAGAATTTAATTCTTCCTTTAGAGCTTAGATCTTTGTTTTAAAAGAAACTCTTAGAGTTTTACTCTGTTTCAAGAATCTTAGTAAAGATTTTGACCATTTTTCCCTTGAAAGAGACTCCTTTTGTCTTGGATTTCTTTCAACCCATTAACAGAGCTTTGCTTTTTCCTCGAGATAATTTTGATAGACCATTAATCTGAAAAGATCCCAGGGTTTTACCCTATTACTCTGATCTTTAAGAGTTCTTTAGAGTTTAGTTCTGGTGTATTTCTCATAGAGTTTTTTCTTGGGGAATTGATCTCATTATTTAATTCTGGGTTGTCCTTCAGAGCATAGCTCTAAGAAGATTTCTTCTTTTGGGAATATTATTCCCCGTTTTCATCTCTCTGCAGATTTGAATCTGTTGTAGATCCCGTTTTTTGACGGAGTTTAACTTCATAGTTTAATGGGATTTTTCATTAACTGAGAATTCTTATGGATTCTTACAATGAGGGATTTACTCATCATTGGTGGGGGCGTTAGAACCACTGTTTTTCTTTTAGATTATGAGAATCTTGATATTTTGATGGTTAATTTTTCTTACTGATTTTTTAGATACTTGGCTTCTTATCTTTACGATCCCGAAGAGATTATCTCTTACGAGGACATTCGCATCCAGGGCCATTGTCAAGGCTAAGAATTTACCGACGCCCAATGTGCTGAGGTGATGCGTTGTTTTGACAATTACAACTGTCGGTTACTCCCCCGCCATTCTGCTCTCTTGAACATTATCATTGGGTCAATCTGGGCAACAATTCTTGGGCTTGACAAGGCTATGCTACTCGAGGCGCATGATGATGCCGAAGACAAGGTGCATTCAATATATCTAATGAGCCTGATTTCGAAGAAGCGAAGAGATGACCTTGTCGAAATTTTGCATCGCGTCTTCCAACAGAAGGAGATAATATCCGCATACCAGAGGACGGACGACATTAGTGGGGATCCTGATGCTTGCATTCGTGAGAAAATGCATAAGAAAATGGCCAAAGAAGCCGGAAGCACTTTACTCAGACTTGCTTCCAAGTTCCTGAATCCGTGTCCGGGATTCAGTGTTTTGCCGTTGTAAACACTTTGATGATGTTTTTTATCACCAATGTATAAATTTCTTCGAAGTATGAATGACAAACTTCTCTTTTCTCTTCATGCCAGTGCTCATATGCGTCTCACATGAAGTGTTGTTATACATATATAAAAAACCGTTGCTGGCGCCCATGTGTCATGCGCTTGAGCGCTGCTGAGGATTTTAATCCTGAACTAGCGCCGGCGCTCACATGTTATGCACGTGAAGCGCCGCTTTAGTCCCGGAAAGAATCAATGTGGCTGTTCACGTATCGTGCATATAAGTCGCTGCAGATGGAGTCGTTTCACTTCTTTACTCTGATTCCCATGAGTCAACTCTTTCTTTTCCCATGCCCTTTTTGCCGGGTTTTGGGAATAGCTCCACCATGCACCACACTTTCTGTGCCTAGACTTGAATGCTCCTCTTTATAATCTAAAGCTCTGCTTCCCCCTTCTTTCACAAGGAAAGAACCACTTTTTAACAAATCAAGAGTTATGGCTTGCAATCGTTCGCATGCTTATCGGCAACTGTGGGAGGTACCTATCGAGGGAATCGTCCCTCGTTTTGCTGCGCGTTTAGCGGATCCTATTCTCACTGATGAAAATGGTACATGGTTATGTACGAGCTTCTGGTTCGTAGGGGCTCTCCTCTTCCTGTCGGCTCCATTTGGCTTCGGACGATCCTCTCGTCTGTATTTGCTGACATCCCTCCTCATCCAGCGGAGATGACTCTGGCGATGCTCGACGTGGTGGAGGATAAGATCGAGTGCTTTCATAAGGCTTGTTTGATTACCCAGCCTCTGAGGGATTGTTCGGTTCGTCTGCTAAGCCGGATACGGGTTCAGCGGGCCATTATGTCTGCCTTAGCTGATGAGCATGGCGCGGGGGAGCGGCTCCTTATGAAGATCGCCGATTCGACATGGTGGAGAAGGCGGAGAGGGAATTAGAGAATCTTATATATTATTTTGTTAATCCTTGTATCTTTGATCCCATAAATAAAAATAATGTCGACCACTGAACGTTTCATCCCCAGCGCATATTCATACGGGCATCCTGCCTCTATACACATATTTTGTATTTTAATCTTTAGAAGTTTCTGATGCATGCATCTAGACATAGGTGAACATTGGACTGAAGTAATGCATAGCATTTGGTCGGTTTCTAGCTGGCACACACGACTTTTATTAGAATTTTGATCTGAGTATATAGCGAGCGGATTCAAGCGTCTTCTCAGATCTCAATCCTTAAGAAATGTAGTTCTGAACCCCGAGGCCCATGGGTTGCGCCTTTCTTTTTCTTGATGTCTTGACTTGGCATAAAATAGTTTATGTACTCATTTCGGAGTTTGTAGTTTATTCACTCGTTTCAGAGTCTCTAGTTTATGTACTCATTTCGGAGTTTATTCAGTTTACCTCTTTTGGGTTTACAGGCAAACTTGTCCTAACGTTATATATAGATAACCCATGTTCTTTGCGACAGAGGTCCGTTAGGTTTTGTGGTACTAGGGTTTGTCCGTGGTACCGTCGCGTTGGTTGATATATTCCTCGATATACAATCTTTAAGCTGTTGTTCGAGTAACCCTGCGACTGTCGTGTCTCTGATCCCTTCGGGGGCTAGACAAGACGTCTTCAAGTAATCTCCTTAGGCTATATTACCGTCGGAAGAGCAAGCATTAGGAATTTGCCATGTCGCTTTTTAATTAAGATTAGCCGGGTGGGATGATCTCCAATGTTCTTTCCGGTTTTATATGAGTTGTCGTCAAGAACCGAAGCTAGGAATATGCCGTCACTTCATTTTTTTTCTTTGACGATGTCATGCCGATTCTTTGCTGAAATAGGGTAGACATCTGTAGTACCTCCATGCTGTATGTATCGCAGTTGAAGTCTGGAGCTAGGAATATGCCATTGCTCCATTTTTGTTTTGACTCTAGGTCTTTTGTTGACGTTGCGTCTACATCCTGCTGGAGTGAGAAGGAATGCCGAGATAGGCTCTAGGTTGTATATGAACCGTCAAGACTTGGAGCTAGGATTTTGCCGTGACTCCATTTCTATTTGACCCTGGGTCTTTGTTGACGTCGCGTCTGCATCGAGAAGGAACATCGGGCTGGAGTTAGGATTTTGCCGTCACTCCATTTGATTTGGCTTTTGGGTCTTTAATGACGTTGCGTCTATATCCTGCTGGCATGAGAAGCACGTTGAGCTGGAGTTAGGATTCTGCCGTCACTCTTTTTGATTTGGCTCCTTGGACCTTTGTTGATGTCATATCTGCACCATGTTGGAATGAGAAGAACGCCAAGCTGATCTCTAGGTTGTATATGAACCGTCGAGACCTGGCTTTTCCTTTGATGAAGCCTGGCGGGAAAATATGGCACCCTTTCTTTCATTTATGCCCATAGATTGTATACAGGGATCGGTGTGGACCTATCTGCAGGGCAGAAAAGTTTTGTTTTCATTTTTTTTCTTTCCGCGATGCCCTATCTTTTCAGCTTTTCATATCGCGAAAGTCGCGATTGCCCAATCATTTCGGCTTTTTATCCGCGGTGCCCAATCATTTCGGATTTTTTTTTTATTTTTACTCGCTGCCTTTTATTTTGAGTTGCCCAATCATTTCGGCTGTTTTTATATGCATATTTTTTGCTCGCTGATTTTTATTATGAGTTGCCCCATCATTTCGGCTATTTCATATGCATTTTTTTGCTACTCGCTGCTGTTTTTTTATTGCGAGTTTGGAATCTGATACCAGTCTTAGCATCAGTATCGCTACGACTAGAATACTGACAGGAGCGAATCATCATTTGTCGTGAAAGGACTTGGGGTTTGATACCTATTTAGGCATCATAATTGCTGCAACTGGGATATTGCCAGGAGCGAATCATCATTTTCCTTTGTCGATTTGAACAAAAATGGCTTATTAAACATGGTTAGGTTCCTGTCGACTATGGCTTTTTGACTTTATGAGCCGTAAGGGTCTTATAAAGGTATTTCTCTCTATGAGTCGTGAGGATCTTGTAGGTGTAGGTTCTCCCTAGAAGTCGTGAGGACTCCTAAGTAGTATTTTCTCTTGCAAATCGTAAGGATCTTACAAGAGTGTTTTTTCCTTATAAGTTGCGAGGACTTACAAGTTTCGTTCACCATATGAGGATATTTCTCGCCATTGGTGGAACTTGATGGGGAAATGTTTATTTGTGCCTGTGGATTGTATACAAGGGTCAATATTGGACCGCCTGTAGGGCAACTTTGGGGAATGCGATGGCTTAAGAACAGGTTTAGATCCCTGTAGCTTAAGGCTTTTGAATCTTATGAGCCGTGAGGGTCTCATAAGGGGAATTCTCCTAACGAGTCATGAGGATCTCGCAAGTATAATTTCTCCTTAGAAATCATGAGGATTCATAAGTGTGTTGCTCCTCCGTGAGTCGTAAGGATCTCATGTGGGTATTTTCTCCTCACAAGGTCAAGAGGACTTTACAAGTGCCTATGAATTTTTATTTTACGAGTCTGCGCCCTTTCGGGTTTTCACAAACTGGTCGGCAGTCCTGCTGTTTTTACTCACGGCGTCCTTTCGGGTTTTCATCCGTGCCCATTTTGCTTGTGGACATACCGTTTTTATTTATTTTTTTATTTATTATTTTTTAACGAGATCGCACCCTTCCAGGTTTTCACAAACTCGCCAGTAGCCCTGCTGTTTTTACTCACGGCGCCCTTTCGGGTTTTTATCCGTGCCCATTTTGCTTGTGGACATACCCTTTTTTTAATAAGATTGCGTCTTTCCGGGTTTTCACAAACTTGCCGGTAGCCCTGCTATTTTTACTCACGGCGCCCTTTCAGGTTTTCATCCGTGCCTATTTTGATTGTGGACATACCCTTTTTTTGACGAGATTGCGCCCTTCCGGGTTTTCACAAACAAGCCGGTAGCCCTGCTTATTTTACTCACGGCGCCCTTTCGGGTTTTCATCCGTGCCCATTTTGCTTGTGGACATACCTTTTTTTTAACGAATGATGGAACTCTCGGAAGTAGTTTCACCGCGGGTGACCCATCAATTTATTGGTGGGATTTGGGAGGTGGCTTCATCGCTAAAATAACCGCGTAGCCAGTGGGACTTGAGTTGCAACCTCTGTCGTTGAGACTTCGATTGCAATATAGATCTCTAGGAAGCATATCATTGTTTTGGAGGCGATGCGCTAGTTTAGGGACATCTCGGTCCGTTATTGCCATATTTGAGGCGAATATTTAGTTTAAGGACATCTCGGTCCGGTATCGCCGTTTATGAGATGAATTTTTAGTTTAAGGACATCTCGGTCTGTTGTCGCCATTTTTGAGGCGGATATTTAGTTTAAGAACATCTCGGTCCGTTGTCGCCGTGTTTGAGGCGAAATTTTAGTTTAAGGACTTCTCGGTCCGTTGTCGCCGTGTTTGATGCAAGGTTTTAGTTTAAAGACATCTCGGTCCTTCATTCGGAAACGAGTATTAGTTTAGGGACGTCTCGGTCCGTTATCACCTATTTTCAAGGCGACAGATCTTTTGGATACTACTTTTAGGGTTCTGACTCAGGAAGATAGAGAGCGGACACAAGCGTCGTCATCTATCATTGACCCAGGTCGTAACCCGTTAGGCGTAGCATTTTTTAAGGAATCGGCTGTTTATTGGCCGGAAGAGTCTTTCGCCATGCATATCCATGAGCAGGTAGGATCCACCTTGGTAGACTTTGTCTATGATGTACGGGCCTTCATAGTTTGGCTCGAACTTCCCCCGTTTTTCATGATTGGGGATCATAGGTCTTTTGACGATTAGCATGAGTTCACCTTGGCGGAATGTTCTCGGCCTAATCAGTCTTTCATATGAACGTTTCATCCTTACCTTATAAGCCTCCAGGTTTTGCTGTGCTATAAGGCGGGTTTCGTCGAGGGCGTCGAGCTCCTCAAGCCAGAGATGAGCGTTTTCTTCATCTGTCAGCTCGTATCAAACTGCTACTCGTAGAGAGGGGAGCTCTATTTCCAGTGGGAGCACTGCTTCAATGCCGAATACTAACATGTATGGTGTTGTATTCGTGGCTGTTTTGAACGTTGTGCGGTATGCCCAAAGAGCTTCTTGCAGCCTTTCGAGTCGGTATTTTTTGTTCCTGGACACCGTTTTCTTTATAATCTTCGTCAAGGTCTTATTGAAAGCTTCAACTAGACCGTTGGCACGAGGATTATAGACTGAAGAGTATCTCCAATCTATTTTATACTGTTGTGCGAAGCAGCTGATTTTATGGCTCCTGTAGGCCGGCCCATTATCCGAGATAATTCGTCGCGGAGTGCCGAACCGGTAGATGACATGTGTCTTGAAGAAATGGAGGATATACTCCGTCTTCACCTCCCTTAGTAGTACTTCTTCTGCCCACTTAGAAAAGTAGTCGGTCTTTGCCAATATGAACCGATGTCCTTTGGGCGATGCTAATTCAATAGGGCCAATTATATCGGTTCCCCACATTTCGAACGGCCAGCTAGCTACTGTTGGGTGTAGCGGGTTCAGATGCTGGTGTATGAAGTCCCCGTGAATTTTGCACGAGTAACACTTCTTGGAATATTCGAGACAGTCCTGAATCATTGTAGGCCAATAATATCCCATTCTTTTGATCTTCATCTTCATGTTTGGCCCAGCTTGGTGAGAACCGCAGAGTCCGTCGTAAGTTTCTTGGATGACTCACTTCGCTTCTTCTGGTCCTAAATATCTTAGCCACAGACAGTCGAACGATCTCTTATATAGAGTATCATTGACGAAGGCGAAGGACATAGCTTGTTTCATGAGCTGATGTCGAGATGCCGCATTTTCGGGCGTTCGTCGAGATTTGAATTTGTCTATGAATACTTCTTTCCAATCCTTGACCTTTTCATCGTCCTCTATTTGAAGGGCTATTTGTTCGGTCGTTTCTTTTCCCTCAGATGGATCTATTAGATCTTCCGAAGATATCTCCGTTGGCACGAGGATCCTGTGACTTTGCACGATGATCTTTACGTCATTGAGGTCTTCGTCAGCTAATTCCTTAGCTAGTTTGGCCAACGCATCCGCCTTGCTATTTTCTGCATGCAGTATGTTCTCCTGGATGTAGGAGAGGATTTTCATCAGCAGTTGCTGCACTCTTTCGCCGTACTTTATCAGCTCTGGCTTGCACGTCTAATAGTTTCCATTTACTTGGCTAATGATCAGCTAGGAGTCTCCATATATGAGGAGGACTTTAATTCCCATGTCGACAGCGATCTCGAGACCTGCTATCAAAGCTTCATATTCAGCTTCATTATTAGTCCTTGGCTCCGTTAAGGAGAGCGCGTAACGCAATATCCCTCCTTGCGGAGTCACGAAGATAAGGCCCACCCCGGCTTTGATTATGGGGGTGTTTTGATTTCGCCTCATCATGGAAGATGCTCCATCGAAGTAGAGTTCCCATCGGGAATCGTTTTCTTCCTTCTCTCCTTCGATTGTGTCGAACGCATGTTCATCCGGCAACTCGCAATTTAAGGGGGAGTCGGCTGGTATCGAATGCTCGATGAGAAAGTCGGCAATAGCCTGGCCTTTCACTGCTTTGAGAGGCCGATACGTTATTGAAAACTCCATCAAGAGGAGGGCCCATTTGGCAAGCCTTCCTGTTAGTATGGCTCTTGACATCAGATATTTGAGAGGATCCACCTTTGATATGAGATGGACCTCAGGCGCCAAGGCATAATGCCTAAGCTTCGTTATTGCGAAGATCAGTGCCAGGCAATGCTTTTCGATGGGGGGAGTGGTTATTTTCTTCCCCAAGAGAACTCGACTCAAATAGTACAAAGCTCTCTCCTTTCCCTGATTATTCTCTTATGCCCATAGCACGCCTAGAGAACCCTCAAGGGCTGTTGTATATAGGATACAGGGTTTTCCCCTAACCGGAGCGGTCAATACCAGCGGATTCTGCAGGTCGTGTTTGATTTCGTTTAGTGCAATTTGGCACTTTTGATCCCAAACGAACGGGGTCCCTTCGTCATCAAATGGCTGTAGGGATGGTATTTTCCGGAGAGGTTGGCTATGAACCGCCGAATATATGTGAGTTTTCCATGGAGGGATCGCAACTGTTTGAGGGTCCTTGGCGTGGGCATTTTCGTAATCGCCTTGATCTTTGAGGGATCGATTTCGATACCCCGGTGCCGTATGATGAATCCTAGGAATTTGCCTGAGGAGACTCCAAACGCGCATTTCAAAGGATTCATCTTCAGATTGTACTTCCGAAGACGTTGGAACAGCACGTCTAGATGTTCCTAATGTTCCTCATAAGACTTGCTCTTCACTATCAGGTCATCAATGTAGCATTCGACAATCTTATGGATGAGGTCATCGAAGATCTTTGTCATGGCCCTCTGGTAAGTAGCACCAGCGTTCTTCAAACCGAAGGGCATCACCTTGTAGCAAAATATGCCTAGCGGAGTACGGAAGGCGGTATGCTTTTGATCTTCAGGATACATTTTTATTTGGTTGTAGCCTGAAGATCCATCCATGAAGGAGAAGACCTCATGGGTAGACGTGTTATCGATCATCAGCTTGGTAACAGGTACTGGCAAGTCATCCTTTGGGTAAGCTTTGTTGAGCTCCCGAAAGTCCAAGCAGATGCACACTGTCCCATTTTTCTTCATCATTGGGAGGATGTTGGCGATCCGGTCAGGATATTGAACTTTTTGGATGAAGCCGGAGTCGATTAGTTTCTTGACCTCAGCTTTATACTCATCTTAAGTTCGAGCCGCATTCTTCTCGGCGCCTGTTTGACTGGCTTTATGTCCGGCTATATGGTCAGTTTATGTACTGCTACTTTTGGATCTAATCCCGGCATCTTGGGACAGTTCCATGTGAAGCAGTCTTTATATTGCATGAGTACGTCTTTTAACGTGGCTACCTGTTTTTTAGATAGCATCTCACTGACGAATGTTGTCTCGGATCGTTTTCTGTCCCTAAGTCAATTTTCCTTAGGTTGTCTGCCGTGGTGTGTATTCCGTCTTCCAGCTCTTTTTATGCTGGTGGAAATTCTGAGATCACCTCATCCTCGTCTTCATTTGCGAAGCACTTGAAAAGGTCATCCATAGCCTTGTGCCCTTCCTCCTTCGAGAGTGTCATCACATGGCAGGTACGAGTTCGCTTCCATCTTGATGTTGGACCGGTCCTATCCTCATAGTATAGGTCCTTTTTAGCCCATGCTTTTGTGGTGGGGTTACCCTTCAGCTGTCGGATAAAGCGAACCCGCCTTGTTGATACTGATCTTCTCCCAGTCTTTGAAGGTGAAGCAGTTTTCAAGGGGATGTCTTATTGCTTGGTTATAGGAGCAATAATCCGGGTGATGGACCTCGTTCATTTGTTCGGGGTGCCGAGATTTCGGGAGCGTCACCATTTGATGCTTCATGACAAGGTTGAATATTTTACTTGTCTTGTCTTGAGGGAAAGAGTATTCCCGACCCATCTTCCTCATAAAAGACGGGTTCCAGCCGACTTTTCCTCGACTATATGACTTCTTGGATCCTCTTCGCTGTTTTCGCATGCTATTTATGTTCTTCACCTTGTTTTTGCCTCTATTTCAGGATTTTCTTTTGTCACAAGAACATATAGCAGGCTGGGGATGATGGACATTACAGTCTTCTTTCTCCGCAGATTGTTGCTTGAGACGTTGCGTCCTAGCCTTTTCATAGATAGCCATTTCACGGTTATGGTCATCCCGAATCTTTTGACAAGCTTCTTGTATTAGCCTGTCAACTTGTTCTTCGAACGATGTATTTGACATTCTTAAAGCGGGATTTTGCCCTGTTTCAACGTCACGGCTATTTGGAAGAGCGTTCTCTTCTTCACCAGAGCTGTTTATGACGCGGTAACTGTAGAGTCATTCCCATTTCTTGGACCAAACGTAACCGAGCCCGGTTGTTTCCATCTTCCCGTTGGGCATCTTTCGCTGGGTCCCAGGGATATCCCAAATCTTTTTGTAGTAGTGGGCTTGCCGCACAGTTTGTTCAAGGGGTACACATTGGCATCTTAACAGCCTTTTCAATCCCTCCGCGTAGTATCTTGGCAGACGGATTGGTTGAAGCCTGTCGAGTGCAAAATCGGCACCTTGCCAGACTTCTTTCTCTACTTTAGTCTCCATACATTGGTAGAAGAGGACCGCCTTTTCACCTCTTCGCCTGGGAGACACGTAGAAAGTCCGTATTTCCTGTATGCTGTATGTATCGAGCGCATCAAGTTCCTTGTAATGCTGAAATGGGACCATTGTGATTTGCAAGCTCTGATATGCTTCATCGAGGGTTTGCACTGACGAGCGGATGGAGAACACTGCGTTGGCTTCGTCCTCAGAGTCGCTGCCAAAGACCAGAATAGGGGTCGATGGTCCGGGCCTGTTGTTTTGGGGTTGCCCCGAGTAGACTATTTCTTCATCTTCCTCGGAATCTCTTCCAAAGATCGGGATGTTGGCAACGGTCTTCTGTTTATCCTCCGGCTTATAATACCTCTCTATATCTTCGAAGTCTGGTAAGAAGTACTTTGCGTCTTCATATTTCCGAACCTCGTTTATGGAGAACGGGTTTAGCTCTCCCGTGATGGTGTATTCCGAGCCATCTTTGAAATACTTCATACATTGATGTTGTGTAGAAGGGATGATGTTGTACTCATGCAACCAGGGCCTACCGAGCAAAGCGTTGTAGCAAGTCTTGGTATCAATGATGTGAAATTTAATGTCAGTGACGAGCAATCCAAAGCGTAACGTCAGAATTATAGACCCAAGCGTCCGTGACGACTGTGAGTAGAACCCGGAGATGGTAATTTTTTCCCGAGCCAAGTGTTGAACGTTCATGCAAATCTTTTTCAGCAATTTCATGTTGAGAAGGTTGACATAGGATCCGTAGTCGACAAGGATTTTGTCTATCATGATGTCATGGCAGTACCCGGTGACATATAACGGGCGATTATGCTCGCACGTTCTGAGGAGGAAATCATCATCACTGAATGTAATGTCAGCTGTATGAACTTCTGCCAGCTCGTCCTTCATCTTCTTTTCTGTGAGGAAAGCTTGGAACTGATCAGGCTCTTGTAATGTCTTGATCGGAAAATCTCGTGCCTCTTTGGACAGGAGGAGAGCATCTAGTATGCTCAATTGTGAGCGCATTTTCCTCAGATGTGCTAAGACATTGTAATCCACCTTGGTTTTATTAGGCGGGTCCTTGGCTGCGAGCTCTTTGACGACTCCATCATTAAGGGTGATTACCTCGGGGATTTTTTCTTTCCTTTTGTCTCTTTGGCTCAAACCTTTGTTTGTAGGTCCGAGATTCTTTTCAGGCAGCACGCGGTTACGCAGCTGAATGTTCCCACAGTTCTTCTCCCCCCTCTTCTTTTTCGGAGGTGGAGTATTTGAAGAGAGGGCTGAAGGTCATTTCGTCCTCAGAGTCGCTCTCGAAGGTAAAAACCTGGGGTTTATCCCCTTCCGGACCGGTATCAACCATATGACAGTTGCCAGTCGTTTTCTCATGCGTACTTGCCGCACTTTTTTTTGCAGTCGACGAGCTTCGCGCTTCATCCTCTTGAAGTGTTTTTGATGGGCAACATATCATTGCCACCACTTCTTGAAGGCACTGCATTCTTTGGTGGGGTGGGTAATCCTCCGATGATATAGGCATTAGTTTGGATATGAATCCTCTCCGTCGAGGCGTATGACCCCGGGAGTGTTTCCTACCAGAGGTAGCAGCTTCATTCCCACTGACAAGGCTTTGGCGAACCGCTTCTCTGCCTTGATCCTGCTTTTATTTGTGGCAGGTTTGCTTCGGTTTGGTTGGAGTACTTTACGACTCATCCTCGCCGTGGCTTCTTTACCCTGAAGTTGACGCTTAGCTTTTTCGTATATGTTTGTTTCGCGTTCTTGGTTGGCTTTACTTTTCTGAAAGGCTTCGTAGGCTTCGTTTAACAGCCTATCGATCGGGTCTTCTCCTAGTGATTCTGGGGATTTTGGCGCCGATCCTGCCTCCAGTTCCTCTGCGTTGTTTTCTGACACTGAGGGAGCTTCTTCGTCATTTAACGACGAATAGAAAACCATGTGGAAACTTGCTACATAGACTTTGGTTTCTGATAAGTCATTTTCCTCATCGACGTCACTCTCTTCGTTCTCAAGAATATGCTTGAGGAACTCTTCGTGGGTGATTGGTGTCCGCGCCTTCTGGTTATACTCCTCCAGTGCGTCAATGTATCTTTATAGGTCTGTGCGTTTGTCGTCATACTCGGCAGGTTGCACAGGCTTCTTGGTCTTCTTCTTTTTCATTGAAGACTTTGAAGGCTCGACTTCGGGATTTTGCCCTTTGTCGACAGTTTTCGGTACGGGACGCGGTTTCAGCATCCCTTCGATGATTTCCGGTTCAAGTGGGCTTCTCCATCTGACCGCCGGACATGCCTGAAGATCTTTCAGCATCGTTTTGGTTTTAGCTGAAAGAACGACTTCCTATGGAGTTTCTTCCACGAGCGAGCATGATGCCCCCGGTGCATCCACCTTTTTGGGAATGTGCTTTTGTGGCGGGTTCACCCTCCAGTTCTCAGAAAGCGCGAGGTACTGGTCCTCGACCCAGTTCTTGAAGACGTAGCAATCCTCAATTAGGTAGCTCACCATTATGTGATAGGAGCAGTAGTTGGGGTTGTTGACATCGCCGAGTTGTGGTGGATGCCATGGGTCTGGCAATGTGATGAGTTTGTTACGCATTGCCAACTCAAATAGTCTCCTCATCTTATTGCGGGGAAACGAGTAAGCGCGTCCTAACCTTTCTTCTAGGGATAGGCGTGGACGTGCATTGTTTTCGCGAGCAGCCCGTTTTAGGCCAGTCGACTGTTGTTGAGTGTTAGCAACGAAGGCCGCTTTCCCTTTACTCTTGGCATTTCGAGGGTCTATATTTAAGGAGGAAGGCCTGTGGCCCATCTGATCCATTTGGGCCAATTTATCTATCAGAGCCTGGAAGGTTGTTAGTTTGAAGAACATCATGAACTGGGACACAGTCGTTAGAGGATTAAGGGTCCCGATGAACATGCCCATGGAAGAGGATTCTTCGATGCGCCGTTCGCACTTTGACCATAGGTTCCGCCACCGGATCACGTATTAGACCCAGGTTTCTCCCAGCTTCACCCTGGCATTGATTAATGCCGTGATCGGGGTGCGCTCGGTTGCGCTGGCGAACCGTTGTGTGAACAGCAGTTCCATTTCTGTGAATGTTCTCACGGATTCATTTGGGAGCTCCGAATACCATTCGAAAGCCGTCTCTGACAGGCTACCAGCGAACTGGCGAAGCAAAAATTTTTCGTCGCCTCTAGTGTTGCCGTACAAAGCTCTGAACCGAGCGACGTGCTGATGTGGGCTGCCTGTCCTTTTGTACACATGGAACTTAGGGATTGTATATCCCGGCGGGCACTTGATTTGATCATACCGGCCTGAATACGGTCGCCCAGTTCTGACGATTTGGCTAGCCGCTTCACTAACTTGATGTGCTCGTATTTGTTGAGCAATATAATCATCAGGAACATCCTTGGAGATTGTTTCCTCTTTGGCCACTAATAGCGCCGGAAGGGGTTTGATGTTTCCCCTCTGTCTTTCTCAATGATTATCGGTGGATCTTCGGCTGGAGGTTCTGGCTGGATCATCATTCCAACCATGTCCTGGAACAGAAGCGCCATCTATTTTATGTTAGTAGCTTGTTCCGTGGCCTCCTTATCCTTCCTTTCAAGCACCCTTCGCAGGAACTCTGTATCGATCTCCTGCTCTTGACCCTGTTCAGATGCCGATTCCGGGCTTTCTTTGACCCTGTCCTGGATCAGTTTTTTTAAATATACAATTTGCAGTTTTGTTTTGATCAGCATTTGTTCAGTTGATAAAACTGCACATTTGTTACTACATTTTTCCTACTATTTCTATACTAGAAAAGGTGTTTATTATAATATATGATACATATGAGGGCTTATCTGTAAAAATACTATTTTTCATGTGTTGATATATTATAATTAACATTTGGTAGGAAAATATTTGCAAAAATACCATTGACCAAATCTTAATGTTGAAATTAATATCTCAATAAAACAAAACTCCACTAATATTATTTGTTAAGATTGTGCAGAATTTTTCAGAGCTAAAAATGAAGGGAATCAATGTGGTTAAGAGCAAACCTGCCTAATTAAGAAAGCAAACTAAGAAATCAAGGCTGGCAGCAACAAAGAAAAGATTTCCAAATTCCATAGGTTCCAGAGATCGACACGTGTCATGAGTAAAAGGTTCCACGTTTCCCTGAGGACGACCCATACTCACCTCGGTCTAGCTACGCGCGGCACCGTTCTGATTGCGGTTATTCTAAAAACACTCTTTCAAACAAATCAAATGGCGCCGTTGCCGGGGATACGTGCGTAATTTTTTATTCTTGCTATTTGTGTTGAATTCTTATTCGATCTATATCATAATTAAAACAAAACTGCAAATTGTATATTTAACAATTTGTGTGTGATTTTTGCGAGGGAATCTGGAATCACAGACTTGAGGAAACAGAGATTCAGAAGCATTCATCAAGATCCAGAGGAGTACAGGAGGCTACGTAGCAAAATTCATCATCTGATCCCTCTTTCTGGCGGCAGAAGCGCGGCGAATTTGGGGAATTAAGGTTCCAAAATTTTCTGGTATCTTTTTCAACTCATTCTCTCTCCTCTGAAATCCAATAAAATATCTTTTCTGCAGGATTCTTTGCAAAATATCGCCGCTCAAAAATCTTTTTGCAAAGTTTTGTAATTGGTTTGTTAATTCATATTTTAATACGGATTTTCAAGGGGCAAGACCAAAATTCAGATTATGTAGGGATTTTATCACCCTTCCTAAGCCCCACAAATCACAAACCGAGCATCTGCATCAACCCTACATTAATTTAAAAAATATCTAGACAAGACTCTAAGGACTGTCGCGCTCAATAAGGACAGAGGAAGGTCGTGGGTAATCTATCGCTTATCCGCATTACTTTTGAGGTGTCTAGGTAAGTGTGTCTAAGGCAAGTGGTTACTTTATTAAGGCCCGCTATTTTCGGTGATTCGTATAGCGGATACCTCCCACTTACCTGGCACTTACCTGGCCACAAGAGTGGTAAAGAGGCGGTAGAGGATTGATCCTGCGGCTTGTCCTTTGGTAGTCTAGGAGCGGTCTAGAGACTGGACCTAGGTAACCTTAGTTCTAGGGTTGTTTATGCATTTTTTTATGATTTGTCTTAAGTCCCACTTTTTTCAAAACAGACCAATTTTAAAGCACACACACGCTGCCACTTGCACTAAACCCGCTTAGTGCATGCTTGGCTGGACACGGGATTCTAGTGCCCGTCTTGTCCGCGTTCCTGCTATCGACGCCGAAGTCGGTACTTCTTCATCTTCTTTTCCCCCACCACACACCACATCAACCGAGATGGACGGCGCTCCATCAAATTACAACACCACGCTGCCACCGCTCGTAGGTGAGCAGAATCCACCTCACATCTCTCTCCAAGAGAGATGCTATCCTATCTGTGGTCCACTTCCCACTTGTCTATCTATTCCATCAGCTAACAGGGATAATTTTGAAATTAAACCCCACTACATCAATCTGTTGCCCAAATTTCACGGGCTTGAGTCTGAAGACGCGTACGTTTTCATCACCAAATTCAAAAACGTATGCGCAATGATGGGTACTTCACAATTGACTGTGGATGCTATGCGCTTGCGTCTTCTCTCATTCACTTTGTGCGACTTGGCAGAAAAATGGCTTTATAATACTGCCGCACACTCTATCACTAACTGGGATGAATTCGTAATTGCATTTCTTAATAAGTTTTACCCAAACCATAAGACCGCCCGTGTTAGGAGCGAGATCAACCAGTTTACCCAGCTTCACAATGAACCATTTTGGAAGTGCTTTGAACGTTTCAAGGATCTGCTTGTCCAATGTCCTCATCATGGAATCAATAGATAGGATTTGTGCCGAATTATATATGAGGGCATTAATCCAGCGACAAAGCAGATGCTTGAAACAATGTGTCAATGCAATTTCATGTCTAAAGATGACGGTGAAGTATGGAAATATCTGGAAGATCTCGCTGAAAACACTTTGCAGTGGGAAAGTGTAAGACCACCTTCATCTAGGGGAGGTATTCATCAGCTCAAAGTTTCCATCACAGTGAAAGCCGAAATGGCAGCGATGCAGAAGAAACTCGACGCTACTGAGAACAAATTCTCATCAGTCTCTGTAACACCCGAGTCCATTTGTACCAATTCCAATTCTCGTATTTCTTTATTCATGATACTCTTGCTTTAACGTATTTTTGGGTGCGAATTGTATTTTACACCTTACATTGCATTCGACCCGACCCGCTTGCTTGAACCTGTTTGATTCTTATTTATGAATCGCCCTGACTTGTTTTGTAGACTTGTACAATTTCAACTTTATCGCATGCTGGCATTTTATCTGGCATGTCATCTTTTACCATATAACCTTTTAAGTCACGAAAAATATTTTAAAATTACATTTCATATTCTGCATGATACCCTTAACCCCGTGGTATCATCCGCGCATCTTGTTCTCGTCCCGTTCAGTGAAACGGACGTGTTTGGATGGCTACGCGCACGTACGTGCATCCGTTCTTGGAGGTATGCATTTTCTTTGACTGGACAATCATTTTGAAATTTGGAAGTTGCGTATATTTTTAATATTTTAAATCTGAATTTTTAGACCCGACCCGGACGTGTTTTGGAGTAAGTTTGTATTTACCAAAATCCAAAACGGACTAATATTATAATATTAAATTCTAATATCTTTTCAAACTATTATAATCTTTAATAAAACTAAATTATTCCTAAAACATATTTTCCCCCTCTCTCTCCATTTCTCACACTCTCTCTGTCTCTCTCGTCTCTCTCTCCTGATTCTCTCTATCTCTCTATCTCTCTCTCCGTTTCTCACACTCTCTCTCTCTCTCTCTCCCGATTCTCTCTCTCT
Organism: Agapanthus africanus; assembly: GCA_030015575.1. Classification (NCBI taxonomy): domain Eukaryota; kingdom Viridiplantae; phylum Streptophyta; class Magnoliopsida; order Asparagales; family Amaryllidaceae; genus Agapanthus; species Agapanthus africanus. The sequence goes on from JASDDO010000014.1 coordinate 179,298,876, forward strand.
CTCCCCCCTGGTTCTCTCTCTCTTTCCCCTACATAAATATTTCTTTAACAAACATATATTTTTTTTATACAGGTTCACATTTCTTTAACAAACATATATTTTTTTTTATACAGATTCACATTTCTTTAACAAACATATATTTTTTATACAGATTCACATGCACGTATCTTTCTTCTCCTTCTCTAATTTCTTTTTCCCACCTCACGCAAACCCTCGAATCCTTGCCCGCGCCGCGCCCATCGCCCGTCGCCTCACCGTCGACCTCAACGTCACCACCTATTCTCTTCTCTTTCCTCCACTTCCCTTCACTCTTCTCCCGAGCCCCTGCAAGTAGCCCTCTCTTTCTCCCCTTCCTCTTTTGTTCCTTCTTCTCTTTTCTTTATCTCTTCTTGGATGACTTTTTCTGGTGATCGCCGGAAACACATCATTGTCGCCTTCGTTTCCCTCGCCTTTCCTCTGTCCTCAAACACCAATCACAGAGCCAATACCCACAACCCATTCCTTCCTTCTTCTATTTTCTTTCTTTCCATTTTTCTTGCTTTCTTGAATCGTGTCTCGGCCGTCTCATCGGAGTCGTGCATGTCATCGACGACCCGGGCGACCCAGAAGACGTTCTCGTGCAGCGTGGTCACTTCTTGGATTGGCCGGTTCCGTTCCGGGCACGCGTGTGTGCATCACAGCTTTTACCGACATTGGACGTTGCAGTGCGTATCCGTCACGTGATCCATCGAGGCAAGTTAATCTTGCTACATGCTATTTAAATCATTATATACCTATTCTAATATATTTCATACCTGTAGTTTAAATCTAGTACCCCATGTATCATTTTATAACATTTCGATGTTCCGTTTGCATCCGTTTATATCATTTTAGATCTAGAACATGGAAACTTATCTTGTTGCATATTAGATTACGTTATACTGCATCCATACCAATATTTATATCACGTATTGCTTAGTGGTACATCCCATGTTACCATTTTATAGTTTTATAATTTCGGATACCCATTTGCATCCATTCCATTTAGAATATATATCATTGTATCCATAGATCACTTAAATATATAACACTGTGATATTGACACCCCATGTTTAATAAATTGCACCCTATTCAGTTGGGAACTATAAACGTAACCACACTTATATTTTAAATCACATAATAACTGTTTGCATAGTTTATGGTACCCTTATACAGTTTTACCCTATTGGACACCCGTGTGCATCTAACCTGTTTTACATATAAGATTGCATCACTAGGCCATTTAATACCTGCTAATGAGATTGTAGGATTCCATCTACATTTAAGTGTACAATACTAATGTTGAAGCTGTAACTCTAACCCTAATCGATAACCATACATCCTTATAGTTAGCCGATACCTGTGTGCATATCATCTTACATGTTCCAGTTTATTGTGCTATTAGTACCCATGCTTGTTTAGTTATAATCATGTGTATGTTAGTTTGATTATGAGTACCCACATGAATGCATCTTGTGCGTTCTGACATGACTTGTTGCACTTCCTACTTGATATGACATGGTACCGCACATTCTTGACCTGACATGACACCTTTATACATTACCTGGCTTGACCTGATGTACCATGGCTTTACCTATTACCTGATCTTGTGTCTAATGCCAACAAACTTGACCTGTTGTCCTCACGGACCGTTTCTGTTGTCTATCTAGAAAAACCTGTACCTGCCTGATCCTGTGTCGGCATTAGCTCGAGATTATTTAATACTTGACTTGAACATTTATAACTTGGGGGTATGGGGAAATCAGTATTGTAACCGAACGTAACTCAAAGGGCCATCCAATTGTTTGCCATTTTTCCGAGCGTTACGGAATACCCATTGTTTGCCGTTTTTCCGGGCGTTACGGAGTGCCATTGTTTGCCGTTTTTCCGGGCGTTACAGAATACCCATTGTTTGCCGTTTTCCCGGGCGTTACGAAATAATCACCGACGAGTTACGACGAGGATTACATTACTTGGTTTCAAAGACTTGAGAGTAGTTCACCCAATAGACCAGTTTAGATAACTCACTACACATTACCCCCTGTCCTTACTTGGATCACTGTTATACTTACCTTTTATGTTCATACTTGCATGTAATGCTACCCCTGTTTATATTATTGCTTGATGTTATGACGCACTGACGTCTGGGTTTTGCATGGCCCAGATTATTCTACCTTTGTTGCAGACTGACCAGGAGTATTGCCGTTGTTAGACCGAGCGGTGAAGTTCCTGTCGGTATGTAGTTTTACTTTCCAGGTGTTTCATTTATTGTATCTTCGCTTCCGCATATCATTGTTTTCTTGACTCATTCATTTTGGCTCATGGACATGTACTAGATAGTTTAGTTTACTTTACTGTTCTTGATATCTCTACAGCCGTAATGTGACTGTGGAGGGATTTTTCCTATCCACAGGTAGCATGGTTGGCTATATCACGTGCCTATTCGAGCGTACTCTGGGAAGCGGGGCGTGACATGGTTCTTTTGGTATCAGAGACATAGGATATAGGTTAATCGGGTTTGATTCTTTTGTAGTTGGGTATTGGACCCAATACACGAATCAAAATACTCGTGATTAGGAACATGTCCTGCCACCTTGTTATCGTGATTCTTGAATCATATCTTTCTTTTATCTTGTGCCTTGACGATATGCAAACAACCTTGCATCTCGGCTTGAAACCTTTTGGATTCACCATTGTTTCTCCCTGTTTATTGATTCTGATACTAGGATTTGGGCGACTTGAGTGGAGTTATGTAATTGTACCCATGAACTGCAGCATGGTTACAATGCGGTACTCTATTTGAGTAACTTGGAGTCCTGGTCTTGATTCACTTCCTTGTTCCATGATCGTTATATTGCCTTGTCTCTCTTGCTTTCTAGTTCATGTTTTCTCACCAGCTTGAACCATATTTACCGTGCTTAATCCTCTTCAGTATCTTGACTTCGGATGAAGTCATCTCGGTATCTTACTTGTTCATGCTTTACCGCATTAGAATTATTCAATTCTGGTGCATCCCTTTGTTTGTTGTGGTCTTGGGAATGGATTTTCGCGGCACTTTCCACGCTCATATTGATTGTAAGGAAAGGAGAGTGATTCTCCAGATCCCCGGACATCCGAAGCTTGTTTTGCTGGAGGAAGCAGCTCTGTCGGGCTAGTCGAGTTTAGGGCTAGGCCGATAAACAGTGTTCTTTCGTCGATGGGAGTTGATAAGAAAGAAGCGCCGGCTATAGTCCGAGAATTCATGGACGTGTTCGAGGACATCTCGGGTTTACCGCAAAACGAGATGTGGAGTTTGTGATTGATCTTGTTCCTGGTGCAGCGCCAATCTCAAAGGTGTATTACCCGATGGCACCGGTGGAGTTGGAAGAAAGTCAAGAAGCAGGTTACCGAATTTCTAGAGAAGGAGCGGATTCGCAGCAGCAACTCACTTTGGAGAGCTCCAGTTCTTCTAGTAAAGGAGAAAGATGGCACAAGGAGGATGTGCATCGATTATTGAAAATTTTGACCGGGTGACTATTTAGAACAGTACCCGATCCCTCGCATGGGCGAATTGTTTGAGCGGTTTAGTGGCGCAAGGGTATTCTCGAAACTGGATTTGCGATCCGGATATCTTCAGGTCTGAGTTAAATCAGAAAATATTTGCAGGACTACGTTCCGAACTCGATATGGACATTACAAGTATTTAGTGATGCCATTCGGAGTAACGAATGCACCGGCAATATGTATGGACTTGATGAACTGAATCTTTTCACCACTCTTGGACCAGTTCATAGTGGTGTTCGTTGATGATATTCTGGTCTACTCAAAGGAGTATTGAAAAGTATGCAGAACACTTGAAGATCGCACTGTAGACATTGAGGCAGGAAAATTATATGCAAAGATGAGCAAGTGCGAGTTTTGGCTTAAAGAAGTGAAGTGTTGGGGCACGTGTGGCTAGAGATGGAATCGTCGTTGATCCTGAAAGATTACAGCGGTTCGAGATTGGCCGATTCCGAAGAATGTTGCGGAGATAAGGAGTTTCTTGGACTTGCCAGGTATTATAGAAGAGTTGTGGAGAATTTTCTCAGTTGGCTAAGCCGTTGACCAAGCTTACGCGCAAGGAGGTACCATTTGTATGGACGGAGAAGTGTGCGTCAGCTTTAGAGGCGTAGAAGCAGAGATTGATAACCGCTCCTATTCTGACCATGCCAGACAGTTCCGGAGGAGTGGTAATTCACAGCGACGCATCTGGGAAAGGATTAGGATGTGTTTTGATGCAGCATGGGAAGGTTATAGCCTACGCATCGAGACAGTTGAAGACCCATGAGGAGAATTAACTAACTCATGATTTGGAGCTAGCAGCTGTGATTTTCGCTTTAAAGATTTGGAGACACTACTTATTGGACGAAAGGATCGAAGTTTACACCGATCACCAAAAGCCTAAAGTACGTGTTCACACAGAGAGAGCTTATATTAAGACAGCGAAGATAGTTGGAGCTGATGGCTTACTACGATCTTGGTCTTAAGAACCATCCGGGGGAAAGTTAATGTAGTGCCGGATGCGCTTAGGCGATTGCCAGAATTTTGGATGATGACTGCACAGAAGGAGATTATGGAAGACGTTCGGAGATTCGAGTTAGAGATCATGTTACTGCATTCTTCGGGACAGTTGTTGCAGCTGCAAGTATAGTCGTGGTTGATCGAGAATATTAGAGCAGCGAAACTGCAGGACCCAAGATTGCAGAAGCATCGAGAAGGGGTTGAAGCTGGACTTCGAACGGACTCATTGGTTCTTGATGAGGGTTCATTACGACGTGGTAGTCGTTGTGTGTGCCAAAGGGAGACATCCGCGAAGAAGTTATGAAGGAGGCACACAGTTCCGCATATTCCGTACATCCAGGAGGCATGAAGATGTACCGAGATCTGCGACAGCAATTCTGGTGGGAAGGCGTGAAACCGGAGATTGCCGCTTTGTGGCAAGGTGCTTGGTGTGTCAGCAAGTTAAGGCTGAACATCAAAGGGTTACTGGTTTATTGCAACCACTTTCGATTTCTCAGTGGAAGTGGGAACATATAACCATGGATTTCGTGATTGCTCTACCGCGGAGTCCAAAGGGCAACAGTGCAGTTTGGGTGATTGTCGATTGATTGACCAAGGCAGCTCATTTCATCTCTTTTCGAGATGATCAATCAACAGAAGTTTTGGCAGAACGGTGCATACAGAAGATAGTAAGATTGCACGGAGTACCGGTGGGCATCGTGACCGACCGTGACTACCGTTTCTTATCACACTTTTGGAGGAACTTACAGGAAAGTTTGGGGATGCGATTGAAGTTTAGAACAGCTTATCATCCCCAGACAGATGTCCAGTCGGAGAGAACAATTCAAACTCTTGAAGACATGTTGAGAGCTTGTATGTTAGACTACAAGGGTTCGTGGGAAGATCATCTACACTTGGTGGAGTTTTCTTACAACAGCAGCTTTCAGGCGACTATTCAGATGGCTCCATTCGAAGCGTTGTATGGTCGCAAGTGTCGTTCACCTGTCTGTTGGAATGATGTCGGTGAATAAAGATTGTTGGGACCAAATTTTTGTTAGTGTATATGCCCTAGAGGCCATTACTGTATCATACTAGTATGTATATTACTTGATGGAAACTTGGGATATTCACAGTTGTATAGACAATCTTGCTCGAAATGGTAGTATGCTACTTGGTTTGTCTCTTCTTTAATGTGTACATGTGTTTCTTTTATTATATTACCTATACATATTAGTAGAGCCCTTAGGATCTTTGCTTGATTACCAGCGTTGTGATGGCGCTCACACTCGTGGGGGCTGGGTAATCCATAAGCACATCCTTATACAGGTCCCTAGTCGTAGGACTATCGAGACAGGGCATCGATACTCCGGAGTAGACTAGCGTATGCGCTTCTCATCCTAGCATGGGAGACGGTCTGTCCCACAGCCGTCAGTACGTCGTACTTGAGATAGTATGCGGGTGCTCGTTAGGTTACGAGTACACTGGACAGGACTCGTTGGGAACTGTTGGTTGGTATTATACCTATCGTCAGTTATCAGTTCCCAGGTGACATGAGTAAAGCTTAGTCCGCTGACTTGACACTGTCACTTCGCCTCGAGTGTGTTCCCACTGTACTTTGATTACTACCCTACCACGGCTCAAAGGAGTCGTGCAAACAGGTAGTAGTTGGGTGCAGTCCCGAAGCACTTGGAGGCCGTGACGGTTAGACAGGATTCATCTCTCCCGGTATTAGGGGTTGACATCGCGCTGTGTCCGGGAGAGCCATTACACAAGTAGTCCCTGGCCAGGGCAAGCGAGATATACTGGTAGGTTTCCAGTGTTATCTCAGGGTTATCTGGGCTACACTCCGACATGACTTGTACCGCTATTAGGGGACTGACGTTTACCGCCCCCTAGGCCTACTATGCGATGTATCAGACGAACAGACCGGACTGTACGGAGACTGTCACATTCAGGCTCAGTAGGAGTTCAGATGGGTTCACCTCGTCAGTCTTCTTATCGGCATCTACCTGGGGACCGTTACATACAGCTAGTGCCGCTTGCGGTCTGTGGTTAAACCCATTGCCAGCGTAGTGTCGAGTCTTTAGAGTCCCACACATAGGGTTATTCGCCTTTAGGCAAAATGAGTAGAGGTCGCATGGTTTTGCGACAGGGTTCGTTCACATCCGCGCACTTGTGCACGTTTGCTGTCCGGACAGCTTATACTAGCGGGCTTTGGTTTAAGCCAGATCCTAGTATATGATTTGGGATTGGTTTTATCTCTTTGTATTCGTGTTCCTCGGATCACAAATACGGGTGCGTATGCACAATTGACTGAGACAGAGGGAGAGGACTTTGATTAGGGTTGATGACCATTGTCATTTTCTTAACCCTAATGCTTATGTGTGTATTATGATTAATTGATATTAGTTAAATATAATTGTGCATGGTTAGGGTTGTTGACTATTTGACTATCTTGACTTGTTGACTTAGGTTGACATGTTGACCATCATCAATCCATATAAAAGATGCTCTTTGATCCTTACAATTTGCATTTAATGTGAAATGATAATGGTCAAGTCTTGATTAACCATGACAATTATCATGCTAATTATCTATTTACATAATTCACACATATATGTGAGAATGGTTCATTATTCTCTTTATTCTATCATATAGATTCTCTCTCCTCCTCTTCCTCTCTCTCTAGCTCTCTCCTCTCATGAGTTGAGAAACACTTGAGCTTGAGATAAACCATTCTAAGATACTCTCTACTCTCTTCTAAGGTTCTAGGATTAGCATTTCTAGCATCTTAGTTACTTCTAGCTTGAAGTTGAAGCCAAAGGTTGAGGCTCTCGGGTGGATCCTTCTTCGACTAGAGAAGGCGACAAGAAGATCACATCTTTCACTCCAAAAGAGCAAGGAGAGAAGGACATAAAGCCCTAGGTTTAACTTTTCTTCCATGTAGCTAAAACTAGTTAGCTTTGTAGTTAGTTTTTGTTTAGCAAAGATCCTCCTTTTGATAGTCCATGTTGCCTAGTTCGATAAAAATCCGATTTTTATACCGTTTCCGCCTCCCCGCAAGCACTAGGGTGGGCAACGTGGACTTACAGTGGTATCAGAGCCTAACTAAACATAAACTAACCAGTTAGTAAAGTGTATAGAAGTTCGATCGTTAAAAATCACAAAACATTTTTCTAAAAACCCTAGTTTCTGCCGATTTTTAAATCTACTCTAAAAATAATAAATCACACCTTAAAAATCGGCTCAGGGTTTTTATAGTACACCCAAGAAAAACGAACCAGTGAACCGACCAACTCACCGCGGTTCCGCGGCCGAGTTGACTCGGCCGCGGCTCGTTTCTTTTGCAGTGTTCTTATTTTATGGTTTTGGGATTTTTAAGATATTTTATTTCTGCCCAGATTTTCCAGAATAGAAATTTGTATTTGGGGTGGCTATAAATTCGTATTTTTGATCGAACTTCACTATACTTTGACTATTGGGTTATATCTGTGATGTTTACATGTATTGAACGTCTGCTAATCGCTATACGTCGATTAGTGGGGGTTATACATATCTGTGATCTGTAATGCTTGTTGGTTTGTGTATATGAACTCGGTGGATTGTCGCGAATGAATAGCCGGGGTGGATGTGAGATGAGAGTTTCTTTTTTTTTCTTTCATTCATGTAATGTGTAAATTGATGTAATATTATTTGTTTGGCCGCACAACCGGGTCGGGGTTGTAGCCGTCATTGTATAATTTCTTTTTACTGTTTTTGCTCCTAGGATAGACCCATGGTGGGGTGCACAAACTACCGGGTATCTCGAAGTGCCGAGTGGCCTACTCACGTCATTGAGGGAGGTTGCTTCGCTTCGGGTACCTGGCGGGTAGTTTGCCGCACCCGTAGGGGTCTTGGGTGGGGTATTGGCTATTCATCGCGACCATGTAATCCGCTTTTCGTTACAGGCTCAAACGAATCGCGGATTCCTAGTATATCCAAAGTGTTCATCTGTGATCTGTAATGGATATCATTGCTATATATTTATATATGATAACTATTTAGGTGTTGCTTATGTTTTGCATCCGCGCTAGTCCAGCCCCCGCTCTGTCGTTAGTTAAGTAACCTAACGGGTGATGACGGGGCCCCGTGGCGAATGCGGATGGCATAAGCGTACACCATATTTTGGTTGTTTTCTGCAATGGTAGGATTAAAAGATGAGACACATTAAAATTAATGCAAGAAAATAAACCAAGTAAAAGTCGATTAGAACACTTTGAAAACCACTCGGTTCTTTTCAAAACTAAACTTTTAAATGCGGAGCTTGAACCACTCCTTTTAAAAGCTATCATGTTCCATCGATTATATCAAGTTCACTACGTTCACGGTTTCGCCAAAACCATTCATATCCCTCCATCATTCCACATGAATGGTCAAAAAGTATTCAAGCTATGTAGGTTGGCCAAAGTCAAGGCATAGTGATTGGTAGCTATTGGGTATTCATGTGCAGCATAGGTAGATGCGTTGGTCTGGGACAGTCGTGCTGCCATTTTGGCCAAAGTCAAGGGTAGGTACGGGTGGGTCCAAATTAACCAGGAGAATGACGGGTAGAACTTGACATGTGAGTTATGATATTTTGGCCAAAGTCAAGGTCATAAGAGCATGGGGCAAAAATTCACATCGGGAGTTTCATAAGTACTGAAACTTGCTAGCACTGCATACCATTTGGAGTGTGATGATTCTGGTAGGATTCCTTCAGTTTTATCACGCGATGATATTTGGATCCCGATCCTACTGTGAGTATATGCTACTCCTCGGGAAATCTCTCACTTAACGATCAATGCTATAAACCTAGTAGGTGTCTAGAAAGGTGTTAGCGGGGCTACGCCCACAGGGAAAAGAGGTTACTTAATTAAGGAACTTCGTGAAAGCGTTGGAAAACCTCCCTCGAAATACCGACACTGGCCTGGCTGAATGGTTAAGCAAGTATTGTACGGTGAGATTGATCCCGACTAATTCTTCCTTTATGGTTTGAGGAGAGATTCGAGAGACAGTGGGAGCCATCCTGTTTAGACAAACTAAAAACCACTCTAAACTTGCAAGAGCATCATGCTAAAGTGTGTTTCTTTTCTCTCTCCTAATTGCAGCGACCATTCAACATGACCGGACTTAAGTTATTACTAGATAAAAACATACTGACAGGGCCAAACTACAAAGATTGGCTCAGGAATGTCAAGATGGCAATCACTTACGACAAGTTAGGGTATGTCCTTACCACCAAAGCTCCCCCTGTCCCAGGTCTCACCTCCAGCGTCGCGGATATAGAAATTCGTAAGACATGGGAGATCGATTGCGCGAAGGCCAAATGCCTCGTTCTTGCCTCTATGGACAACGAACATCAGAGGAAGCACGAGAATATGGACTTAGAATCCATATTTCTCCATACAAAAGAACTGTATGGAAAGCAGTCTCGTATCGCAAGATACGAAGTGTCGAAGAAGCTATTTTCGGCAAGATTGGCCGTCGGATCATCGGTAGTGGAATACATGCTTAAGATGATTGGCTACATAGAGGAGCTCGCGGACCTTGGGACCACGTTGGAGAATGAACTCTACACTGACTTGATTCTCCAGTCCCTTCCTTCCACTTACGCCCAGTTTGTCCTAAACTTCAACATGCATGGAAAAGAGGTTGAACTTTCCGAACTTCTGAACATGTTGAGGAGTGCTGAGGGCACCCTACAGAAAGGTAGGGAGACATCCACTTTGTTTGTAGGAGGATCTTCCTCTTTTAGGTCCAGGACGAAAGCCAAGGGAAAGAAGAAGAAAGCTCCCGCCAAACCAAGGGGCGGTGTCAGTAAAGTGGATACGAAGGGAAAGGGAAAGGCAACAAAGGTAGCGGGAAAGCTGGTGGGAAAGGAAGAATGCTTCTACTGTCACAAAAGTGGACACTGGAAACAGGATTGCAAGGCTTGGAAGGCCAGAACCCAGGATCTGAAGCGAGTTGTGGCTTCAGCTTCAGGTGTGTATGTTATTGAAAACTGTCTATCAATAAACTCTACTTCCTGGGTATTGGATACCGGATCAGGATCTCATATATGTAATTCTTTGCAGGCGTTGAGAAAGCGTAGGGTTTTGAAGGCAGGTGATATGACCCTCAGAGTTGCAAACGGAGCTAGCATGGATGCTGAGGCCGTGGGGGACTATCACCTGGGATTGTCAGATGGACACTTTTTGGTTTTGCGTAGTTGTTATTTTGTACTAAATGCAACTTGTAATATCATTTCTGTATCTTTATTGTCTAAAGAAGGTTATGAATTTGCATTTGTAAGTAATGTTGTGAACATTCACCTTAATCAAGTTTTGATTGGGTCAGGTACATTAAACAACGGTATATACGTATTAAACCAACCACAGATTTTCAATGTCCAGAATACACACAAAAGAAAGTCTCCAGAAATCAATAAAACTTTCTTATGGCATTGTAGACTCGGTCACATTACTGAGAGAAGGTTGACGAAGTTACATACAGAAGGATATTTGGATCCGTTCGAATATCAATCGTATGCAACTTGTCAATCCTGTCTCAAAGGAAAGATGACAAAGACTCCGTTCACTGGACACGGAGTAAGAGCGAGCGAGCTCTTGGGACTCGTATACAGCGACGTGTGCGGTCCAATGTCTACGCATGCACGAAGCGGTTATTCTTACTTCATTACTTTTACGGATGACTTTTCAAGGTACGGATATGTCTTCTTAATGAAACATAAATCCGAGGCCTTTGAAAAATCCTCTTTTCCTTCTGCCCAGCTCCCCGAATCCAGGAATACAAGAATGAAGTAGAAAAACAAACAGGCAAAAGTATCAAGGCACTGAGATCTGATCGAGGTGGTGAATACTTGAATGCCGAATTCCTGGGTTACTTAAAAGAGAATGGAATTCTCTCTCAGCTTACTCCTCCATACACTCCGCAACATAACGGTGTATCGGAGAGACGGAACCGAACCCTATTGGATATGGTACGGTCCATGATGAGTAACGCTGAGTTACCGCGATCGTTCTGGGGATATGCGCTAGAATCAGCTGCATACCTTTTGAACCGAGTTCCAACTAAGACTGTGCCTACTACACCATATCAGATGTGGTGTGGGAAGAGACCCTGTCTTAATTGTTAGTGTATATACCCTAGAGGCCATTACTGTATCATACTAGTTTGTATATTACTTGATAAAAGCTTGGGATATTCACAGTTGTATATACAATCTTGCTCGAAATGGTAGTATGCTACATGGTTTGTCTCTACTTCAATATGTGCATGTGTTTCTTTTAGCATATCGCTTATATACATATTAGTAGAGCTCTTAGGATCTTTGCTTGATTACCAGCGTTGTGATGGCGCTCACACTCGTGGGGGCTGGGTAATCCATAATCATATCCTTATACAGGTCCCTAGTCGTTGGACTATCGAGACAGGGCATCGATACTCCGGAGTAGACTAGCGTATGCGCTTCTCATCCCAACATGGGAGACGGTCTGTCCCACAGCCGTCAGTACGTCGTACTTGAGATAGTATGCGGGTGCTCGTTAGGTTACGAGTACACTGGACAGGACTCGTCGGGAACTGTTGGTTGGTATTATACCTATCGTCAGTTATCAGTTCCCTGGTGACATGAGTACAGCTTAGTCCGCTGACTTGACACTGTCACTTCGCCTCGAGTGTGTTCCCACTGCACTTTGATTACTACCCTACCACGGCTCAATGGAGTCGTGCAAACAGGTAGTTTTTGGGTGCAGTCCCGAAGCACTTGGAGGCAGTGACGGTTAGACAGGATTCGTCTCTCCCGGTATTGGGGGTTGACATCGCGCTGTGTCCAGGAGAGCCATTACACAAGTAGTCCCTGGCCAGGGCAAGCGAGATATACTGGTAGGTTTCCAGTGTTATCTCAGGGTGTTCTGGGCTACACTCCGACACGACTTGTACCGCTATTAGGGGACTGACGTTCACCGCCCCCTAGGCCCGCCATGCGATGTATCAGACGAACAGACCGGACTGTACGGAGACTGTCACATACAGGCTCAGTAGGAGTTCAGATGGGGTCACCTCGTCAGTCTTCTTATCGGCATCTACCTGGGGACCGTTACGTACAGCTAGTGCCGCTTGCGGTCTGTGGTTAAACCCACTGCCAGCGTAGTGTCGAGTCTTTAGAGTCCCACACAGAGAGCTATTCGCCTTTAGGCAAAATGAGTAGAGATCGCATGGTTTTGCGACAGGGTTCGTTCACATCCGCGCACTTATGCACATTTGCTGTCCGGACAGCTTATACTAGCGGGCTTTGGTTTAAGCCAGATCCTAGTATATGATTTGGGATTGGTTTTATCTCTTTGTATTCGTGTTCCTCGGATCACGAATGCGGGTGCGTATGCACAGTTGATTGAGTCAGAGGAAGAGGACTTTGATTAGGGTTAATGACCATTGTCATTTTATTAACCCTAATGCTTATGTGTGTATTATAATTAATTGATATTAGCTATATATATAATTGTGCATGGTTAGGGTTATTGACATTTTGACCATACTTGACTTGTTGACCTTAGTTGACATGTTGACCATCATCATTCCATATAAAAGATGCTCTTTGATCCTTGCAATTTTCATTTAATGTGAAATGATAATGGTCATGTCATGATTAACCATGACAATTATCTAGCTAATTATCTATTTTTTATAATTCACACATATATGTGAGAATGGCTTATTATTCTCTCATTCTATCATATACTTTCTCTCTCTTGCTCTTCCTCTTCCTCAAGCTCTCCCCTCTCATGTGTTGAGAAACACTTGAGCTTGAGAGAAAACCTCTTCTAGATAATCTCTACTCTCATCTAGGGTTCTAGGATTAGCACTTCTAGCACCTTAGTTACTTCTAGCTTGAAGTTGAAGCCAAAGGTTGAGGCTTTCGGGTGGATCCTTCTTCGACTCGAGAAGGCGATAAGGCGATCTCTTTCTTACACTTCAAGGAGCAAGGAGAGAAGGACATAAAGCCCTAGGTATAACCATTCTTCCTTGTAGCTAATTTCTAGTTAGCTTTTAGTTAGTTTTGTTTAGTAAAGATCCCGACTTTGTCTAGTCCATGTTGCCTAGAGCAGTAAAAATCCGATTTTTATTCCGTTTTCCGTCTCCCCGCAAGCACCGGGGTGGGCAACGTGGACTTACATTAATCACATTAAGACATGGGGATGTCCAGTTTTTGTCAAAAAGCAGCATGCGGACAAGCTCGAGGCACGCTTAGTACAGTGCAAGTTTGTGGGATATCCAAAGAACTCCAAGGGATATTTCTTCTATTGCGAAGAGGAACAAAAGGTTTTTGTTTCTCGCCATGCCCACTTTCTAGAACACCAGTTCTTGGAAAAGGAAATTAGTGGGAGCGCAATAGAACTGGAAGAAATTCCAGAACCATGAGCTATTACTGAAAGCTTAGTAGAACAAGAGGGTTCGAAAGATCAGGACATTCCCACGCCACTCCGCAGGAGTAGTAGGCAGTCTCATCCGCCCGAGAGATACTACGGTTTTCTCATAGACGGGGATAGAGAGGATTGCATCATAGATTGTGATGAGCCTACTAGCTTCCAGCAAGCCATTCAGAGCGTTGACTCGGTAAAATGGCTGGATGCAATGCGGACCGAAATGGAGTCCATGTACACCAACAAAGTATGGATGTTGGACATTGCTCCAGATGGGGTAAAACCCGTAGGATGCAAGTGGATCTTCAAAAGGAAGATTGGTGTAGATGGACAGGTCGAGACCTATAAAGCTAGACTTGTTGCAAAGGGTTTTCGTCAAAGACCTGGTTTGGACTATGACGAAACTTTTTCTCCAGTGGCTATGCTGAAATCCATTCGGATCCTTCTTGCCATTGCTGCCTTCCACGATTATGAGATTTGGCAGATGGACGTAAAGACCGCTTTTCTAAATGGAAATTTAGAGGAGTGTGTCTATATGGACCAGCCAGAGGGTTTCATTCAGAGTGGGAGCAGCGGAAAGGTGTGCAATTTGCTCAAGTCCATTTATGGACTAAAGCAGGCATCGCGGAGTTGGAACATCTGTTTTGATGAGACGGTCAAGGAATTTGGCTTTATCAAAAATCCAGATGAACCATGCATCTATTGTAGATTTGTAGCGAGAACTGTAGTATTCCTCGTTTTATACGTGGATGACATTCTCTTAATAGGAAATGACATTCCTATGCTACAATCTGTCAAAGTGTTCTTGTCACACAGGTTCTCCATGAAAGACCTGGGTGATGCCTCATACATTCTGGGTATCCGGATCTACCATGACAGATCTAAGAGGATATTAGGACTCTCACAGTCCAGGTACATCGACACCATACTGAAAAAATTCGGTATGGAAGATTCCAAGCGCGGTAATCTACCGGCTTGTCACGGGATCACCCTCTCCAAAGAGATGTCTCCCAAGACTGATTTGGAGAGGGATAGCATTTCTATTATACCTTACGCTTCTGCGGTAGGCTCTATAATGTATGCGATGTTGTGTACCAGACCAGATGTAGCTTATGCACTGAGTGTGGTAAGCAGGTATCAGTCAAACCCTGGAGAGAAACACTGGATAGCGGTAAAGAACATTCTCAAGTACCTGAGAAGGACTAAGGAGATGTTCTTGGTATATTGCGGAAAAGACCTCCAGATTGAGGCCTTTGCTGACTCCAGCTTCCAGAGTGACAAGGATGATTCCAAGTCCATGTCGGGTTTTGTCTTTACCCTCAATGGAGGGGCGGTGTGTTGGAAGAGCTCCAAACAGGAAACCGTTGCTGACTCGACTATGGAAGCGGAATACATCGCTGCATCTGATGCCGCAAAAGAAGCTGTCTGGAAGAGGAAGTTCTTGAAAGAACTTCAGGTGGTTCCATCCATTGTTGATCCAATACCTCTGTATTGCGACAACAACGGGGCTATAGCTTTAGCGAAGGAACCCAGGTCCCATCAGAAATCCAGACACATCTTGAGGCGGTATCACCTGATCAGGGAGATCGTGGATCGCCAGGAGATCTAGGTTCGGAGGGTTGCTTCAGAAGATAACACTGCAGATCCATTCACGAAGGCCTTACCCTAGACTCAGTTCGAGCGGCTGATCGAGATGATAGGTCTTCGATACGCCAGTACATGGCCGTAGTGCAAGTGGGAGATTGTTAGTGTATATGCCCTAGAGGCCATTACTGTATCATACTAGTATGTATATTACTTGATGGAAGCTTGGGATATTCACAGTTGTATAGACAATCTTGCTCGAAATGGTAGTATACTACTTGGTTTGTCTCTGCTTTAATGTGTACATGTGTTTCTTTTATTATATCACCTATACATATTAGTAGAGCCCTTAGGATCTTTGCTTGATTACCAGCGTTGTGATGGCGCTCACACTCGTGGGGGCTGGGTAATCCATAAGCACATCCTTATACAGGTCCCTAGTCGTAAGACTATCGAGATAGGGCATCGATACTCCGGAGTAGACCAGCGTATGCGCTTCTCATCCCAGCGTGGGAGACGGTCTGTCCCACAGCCGTCAGTACGTCGTACTTGAGATAGTATGCGGGTGCTCGTTAGGTTACGAGTACACTGGACAGGACTCGTTGGGAACTGTTGATTGGTATTATACCTATCGTCGGTTATCAGTTCCCAGGTGACATGAGTACATCTTAGTCCGCTGACTTGACACTGTCACTTCGTCTCGAGTGTGTTCCCACTGTACTTTGATTACTACCCTACCACGGCTCAAAGGAGTCGTGCAAACAGGTAATAGTTGGGTGCAGTCCCGAAGCACTTGGAGGCAGTGACGGTTAGACAGGATTCGTCTCTCCCGGTATTGGGGGTTGACATCGCGCTGCGTCCAGGAGAGCCATTACACAAGTAGTCCCTGGCCAGGGCAAGCGAGATATACTGATAGGTTTCCAGTGTTATCTCAGGGTGTTCTGGGCTACACTCCGACACGACTTGTACCGCTATTAGGGGACTGACGTTTACCGCCCCCTAGGCCCCCCATGCGATGTATCAGAAGAACAGACCGGACTGTACGGAGACTGTCACATTCAGGCTCAGTAGGAGTTCAGATGGGTTCACCTCGTCAGTCTTCTTATCGGCATCTACCTGTGGACCGTTACGTACAGCTAGTGCCGCTTGCGGTCTGTGGATAAAGCCACTGCCAGCGTAGTGTCGAGTCTTTAGAGTCCCACACAGAGGGTTATTTGCCTTTAGGCAAAATGAGTAGAGGTCGCATGGTTTTGCGACAGGGTTCGTTCACATCCGCGTACTTGTGCACGTTTGCTGTCCGGACAGCTTATACTAGCGGGCTTTGGTTTAAACCAGATCCTAGTATATTATTTGGGATTGGTTTTTATCTCTTTGTATTCGTGTTCCTCGGATCACGAATACGGGTGCGTATGCACAGTTGACTGAGACAGAGGGAGAGGACTTTGATTAGGGTTGATGACCATTGTCATTTTCTTAACCCTAATGCTTATGTGTGTATTATGATTAATTGATATTAGTTAAATATAATTGTGCATGGTTAGGGTTGTTGACCATTTGACTATCTTGACTTGTTGACTTAGGTTGACATGTTGACCATCATCATTCCATATAAAAGGTGCACTTTGATCCTTGTAATTTGCATTTAATATGAAATGATAATGGTCAAGTCTTGATTAACCATGACAATTATCTTGCTAATTATCTATTTACATAATTCACACATATATGTGAGAATGGTTCATTATTCTCCTCATTCTATTATATAGATTCTCTCTCCTCCTCTTCCTCTCTCTCTAGCTCTCCCCTCTCATAAGTTGAGAAACACTTGAGCTTGAGATAAACCATTCTAAGATACTCTCTACTCTCTTCTAAGGTTCTAGGATTAGCACTTATAGCATCTTAGTTACTTCTAGCTTGAAGTTGAAGCCAAAGGTTGAGGCTCTCGGGTGGATCCTTCTTCGACTAGAGAAGGCGACAAGAAGATCACATCTTTCACTCCAAAGGAGCAAGGAGAGAAGGACATAAAGCCCTAGGTATAACCTTTCTTCCATGTAGCTAAAACTAGTTAGCTTTGTAGTTAGTTTTTGTTTAGCAAAGATCCTCCTTTTGATAGTCCATGTTGCCTAGTTCGATAAAAATCCGATTTTTATACCGTTTCCGCCTCCCCGCAAGCACTGGGGTGGGCAACGTGGACTTACAATTTGGTTGGGCAGACAGTTGAGGAGGTTAATAGATTTTGGAATCATATTAAAGCAGCACGAGACCGACAAAGAGTTGGGCAGATAAATCGAGAAGACCTCTAGAGTTCGCCATTGGTGATTTGGTATTCTTGAAAATATCACCTACTAGAGGGGTGAATCGTTTCGGAAGTCGAGGAAAGCTCAGTCCTCGATTCATTGGACCTTTTGAGATCTTGGAACGTGTTGGAGAAGTGGCTTATCGTTTGGCGTTACCGCAGTCCTTGGCGAATGTTCATGACGTGTTTCACGTATCTCAACTCCGTAAGTATGTTTGAGATGAAACACGTGAGTTGGATCATTCGGAGTTGTTTGTACGAGAAGATTTGTCTTTCGAGGAGCGACCGATGTCGACTATGGATCGAAGAGAAGACGTTCTTAAGAACAAGGTTATCCCTCTTGTGCTGGTTTCTTGGGAAATCGCTCGCTTGGAGAGTCAACTTGGAAACGAGAAGATGTAGTCTGTCAGAAGTTTTCACATCTATTCTTGCAGTTTCTTGATTGTTTATCCTTTCTTGTTCTGGGAATTTCGAGGACGAAATTCTTTTGTAGTTGGGTATAATGTAACACCCGAGTCCATTTATACCAATTCCAGTTCTCGTATTTCTTTATTCGTGATACTCTTGCTTTAACGTATTTTTGGGTACGAATTGTATTTTACACCTTACATTGCATTCGACCCGACCCGCTTGCTTGAACCTGTTTGATTCTTATTTATGAATCGCCCTGACTTGTTTTGTAGACTTGTGCAATTTCAACTTTATCGCATGCTGGCATTTTATCTGGCATGTCATCTTTTACCATATAACCTTTTAAGTCACGAAAAATATTTTAAAATTACATTTCATATCCTGCATGATACCCCTAACCCCGTGGTAGCATCCGCGCATCTTTTTCTCGTCCCGTTCAGTGAAACGGACGTGTTTGGATGGCTACGCGCACGTACGAGCATCCGTTCTTGGGGGTATGCATTTTTTTTGACTGGACATTCATTTTGAAATTTGGAAGTTGCATATATTTTTAATATTTTAAATCTGAATTTTTAGACCCGACTTGGACGTGATTTGGAGTAAGTTTGTATTTGCCAAAATCTAAAACGGACTAATATTATAATATTATATTCTAATATCTTTTCAAACTATTATAATCTTTAATAAAACTAAATTATTCCTAAAACATATTTTTTCCTCTCTCTCTCTCTCTGTCTCTCTCTCTCCCGATTCTCTCTCTCTCTCTCTCTCTCCCGATTCTCTCTCTCTCTCCCCCTGGTTCTCTCTCTCTTTCCCCTACATAAATATTTCTTTAATAAACATATATTTTTTTATACAGGTTCACATTTCTTTAACAAACATATATTTTTTTTATACAGATTCACATTTCTTTAACAAACATATATTTTTTATACAGATTCACATGCACGTATCTTTCTTCTCCTTCTCTAATTTCTTTTTCCCACCTCACGCAAACCCTCGAACCTACGCCCGCGCCGCGCCCATCGCCCGTCGCCTCGCCGTCGACCTCAACGTCGGCGCCAACACCACCTCTTTTCTTCTCCTTCCTCCACTTCCCTTCACTCTTCTCCTGAGCCCCTGCAAGCAGCCCTCTCTTTCTCCCCTTCCTCTTTTGTTCCTTCTTCTCTTTTCTTTATCTCTTCTTGGATGTCTTTTTCTGGTGATCGCCGGAAACACATCATCGTCGCCTTCGTTTCCCTCGCCTTGCCTCTGTCCTCAAACACCAATCACAGAGCCAATACCCATAACCCATTCCTTCTTCCTTCTATTTTCTTTCTTTCCATTTTTCTTGCTTTCTTGAATCGGGTCTCGGCCGTCTCATCGGAGTCGTGCATGTCGTTGACGACCCGGGCGACCCAGAAGACGTTCTCGTGCAGTGTGGTCACTTCTTGGATAGGCTGGTTCCGTTCCGGGCACGCGTGTGTGCATCGCAGCTTTTACCGACATTGGACGTTGCAGCGCGTATCCATCGCGTGATCCATCAAGGCAAGTTAATCTTTCTACATGCTATTTAAATCATTATATACCTATTCTAATATATTTCATACCTGTAGTTTAAATCTAGTACCCCATGTATCATTTTATAACATTTCGATGTTCCGTTTGCATCCGTTTATATCATTTTAGATCTAGAACATGGAAACTTATCTTGTTGCATATTAGATTACGTTATACTGCATCCATACCAATATTTATATCACGTATTGCTTAGTGGTATATCCCATGTTACCATTTTATAGTTTTATAACTGCGGATACCCATTTGTATCCATTCCATTTAGAATATATATCATTGTATCCATAGATCACTTAAATATATAACACTGTGATATTGACACCCCATGTTTAATAAATTGCACCCTATTCAGTTGGGAACTATAAACGTAACCATACTTATATTTTAAATCACATAATAACTGTTTGCATAGTTTATGGTACCCTTATACAGTTTTACCCTATTGGACACCCGTGTGCATCTAACCTGTTTTACATATAAGATTGCATCACTAGGCCATTTAATACCTGCTAATGAGATTGTAGGATTCCATCTTCATTAAGTGTATAATACTAATGTTGAAGCTGTAACTCTAACCCTAATCGATAACCATACATCCTTATAGTTAGCCGATACCTGTGTGCATATCATCTTACATGTTCCAGTTTATTGTGCTATTAGTACCCATGCTTGTTTAGTTATAATCATGTGTATGTTAGTTTGATTATGAGTACTCACATGAATGCATCTTGTGCTTTCTGACATGACTTGTTGCACTTCCTACTTGATATGACATGGTACCGCACATTCTTGACCTGACATGACACCTTTATACATTACCTGGCTTGACCTGATGTACCATGGCTTTACCTGTTACCTGATCTTGTGTCTAATGCCAACAAACCTGACCTGTTGTCCTCACGGACCGTTCATGTTGTCTATCTAGACAAACCTGTACCTGTCTGATCCTGTGTCGGCATTAGCTCGAGATTATTTAATACTTGACTTGAACATTTATAACTTGGGGGTATGGGGAAATCAGTATTGTAACTGAACGTAACTCAAAGGGCCATTCCATTGTTTGCCGTTTTTCCGGGCGTTACGGAATACCCATTGTTTGTCGTTTTTCCGGGCGTTACGGAATACCCATTGTTTGCCGTTTTTCCAGGCGTTACGGAATGCCATTGTTTGCCGTTTTTCCCGGCGTTACAGAATACCCATTGTTTGCCGTTTTTCCGGGCGTTACGGAATAATCACCGACGAGTTACGACGAGGATTACATTACTTGGTTTCAAAGACTTGAGAGTAGTTCACCCAATAGATCAGTTTAGATAACTCACTACACATTACCCCCTGTCCTTACTTGTATCACTGTTATACTTACCTTTTATGTTCATACTTGCATGTAATGCTACCCCTGTTTATATTATTGCTTGATGTTATGTCGCGCTGATGTCTGGGTTTTGCATGGCCCAGAGTATTCTACCTTTGTTGCAGACTGACCAGGAGTATTGCCGTTGTTAGACCGAGCGGTGAAGTTCCTGTCGGTATGTAGTTTTACTTTCCAGGTGTTTCATTTATTGTATCTTCGCTTCCGCATATCATTGTTTTCTTGATTCATTCATTCTGGCTCATGGACATGTACTGGATCGTTTAGTTTACTTTACTGTTCTTGATATCTCTACAGCCGTAATGTGACTGTGGAGGGATTTTTCCTATACACAGGTAGCATGGTTGGCTATGTCACGTGCCTATTCGAGCGTACTCTGGGAAGCGGAGCGTGACAGTCTCCCTAAATCAGGTCACGCTTCCCAAAACTGTATGTGGTTGCTGTTCAGATCCTTCACACTTAACGGAAGAATGTCTTATGAATGCATCGTTTCAAACTAATGCTGCTTTTCAGCAGCGACCTAGAAACGATCCTTATTCTTCCACGTACAATCAAGGATGGAGGAATCATCCTAAGTTTGCTTGGAACCAAAACCAACAAAGCAATTATCAAAGACCCCCACCACAGCAACCACAAACACAAAGTCAGCTCCACTTTCAGTCATAAAATTTTCAAAATCCGGCCAACACTTCTACACCACAAGTGGCCGGTACTGATAACTCTTCACTCGCACAAACTTTGGATATGTTTATGAAACATTCCATGCAAATGTCGGCTGATATGAAGTCTTCTATTGATACCCTAACGAAAGACTCCGCCTCCCACGGTGAGAGTATTAAATCAATAGAAAACCAAATTGCACAGTTGAACGCCGCAATGAGTGCGAGAGAGAAAGGGAAACTCCTATCTCAACCCATACCTAATCCTGGCCACTCACAAAGTTATAATGTGAGTGTCGTTACTACGTTGAGATCGGGGAGAGTGTTGAATAACTGAGTGGGTGAGCAATGTGATGATGTTAGTGACACCAATGATACCCCAGCTTCTTCTTCTTCCCCTAATTCGTCTAGTCTCCCACCTTCATCCGAGCCTATTCTTCGTTTTCCCCAAGGCTCGAACCCTTCGCCCATTTCCTCGAATCTACCTAAAACGATCCCCACTCCAATTCTGGGATCCACTCCATCCCTACAATCCTCTCCAATGTTGGACCAAACCCTTATTGATAAAGCACCTTATCTAAACAGGTTAAGGGGCAACAGACCAAGTCCACAAATGGAGAAGATTGTGGAAATTTTTAAGCAGATTAACATCAATATCCCTCTCCTAGATGCTATACAACAAGTCCCGGCTTATGCGAAAATTCTCAAGGACTTGTGCACTAGGAAGAGGAAGACTCAAGTGCCAAAAAAGGTGTTCATGTCAAAGACTGTAGACACAGTTTTTCCCCAACAATTACCTAAGAAACGTAAGGATCCTGGCTATCCTACTATTTCTATTTCTATTGGGGATAAACACATTAGCCGTGCTTTACTTGACCTTGGCACAAGTGTTAACTTGCTTCCGTATTCTGTTTATGAGCAATTAGGGATCGGAGAGTTAAAACCTGCGCATTGCACTCTTCAGATGGCCGATCGATCTATCACCCAACCTAGGGGTGAGCTAGAGGATGTGTTAATCAAAGTCGGGGAATTCATATTTCCCGTGGACTTTATTGTTTTAGATACACAGCCTGTGGCAAACCCACGCAATCAAATCCCGGTGATACTTGGTCGACCCTTTTTGGCCACTTCCAACGCAGTAATCAATTGTAGAAACTGCTATATGACCCTATCCTTTGGAAAGAAGTCAACTGAGCTTAATATTTACAAGTTGGGAAGTGAGCCCTCCGAACCCTATGCTTATGTGTGTTCTGTCGAATTAATGGATGTCGATAGCAGCGAATTTGATCAACCTCATGACACTGACTCTTTTCATATATTGTTGCTTGACCCAACCATGTATTATACATACACGGACTTTTCCACCGAGTTGTCCGGGTCAACATCTAACGCTGATGAGGAACTTTTTATAGAGTCTGACGATCACCCCGTTTTTTCTGATGAGATTATTCTTCGGGGTATCGATGAAAGCTTTGAGGAATTTTTCGCTGATGAACTCGCATTTTTACAAGACACGGGTGTTGAGATGAATCAACTCCAAGACGAAGAAATTGAACCTCCACCCCTTCTTCTGGACAATCATGATAATGCGAGTAATCCATCATCACTATCACTGTGTCGTCTCTCCAAAACGAGATGCAAACACATTCTATCCCACCTTTTATCTCCTCCCCACTTCTTCACGTCAATAGGTGACATGTTCTTCCACCAACCTTGGTGCTTCATCGATAAAATTTTTGAATGGTTGGTGTTGACTTTCGGTCTTTGCAAAGCTTGGCATTGACCAATAACCTTGACCCCCTCGTGTGATTTTAAAAAGCTTAACATTGTTCAACTTAAGTTTGGGGGGGGGGTTATATTTTGGCTCTTGAAAGAAAAAGAATTTTTATAAGATTGTGAGCCAAAAAGAAGTTTGGGGGAGGATTTCACTGTCATTATTTTTGTTGCCCCAGTTAATAAATTTTTCCTCCCAAGTTACAGGTTTCTGCGATTTAATAGATGGCAACAGTGAGGACATTGTTGTAAACAAGTTTGGGGGAGGTTTGTGCTTATTTTGAAATTTTTTCTGTTATAATAAAAGATTAGATAGTGAAAAATTACATCCAAAAGATAGGAATAGTTTAAGAAAACCAAGAAAATTAGAAGTTTTCTTAAACGAACTAGTAATAAGTAGTTATGAGCTGTTGTCCCAAGGGTTAGTAAGATGAAAGAAGTCACTAATCTGAGAATAAAAATAAGTCTAAAAAATAGTTTCTATTCTGGAAGCCAAACATTTGAATGTTGATACCCTACTATATGCACTTACACGCGTCTTGAAACTCGCGATAGTAGAGGATACCTTAAAATGCTCTTGTCTAAAATCCAAAAGTATGAAGGAAATAATAAAAGAAAATGAATAAAATATAAAATGGTGAAGACAAAAATGAACACTGGTTTTGTTATCGCCAAGGCAGCAATAAAAAAATATAGCGAGGGTGCTTCATCACCTAGTGCCTTAGACCAACTGGTCTGGGAGTCACTGCTAAGCCTTAGGTGGTGCAAGACGAGGAGAACATATAATAAGTAAGCACATGAGTAATCGGTCGATTAGTACCTCAAGAAGTATTAACGGTCGCATGAAAATGTGTGAGCAAATCTAAATATTCATCAAATTAAAAAGTATTGAGGTAGATGGACAAGAGTATGATAGCTTGAATTGAATTTTCCGAGTGTAGGGATGTTCTATTCACACACGTAGGGGTATATGATCGATGTTTGGATGAAAGATAGGAATGAAGAATAAAGACGATGTTTTATTGAGGGATGATGTGATTTCTAACATTTTTTTCATGACTATTAAGATAGGGCTCATGCCAACTGAAAAGCTAGTGTAGTTGGAAACTCTAAATTTTCAAAGTATTTCATTTATGGTTCTTATCTTTATATGTAAATTTTACCATCTCTCTTTTATAGGATTTTGTGGGTGTAATCCGCTGAAAACCCTCAGAAGACAACACTCCTCCTACTAGGGACACCTAGAGGTTTAACGGCTTGTTGCACGTGCTCAGTGCAATCGTGTTTGCCTTCGAAAGTGTGCTTAGTTTTCTCCTTTCTTTTTCTCCTTCTCTTGAATAAACTAGTTTGCTCGGGACGATCAAACATAAGTTTGGGGGTATTTGTTCAGTTGATAAAACTGCACATTTGTTATTACATTTTTCCTACTATTTCTATACTAGAAAAGATGTTTATTATAATATATGATACATATGAGGGCTTATCTATAAAAATACTATTTTTCATGTGTTGATATATTATAATTAACATTTGGTAGGAAAATGTATGCAAAAATACCATTGACCAAATCTTAATGTTGAAATTAATATCTCAATAAAACAAAACTCCACTAATATTATTTGTTGAGATTGTGCAGAATTTTTCAGGGCTAAAAATCAAGGGAATCAAAGTTGTTAAGAGCAAACCTGCCTAATTAAGAAAGCAAACTAAGAAATCAAGGCTGGCAGCAACAAAGAAAAGATTTCCAAATTCCAGAGGTTCCAAAGATCGACACGTGTCATGATGATGAAAGCCAAAAAGACCAAATCAATTGAGCGCACTATTTGGCTGCGGATCCGCGGACAAACCCCCCTATTGGCCGCGGATCCGCCGCATGCCAGAGGAGTTGAGAGCTGTAATTTTGTTGTTAGGATCATAACTACTTGCTTCCAAATTAGGAAGCTAAGTTTCTGGCTTTGGGACTATGAATAAAGACCGAGAGCCTCTTGGAAAAATCAACAAGTCGACGAGATCATGAAGTCCAAGACGGCTCACGCATCCAGGCTGATCATCAACGGTTCATCTACCTTCTTAGAAGAGATCGAGAAGCAAACTAGTATTTGTAATCATTTTCTAAGGGAACAAAGTGTAATGAGTTTTGTTGATTAATAAAGATAGTTCTTTTTCTTATTCTATTTCTTTGTAGTTTCATTATGAATTCTCTCTCCATCTCTTCTTCTCCCAACATGCGTGAGTAATTCTCCGCTTGTTAGGGTTCGTAGGATTATGGTAGGTTAATGGATGATGAATATACCTAAACCCTTTTTACGTCCTATAAAGTTTATAAATTTTATTAAAAGAATCATTAACATCCTAATCGGGCGCGCTACCAATTCATTGTTAGTCTCGACCGCGATTAGAGATTAGATTAATGATTGTTTTGGTAAAGGCTAGATATGAACGGAGTTCCATGTCGAGATAGGGGTTAAGAGTGGGATTTCTTTTCCCTCCAGAAACCCTAATCTACATACATCACTGTCGTTCTAGTTTTAAATCTATTAAAGGATAAAAAGGGTAATTTTTAATTAATCATCCATAACTACTAAATCCTAATGAACCCTACAAGCCCCCTTTTTATATAAACTTACCTCCGTAGTTTATCTAGATCTATATTTTGCAGTAGTGTTTAAACGTAGATCTAGATCCTACAATCATTCTTCAATATTCTTTATTCTTCCTCCTCTCTTTCTCAACACATCTAAAGTAAGAATAAAAAGTTCAACGTTTCCCAGAGGACGATCCGTACTCACCTCGGTCTAGCTACGCGCGACACCGTTCTGATTGCGGTTAAACAATTTATCAAACAAATCAGCATTTCCTGGAGCTTTTGATGTTGTTCCTGAGCTTTTGTCAGGGACCGAGTTTGCGGTCGATGACCTACGGAAGCACGCCTTTCCTCTTTCCCGTAAGCCATGTAAACCGTATGCATGATTATGCCCCCAGACTTGGGGCGTTTAGGTCCATTGCCTTTGGAGTTTGCCGCAGGCGGTGGAATTTTCTCCAGCCTCGTCCTTTTGTTGGAGGTTGAAGTTGAAGGAGCACCTGTGTAGAAGACGTCCCTCGCTGTATGACGGAGGAATAGCCTTTCTCCTGCCGAACCTTCATTTTCTTCAGTCGGCGAAAGTAGTTTTGATCAATCACGGAGTCCAAGACTTTTCGCCAGACTCTATGAATTTAGGAGGAGAGCCATTGACAGGGCTGCTCCGGCTTTGCCTGTACTGTGGTTTCTGCAGGCGGGGGCGATTTTTTAGCACTGCCGTTGGAGAGTTCTTTCGCACCCTCCTGAGCAGATGAAAGATGTTCCCGGTTGAAACAGCAGCATCAACTTTCACTATTGGAGCTGGCGGAGTAAGTCCAGAGGGGGAGTTTCCCCCAGCTTTTCTCACCCGGTGCCAGTGGCGACGTTGAGCGTGTCTTCCAGAGGGGACCGCCTCAGTTTTGGAAGCGGCTTTTTCATGTCCCTGGCTTTCGTGAGGGACCGTTGCAGGTGTCAGCTTGTTGAAAACTGACGTCCGTAGCAGAGTTTGCGAAGGAACGGTCAATCTTTCGAAGACCGATCTTCTGGTGGGGGAAGCACTTTTGACGACTTCACCTGCAAGAAGAGTTGGGAGGGCTATCCATTTTGAGGCAGCCCCTTCAGGTTTGACGAACTTCTTTGTGAGCCCGTTTTGGTTCTGGCTCAGCCTGTCGAAAACTGAGACATCTGAGCTTCGGCTCAGCCTGTTCAAGACTGAGGCATCGTATTTGGATGACCTGTTGAGAGGGGCCGTGGTGGTTGCAAGTCGATCGAAGACCGAATTCCCGAGAGCTTCCTCTTACGGCACTGGGACGCTGAAACCCATTGGCGGGAGCATGGTCCCGAAGAACAATGCAGTAGTGGCTTATGTAACTTGCCCTACCAGCATTGAAAAGATGGAGGCCGCGTTGGGCCCGTAAGTCACTCCTCTAATTGGGGCGGATCGGGAGCTGTTGTTGCAAGAGCAGTTGGAAGCCATTGATGTTCTCTTCTTCTGCACAGGAGCAAGACACCAAATCTTAGTATCTCGAATCCAAGGGAAACCATAACGAACCGTGATTTTGTTCGCGAAACAAGACACGCGAAGTGTGGAGTGGAAAGAGGAAAATATCCCACCCGACGTGATAGAATCTGTTCACCAACGGAAACAGAGACGAACTAGGATGGATCGTCTTGCCTGAGTTCTGGGGGAAGATGCTATTTGGATTTATCCGTCCACCTCTCCGAAGATGCCAAATTGATTTATGACACCGTATATCAGAGGTTTGGACAGACGCGGCCGTTATATAAGACTTTATCAGATTCCCCTTCGTTTGCGAGGAGTTTTTTGATTGCGGGGACGCTCTTCCCTGCAGGTGCAAGCCCCTGCAGTCAATTACGTTACCGCATCCTGATAACCACTTTCTCCCGCTCCGGAGGTTCACTTAGTGTCGTGTGTATGTTTGTTTTATTTTGGTTGCCCGTAGATTGTATACGGATACTATTTTATGTTGTCGTCCGTAGGGCGTGGATTAGTCCAAATCCGTATATTTTAGATTTGGGTTTTTTAAGAACCGTTAATCTATTTTGAGATTAAGATTGACTTAAATGTATGTGAGCATTTGGGGCTCGATTTGTTTTTGTTAAGGATACATTAGTCCAATTTGAAACTAAGATCCATTTAATGAGGTTTCAGGATCATTTTTATTTAGGATCCAAAAAAAGAGCGTTTGGGCTCTATTATTTTAGTTTAAGGACGTTTCGGTCCATTATCGCCATTTTGGAGGCGAATGTTAGTTTAGGGACATTTCGGTCTTTTATCCATCTTGCGCACACGTGTATTTGTTACGTGACGAAGCGAACAATGGTGATATGGAATGCACCCAATTTGGGGTATGATCCGGTTTGAGGTGTGCACATCAATTTAGAAGTGCACCAAAGAGTTGTTGGTTGTCGGGACCCGCCACCTCTCTGAAGATGTTAAAGAATTACAACGACATATATCAGAGGTGTGGAGAGATGTGCCCTTAAACCAAATTCCATATTTGAGGAAAAAAGGGGGTTGTTGTAGACCTAAGAAATGTTAGTCATGTTTGAGAATAAAATTATCTTAGGAGATATAAGATGAATATCATTTGGGATATCATCAATGGGAGACCACTAGTCATTTTTGAGACTAAGGTCAGTTTGGGAAAACACGAGCAATTTGGGCTCGGTTATTTTAGAATTAAAGAGGTTTAACCTCAGGAAATTTAGCCAATTTGTCCTGAGATTAGGTTTCCATAAATACCCAACAGTGGTAAGCACTGAGGAATACAGTGCTCACGTGCGTTTCACGTGGGCACTGGATTAGTGTTAAGCACTAGAGTTTTGTGGCACTCATGTGATACGCGTGAGGCACCCAAATATGGGCACTTCCCATTGGGTTTTATCTCCACTTCTTTTTTTTACAGAAGTGCTAAACACTTGGCTAACATTCTCATGCAAAACACGTGACTGCCCTTTTTCTTTTTGATACTGGGGTGGTTTAACACTCACGTGAGAAACTCATGAGGCAGTTTTAGTTGCTCTCTTTGTTCGTTTAAAGCACTCAAGTGGGAAATACGTGAGGGTTCAAAATAGTGCTAAGCACTAACGCTTCTGGTTTTGAAGATCTTGGACTATCATCACTGTTTTTTTAATGGGAGAATTAACTTCTTTAAATATAGGGTTAAACCCTAATTTTTGGAGGAATTAAATTCATATATGTTCGCGTTCTTCTTCTCTCTTGTTTTTTATAAGTTAATTCTTTTCCCTTAGATTTTGAATCTGCAGAGCAAAATATCCCCGATGAGAATTAAATTCTCAACTTGTGGGGAGATTTGCTTCTGCCAATCTCAACTGGGGAAAGAACTGAGTTCTTAAATAAAGGGTTAAATCCTTAAATAGGTAAAGGAGAGACTGTAACGACTCTGTTTATAATGTACAGAAAATTTTTAAAGTTAATGCACAAATGGAGTATTTGTAAATCCTGAGCACAAGTTATAAGTTTAAGTTGTTTAAGAACAGCAAGAAAGCACTTGTAGTTTATTGGTAAAGCCTTGCACTGCTGTGACGTAGCCCCTGTGTTCAAATCCCCTCAGCCACATATTATTTTTGCTGATTTTTTTTAAAACTTTTTTGAAAGCCCAAAAGTTTACACGTGCAATACACGTAAAATGAAAAGTCACTGAAAAATCAAACATGTGCAAAATGATATTAACTACGACTAGGACACGTGGCATTCATCCGACGTCCCAACTCAAAGATTGGACCGGCGAAATCCTTCAAACGGTCGGCGCCGCCGGGCCCCCCCCGTCCCTAATGCCTCCAATTTTTGCTCGAGCACCCCTTGGACTCCCCCCACTAACCCTAGTCTGTTTGTTTTCCCTGCACATTAACAGAGAATTAAAATGAAGCATTAATCCAAAATGTTAATGCATTTTAATTCCATTCTTCAATCCTCAAAACCCTAATTTCTCCTATAAATATCACCCTACACCCTAGCCCTCATCATTATGAAATCTCTTGTTAAAACTCTCAAAATTTTCTAAGTCCAAAAAGTTATACAAGTGGAGTTAGCACAAGGTCAAGTTCCGGCGACGTTTCGGGACAAATCTGGTGACACCGCGACTCCATGAAGCCATCAAACATTCCCTCAACCTCTCCTCTCTTATCCAAACTTGTAAGTCCCCTCTACTCTCTTCTTTTCACCTCTCAAAACTTCTTCGTTTCAATGATATCGGTAAGTGGAGTTATACCGACATTCATCTCTAAAACTTCTTAAACTAACAATTTTTTCTTAAGAACTATTTATCTAAATCATTGTACTTAGTTTGTTAAACATTAAACTATAATTAGAAACAAATTTCAATTCAAAACTCCATATAAAAAAAACTTGTATTGCACTTTTACGGTTAAATATCACAAACTTTCTATTCGACATTACTTCATCATATAGCTCATATTACTTTTAGAAAACTCATGAGGTAATGATCTACCTCATCACAACACTCATCATGACATAGCACGATTGTCTCTTTATAATATTTTTGGGACTAATACAATTTTACGATAAAATACCCTAAACTATTAAAAACCGTATTATTTAAAATTGTTTTAATTAAATTCCATTCAATTATGTCCTAACAACCCATTTTAAGGAATCTGATTTAGTTGGTGCGGGTTATCGCACATCCATCGGACTAGTAGAGCGAGATGCAGACCTCCTCACGGAGCATACGATCTCGATGGAAATTTTATTACAATTTTTAAGAAAACGTGATTTCTATTTAATAAATAAATTCTATTTTTAATATATATATATATATTATCAAAATATCTATTTTAAATATATTTAATAATTCCATGTTTTCTAAATCAAAAGAAAAGAATCACAAAAGTTCATGAAAATACCCTCGAAATCAATACAAGTCATTTTACATGAAAATACCATATACTATTCAATTTATGTTTATATCCACTAGAATATCTTATCTTATAAAAATTACATCTATGAAAACCTTAAAGTCAATAAATAAATACTTGAGATTTATTTTGAAAATATATATCAAAACTATTTTTCATAAACCCCCTCAAGTTATATTAATTTACAATAAGGACCCTAGTAAATATAGGTTTAAGCGGGACCAATTCTCTTGAGACTCAGGGAGCCGGAGAATGTGGGTGCTTGCCTATTTAAGATAGACAACTAAAACGTGGTTATCAATACGGTAATTGTCTTGGAAAAAGACACAAATCCCGCCGTCCATGTGCAGCAGTTACCGATAACTCCAAAACTTAATTCAGACTTCAATTCTGTTTAAGTGTCTGACTCAGACAGAGTCTCAGTTTAATCCGAATACAATCCATACTTGATATAATTCCATTACAACATGAATCTATCTATATCATCATGACTTGATTTGACTGAACCATAGATATACATTGACTTGTCTACATGACTATCCGTTTATATCCTTATCCGTTTACAAGAACAATTGATATCACGGTTTCGGCAAGTCTTATATCTACAAATCACTACATAACAATACAATAAACATTACGGGGTTTAAAAGGGATAGATTGGTACGGAATGTGTTAAAAGTGGCACGATGATGGTCACTTTAATACACCTAGCCTGAATATCCGTTGTTGTTGTTCCGTGGCTTAACGGTTCCTTGTGCTCCGTATACCTTCGTCTACGGAATAGTTGGACTCCTTTCGTATACGCTGGCATATTCTGTACCAAGCTACAAATAACAGCGATAACATAACAAACAAACATTATATCAGTTATACTCTCCATCTGTCTATTCAATTTCTATCTCTCTTTGGGACTTACCGAGCGATTGTTCGCTGACGACATTCCTTTTCTATTCTTTCTTTGGAATGTTATCAGGAGGACCCGACTCTCTGGAGATCGAGCCCAACTCAGAAGACTTGGAGCAGTTCATCGAGGACCCCGAGCTTTAGTTCACTTGTATATACTTTACTTTCAGTTCATGCCATTATTTAGGCATTGCTTTCCACATTGTATTTACTTTTCAGTTGTATTGTAAAGAATGTTTAATAAATAAAAAGTTGCTGTTCTTTTACATCTCATGTCTTTATTTTGCACATTTACATTATATTGCTTATTTACGCTTAGCGTGTTTATTTCTGAGTAAATACGTCGCGGGCCAGTCACGTCTCCTTATCCGTACACCGGGAAGCGGGACGTGACAGGTTTTGTTGGCGGCCCATGCAGGCTAGTTCTGCATGGAAACCTAAGCAATATAACAAAAGAATTATAAGACTCAGCAACTAAACATTCTTTATATTTTATATTCCTTAAATCTATCCTAACCCTATTTTTCTTTCAAGGTTATGAATTCCCCGAACAATACTAGCACCAACGTGATTGGCAACACCACACCACCACCTCTTCCACTTACACCTACGGTTGTAGCTCCGATCAACGAGTAGACGGTACTTCTCGAGACAATTAAGAGCCTCCTGGAAGGACAGCAGTAACATACTGCCATACTAATGAACCGCCCAGATGAGGAAACACCTGGAGTGAAGCAATTCCGGGCACTGCATCTGAAGCAATTTTCTGGAAAAGAGAGCCCTTTGGAAGCTGAAGAATGGGCTCAATCAATTGAGGACGATCTGGCAGCAGCACAAGTGCTAGACATTGCTTCGGTAAGGGTTGTGAAGCTGCAACTTACAGATAACGCCCAAGTATGGTGGAAGGAGGAAGAAAGCCGTCTTGCTCAGCCAATCGAATGGAAGAAATTTCGCGATATATTCGACGCGAAATATTTTCTAGAGACTGTCCGATTTGACATGGAGCAGCAATTCATCCACCTACAACAAGGTTCTATATGGAGCAAATCAGTGGATGAGTATAATGCCGAGTTCACCATGTTGAGAAGGTAAGATGTGTCTTAATATTCGAATTTTCTAATAACACATACTACACAGCTAACACAATACCGTAACAGGTTTGCGGTCCATCTCACACCGACTGCTGAGATCAGGGCCAGACGATTTCAGCAGGGGTTGGACCCGGAGAGTCAAGCTGCTCTAGCTACAGGGGATTTTCCAACCTACGATTTTGCTCTGAGAGCTGCCCGTCTATATGAGGCAGTAGTGAAGAAGAAGGGCAGACCTCAATCTGCCGGTATGAAGCGCCCTGCTACTCAGACAGTAAGAGGAGCCTCTTCCAGGTCACCTTCTGTATCCAGGAGACCGGGAGTACCTTTTAACCGGCCTAGTCCAGACTTTTGCACCTACTGTAGGAGGGATTGACACCTGGCGAAGGATTGCAGGCGTGCAAATCGCCTCTGTTTAGTCTGTGGCCCATCCATACATGATATTGGGTCTTGTCCCCGTCGACTCAATCCGAACTCTGCAGCCTGACCAGCAATCACCTATCCGCAGCGGCCAGCTATCCAGGCACCTGCACTACGTCTTGCTCTCCCTGCTCCACCTCCTCGTGGACCTACTGCACCTCCTCCTTGTCAGTTCCATCAAGCACAAAGGAACATACCTCAAGGACAGAGGAACGAACAGAGGAATGATCCTCCGGCAAGGAGGAATGTACCGAGGCAACAGGCTTTCACAATGACTGTGGAAGAAGCTGAAGCCACTGGCTAAGTCATCACTGGTAACTTCCCATCTTTCAAATCTATTCAATACTTGTTTACATCCATATATCTTTTCCTATACCTAAAACATATCCCACATAGCTTAGGTACGATCTTAGTAGCCTCACTTCCTGCACTAGCACTCTTCGATACTAAAGCATCTCATTGCTTTATGTCGCAACGGTTCGTCCGAACTCATGCGATTCTAGTCACACCGCTCGTATCCAACTGGAATGTCAGTTCAGGGAACAACGTTCTAAAAGAAACAATGGGATACGACCTGTGTCCAGTGGTCGTTTGCAGCAGAGAATTCTATGCTGACTTCAAGGTGCTGGACATACCGAACTTCGATGTAGTTTTGGGTATGGATTGGCTAGGAACTTTCTACGCTACCATCGACTGTCGTTAAAAGAGGGTAGTGTTCGAGATTCCAGAGCATCCGGTCTTTTATTTCAAAAGTAGAGACCATACCCTGGAGCCTAGCACATACAAAGAAAAATCGAAGAAGGCAGTGATTGCAACTCTAAAGGCGGGAAAAGACAAGCTAGATGTAGTTCGAGAGTTCGATGATGTATTTCCTGAAGACATATCAGGTTTGCCTCCCAATCGAGCTCTTGAATTCGGAATTGATTTAGTACCTGGTGCACAACCGGTGATCAAAGCACCGTATCGATTAATCCCTGAAGGTTTGAAGGAGGTCCGTACTCAGCTGGACGAACTTCTGCAGAATTGATGGATTCATCCCAGTACTTCAAGTTGGGGATTTCCAGTTTTTCTTGTGAAGAAGAAGGAAGGTTCATACAGAATGTGCATTGATTATATAGCTGTTAGTGTATATGCCCTAGAGGCCATTACTGTATCATACTAGTTTGTATATTACTTGATGGAAGCTTGGGATATTCACCTTGTATAAACAATCTTGCTCAATATAGTAGTATGCTACTTGGTTTGTTTCTACTTCAATGTGTACTTGTGTTTATTTCAGTATATCACTTATACGCATTAGTGGAGCCCTTAGGATCTTTGCTTGATTACCAGCGTTGTGATGGTAGTCACACTAGTGGGGGCTGGGTAATCTATAAGCACATCCTTATACAGGTCCCTAGTCGTAGGACTATCGAGACAGGGCATCGATACTCCGGAGTAGACTAGCGTATGCGCTTCTTATCCCAGTGTGGGAGATGGTCTGTCCCACAGCCATCAGTACGTCGTACTGGAGATAGTATACGGGTGTTCGTTGGGTTACGAGTACACTGGACAGGACTCGTTGGGAACTGACAGGTTGGTATTATACCTATCGTCAGTTATCAGTTCCCAGGTGACATGAGTACAGCTTAGTCCGCTGACTTGACACTGGCACTTCGCCTCGAGTGTGTTCCCACTGCACTTTAATCACTACCCTACCACGGCTCAAAGGAGTCGTGCAAACAGGTGGTGGTTGGGTGCAGTCCCGAAGCACTTGGAGGCAGTGACGGTTAGACAGGATTCGTCTCTCCCGGTATTGGGGGTTGACATCGCGCTGTGTCTAGGAAAGCCATTACACGAGTAGTCCCTGGCCAGGGCAAGCGAGATATACTGGTAGGTTCCAGTGTTATCTCAGGGTGTTTTGGGCTTCACTCCGACACGACTTGTACCGCTATTGGGGGACTGACGTTTTACCGCCCCCTAGGCCCGACATGCGATGTATCAGACGAACAGACCGGACTGTACGGAGACTGTCACATTCAGACTCAGTAGGAGTACAGATGGGGTTTCACCTCGTCAGCCTTCTTGTCGACATCTACCTGGGGACCGTTACGCACAGCTAGTGCCGCTTGCGGTCTGTGGTTAGACCCACTGCCAGCGTAGTGTCGAGTCTTTAGAGTCCCACACAGAGGGTATTCGCCTCTGGGCAAAACAGAGTAGAGGTCGCATGGTTTTGCGACAGGGTTCGTTTTCATCCGCGCACTTGTGCACGTTTGGAGTCCGGACGGATATTACTGGCTGGCTCTGGTTTGAGTCAGATGCTGGTATATGATTTGGGGTTGCTTTTATCTCTCAGTATTCATGTTCCTCGGAACAAGGATGCAGGTGTGTATGCACGGTTATTTGAGGAAGAGGAAGAGAGCTTTCATTAGGGTTTCGGAACGGGTGCGTATGCACAGTTGACAGTCGTCTTTTTTTTTCCAAACCCTAATGGATTTATGTTATATCAATTAATAATATATAATAAAATGAAATTGTGTCATGGTTGGTTTTTATGTTGACTTGTTGACCATGGTTGACTTGTTGACCATGGTTGAAGTTTTGACCATCATCATTACAAAAGAAAGATGCTCTTTGATTCTAGCAAATTCATTTAATGTTTGAAATGATAATGGTCATTCTTAAACTTTCCATCAACCTTTTCATTTTCATTATTATTATTATTTGATAATTCTTTTGCTTTATGTTATGGTTGCAAAAGAAAAAGAGCTCACTTTATCATAACAACTCTCTCTCCTCACTTCATCTTCTTCTTCCTCTAGCTAAAGAGAACCCTTC
Organism: Agapanthus africanus; assembly: GCA_030015575.1. Lineage (NCBI taxonomy): Eukaryota > Viridiplantae > Streptophyta > Magnoliopsida > Asparagales > Amaryllidaceae > Agapanthus > Agapanthus africanus. Next base: position 179,335,209 of record JASDDO010000014.1, read on the forward strand.
TCATGTGTTGAGAATCCTTCTCTTTAAAAAGAAAAGCACCCCTTAGACACTCTCTACTCATTCTAGGTTCAGGGTTTAGCAAGCCGGAAACCCTAGTTCACTCAAAGCACGAGGAAGAGCCCAAAGGTTGAACTCTCGAGGTGGATCCATCTTCGACGGAAGAAGGCGACAAAAGAGAACCATCAACCTCTACAAAGTTTGAAGAAGAAGGAGTTCAAGTTTAGGTATAACCATCTTCATCCGAGTAGCTAACTCCCTTTAGCGTATTTGCTAGTTTAGTTTAGACACGATCCCGACATTGTTTTAGTCCATGTTGCCTCTTGCGATAAAAATTTGTTTTTTATACCGTTTCCGCCTCCCCGTAAGCACCGGGGGTCGCAATATGGACTTACAGTGGTATCAGAGCCTAACTAAACTTAAACTAGCTTGGTAGTGAAGTGTAACGAAGTTCGGAACCGAAAAAATCACAAAACCGGAAAAAAAAACCCTAAGTTTCTGTTGAATTTTTTTCTGCTCTAAATGAAAAACTTTATACTTGTAAATTCGGCTCAGGGTTTTGTGTGAACACCCAAGAAAAACGTTGCCCTAATTCATTCAAACCGCCGTGCTTCCGCCGCACTAGGTAGGCATGTGCCGCGGAAGCGCCGCCGTTTGTCGTCTTCTGTGCATCGTTTTTCGTGCAGTGTTCTTCTGTGTTGGTTTTGGGATTTTTAAAATATATTATATGTACCCAGATTTTCCAGAACAGAAATTCACTTTTGGGGTCCTATAATTCCGTATTTTTTCCGAACTTCACTGCACTTTGACTATGATGGTTATATCTGTGATGTTTGCATGTATTGAACGTCGGCTAATCGCTATAGGTCGATTAGTCGGGGTTATACATGATCTGTGTTTGATATTGGATTGTGTATATGAATGTGTTGGACTGTCGCGGGTGAATAGCCGGGGTGGATGTGAGATGAGCTTTTGTTTTTTCTTTCATTCATTGTAAATGTAAATTGATGTAATAAATATTATTTGTTTGGCCGCACAACCGGGTCGGGGTTGTAGCCGTCATTGTATAATTCTTTTTACTGTTTTTGCTCCTAGGATAGACCCATGGAGGGGTGCACAAACTACCGGGAACTTGGCGGGTAGTTTGCCGCACCCGTAGGGGTCTTGGGTGGGGTATTTGGCTATTCACCGCGACCGTGTAATCCGCTTTTCGTTGCAGGCTCGGAAGGATTGCGGATTGCTAGTATATCCAATGTATTCATCTGTGATCTGTAATGTCTATCATTGCTTTCTATTTAGGCGTTGCTTATGTTTTACAGCCGCGCTAGCCCAGCCCCCGCTCTGTCGTTAGTTAAGTAACCTAACGAGTGATGACAGGACCCCGTGGCGAATGCGAATGGCATAAGCGTACGTCATATTTTGGTTGTTTTCTGCAATGGTAGGATTAAATGATGGGACGCATTAAAAGAACTAATGCAAGAATATCACGCATTAAAAGAACTAATGCAAGATAATAAACCAAGCTAAAGTCGTTGGAACACTTTCGAAAAACCACTCGGTTCTTTTCAAAACTAACTTTTAAATGCGGAGCTTGAGCCACTCCTTCTAAAAGCTATCTCGTTCCATCGATTATATCAAGTTCACTACGTTCACGGTTTCACCAAAACCATTCGTAGCCCTCCGTCGTTTCGTATAAATATTCAATAGTATTCAAGCTATGTTTGTTGACCTTCGTCAAGACATAGAGATTGGTAGCTGTTGGGTGTTCATATGTAGCATAGATAGATGCGTTGGTTTGGGACAGTCGTATTACCTTGTTGACCTTCGTCAAGGGTATATACGGGTGGGTTCAAATTAACCTGGATAATGACGGGCAGAACTTGACATGTGACTTATGATTTGTTGACCTTCGTCAAGGTCATAAGAGCATGGGGCAAAAATCCACATCGGGAGTTTCATAAGTACTGAAACTTGCTAGATTTGCATACCATTTGGAGTGTGATGATTATGGTAGGATTCCTTCATTTTCGTCACACGATGATATTTGGATCCCGATCCTACTGTGAGTATATGCTACTCCTCGGGAAATTTCTCACTAAACGATCAATGCTATAAACCTAGTAGGTGCCTAGAAAGGTGTTAGCGGGGCTACGCCCCCAGGGAAAAGAGGTTCTTAAATTAAGGAACTTCGCGAAAGCGTTGGAAAACCTCCCTCGAAGTACCAACACTAGCCTGGCTGAACGGTTAAGCAAGTATTGTGCGGTGGGATTGATCCCGACTAATTCTTCCTTTATGGTTTGAGGAGGGATTCGAGAGACAGTGGGAGCCATCCTGTTTAGACAAATTAAAAACCATTCTAAACTTGCAAGAGCATCGTGCTAAAGTGTTTCTTCTCTCCCCCCTGCAGCGACCAAAATCGAAATGACTGGACTTAAGTTACTTCTAGATAAAAACATACTGACAGGGCCAAACTACAAAGATTGGCTCAGGAATGTCAAATTGGCAATCGCTTACGACAAGCTGGGGTATCTTCTTACCACCAAAGCTCCCCCCGTCCCAGGTCCCACCTCCAGCGTCGCGGATAAGGAAATCCGTAAGACTTGGGAGATTGATTGCGCGAAGGCCAGGTGCCTCGTGCTTGCCTCTATGGACAACGAACATCAGAGGAGGCATGAGAATATGGACCTCGAGTCCATATTTCTCCATACAAAAGAACTGTATGGAGAGCAGTCTCGTATCGCAAGATACGAAGTGTCGAAGAAGTTGTTTTCGACAAAGTTGGCCGTCGGATCATCGGTAGCGGACCACGTGCTTAAGATGATTGGCTACACTGAGGAGCTCGCAGAACTTGGGACCACGTTGGATAGTGAACTCTATACGGATTTAACTCTCCAGTCCCTTCCATCCACTTACGCCCAGTTTATACTGAACTTCAACTTACAAGAAAAGGAAGTTGAACTTTCAGAACTCCTCAACCTGCTGAGGAGCGCAGAGGGCACCCTACAGAAGGGTAGGGAAACACCCGCTTTGTTTGTAGGAGGATCTTCTTCCTCTAGGTCCAAGGCGAAAGCCAAGGGAAAGAGGAAGAAAGCCCCCGCCAAACCAAGAGGCGGTGTTAGTAAAGTGGGTACGAAGGGAAAGGAAAAGGCAACAAAAATTGCGGGGAAGCTTGTTGGAAAGGAAGAATGCTTCTATTGTCATAAGAGTGGACACTGGAAGAAAGATTGCAGGGCTTGGAAGGCCAGGACACAGGAACTGAAGCAGGTTGCAGCTTCAGCTTCAGGTGTGTATGTTATTGAAAACTGTCTTTCTATAAACTCTACTTCCTGGGTATTGGATACCGGATCAGGATCTCATATCTGTAATTCTTTGCAGGCGTTGAGAAACCGTAGGTTTTTGAAGGAAGGTGACATGACCCTCAGAGTTGCGAACGGAGCTAGCATGGATGCTAAAGCCGTGGGGGACTATCACCTGGGAATGTCAGATGGGCATGTTTTGGTTTTGCGTAATTGCTTTTTTGTACCCAACGCAACTTGTAATATCATTTCTGTATCTTTGGTTTCTAAAGAAGGTTATGAATTTGCGTTTGTAAGTAATGTTGTAAACATTCACCTTAATCAAATTCTGATTGGGTCAGGTACATTGAGCAATGGTATATACGTATTAAAACCAACCACAGATTTTCAATGTCCAGAATACACACAAAAGAAAGTCTCCAGATATTAATCAGGCTTTCTTATGGCATTGTAGACTGGGTCACATCAATGAGATACGGTTGACTAAGTTACATAAAGAAGGATACTTGGATCCGTTCGAGTATCAATCTTATGCCACTTGTGAATCTTGTCTCATGGGAAAGATGACAAAGACTCCGTTCACTGAACACGGAGAAAGAGCGAGTGAGCTCTTGGGACTCATACACAGTGACGTGTGTGGTCCAATGTCTACACATGCGCGAAGCGGTTATTCATACTTCATTACTTTCACAGACGATTTCTCTAGGTATGGACATGTCTTCTTAATGAAGCACAAATCCGAGGCCTTTGAGAAATTTCGGGATTACAAGAATGAAGTTGAAAAACAAACAGGCAAAAGTATTAAGATTCTAATATCGGATCGAGGTGGTGAATACTTAAGTGCCGAGTTCCTGGATTATTTAAAAGAGAATGGAATTCTCTCTCAGCGTACTCCTCCATACACTCCGCAACATAACGGTGTATCGGAAAGGAGGAATCGAACCCTATTGGATATGGTTCGTTCCATGATGAGTAAGGCTGAGTTACCGCGATCTTTCTGGGGCTATGCACTAGAAGCAGCTGCATATCTCTTGAAAAAGGCTCCTACCAAGACTGTGCCTACCACTCCATATCAGATGTGGAGTGGGAAGAAACCCTGTCTTAAGTACCTTAAGATATGGGGATGTCCAGCTTTTGTAAAAAAGCAGCATGCGGACAAGCTCGAGGCACGTTCAGTACAATGTAAGTTTGTGGGATACCCAAAGAACTCCAGGGGGTATCTGTTCTATTCCGCTGAGGAACAAAAAGTTTTTGTTTCTCAACATGCCCGCTTCTTGGAAACTGAGTTTTTGGAAACCCAGATAAGTGGGAACGCAATAGAACTGGAAGAGATTCCAGAACCACAAGCTATTACTGAAGACTTGGAAGAGCCAATAAGTTCAAAAGAACAGGACATTCCTACGCCGCTCCGCAGAAGTAGTAGGCAGTCTCATCCGCCCGAGAGATACTACGGTTTTCTCATAGATGGGGATAGAGAGGATTGCATCATAGACTATGATGAGCCTACTAGCTTCCAGCAGGCCGTTCAGAGCGTTGACTCGGTAAAATGGCTGGATGCAATGCGGACCGAAATGGAGTCCATGTACACCAACAAAGTATGGACGTTGGACATTGCTCCAGACGGGGTAAAACCCGTAGGATGCAAGTGGATCTTCAAAAGGAAGATTGGTGTAGATGGACAGGTTGAGACCTATAAAGCTAGACTTGTAGCAAAGGGTTTCCGTCAAAGACCTGGCTTGGACTATGACGAAACCTTTTCTCCAGTGGCTATGCTGCAATCCATTCGGATCCTTCTTGCCATTGCTGCCTTCCACGATTATGAGATTTGGCAGATGGACGTAAAAACCGCTTTTCTAAATGGAAGTTTAGAGGAGTGTGTCTATATGGATCAGCCAGAGGGTTTCATTCAGAGTGGGAGCAGCGGAAAGGTGTGCAAGTTGCTTAAGTCCATCTATGGACTAAAGCAGGCATCGCGGAGTTGGAACATCTGTTTTGATGAGACGGTCAAGGAATTTGACTTTATCAAAAATCCAGATGAACCATGCATCTATAGTAGATTTGTAGCGAGAACTGTAGTATTCCTTGTTTTATACGTGGATGACATTCTCTAAATAGGAAATGACATTCCTATGCTACAATCTGTCAAGGGTTTCTTGTCACACAGGTTCTCCATGAAAGACCTGGGTGATGCCTCTTACATCCTGGGGATCCGGATCCATCGTGATAGATCCAAGAGGATATTAGGACTTTCACAGTCCAGGTACATTGACACCGTACTGAAAAGATTCAGTATGGAAGATTCCAAGCGCGGTAACCTACCGGCTTATCACGGGATCACCCTCTCTAAAGAGATGTCTCCCAAGACTGATTTGGAGAGGGATCGCATGTCTATTATACCCTACGCTTCTGCGGTAGGCTCTATAATGTATGCGATGTTGTGTACCAGACCGGATGTAGCTTATGCACTGAGTGTAGTAAGCCGGTATCAGTCAAACCCTGGGGAGAAACATTGGATAGCAGTAAAGAACATTCTCAAGTACCTGAGAAGGACTAAGGAGATGTTCTTGGTGTATGGCGGAAAAGACCTCCAGATCGAGGCCTTTGCTGACTCCAGCTTCCAGAGTGACAAGGATGATTCCAAGTCCATGTCGGGTTTTGTCTTTACCCTCAATGGAGGGGCGGTGTGTTGGAAGAGTTCCAAACAGGAAACCGTTGCAGACTCGACTATGGAAGCGGAATACATCGCTGCATCTGATGCCGCAAAAGAAGCTGTCTGGATGAGGAAGTTCTTGAAAGAACTTCAGGTGGTTCCGTCCATTGTTGACCCAATACCTCTGTATTGCGACAACAACGGGGCTATAGCTATAGCGAAGGAACCCAGGTCCCATCAGAGATCCAGGCACATCTTGAGGCGGTATCACCTGATCAGGGAGATCGTGGATCGCAAGGAGATCGAGCTTCGGAGGGTTGCTTCAAAAGAAAACACTGCAGATCCATTCACCAAGGCCTTATCCCAGACTCAGTTCGAGCGGCTGATCGAGATGATAGGTCTTCGGTACGCCAGTTCATGGCCTTAGTGCAAGTGGGAGATTGTTAGTGTATATGCCCTAGAGGCCATTACTGTATCATACTAGTTTGTATATTACTTGATGGAAGCTTGGGATATTCACCTTGTATAAACAATCTTGCTCAATATAGTAGTATGCTACTTGGTTTGTTTCTACTTCAATGTGTACTTGTGTTTATTTCAGTATATCACTTATACGCATTAGTGGAGCCCTTAGGATCTTTGCTTGATTACCAGCGTTGTGATGGCAGTCACACTAGTGGGGGCTGGGTAATCTATAAGCACATCCTTATACAGGTCCCTAGTCGTAGGACTATCGAGACAGGGCATCGATACTCCGGAGTAGACTAGCGTATGCGCTTCTCATCCCAGTGTGGGAGATGGTCTGTCCCACAGCCATCAGTACGTCGTACTGGAGATAGTATACGGGTGCTCGTTGGGTTACGAGTACACTGGACAGGACTCGTTGGGAACTGACAGGTTGGTATTATACCTATCGTCCGTTATCAGTTCCCAGGTGACATGAGTACAGCTTAGTCCGCTGACTTGACACTGGCACTTCGCCTCGAGTGTGTTCCCACTGCACTTTGATCACTACCCTACCACGGCTCAAAGGAGTCGTGCAAACAGGTGGTGGTTGGGTGCAGTCCCGAAGCACTTGGAGGCAGTGACGGTTAGACAGGATTCGTCTCTCCCGGTATTGGGGGTTGACATCGCGCTGTGTCTAGGAGAGCCATTACACGAGTAGTCCCTGGCCAGGGCAAGCGAGATATACTGGTAGGTTCCAGTGTTATCTCAGGGTGTTTTGGGCTTCACTCCGACACGACTTGTACCGCTATTGGGGGACTGACGTTTTACCGCCCCCTAGGCCCGACATGCGATGTATCAGACGAACAGACCGGACTGTACGGAGACTGTCACATTCAGACTCAGTAGGAGTACAGATGGGGTTTCACCTCGTCAGCCTTCTTGTCGACATCTACCTGGGGACCGTTACGCACAGCTAGTGCCGCTTGCGGTCTGTGGTTAGACCCACTGCCAGCGTAGTGTCGAGTCTTTAGAGTCCCACACAGAGGGTATTCGCCTCTGGGCAAAACAGAGTAGAGGTCGCATGGTTTTGCGACAGGGTTCGTTTTCATCCGCGCACTTGTGCACGTTTGGAGTCCGGACGGATATTACTGGCTGGCTCTGGTTTGAGTCAGATGCTGGTATATGATTTGGGGTTGCTTTTATCTCTCAGTATTCATGTTCCTCGGAACAAGGATGCAGGTGTGTATGCACGGTTATTTGAGGAAGAGGAAGAGAGCTTTCATTAGGGTTTCGGAACGGGTGTGTATGCACAGTTGACAGTCGTCTTTTTTTTCCAAACCCTAATGGATTTATGTTATATCAATTAATAATATATAATAAAATGAAATTGTGTCATGGTTGGTTTTTATGTTGACTTGTTGACCATGGTTGACTTGTTGACCATGGTTGAAGTTTTGACCATCATCATTACAAAAGAAAGATGCTCTTTGATTCTAGCAAATTCATTTAATGTTTGAAATGATAATGGTCATTCTTAAACTTTCCATCAACCTTTTCATTTTCATTATTATTATTATTTGATAATTCTTTTGCTTTATGTTATGGTTGCAAAAGAAAAAGAGCTCACTTTATCATAACAACTCTCTCTCCTCACTTCATCTTCTTCTTCCTCTAGCTAAAGAGAACCCTTCTCATGTGTTGAGAATCCTTCTCTTTAAAAAGAAAAGCACCCCTTAGACACTCTCTACTCATTCTAGGTTCAAGGTTTAGCAAGCCGGAAACCCTAGTTCACTCAAAGCACGAGGAAGAGCCCAAAGGTTGAACTCTCGAGGTGGATCCATCTTCGACGGAAGAAGGCGACAAAAGAGAACCATCAACCTCTACAAAGTTTGAAGAAGAAGGAGTTCAAGTTTAGGTATAACCATCTTCATCCGAGTAGCTAACTCCCTTTAGTGTATTTGCTAGTTTAGTTTAGACACGATCCCGACATTGTTTTAGTCCATGTTGCCTCTTGCGATAAAAATTTGTTTTTTATACCGTTTCCGCCTCCCCGTAAGCACCGGGGGTCGCAATATGGACTTACAATAGCTTTGAACGAAGTCACGATAAAGAACAAGTATCCACTACCGCGAATCGACGATCTGTTCGATCAGCTAAGTGGGTCTTGCATTTTCTCAAAATTAGATCTTCGTTCGGGTTATTTTCAGGTGAAGGTCAAAGAGTCTGATATTCCGAAGATGGTATTCAGGACTAGCTATGGTCATTATGAGTTCCTCATGATGCCATTTGGAGTGACCAATGCACCGGTCATATTCATGAAACTGATGAATCAATTTTTCCGAGAGTACCTAGACAAGTTCGTTGTCATATTCATCGACGACATCCTAGTGTATTCTAAGAGTAGGAAAGAACATGCCGAGCACTTATGAATTGTACTGGAGACCTTGCGACAACATCAACTCAATACCAAGTACAGCAAGTGCGAGTTTTGGCTAGAACAAGTCGGATTTCTCGGACATATCGTTTTAGGTGAAGGAATTTTTGTAGATCCAGCTAAAGTATCAGCAGTAAGCGAATGTCCGACACCGAAGACAGTGAAGGACATTCGAAGTTTCTTGGGTTTAGCAGGATATTATAGAAGATTTATCGAAGGATTTTCAAAGATTGCAACACCCCTGACCAAGCTCACGCATAAAGATGAAGAATTCGTGTGGTCAGAAGCATGCGAACAAGCTTTCGTAGAACTCAAGTCAAGATTGACATCAACATCTATTCTCGTCATACCGGATTAATCTGGAGGTTTCGTAGTATATCGCGATGCATCCGGTAAGGGATTAGAATGCGTTCTATATCAGCACGGTAAAGTTGTAGCTTATGCATCAAGACAGCTAAAGATTCATGAACGCAACTATCCGACACATGATCTGGAGTTGGCAGCCGTTATCTTTGCACTTAAGATCTAGCGTCATTATCTTCTTGAAGAATGGGTAGATATATACACAAACCATAAAAGTCTGAAGTATGTGTTTACTCAGAAAGAATTGAATATATGGCAGAGAAGATGGTTAGAACTCATGGCGGACTTTGACATCAATCTACAATATAATCCAGGGAAGGTGAATGTAGTACCTAATGCACGTAGCTGTCAACTACTATTAATGAATCTCACCGCACAGTGGAAAATACAGCAAGATTTGCATCAGATGGAGATAGAAGTGGTCATGCCAGGTAACACTTCAAGTTTGATGAACTTACAAGTTCAGTATACAATTGTCAATCAGATCAAAAAAGCTCAAGCAAGTGATACCAAGTTGCAAATGATCATAGAACAAGTAAAAATTGGACTTCGAACAGACTTCATCATTCACAAAGATGGATCTTTGAGATATGGCAGTAGATTGTGTGTACCACAAGGTCCTGTTCGGGAAGAGTTGATGAAAGAAGCTCACAGCTTCCCATACTCAGTACACCCTGGTGATACAAAGATGTACAAAAATCTACGTCAACATTACTGGTGGCATGGAATGAAGCGTGAAGTTGCCAGAAGCATCGCTAAATGTTTGGTGTGTCAGCAAGTGAAAGCTGAACATCACAGGACTGCTGGTTTACTTCAACCGTTACCTATCTCAGAATGAAAGTGGCAACACATTACCATGGATTTTGTGACTGCTCTTCCTTATAGCACAAAGGGTAACGATGTTGTATGTGTTATTGTAGATCGACTCACAAAGTCGGCTCATTTTATTCCCTTTCGAGTTGGCCAATCTACTGAGACACTAGCAAAGAAGTATATGGAAGTAAGTATGGATCTAAGTAAGATTTAAATCTTCATAGTATATTATTTCTGATACCCATGAACTTATGCAAGAGATCGTGAGACTACATGGAGTACCTGTTTGCATTGTCTCCAATCATGACACCAGATTCCGATCGCAATTTTGGAAGAGTCTGCAAGCTAGCTTGGGAACGAGTCTGAACTTTAGCACAGTTTACCATCTACAAACAGATGGACAGTCTGAGTGAACGATTCAGACACTTGAAGATATGCTAAGAGATTGTATGCTAGACTTCGGAAGATCGTGGGAAGATCACCTACATCTTGTGGAGTTTTCATACAACAACAGCTACCAAGTAAGTATTGGAATGACACCATTTGCAGCTCTATATGAAAGGAAGTGTCGTTCACCATTAAGTTGGGACGACATCGGAGATAGAGAACTTCTTAGACCTGAGATGATAGTGGCGACTGTAGATATAGTTCGCACTATCAGGGAACAAATGCGCATAGCCCAAGATCGACAGAAGCACCGGGCTGATGCAAAGTGCCGACACTTGGAGTTCCAACCGGGAGATCATGTCTTTCTGAAGATTTCTCTAAACCGTGGAGTGATTCGCTTTGGAAAGCGGGGTAAGTTAAGTCTGAGATACATTGGACCGTTCGACATACTCGAACGAGTCGGAGAAATGGCATACTGCTTGACACTTCCACCCTCATTGGAAGGAGTTCACAATGTGTTCCACATATCCCAACTCAGAAGGTATGTGAGTGACCCCAGTCACATTCTTGATCACTCCGAGCTCACGGTATAGATAGACCTATCTTGTGAACAACAACCCGTTGAAATCCTGGACAGAAAGGTAAAGTCACTTCAGAATAAGGAAGTAAACTTGGTTCGAGTGATATGGAGGAAAGACTCACTAGGAGAATCAACGTGGGAAAGAGAAGACGACATGCGTGCAAGATACCCTCAATTGTTTGTAAATTAGTCCTTAAATAATTGTAAATTTCGAGGACCAATTTTTTGTAAGGAGGGTAGAATGTAACGGCTCTAGTTATAATGTACAGAAATTTTTTAAAGTTAATGTACAAATGGAGTATTTGTAAATCCTGAGCACAAATTATAAATTTAAGTGTTTAAGAACAGCAAGAAAGCACTTGTAGCTCATTGGTAAAACCTTGCACTGCTGTGACGTAGCCCCTGCGTTCAAATACCCTCAGCCACATATTATTTTTACTGATTTTTCTTTTAAAATTTTTAGAAGCGCAAAAGTTTACACGGGCAATACACATAAAATGAAAAGTCACTGAAAAATCAAATATGTGCAAAATGCTATTAACTACGACTAGGACACGTGGCATTCATCCGACGGCCCAACTCAAAAATTGGACCGGCGAGATCCTTCAAACGGCCGGCGCCGCTGGGCCCCCTGTCCCTAATGCCTCCAATTTTTGCCCTAACACCCCTTGGACTCCCCCCACTAACCCTAGTCTATTTTTTTTCCCTCCACATTAACAGAGAATTAAAATGAGTCATTAATCCAAAATGTTAATGCATTTTAATTCCATTCTTCAATCCTCAAAACCCTAATTTCTCCTATAAATACCACCCTACACCCTAGCCCTCATCATTCTGAAATCTCTTGTTAAAACTCTTAAAATTTTCTAAGTCCAAAAAGTTGTACAAATGGAGTTAGCCCAAGGTCAAGTTCCGGGGACGTTTTGGGACAAATCCAGCGACACCGCGACTCCACGAAGCCATCAAATGTTCCCTCAACCTCTCCTCTTTTCTCCAAACTTGTAAGTCTCCTCTACCATCCTTTTTTCACCTCTCAAAACTTCTTCTTTTCAATGATGTCGGTAAATGGAGTTATACCGACATTTATCTCTAAGACTTCTTAAACTAACAATTTTTTCTTAAGAACTAATTATCTAAATCATTGTACTTAGTTTGTTAAACATTAGACTATAATTAGAAACAAATTTCAATTCAAACCTCCATATAAAAAAACACTTTTATTGCACTTTTACGGTTAAATACCACAAACTTTCTATTCGACATTACTTCATCATATAGCTCATATTACCTTTAGAAAACTCACGAGATAATGACCTAGCTCATCACAACACTCATCATGACATAGCACGATTGCCTCTTTACAATATTTTTGGGACTAATACAATTTTACGTTAAAATACCCTAAACTATTAAAAACCGTATTCTTTAAGATTGTTTTAATTAAATTCCATACAATTATGTCCTAACAACCCATTTTGGGGAATCTGATTTGGTTGGCGTGGGTTATCGCACATTCATCGGACTAGTAGAGCGAGATGCGGACCTCCTCACGGAGCATACGATCTCGATGGAATTTTTATTACAATTTTTAAGAAAACGTGATTTCTATTTAATAAATAAATTCTATTTTTAATATATATATATATATAAATATTATCAAAATATCTATTTTAAATATATTTAATAATTCCATGTTTTCTAAATCAAAAGAAAAGAATCACAAAAGCTCATGAAAATACCCTCGAAATCAATACAAGTCATTTTACATGAAAATACCATATACTATTCAATTTAGGTTTATATCCATTAGAATATCTCATCATATAAAAATTACATCTATGGAAACCCTAAAGACGATAAATAAATACTTGAGGTTTATTTTGAAAATATATATCAAAACTATTTTTCATAAAACCCTCTCAAGTTATATTAATTTACAATAAGGACCCTAGTAAATATAGGTTTAAGCGGGACCAATTCTCTTGAGCCTCAGGGAGACGGAGAATGTGGGTGCTTACCTATTTAAGATAGACAACTAAAACGGGGTTATCAATACAGTAATTGTCTTAGAAAAAGACACAAATCCCGCCGTCCATGTGCAACAGTTACTGATAACTCCAAAACTTAATTCAGGACTTCAATTCTGTTTAAGTGTCTGACTCAGACAGAGTCTTAGTTTAATCCGAATACAATCCATACTTGATATAATTCCATTACAACATGTCTCCATCTATATCAACATGACTTGATTTGACCGAACCATGGATATACATTGACTTGTCTACAAGACTATCCATTTATATCCTTATCCGTTTACATGAACAATTGATATCATGGTTTCGATAAGTTTTATATCTACAAATCACTACATAACAATACAATAAATATTACGGGGTTTAAAAGGGGTAGATTGGTATGGAATGTGTTAAAAGTTGCACGATGATGGTCACTTTAATACACCTAGCCTGAATATCCGTTGCTGTTGTTCCGTGGCTTAACGGTTCCTTGTGCTCCGTATACCTTAGTCTACGGAATAGTTGGACTCCTTTCATATACACTGGCATATTCTGTACCAAGCTACAAATAACAGCGATAACATAACAAACAAACATTATATCAGTTATACTCTCCATCTGTCTATTCAATTTCTATCTCTCTTTGGGACTTATCGAGCGATTGTTCGCTGACGACATTACTTTTCTATTCTTTCTTTGGAATGTTGTCAGGAGGACCCGACTCTCTGGAGATCGAGCCCGGCTCAGAAGACTTGGAGCAGTTAATCGAGAACCCCGAGTTTTATTTATATACTTTACTTTCAGTTCATGCCATTATTTAGGCATTGCCTTCCACATTGTATTTACTTTTCAGTTGTATTGTAAAGAATGTTTAATAAATAAAAAGTTGTTGTTCTTTTACATCTCATGTCTTTCTTGTGCACATTTACATTATATTGATTATTTACGCTTAGTGTGTTTACTTCTGAGTAAATACGTCGCGGGCCAGTCACGTCTCCTTATCCGTACACCGGGAAGCGGGGCATGACAGAGACAATATGATCTCTGTTTTTTTACCTCTGGTTTCAATGAGAAAAGACTTCTTCTTTGAGAATTAAATTCTCTTGTTCTCTCAAGATCCCGCTTTACTCTTTTTTTTTTGCAGAATCATGTGGGAAAAATTTCTTTTTTTTCCTTCCTGAGACTTGAAGTCTCGGGTCCTTTATATAGTGGAGAGAAGTTTGTTTAATTCTGAGAAAATCTCTCATTGAGAGATCCCAATTGATTTGATTGGTCTCATAATTGATTTGGGAAATTTTACCCACCGTTGGATCTTTGATCCAAGGACTTCTGTTCATAGAAGATGTCCCTGTTGTTTCTAACAAGATTGGGAAAATATTTTTCCCTTATACAGAATTTATTCTGTAAAACGGTGATTTTTAATCACCGTTGGATTATTTAATCCACCGGTTCTCTGTTTTACAGAGAGCAATCTTTCTTATTTTGAAAGGTTGAGTGAATATATTCTAAAGAAATAAAATTTTATTCTATTGTTGGACCATTGATCCAACCGAGAGTATCCTTTTTATTTAGAAAGATTTAGGAGATATTTTCTCCATTGGATCTTTTTGATCCAACGACTCTGTTTAACGGAGAATATCCCAATCTTTATTGGAGAAGTATAGAATTCAATTCTACAGATATTAACTTGGGCGCTGGCGCTCACGTGTTGTGCACGTGGGCGCCGCTTAAGAATTTAATTCTTAAGATGGGCACTTCTTTGCTTTGCATATTGGCGCCCGTTTGAAGAGAATGTTAGGCGCCATCATAGGATTTTAATCCTATAAGATTGGCTTTGGCGCTGGCGCCCTCGTGGAGAGCACGTGAGGCGCTGCCTCATTGAGTTCCAACAGAGCTTTGCTCTTTATTAGGTTAAATATTGGGGAAACACCACACAAGGGGTGCAGGAGGGACGAGTCGATCACTTTCACAGATGAAGACCTCCACGGCATATCGCTCCCCTACAATGACCCTCTCATGATAACGGCCAGGGTCCACCATTACGAAGTCCAGAGGATATTGGTCGACTCAAGGAGCTCAGCGGATATCCTGTTCTGCGACTATTTCCAGCGTATGGGGCTAGGACTATCTGACATCCGACCCACCTCCCATGTCCTCTCTAGGTTCACCAATCATTCTGTCCATGCTGAGGGATTGGTCACCCTCCTCCTCAACATCGGAGAAGCGGGCAATATGCGAACCATACCGGTGCACTTCTTCGTCGCCAAGGTCCCTTCGTCCTACAACATTCTCCTAGGGTGCCCTACCTTAAACGCTCTCCGGGCCCAAATATCGACTTATCACCCTGCGCTTAAATTCCCTCTGGATAAAGGGGGAATAGGCCGGGCCTATGGAGACCAGCAAACCGCTAAGGTTTGCCTCGCCTCAACGACCACCGCCAAAGAACAGGGTGACGATTTTGAGGGTACGCCTGACTTCAAAGGGTCTTTAGACACCCGCGATGACCAAAGGGAGGTTAGAGGTGTCCCGGTGGAAGCATTGACGGAAGTCCCCCTTGAAGAAGGGGTCGATGGCCGGACAATACAGATCGGCTCACTCCTGACTGGGGATCACCGTGAGAACCTGGTCCGGTTCCTCCGAGATAACTCGGACGTATTCGCTTGGGCGTCGGCGGACATGCCCGAGATCGACCCTAGAGTGATCTCCCAAAAGTTCGGGGTCGATCTGAAAGCAAAGCCCGTCCGACAAAAGAAGGGAAGCTTTGCTCCGACCAAGCAAAAGGCAATAGAAGACGAAGTGGATCGACTGCTCGCTGCTAACTTTATCAGAAACCTGGACTACTCAGATTGGCTGGCGAACGTGGTCATGGTCAAGAAGGCAAACGGGAAACAGCGCAGTGTGTCGATTTCACGGATTTGAATAAGGCCTGCCTAAAAGATAACTATCCCCTCCCTCGGATAGACCAGCTGGTAGACAGCTCGGCCGGCCATGAATTATTGAGCTTTATGGACGCTTTCTCCGGTTACAATCAAATCAGGATGAACCCGGCCGACGAAAAACTTACCGCCTTCACCACTGATCGGGGGGTACACTGCTACAAAGTGATGCCCTTCGGACTCAAGAACGCCGGGGCCACATATCAGCGCCTGGTCAATAAGCTGTTCAAACCCCAGATTGGTAGAAATATGGAAGTCTGCGTTGACGACATGGTCGTAAAATCTACTTCGTCATCTGGGCACACTAAAGACCTTGACGAAACATTCGACGTCCTGCGCAAGTACAAAATGAAACTAAATCCAGCCAAGTACGCGTTCGAAGTCACCAGTGGGAAGTTCCTTGGGTTCATGCTAACCCACCGAGGAATCGAAGAAAACCCTGAAAAGATCAGCGCCATCCTCAATATGGCAACGCCCAAGAACAATGTTGACATCATGCGACTCACGGGAAGGGTCGCGTCTCTGAGTCACTTTATGTCCAGATCCTGGGAGAAGTGCCTCCCGTTTTTCAGGGCCCTAAGGAAGATCCCTAAGTTTGAATGGTCTGAGAAATGCCAAAATGCTTTCGAGCAACTTAAAGCACATCTATCGACCCCACCGCTACTCACCCAACCAGTCGAAGGTGACGAATTGTTGCTATATCCGGCTGTCTCCGACCAAGCAGCAAGATCGATGCTTGTCAGGAAATGCGAAGGCATACAGAGGCTGGTCTATTACGTGAGCTATGTCTTCAAGGAGGCAGAAACGAGATACTCGACCATAGAAAAAATCGTCCTAGCGCTTGTCGTCGCCTCCAGAAAACTTCGACACTATTTTCATGTGCACACGATCCTCATCCTCATCGAGCGACCTTTAGGGTCTATCCTCGCCTCCCCTGAGTCATCAGGACGACAGGAGAAGTGGAGGTGTGAACTATCCAAATTCGATATCAAATACCACCCCCGACAAGCCATAAAAGCGCAAGTCTTGGCGGATTTTGTAGTCGAATGCACCATCCCCGCTAAAGAAGAATCGCCAACCCGGGGCCCCGAACCATGACCCTCGGTCAAAGAGGTGCCCGACCCTATCCCGGATTGGGTGCTTTACGTGGATGGATCCTCTACCGAGGAGAGGAGCGGGGCTGTCCTGATCATCCGCGGCCCGGACGAAGCTAAAATGGAATACTACTTAAAGCTCGGGTTCAGAGCATTAAACAACGCCGCAGAATACGAGGCCTTGTTGGCAAGAATGAGAATCGCTTCCGGGGCAGGACTGAAGACCATCATAATTCACAGCGACTCGGCATTGCTCGTCGGACAGGTAATCGGGCGCTTCGAAGTCCGGGAATCGCTTATGATAAAGTACCCAGCCGAGGTAAAAAGGAAAATTTCGATGAAGTCCAAGTGGACCAGATCCCCAGGAACTTGAACATCCGGGCAGACGCTTTGAGCAAGCTCGCTTCTTCGTACTCGGCTGCCCATAAAAGAAATATCCTCTTCGAAATCTTGCCACAACCCAGCGTAGAAGAAGGAGAGGTAATGCTCCAGATCTACGCAACCAAAGAAGACGGCCAAGATTGGAGGAAACCCCTTGTGGAGTTCCTGAAAGATGGTGTACTCCCCGAAGACCGAGGAGAAGCTCGCTGGCTATGGGCCAAAGCACGCTACTTCGTCTGGAGCAACGGAAACCTATACAAGAAGTCGTACACTCAGCCTCTGCTCCTGTTCATCGACCCCCATGAGGCCGACTATGTTCTGCGAGAAATTCATGAAGGGGTTGGGGGAGCGCACCAAGGAGCATGCACTTTGGTCCAGAAGACGCTGCTCAAAGGGTACTACTGGCCGAAGTTACACCAGGACGCCGAGAAGCTGGTCAGAAAGTGCAAGAACTGCCAACTCTTCGGTAGTATACCTCGTCTTCCCGCAACCGAGCTAACTCCACTTACCTCCCATTGGTCGTTTGCGCAATGGGGGATGGTTATGGTCGGTCAACTTCCTACCGGCATGGGCGGACACCGATACATCCTCATCGCCGTGGACTACTTCACAAAATGGATAGAGGCCGTACCCATCAGAAAACTAGCCGCCGCCTCTACAATAAAGTTCCTGCAGAACAACATAATTTCTCGATTTGGAATCCTGAGGTGTATAGTTACCGACCATAGGACTAACTTCGAAAACGATAAAGTCAAAGAGTTTTGTAGCGACTACCACATACTGATGAAGTTTACCACGGTTGCCCATCCTTAATGCAACAGGCAGGCCGAGGTAGTGAACCGAGGCGTCATCAGCGGTCTTAGAGCCCGTTTGGAAGGAAGGCAAGGCGGCTTGGTCGAGGAACTGCCGAGGGCGCTGTGGGTATACGAACATCAAAGAAGACATCCACGGGAGAAACCCTATTCAGCCTCTGCTGCGGTACCATGGTAATGGTCCCCGCGGAGATCGAACTGCCCAGTTATACGGTAGAACATTTCGACGATGAAGCCAACACCTCGGCCCTACGAAGCAACTTGGACATCTTGCTGGAAAAACGGGCTACTATAATGCCCGAGTTAAACATCGGGCCTTCAAGAGGGCAGACCTAGTCTTACGATGATACGAGTTTGTGGACCAAAGGAGACTGCATAAATTCTCCCTAAAAAGGGACGGACCATTCTTCGTAATGGAAGTATTGTCCGGTGGAGCGTACCGCCTGCAAGACGCCAGGAGGCATAATTTTCCCCGGCCTTATAACGCGGAAAAGCTCAAATTGTATAAGTAAATATATATCATCTTTTTGAAATAATGTAATTCCTCTCTACGTTTAACTAAGTCTTTCGGGCTAGGTCCACCATAGGACTCCAGCCCTTTGTCTATTTTCTCAGTTCCGAGACTTCAAGGTTTGCTCTAAGAAAAAGTATAAAATGTACCGAAGAGAAAAAAAAGAGATAATACACTACTACCAAAAATCATGATTTATTACTTAAGAGGTATTATGGGCTCCCCAGCCTTACAATAATTACAACTGTTGATAGTACTCCGAGGAAATCTTTTCCAGCCGAGTCCGATCATCCTCAGCCCGCTCCCGCTGACGGTGCCCATGGACCCTAGAAGCCACGGAATCGTCTGGGAACCCATGCACTGGACAAGAAGCAACGATCAGCCTTTTTAGAAACACTCCAGAAAAAGATCCACTGATCGTTCCCGCCTGCTCTTCGAGATCAGGCCAAGGTGGTAGATCGTGTGCATCTTTTTAAACGCTTCTTCCATCAGCTGCAGAGACAGGGCGTTGTGCATACCCGGGGATGTCCTCCAGATCGCGTAAATGAGCACTTGGAGGAGAGGAGATCGCCGGGGAAGTAGGCGCCCAAAGTGGTCCTCCATGCGGTCTATCACCGCCTCGTACGCCTTCTCGGAGCGATCAGGGCTATAAAGGTACATATCGTCGCGAGAGATGATCTCCCTGATGGTGTAAATGCGCCCAGCCATCTTCAGAAACACAAAGCTAGAAAGAAACCAATATGCCTTCGCTATTTATAGCCTCAAAAAAAATCTTCCAACAGCCGAAATTTACTTGCGCAGCGACGCGAATCGCGTGATATCTCAATTTCCCGATATAAAACTGCCACATGTCGGCCATGCCGGACGTCACTCCTGCCTATGCGGACCATGGAAGGTTGAATGATGCCCCCACGAAGGCGCAAGGGAGTCCAGAAAGCCCTCTTCATGAGGCCACCGTGCAGCTTCCTGCTCGGTCCATCCGCGGCGGGTAGCTTCCTGCCCATCAACGCTGTGGATCAAAAGCCCTGCTCCTGAGGCCGCCGAGTAGCTTCCTGCTCAGTCCATCTGCAGCGGGTAGCTTCCTGCCCATCAACACTGTGGATCAAAAGCCCTCCTCACGAGGCCACCGAGCAGCTTCCTGCTCGGTCCATCCACAACGGGTAGCTTCCTGCCCATCAACGCTGTGGATCAAAATCCCTCCTTGCGAGGCCACTGAGAAGCTTCATGCTCGGTCCATCTGCAATGGGTAGCTTCCTGCCCATCAACACTGTAGATCTAAAGCCTTCCTCATGAGGCCACCGAGCAGCTTCCTGCTCGGTCCATCTGCAGCGGGTAGCTTCCTGCCCATCAACGCTGTGGATCAAAAGCCCTCCTCACGAGGCCACCGAGCAGCTTCCTGCTCGGTCCATCCCTAGCGGGTAGCTTCCTGCCCAACAATGGTAAGGATCTAAAGCCTTCCTCACGAGGCCATCGAATAGCTTCCTGCTCGGTCCATCCGCAGCAGGTAGCTTCCTGTCCATCAACGCTGTGGATCAAATTCCCTCATCGCGAGGCCACCGAGTAGCTTCCTGCTCGGTCCATCTGCAGTGGGTAGCTTTCTGCCCATCAACGCTGTGGATCAAAAGCCCTCCTCACGAGGCCACCGAGTAGCTTCCTGCTCATTCCATCTGCAGCGGGTAGCTTCCTGCCCATCAACACCGCGGATCAAAAGCCCTCCTCATGAGACCACCGAGTGGATTCCTGCTTGGTCCATCCACAGCGGGTAGCTTCCTGTCCAACAACGCTGTGGATCAAAGCCCTCACCATGAGGCAATTGAGTAGAAAGGAAGATACCGACCTTCCTACATATAACCATCAATTGACTCATACTTGATGCGCGATCGCTACCTCGACTCCGGGGAAAAAGGAGGGTACCGACCTTCTTACACTTGGCTACCGTTCGGCTCGACACGCGATCACCACCTCGACCCCGGGGAAAAGGAGGACACTGACCTTCCTACACTTGGCTATCGTTTGACGCTACTCAATGAACGGTCAACAAATGCGGGAGGTGTGGACACCAGCCTAACCCTTGCAAGATGAAAAGACCTGCGAACTAAAAGTACTTGCAAGATGAAAAGTATATGAGCTAAAAGGACTTGCACAGTGAGAAGACATTTGGGCAAAGAAAATGTGTACTTTATTTATAATCAAAAATAAATACAAGGTATTCTGGGCTCCTTAGCCTTACAAAAATTCCCGGAGGCTTACAAAAATTTTGAAAAAGAAAAAATCCCCAAGGAAGGAAAGATCAGTCCGCCCGCTCGGGAAGGATCTCGCCCTGCTCAATGCCAACCTCGGGGACCAAAACTGCGACTGTTCATATCAGATTTTTGCATTTTCATACCGCCCAATTTTTATCACATTGCATGTCAGTAGATACTCTTGAGCCGTGTTTGCTAGTCAATTGCAGGATACAGGTTCCCGGTTCTCAAACGGAGAAATTCATGGAAAAGACGAAAAAATCCGGGTTCTTGCCGACCACAGATAAAACACGGTCTCCGTCCCTCATCCGTTTGTTACCAGATACCAGTAGGAAGACAAAATGTCAAATCAATGTCGTTTTCAGGCACAAGGCTCAATGGTAGCACAAGATCCAAGAGATCTACGCGGCGCTCGAGACAATCATGACAAAATCTTAACAAAAAGTCCACCTTTCCTTCAACAGAAATTCTGGAAAAATCGTGAAAACAATTGAAGAAAATACATATTCCAGAAGAAAGTGCTAAGAAAACCAGGCCACCACAAAAAGGCACAAATCCCAACTCCACAGAATGGCCGCGGAAGCGCGGCCAAAGAGGGGTTTTGGCCGCGCTTGCGCGGCCGTTCTGGCGCCAAACATACAGGGATTTTGGGGGTAGGTTGGTCTTTTCATCAGGGTTCTGGTGGTGGCCCTAGGGTTTCATGTTTTGGCCTATAAATAGCCCAGAAGTTTGTGAAGGAAAGGGTCCATTCTTGTATTTTCTTTTTCTAGGATTTAGTTCACTTGTTCTTCTTCTTCTCATCTCTTCTCCATTAACCTTGTAGTGAGCTTTGTGAGGGAGGAATGATAAATAAAGAAGATCAATTTGTTACCATGCTTGTCTTACTTTTATTATAATTGTTGTAACTTTAAATTCGTTAAGTAGTTGTTGTTATTTCCTTGTTATTTCTTTCTTCTCTTTTTTCTTTATCCTTACATACGACAATGATACTTACGCTCGATCCTCGCCAAGGTGAGGTCGCAAACAGTTAGTCGTATTCTTCTAATCTCCTTCCTTCTATCTTCCTCTTTTGTGTTGTTTTATTTTTCCGTATTATGATGTGTGAGTAGTTCATTCTTGTTAGGGTAGGATAAGGGAAGTTTGAGAGAAGGAAATCTCTCTCACTCTTTCCTTGCCCAACAGCTTAAATCGACTCCCGTTAACCCAACCACAATCCGCTCCTTACGGCACCCTATCCTACATGATAGCGGTGATTCCGTAGTGAGACCGGTTGTGGTTGGATTAACCGGAGGTTATGGCTAAGAGCCAAGAACGGACGGACAAGCACCAAAAGGAAGACTTATGCGTTGGAAAGCCTAGCTTATACTCGCAAAGTCCTTCCTAGTCGTGCTAATCCCCGTTGTTGCCGATTACCGTAACACGATATTAAGAAGGGCAACGAAAGATGTGGAGACTCCTAACTCAAACTAACCTAATCCTAACCCTAACATGCTCTCTTTAAGTATCAACTCAACACTTAGATAACTACAAACAAAATCTGAACAACCGGACTTAACTCGTCGAAAAACACATAGAAAAAGATTCCCATCTCCCTGCGGACGACCCGTACTCAACCGGCTAGCTACGTGCGAAACCGTCTTGATTGCGGTATTTAGAACTAAACTTGACACGCACATATCCTATCAATCAAATGGCGCCGTTGCCGGGGAGACGGTAGTTTGTTTCTTTGTGAAATTTCGGGTTAATTTGTAAGTATAACTCTAACCGAAAAACAACAACAAAAAAAATATATACTTTGTAAAAAAATCATCTTGTTATTTTTGATTAGCTTTTGTGCAAGTGTGCAGGAAAATACAAGTTTCGAGTTCAGTGGCCAAGACGTTGAAAATACGGAGTTCAAGTACAGTGCCAAAGACGTGGGAAGATAGACCCACATTTCGCGGCTACACCGCGACGAAAAAAAAAACGAAGCATACGGCCTACTGTCAAAATCTGGAGCATACACAGTGAGTAAATTCAAATTCAGAACATCCAGAAAACAAGAGGACACCCAACAGAACCCACACAAGAAAAATTATGCATCCAATCCTCTTTACAGCCGCGGAACCGCGGCATTAGGGCTCTTTTGCCGCGGAACCGCGGCCACTTGGGGAGTTCTCTGTGCCAAATTTTCTGGGTAAGCTCCTCTTCTCCACTCCACTCCTCTGGACTCCAATAAATTGTGTTTTCTGCAGGCTTCTTTGCGCAAATTCTTCTCCCCCTTCCAATAAACTGTTCTTGTGCAGGATTCTTTGCGCCGCAAATAAAAATTGTTTGCTGTTGATATTGTTACTGTTTTGCATTCTTTTAATACGGACTTAAGGGGCTTGAAACCAATCCAGATTGGGTGGGGATTTCATCACCCTTCCCAGGACCCCGGAAATCACTAAAGCATATGCATTGTCCATTGTAAATTTAAAAAATACTAGACTTCAGCCCTAAGGACTTCGCGCTCATTAGGAGAAGATAAACCTTGTTTAGAACCTTGCTTAACCGTATATTGTTTACGGGGTGTCTAGGAAAGTGTTAAAGGCGCAACCGCCGAAAGAGAAAGGGTTATTTAATTAAGGAACTTCGCGAAAGCGTTGGACAACCTCCCCTTATCTCTGCACTTACCTGACCTCGTGATCAGTGTATTTTTAAGCTTGTTTCTCGACACTGTTTAACTTCGACAATCAAGTTCAGGAGCAGGTCTAGTAGACCTAGGTTACCCTAGATCTAGGTGTGATTGTGCATATCTTGTTTGTGATTGCTTAAGCCGTATTCCCGTACATACTTCTGTAAATCTTTTTCTAAAAAAAAAAAAAAAAAGAAAAAAATCAAAAACTTTTACAAAAACTTGCCCTTTTGTCGCCAAATCCATTTTCACCCAACACCCATCGCCTTTCTTCATTGACGTTTTCTTACCCTCACCTTCTCCGCTTTGACTATACTAAACTCGTTTAGTGTATGTCCGCTTGGACTCGGGACACTAGCGCCCGTCTAGTCCGCGTTACGTTAGTCGCGACCGACTACGCGATCGACTCCGAAGTCGATACTCCGTCCACTCCTCTTTCTCCCCTTCCTTTGCCGGCCAACTCCGACGTTGACCGGAATTCTGTTCATACATCTTCACCTTCACCTTCACCTTCACCAACCTCTTCTTCCGCGATGTCGGGATTTATTCCAAACATCTCGTTGACCACCCCTGGATTGGCTCCACCTCCTATGGAGACCAATCTCCCACCACCTCCGCCTGTTGTAGCGCCACAGCGAATTGCGCTCCAGGATCGTTTCTACCCTACCCGTTCTGCACTTCCAACCTGCCTTTCTCTTCCTCCGGCCAATGGGGACAACTTTGAAATTAAGCCCCATTTCATCAACATGCTTCCACGTTTTCATGGGCTTGAATCTGAAGATGCCTATATCTTCATAAACAAATTTCAAAATGTCTGTGCCATGATGAAAACGACCCAGCTGTCGGACGATGCTATACGTCTACGGGTCATTCCGTTCACTTTATGCGATCTCGCAGAAAAATGGCTGTATAGCACCGCTTCCCACTCAATCACCAGCTGGGATGAGTTTGTTAAAGCGTTTCTGAAAAAATTCTACCCAAATCATAAGACCGCAAGAATTCGAAATGAGATCAACCAATTCTCCCAGCTTCCTTCTGAACCCTTCTGGAAGTGCTTTGACCGATACAAAGACCTTCTTGTTCAGTGTCCTCACCACGGTATAGAGAAATGGCAACTCTGCCAAACCTTATACGAGGGACTGAACCCAGCAACGAAGCAGTTGCTGGAAACCATCTGTCAGGGCCACTTCCTATCCAAATCTGACGAGGAAGCGTGGCAGTTCTTTGACGATCTTGCGGAGCAAACGCTACAGTGGGAGAGCACCAGACCGACTCCTTCTTCTTCTTCTCCCTCCACTTCTACCGGTCAGTCTAGGGTAGGAATTCACCAGCTTGATGTCTCTATTGCGATGAGAGCTGAAATGGCTGCTATCACAAAAAAGCTTGAAGCAATAGAGAGCAAATTTTCTTCTCCTACTCCTGCCCCTGTTCTCCCCCTTCGTACTATCTGCGCTTGTTGTTCCGATCCGTCCCACTTGACTGAAGAGTGTCCTTACAATCCACCCTCGCAAGGACAGGATCAGGTTAATGCATTCCAGCAAAGACCAAGGAATGATCCATACTCTTCGACCTACAATCCCGGTTGGAGGAACCACCCCAATTTCACCTGGAATCAGAATCAGAATCAATTCCAGGGCAACCATTTCCAAAGGGCCCCTCCACCGCAACAACAAGCGCAACAACAAACTCAGTATCAGCAGCCCTTCCAACCCCAGCCTTACCAAAACCAGACGAACAACTTTGCACCGAACAATTCCTTTCCACCAAACAACTTTATTCCGTCGAACAACGATAAGGTTTCCTCGCTCGAGCGAAGTCTGGATGCGTTTGTTAAACAATCGACTCAATCCACCGCCAACATCCAGTCTTCGATCCAATCTTTAGTGCAACACACCGCCGCACACGGGCAGAGCATCAAGACCATCGAGGCCCAGATTGCACAGCTGAACGCGGCCTTGAGCGAGCGAGAGAAGGGGAAGCTCCCGTCCCAGCCACTTCCAAATCCCGGCCACCCACATAATGCACTTGTTGCTCTTGAACAACAAAACCATAATGTGAGTGCCGTGACCACACTGAGATCAGGGAGGGTGCTGCAAAACAACATTGGCAAGCAAATCAACGATGACACCCTGGCCGCTTCTTCTTCTTCTTCTCCTGCTGCTTCTTCTTCGTCTTCCGAGCCTATTCTCCGTTCTTCACAAGGCTCTCCTTCCTCTTCTTCTCTAAACGGATCCGCTTCTCACTCCACGAAAACACCTATTCTGGGATCCGTTCCAACTCCAAAATCTCCTCCTCCAGCATTAGACTCAACCAATTTTCAAAATGTTCCATTTCCAAACCGGTTGAGGTCTAACAAACAAAATCCACAAATGGAGAAGATTTTGGAGTTATTCAAGCAAGTTAACATTAACATTCCTCTTTTAGATGCTGTCCAACAAGTCCCTTCTTACGCGAAAATCTTAAAGGACTTGTGCACGAAAAAGAGGAAGTCTCAGGTACCCAAGAAAGTTTTCTTGGCTAGTGCTGTGAGTGATGCCCTTACCCAATCTTTACCACAAAAACGGAAGGACCCTGGCTGTCCTACGATTTCAATTACTATTGGGGATAAGAACATCAACCGCGCACTATTAGATCTTGGTGCCAGTGTTAACTTGCTTCCGTATTCAGTATACGAGCAATTAGGCGTCGGAGAGCTGAAACCCACACACTGCACTCTCCAGATGGCCGACCGATCGATCACCCATCCTAGGGGTGAGCTAGAGGATGTGTTAATCAAAGTCGGGGATTTCATATTCCCCGTCGACTTCATTGTCTTAGATACACAGCCTGTAGCTAACCCCCGGAATCAAATTCCGGTGATACTCGGTCGCCCATTTCTCGCAACCTCAAATGCTGTGATCAATTGTCGCAATGGTTCAATGAACCTCTCTTTTGGAAATATGACAATTGAACTCAACATTTTTAGGTTGGGGAATCAGCCCGCCGAACCTAATGCTCATATACTGGATGTTTGCTCGATCCAGGAGATCACCCCCGAAGAGTGTGAATTCGAGGAGTTTTTGTTTGAATACGATAATCTTAACGCCACTAGTGCGTGTCTCTTCGAACCTGCTGCTGTTTCTGCGCCCGATAACGACTACGAGTGTTTCACGTTCACGAACGATCTTAGCCGCGCACAACCCGAGTTTGAATCTTTCGACTTTTCGGATGAGTTACCTGAACCATCCGACTCGGTTGCCTACACTCGTTTTGAACCTTTGCTGGAGTCCTTTGAGTTCGAGACCTTTGCACCAGTCTTGCCTTCCATCATTTCACCTCCAACGCTCGAACTCAAGCCGTTGCCGTCTCACCTTAAGTATGCTTACTTAGGTGAGAACGAGACCCTTCCTGTCATCATCTCGGCTTCTCTAGCTCCCGAGCAAGAGAAAGCCCTTCTCGCGGTCTTGCACAGCAACAGGCAAGCTTTTGGCTGGTCCATGGCGGACATCAAGGGGATTAGTCCCCTCATCGTTGAGCATCACATTCATCTGATGGATGATGCCAAACCAGCCCGGGATCCACAGAGACGTCTTAATCCAGTCATGAAGGAGGCTGTGAAGAAGGAGATCGTCAAATGTCTAGATAGTGGTATCATTTACCCTATCTCTGATAGCCAGTGGGTTAGCCCCATTCACGTTGTCCCCAAGAAGTCGGGCTTCACGGTCATAACCAACGAAGCGAATGAGTTAATCCCTACTCGCACCCAAACCGGGTGGCGAGTTTGCATTGATTACAGAAAACTCAACGCTGCAACGCGGAAAGACCACTTTCCGCTACCTTTTATTGACCAGATGCTCGAACGATTGGCCGGACATGAGTACTATTGCTTTCTTGATGGCTATTCTGGCTACAATCAAATTCCCATCGCCGAAAAAGACCAGGACAAGACCACTTTCACTTGTCCTTTCGGCACGTTTGCATATCGACGCATGCCCTTTGGGTTATGCAATGCGCCCGCTACCTTCCAGCGGTGTATGATGGGGATTTTCTCAGACATGGTGGAGAAATTTCTGGAGATTTTCATGGATGACTTCTCCATTTTCGGCGACTCCTTTGACGAGTGTTTGCTGCATCTTGACGCTGTCCTTACACGATGTAAGGACAAGAATCTCACTTTGAACTGGGAGAAATGCCACTTCATGGTGCGCGAAGGTATTGTCTTAGGACATATCATCTCGCAAAATGGCATAGAGGTTGACAAAGCAAAGATTGAGGTCATTTCCAATCTGCCTCCTCCCCGATGCGTCAGAGATATCCGAGCCTTCCTTGGCCACGCCGGTTTTTATAGACGGTTTATCAAGGACTTTAGCAAGATTGCTAGGCCCTTGACTCTTCTCCTGGCCAAGGACACGCCATTCGACTTCAGCTCAAGCTGTGCGGCTGCTTTTGAATCATTGAAACACTCACTCACTTCTGCTCCCGTTCTCTCTTCCCCTGACTGGACGCACCCATTCGAGATTATGTGCGATGCATCCGACTTTGCCATCGGTGCTGTCCTTGGACAGCACATCAACAAGATGCCGCACGTGATCTATTACGCAAGCCGAACCCTGAACGACGCACAACTCAATTATACAACAACTGAGAAGGAATTCTTAGCTGTTGTATTTGCTTTAGAGAAGTTCAGGCCGTACCTCATCGGCTCTCCAGTCATCGTTTACACTGATCATTCTGCTCTGCGCCATCTTTTTGCGAAGAAAGATGCCAAATCTCGGCTTATACGTTGGATCCTCTTGCTTCAAGAATTTGACCTTGTCATTAAGGACAAAAGAGGATGTGAAAACGTTGTTGCCGACCATCTTTCACGACTTCCTTCTTCGCCGTCGCTTCCTATCCCAATCAATGACGTCTTTCCGGATGAACAACTCTTGACAGTATCTCGCGAACCCTGGTTCGCAGATATTGTGAACTATTTGGCCACGGGATTACTACCGACCGAATGGTCGAGTCAGGACAGACTTCGCTTCTTATCCCAAGTAAAACACTTTTACTGGGACGAACCCTACTTGTTCAAGTACTGTCCCGACCAGATTATTCGTCGGTGTGTCCCAGATGAGGAATTCAAGAGTGTGCTGTCATTTTGCCACGACCAAGCATGTGGCGGGCATTTTGGGCCCAGAAAGACAGCTGAGAAGATCTTGCAATGTGGTTTCTACTGGCCACAACTTTTCAAAGACGCTCACGATTATTGCAAGACTTGCTCCCGGTGCCAACACATGGGCCGGATATCCCGGAGGAACGAGATGCCGCTCCAACCGATCTTGGTTGTGGAGATTTTCGATGTTTGGGGGATAGACTTCATGGGGCCGTTTCCCAGCTCTTTTGGGAACTTGTACATTCTTCTAGCTGTTGATTACGTCTCTAAATGGGTCGAGGCTGTGCCCAGCCGAACTAACGACAACAAGGTTGTCGTTAGGTTCCTTAAAGAAAACATTTTCTCACGGTTTGGGCACCCCCGAGCGATCATTAGCGACAATGGAAGTCATTTCTGCAATAGGACTTTCGAGGCCTTGATGCGGAAATACTCCATTAATCATAAGCTTTCTACGCCCTACCACCCCCAAACCTGCGGGCAGGCCGAAGTTTCAAATCGGCAAATCAAGCAGATACTGGAGAAAACGGTTTCCAAGAACCGTAAGGATTGGTCTTTGAAACTCACTGATGCCCTTTGGGCATTTAGAACCGCTTATAAGACCGACCTTGGCATGTCTCCCTATCGGCTTGTGTACGGAAAAGCCTGCCACCTTCCTGTCGAAATCGAGCATCGCGCGTTTTGGGCGATAAAGGAGCTGAATCTGTCTCTGGAGGACGCGGGCAGCCATCGGAAGCTGCAGCTGAACGAACTGAGCGAGCTTAGGGATGAGGCTTACGACAATGCGGTTGTCGTTAAGAATCAAACGAAGGTGTTTCATGATAAACACCTTGTGCGCAAAACCTTCGTACCTGGTCAGCAGGTACTTCTTTACGACACCCGACTTCACTTCCATCCTGGAAAGCTCCGATCTCGCTGGAAAGGGCCGTATTTTGTGCGGACTGTGTATCCGCAGGGCGCTGTGGATTTGGAAAATCCAAAGGACGGTTCACTCTTCAAAGTGAACGGACACCGATGCAAACCGTACCTTAGCGCCGAACCAACAGAGGAGCTCCTGTTCTTACAGGAGCCGGTTTACCTTGCATGATCTTCCTCTGCCTACCTCCAAACTTCGGTTATCCAGCCAAGAACAGTGGACACTGTTCCAAATAAGTTTGGGGGTATGTACAAACCATTTTGTTTATATTTGTGTATATTCTTTTTCTTTAAAAACAAAAACAAAAAATTGTGTATCACTAACCGACAATTTTGAACCTTCCAACTGCTCTCTTCATGCTACGACAGTGAGGACACTGTCCAGTTTAAGTTTGGGGGTACGCTCGGTACGTATTTCTTACCTTCGCATTCATATGTATATTTTGCATCTGCATATTAAATCCATTAAATCCATAAAAATTTGAAAATTTTCTAAAAAATATAAAAACTTTTTTGTCAAGTTAGCTTGTGGAAGAACTCTGATTCAACATTCGACGGTTTTTGTTTGAAAAAAATAGGAATAACTAGATCTTATGTTTGGATTTTGAAAACCTGAAAGATAACTCTCCTTTGAAGTTAACTATAGCTGATATACGTCTTTACATCACACTACACGTGTCGTAAGATTTTGGGAATTAGATGACAAGTCTTTCATGTTTGAACTTTTAAACAGATAAATGATTTTCTGAGGATCAAATAGGTTTGTTCTGAAATAAGTAATGTCAAGAATAGTTTATGAAGTAAAGCGAATATGAAGGAATGTTATTGATGCCGTAATAGGAGCTAAGTCTGAAAAATAACCCATCTAAAACTTGATTGGAATGATTACACACCAAACCCACTAGACACGTCTTTTATCCAAAAAATATTTGAACTGCCGGTTATATCTCCGTTCGTATTAAATCATCTGATTTTCACGCCAAACTGTCTTTTGTTTTTGGACCTAGGTAACTTGAGTAATTAAGTCCGCTGGGGTGTTTCTACACCTAATGCCCTAAAACCAACTGGTTTGGGTGCATTGGCCCAAAGCTCGCTAAGAAGCCTAGAAAGTCCAGTTTAAAGCAAAGTCAAGCAAGTGTTCTCTCCGAGTTAAAATTCCTAACGGTTCTTTGTGTGAGAATAATCTTGATAAAAGACAGGCTTTTAAAAAAAAAAAATTTTAACGGAGATATGAAGGTTTTACTCTTTGATAAAGACTAGTGCACGTTCACAGTGGTGTGTATGAAATGAAAACAAGAAAAAGGTGGAGTGAAAAATACGACTTAGTTTCCTGTTAAGGAAGATAGAAATTCTAAAGTTGAAACCTTACTGCAAAACAAAACTTGAAAAATGCTTAACTCATTATAAAACTTATGTGATCCTTTTAAAATTGTTATCTGGGCTTTATTGTGCGACATGATGACTCTAATCGATCCTTCTGGAACTTAACGACACTATCCGCACTGCACGTAAAGACATATAAAATCTGTAGTTAAATAAGATGTGAGGTGTGAAAAATAAAGGTTCGATAGTCTAGACTAAGGATTATAGAATTGTTATTTTCTAAAACAAAACTTTAGGGTTTGAAACTTAGTCATTTTTACAAACCAACTTGACCGGATTTTGTGGGTAGTATCCGCTGAAAACCCTCAGGAGACAACACTCCTCCTACTAGGGACACCTAGAGGTTTAACGGCTTGTTGCACATGCTCAGTGCAATCGCGTTCCCTGCGAAAGTGAGGTTAGGAAATTTTTTGTGAATAAATGGACTTTGCTCGGGACGAGCAAATGATAAGTTTGGGGGTATTTGTTCATATCAGATTTTTGCATTTTCATACCGCCCAATTTTTATCACATTGCATGTCAGTAGATACTCTTGAGCCGTGTTTGCTAGTCAATTGCAGGATACAGGTTCCCGGTTCTCAAACGGAGAAATTCATGGAAAAGACGAAAAAATCCGGGTTCTTGCCGACCACAGATAAAACACGGTCTCCGTCCCTCATCCGTTTGTTACCAGATACCAGTAGGAAGACAAAATGTCAAATCAATGTCGTTTTCAGGCACAAGGCTCAATGGTAGCACAAGATCCAAGAGATCTACGCGGCGCTCGAGACAATCATGACAAAATCTTAACAAAAAGTCCACCTTTCCTTCAACAGAAATTCTGGAAAAATCGTGAAAACAATTGAAGAAAATACATATTCCAGAAGAAAGTGCTAAGAAAACCAGGCCACCACAAAAAGGCACAAATCCCAACTCCACAGAATGGCCGCGGAAGCGCGGCCAAAGAGGGGTTTTGGCCGCGCTTGCGCGGCCGTTCTGGCGCCAAACATACAGGGATTTTGGGGGTAGGTTGGTCTTTTCATCAGGGTTCTGGTGGTGGCCCTAGGGTTTCATGTTTTGGCCTATAAATAGCCCAGAAGTTTGTGAAGGAAAGGGTCCATTCTTGTATTTTCTTTTTCTAGGATTTAGTTCACTTGTTCTTCTTCTTCTCATCTCTTCTCCATTAACCTTGTAGTGAGCTTTGTGAGGGAGGAATGATAAATAAAGAAGATCAATTTGTTACCATGCTTGTCTTACTTTTATTATAATTGTTGTAACTTTAAATTCGTTAAGTAGTTGTTGTTATTTCCTTGTTATTTCTTTCTTCTCTTTTTTCTTTATCCTTACATACGACAATGATACTTACGCTCGATCCTCGCCAAGGTGAGGTCGCAAACAGTTAGTCGTATTCTTCTAATCTCCTTCCTTCTATCTTCCTCTTTTGTGTTGTTTTATTTTTCCGTATTATGATGTGTGAGTAGTTCATTCTTGTTAGGGTAGGATAAGGGAAGTTTGAGAGAAGGAAATCTCTCTCACTCTTTCCTTGCCCAACAGCTTAAATCGACTCCCGTTAACCCAACCACAATCCGCTCCTTACGGCACCCTATCCTACATGATAGCGGTGATTCCGTAGTGAGACCGGTTGTGGTTGGATTAACCGGAGGTTATGGCTAAGAGCCAAGAACGGACGGACAAGCACCAAAAGGAAGACTTATGCGTTGGAAAGCCTAGCTTATACTCGCAAAGTCCTTCCTAGTCGTGCTAATCCCCGTTGTTGCCGATTACCGTAACACGATATTAAGAAGGGCAACGAAAGATGTGGAGACTCCTAACTCAAACTAACCTAATCCTAACCCTAACATGCTCTCTTTAAGTATCAACTCAACACTTAGATAACTACAAACAAAATCTGAACAACCGGACTTAACTCGTCGAAAAACACATAGAAAAAGATTCCCATCTCCCTGCGGACGACCCGTACTCAACCGGCTAGCTACGTGCGAAACCGTCTTGATTGCGGTATTTAGAACTAAACTTGACACGCACATATCCTATCAATCAGCGACCTCGGGGTCGGGGCTTCCACCAGAAGCCTCGCCCCCAATGGCCACCTCGGCGACTTCTCCCTTCTGCACCTCCTCGGCCAGAGGATACTTAGCACGGAGCTCGCTGATATCGAACCCCGGCACAGACTACTTGACAACGTCGAGGGTGCCGTTTCATACGACGGCCGCGGATTAGGCAAGATCGACGTAGAATTAATCTGACACCTTATACGCCTCTAAGGCCTTCGCCGCCCGGCACTCGGCGAGCTTCACCATGTCCAAGTCCACCCGGACATCCCTCTTGAGGGCGTCTCTCGATTTCTTCATCGTGTGGTAGAAGTCGTTCACCTCCTCCAACTTGGCCTGAATATCCCGGTTGGACTCGTCCAGAAGCCGATGAGACTCCTTCAGCCTGGAGTTCGTCAGCCCCTCGGCGACCAGACGAGTGTCGAGGAGAGCCGCCTTCTCCTCCGCTTGCCGCAGTTGGAGGCGGAGCTCCTCCTCCAACTTAGAGGACTCACCCGCCTTTTTCATGGCTGGAGCTACCTCCTCGGATTCCATGGCGACGAGGAGTGCGCAGTGGTGGAGGACCTGTGGAAAGTAGAAAACGTGTTAGAAAGTCTAAACTGAGGAAATAAGACTTAAGAAATATTTCTAGAAAAGACAGGAACCGACCTGAACCGTCTCTTGTGCTATGGCGGCCACCTGGGCTTTCATGGTCCCCCGGAGCACACACTCGGCGCAAATAACTTGTCGGAAAGAAGACTGTCGGTGATGGAGAGCCCCAAGGGCACCTCAATACAGAAGTCGTCCTCGTGCACTGTGGTCCCGGAAGGAGGTGGCCGGGAGACCGTCTGTTTCTGCCTTTTGAGGGGGACTTCAGCGGGCCCAGCCTCCTCCTCCTCCTCCTCTCGCACCCGGGGCTCCGGGTCTCGTGAGTGGTTGTGGCTCCCCTCACGGCGCACTTCTAGAACTCGAGGAGCGGCGAAAGGGTTGGGCGGTGGAGTTGGCCTCGGGGCCGAGCTTGGACCGGGTCGGGACGAGCTTGCACCCCCGACCTTCTTTCCCCGAGTCTTGGCGGCCAGGGCAGCTAGGATTTTAGCTCGGTCCATGGGCTCTGCAAAATAAGGGACAAGCAAACAAAGAGGGGTTAGAGACACTAAAACATCGAAGGAAATTTAGTAAAGTCTAAACAGATCGTCGAAAGCCCTAACTTACCTAAGAAAAGTGCAGGACTGAGCCCAGCCCAGCTTAGTGCCTGCTCAGATAGCAGGACATCCTCCCGTTGGATTGGCTCCCACTGGGACACCACCCTCGCCTTCAGGGAAGTCGACCGCTTTGCCCTCGGGCATTCAGCCCCATGCCACTGTGTAGGCACAGGCCAATTCTCTCCCTCAGGCGGCCCGACGAATACAAACTTCTCATTCCACTCGTGGATGGAAGAAGGGACGGCTACTACCCCTGACCCGACCACTCCACCCTTATGTTTTTTGAATGAGAAACACACCCAGCTCGGCTCATCCTTACTGGTGCCGAGGTGATTCTTATAATAAAGGAAAGAGACAAGGAGAGTCAAGCTGAAGGGGATATTTTCAAGTTTTAGCCGGACCAGAAACCCGAAGAGGATTCTCCACGAGTTCGACGCTAGCTGGCCCAGGGAGAGATGAAAGCAACGAATCACCCCGCAAACCTCAGTTGGGAATGGCTGATGCATTCCTGCCCGGAACGCATCCAAATAGGACAATCTCCTTACCCTGCACCCGGTCTGCCCGCTCGCCCTCTCTAGCTAAACGGATGGAATAGTTATAGGGGATGTGGAATCGAGTCCAAATTTCTGAAAGCTCGTCCAGACTCCTCAAAACAAAGGGCGCATCGCGGGTGTTTCCGATGCGCTCCTTGGGGGTCCTTAACGCCGCCCGATGGCTAGTGACAGGGGCAACCCTGACTCTAGGGGGCGAACCTGACACAGAGGAAGAAGAAGAAGAACCCTCTTGGCAATCTGAAGCCGAAGAGAAGGAAGACCCACTGGACTCGGCCCTAGCAACGAGCGCCTCATCGTCCGACTCTACCCTTACTACCTTTACGGACTCCTCAGATGAAGACATCAAACCTGATTCAAAGGAAGGGACTCACCGAGGAAAAATCAACAGAGGATCCGATCTAAAGGAAGGAGCGCCGGGCAATATTCAACAATGAAAGAGAATTTGAGCAAACTATCATCCCTAGGATAGTCCCCTCCTATTTATACACCCCAAAAGATAACATCCTACGGTCCAGATTGATTCCCGCCAAAACGAAACGTCGCGTCCAGCGGCCGGCGGGGCTCCACGTGGCGATCGGCCATTGGAGATGTCTCTTCGACCGTAGGAGTCAGAGACAGCCTGTCGCCTCCACCAACCAACGGCTGACACGGGGCCCATACCTCAACTGACGAATCGACTGAATCGGTGCCCCCTCTTTAAAGCGCAATCATTTAGCTGATCCGCTGACGCCATTGAGGATACGTGCGAAAATTTAGGCGAACGACAAGGCGGCACGTGGGCCCAAAGATCGAAAAGGCACAACCACCAAACGCTATGCCATTCTCGTTCGATCCGCATTATGATTCCTTGGCGCCAAAATGAGCAAAAGAAAAACCAAGCATGCCACTCTCGACCCCGATCAATGAATAGGTCCGAACGAGAGCGGGGGGCTAATGATGATGCTTACAAGTGGTGTCTCCTCAGATTACGACACGTGGTGGATGACGTGTCCCGAAGGCTATGGGAGTGGAATAAATGAGTTGCATCATGGACATTCCTCGGGATCCCCTTCTCGAGGAACGTATCCGACCTTTCGGGAGACCTCCCTGAATACATCCCACCTTCACCTAGGAAACTACCAACATCTCGTTTCCGAGCTTTCTCAGTCTCCTTGCTCGTCTCCGAGCCTCCTGACGTGCCGAACCTCCTCGGCCTCCCTGCTCGTCCGAGCCATCTGACAGGCCAAGCTTCCTCGACCTCACTGTTCGTCTTCGAGCCATCTGACAGGCCAAGCTTCCTTGGCTTCCCCGATTGTAAATCCCCAGTTTCGTATATATATTTTTTTTGTATCTTTCCAGATTTTTTTCTTATTTTTTTTCCTATTTTTCCTATTTTTATATATTTTATTATTTTATTTTAATTATTACCTAAACCCAATCCTAAACCTACCCGGTACCCGACCCGACCCATGCACTACCCGACCCGACCCGCTCCCCCTCCTCTTCTTCTTTCTCGTTCTTTTCCTTTCCCTCCCTTTTCCCAACGTCTTTCCCCGCTCCTCGCACCCATGCCCTCTTCTCGTGCCGTGACGATCGCGCCCACTTCCCCATGACCCGCGCTTGCCCCACGACCCGTGCTCCTCCAACGGCTCCCTTCTCCTCGCGCCCGTCGCAGCGAGACCTGCTCCCCCACACCTCGACCAAGTCTCTCCCCTACTTCACTCTCTCCCGATCTCTCTCGTTTTCCTCTCTCTCTCTCTCTCTCGTTCTCCCTCTCCCTCACTCATCGTCACCGATAACTCACCTTCCCTTCATCGACCCAATGACGCCTTCGAGCTCCCCAGCCGACCCCAGCTCCTCCTCCTTCAACGCGAGCGCACCACCACTACGAACCCTCCGTCGAGCTCCTTACCCCATCGACCAACACCCGTAAGACCCAAAAAAAACTCCAGCACCACCCTCTGCGTGCCTAGCTTCCTCTCACACGAGCGTGATCACTTCCGCTTCCACTTTCTTTGGAGCTCCCCAACTCACCATCTCTGAGCTCCAAGCTCCGAGTATCTCCATCGCCGACGACCACCAGCAGCTCCTCCATCGTCCGAGCTCCCTAATGTCATCACCACCATCTCCAGAATACAACTCCCCTCACCTCTCCAGCAGCCTCGCCTCATCCCCTTCTTCTCCAAATAGCCCGTCATTTCATTGAACACCTGGTTGCAGTCACCGTAACAGCCATCGTTGACGTCGTTATCGCCGATGCCATTGCCATCCCCGCTACCAACAAGCTCCAACCAGCAACATCAGCTCCGACATCGCCACCACAGCAGCACCGAGCCCGAGCCTAAACCAAGCCTTAGCCGAGCTCAAACCTAACCATGCAGCTCGTGCTCTTTGCGGTCTTTCTCGCTGCCCGTGCTGTTTCCGCCATCGTCGTCGCTGCCGTGCCACTTTCGCCAAAGGCAAGTGAAAATTCTTCACTTCCTAATCATGCTAATTTACCGGTAAGATTAAATAATCAAGTTAAAGATTTAATCATACGTGTGTGCATATATATATTTAGATCGTAAATTATAATGGAATTGCTAGCAAACCATTGAGTTGATTGTATTAAATTGAACCCAATTCGGGTCTGTCAACCGTAATGATATCATTTATAATTTACATGAATTAATTGTTATAATCATTTCGATAAAACTGACG
This sequence comes from Agapanthus africanus, assembly GCA_030015575.1. Taxonomy (NCBI): domain Eukaryota; kingdom Viridiplantae; phylum Streptophyta; class Magnoliopsida; order Asparagales; family Amaryllidaceae; genus Agapanthus; species Agapanthus africanus. The sequence goes on from JASDDO010000014.1 coordinate 179,372,718, forward strand.
ACGATCGATACTCGTACTTAATTCTAAGTTCGAAGCGATACATGAATGAAAACTCAGGCTAAAGTGCCCATGTTTTGTGATCGTTGAATACCTTACTGATTAGTGAATGTCGTGTAAGGTTTTGCGTTAAAAGTATCGTGTTTATGATCATGTAACGTCGCCCCTAAAGGCGACACAAAATCTGAATTTTACCGCGCAGGTTACTTCAATAAAATCATTGTAAATTCAATATAGGTTGGAATGTAACGTTCTATGGCTCATATCGAAGATGACTCGATAAAATAAAACCATATATAGTTTAATTCTCGACGTTTATAGATTTCTGTAATGATAATCGGCTGCGAATGCGGCACTGGACTGTTGTCCGGGGCAGCATTTCACTTGGATACCTGACTTTGAACACATGTACACCCCTGCTTTAAACTGAAAACGCGTGGAGCCCCATATGGTCGCGTAGATAATTTAGTTAGATAACACATTAATCATGTCCCGTGCTGTTTCACCGTCGTTTGATATTAAATTTGTATTTTAGAGTGTCGCTGTGTTCTGCAGTTTTTGCATTAACGTTTCCTACACCGTCACATTAAACATGACATAACTTCTAATAAAGAAATGCTATTTATAATCCGTTTAATGAGTTGGAAACATAATTGATAGAAATAGATTTTATTCAACAAAGGAAACACCTGAATCTGAACATAATCACTTGTAAAACGCGCGTGAAGTTGGGTTTCCAATTCTGAAACTGGAACTCCAGCAAACAATCGCTACCTTAAAATGATGATATTTCCCTAACCGGAATTCCGTTTGACATGAAACAAAGTTTACTGCTTAGATAATCCAGTGTACTTCGCGCATCTTTTATATTATTTCGGTTGATTCTTTGCGTGTGATTTATCGTAAATTTTTCAAGTTATATGGCATTAGTCGTCATAGGGCAGTGAATATTTGTTTAGTGCAATTCTGCCTACTTTTGTGTTTGCTTTATACTTGCTGCATAGTGATCGTTCACATTGAGACCTAGCGACTGTTTTGCATTATCGATATATTAGTGTTAGTGATTGGGTTGTGGCAAATACGACAGTGATATTGATAAGTGAAAATGTAATTGAAAGCGACAGCGATACGTATTTGTTCATAACCTAACTAATACCTGAATGCATACTATAACCCGGGGAATGGGAAAATCAAGGTGGAATTGAACTTGTATTTAGCGAGGTACAGTGATTTAAAGGATGATCATTCGTTATTATATATATATATATATATATATATATATATATATATATAGACACACACTTTAGGTGGTGGGCCTAGCGGCACGGCTGATAGGGTTATGTCCCGGGCACAGCGGACCGTAGTCTCGGGCATGCACGAGACCCTTGTTAAACACGAGTATACTTTCCACCATTTGATTTCATTGACTTAGTGACCAATAAGTAGTGACATACAAATTGCCTAATTTATTGACATGATACCTATAGTGTATTATTCATATTCAATGATGTTTATTATACTCATGTCCTGCATTTTGTTGCACTTCGCATGTTTAATAATATTGCATACCCGTCATATATATATATATATATATTTCTATGTATGTCGTCCTGACAACCTGAGTGTGCATGCTCAGAGGACGAAGTGGATCCAGCCCAAGAACAGGACCTGCCATTCGAGATCGCGGAGGTCTAGACTGCATCACTAGCGCTATTTCTTTTGCTTTCAGCACTTGTTTTGTTGGTTAGTTATTTTATTCTGCAAAATAAAAGTATCTCGTACTCTTTTATTTGCAATGTAATAAAGTTTTGAACTGTGATTTTCCTTTACTCTAGTACTATTTACTGACTACCATGTGATGCTAGAAGCCGAAGTTGTGACTACGGCGGGATTATTCCCTGACCGTAGGAGCATGGCTGGCCTAGTCACCCATCGTATTCCATATTTTCGGGAAGCGGGGCGTGACATGGTTTTGTTGGTATCAAAGCCAAAAAAATTTGGATGAAATTACAGTTCCGTCGAGGGATCTCTAGATTGAGTTACACCCTTGACGTATGTCTCATTACATTTCTTATTACCTTTCTAACCCTCGTTGAATCATTGTGTAACCTTGTTTGAATCTAATTTCTTTTGATCTTTTCATAGATATGGACTCCTCGGGCAACTCCTCAGGTGCCGGTTCTCACGATCGTACCGAGAAGATCCTTAGCACACTGACGACCCTGGCCCAAGCTCAAGAGAGGAAGAATGATCTCTTGGACAAGAGATTGAAGGCGATACAGGAGACCGCCATTACAGCCCTAGAGAGATCTACGGCTGTTCCCGCCGCCCCCGAGGGCTGTTTACCGCCGAAAGACGCGATCGGGACGTTAGGACGTCTGGCCTGAATTTTGGGGGCATATGCTATTTGGTTTTATCCGTCCACCTCTCCGAAGATGCCAAGTTAATTTATGGCACCGTGCATCGGAGGTTTGGACAGATGCGGCCGTTGTAGCGGACTTCGTCAGATTCCCCCTCGTTGTGAGGGGTTTTTGATTGTGGGGACGCTCTTCCCTGCAGGCGCAAGCCCCTGCAGTTAATTACGTTACCGCGTAACGATAACCAATTTCTCCGGCTTCAGTAGTTCACTTCGTGTCATGTGTGTTTGTTTTATTATTGGTTGCCCTTGGATTGTATACGGAGACTAATTCGTGTTGTCGCTCGTAGGGCGTAGATTAGTCCAAATCTGTATTTTCCTAGATTTTGGTTTATTTTATTTAAGGATCATTAACCTTGTTTAAGATTAAGATCGACTCAAATGTTTGTTAAGGATACGTTAATCCGATATTGGACTAAGATCTACTCAACGGGGGTTCATGATCATTTTTGATCCAACAAAAGAGCATTTGGGCTCTATCGTTTTAGTTTAAGGACGTTGCGGTCCATAGGCTAGTTTAAGGACATTACGGTCTATAGTTTAATTTAGGGACGTTGCGATCCACGGATCACCATTTTTGAGGTGAGGGTTTAGTTTAAGGACGTTGCCGTCCGTTATTAGTTTAAGGACGTTGCGGTCCATGGTCGCTGGTTGTCGGGATCCTCCACCTCTCTAAAGACGTTGAAGAATTACAACGACATGTATCAGAGGTGTGGGGAGATGTACCCTTGAACCAATGAATATTCATCAGGGACTCGGTAGTCTTGTTTGGGACTAAGGCCAATTTAGAAGAAGACATATGGGCTCGGTCGATTTGGGGTTTGGCCAACCTTGGGCTCAGCCCACTTGATTACTTATTTAGGCTTGATCCCCTTTCTGTATCAGCACTGCTGAGCATTGATTTGGGTTCTGACACCGATTTTTCTTTTTGTTTTATTTATATTCTTTTATATGAAGTGTAAAACAATTTATGGCGCCCACGTGCAGAGCACGTGGAGCGCTCGGCGCTGAGCGCTAAACACTGAGTGCTAAGCACATTTTTATTAAATAGTGCCCACGTGAGGAGCACGTGGAGCGCTCGGCGCTGAGCGCCAGACTTCGAGTGCTAAGCGCTTCTTATTAAATAGCGCCTACGTGAGAAGCACGTGGAGCGCTCGGCGCTGAGCGCCAGACTTCGAGTGATAAGCGCTTCTTATTAAATAGCGCCCACGTGAGGAACACGTGGAGCGCTCGGCGCCGAGTGCCAGACTTTGAATGCTAAGCACTTCTTATTAAATAGCGCCCACATGAGGAGCACGTGGAGCGCTCGGTGCAGAGCGCCAGACTTCGAGTGCTAAGTGCTTCTTATTAAATAGCGCCCACGTGAGGAGCACGTCGAGCGCCAGAATTTGAGTGCTAAGCACTTCTTATTAAATAGCGCACATGTGAGGATCACGTGGAGCGCACGACGCTGAGCGCCGGACTTTGAGTACTAAGCACTGAGTTTTCTGTTCTGCTCAATTCAATTCTCTGAGAATTAGATTCTCACTTGTGAAAGACTTTGTCTTATAGATCTGAGATCTGGAAAAAGAACTAAGTTCTTCTGATGTGAGAGTTAAACTCTTGGATATGGAGGAGATGCTATGATCTCTCTTATTTTTATTTACCTTGAGGAGAAATCGTTCTCGTCTTGAAGTTTGAAGTTTATGGGGAGGTTCTTCTCCATAAGGCTTGAAGTCTTGGGTCATTTATATAGTGGAGGCTGGTTTGTTGATTTTGTTAAGGAAATATCTCATTGAGAGATCTCTAATTGATTTGGGGATTTTATCCACCGTTGGATCTTTGATCCTAGGCCTCCTGTTTTACAGAAGATATTTTTTTTGTTCTCAACAAGATCGGGAAAATATTTTCCCATACAGAGCTTATTCTGTATCTTGGTGATTTTTAATCACCATTGGATTTTTAATCCAACGGTGCTCTATTTTACAGAGATTAAGCTTTCTTGTTTTAGGAAGATTCGAGGAATATTTCCTCAACAGAATTTAATTCTGTAATTTGATGATTTATCATCTTCGTTGGATCTTTGATCCAAGGGTGGAGAACTTTTAGTTCTGGCGCTGGCGCTCTCGTGCTTTGCACGTGAGGCGCTGCCTCAGAGTTTTTAACTCTTGGCGCCACCTCAGAGTTTTTTAACTCTGGGCGCTGGCGCTATCGTGCTTTGCACGTGAGGCGCTGCCTCAGTTCAAATTTTGAACAGAGCCTTGCTATCTTATTGGGGGAAACAAATGCCCCCCACCGTTGCTCTCACGTGGCACACACGTGAGTGCAGCGGTGGCAACCTTTCCACCGTTGGATCATCTTGGAAGTTGGATCGTCTTCCAGCGCCTATAAGTAGGGCCTTTGCCCCTTGAGATGACTTCTGTTCATCTTCCTCCTTTCTTGTTTCTGAGAATTTAATTCTCCCTTCAGAGCTTAGATCTCTGCCCAAGGAAATTCCTTTTAGAGTTAGAACTCTACCCAAATTTGGTAAGGATCGAACCTATTGACAGAGCTTTGCTCTTCTCAGATCGTAGATCTTAAAATGGATTTTTAGGGTTACTTAACCCATTAATTAGAACACTGTTCCTCTATATGAAGAACTCTTAGTGTTCGTTTTATAGATCTTAAAGATCTTGGAGTTTTTACTCTGCAAAAAGCTTTGCGTTTTTCCGAAGCCCATCTCTTAGAGATCTACAGACATGATCTTGGAGTAATAAACCTCAATGTCTTGGGCATTTCCCTCTGATTCTTGAGGATTCATGGGGGTTTTATTTTTCATTTCCTTATTATGGGGATTTCTGGAATTTAATTCCATCGCATAAAAGGAATTTAATTCCTTACCGAAGAGCTTAGTACTGAAAGATCAAAGGGTCCTTCAGGAATTTCATTCCCTGGTGTTATTGAGAGTTTTCATAGGGTTGCACAATTTTAAATTTGTTGGGTGTTTTAACAGAACTTGTTTTCTCTACGGGGATGTCAAGAGTTGTTTAAACTCCCATGTCTGTTTAATGAGAATTTTCTTGGGCAGTTTGATCACTAAACTTTCACTGATTTTTATTTTCGGATACTATGGCCGCTCATCTGTATGATCTCGACGAAATTATTTCTTATGAGGACATTTGCATCCAAGGCCGCTGCCAAAACCAGAAGTTTACAAACGCCCAATGCGCTGAAGTTATGCTTCGCTTCGACGAGTACAACGGTCGACCACTTCCCCGTCGTTCCGCTCTTTTGGAGATCATCGTGGGAGCGATTTGGGAAGCACTTCCTGGATTTTACGAGGCCATGCCATTTAAGGCACTTGATGATGCCGAAGACAAGGTGCACTCAGTATATCTGATGGGCCTAATCTCGAAGAGGCGGAGAGATAATCTTGTTGATATCTTGCATCAAGTTTTCCAACAGACGACGAAAATCTCTGCCTACTAGAGGACGGATGACATCAGCAAGGATCCTGACGCTTGCATTCGTGATAAGGTGCACACGAAAATGGTCAGAAAAGCTAGAAGCATTTTAGACGGCCTCGCTTCTAAATTCCACGATCCAAGTCCCGGATTTAGTGTTTTGCCATTGTAAACATTTTCTTTTGCTTTTGTATAAGTTCTTGGAGTATGAATGACAAAACTTTCTTCCCCCCTTTTTACATGTATTCTGCATAAAGTGTCGTTATACTGTTGTTGGAATTCACGTATTTTTTGCATGAGGCGCTGTTGGGGATTTTAATCCTGAATTAGCGCCGGCGCTCATGTGTTATGCACGTGTGGTGCCGTTTTAGTTTTCAAAAGGATCGACGTGGGTGCTCCCGTGCCATGCACGTGAGGCTCTGCTGACGAGGTCGTTTCTTCACCCTACTCTGATTCCAATGAGTCACCTCTTTCATTTTCCATGCTCTCTCCTTTTTCTAGGCCTTGGGAATAGTTCCACCATGCACAACATTTTCTGTGCATGGTATCGAATGCTTCCCTTTATAACCTAAAGCCGTGCCTTTCTTCCTCTTTAAAGAGAAAACCATTTAGACCTTAGGGTGATCATTTTGAGAAACAAACCAAAGGTTATGGCTTGCAACCGCCCCCACACTCGTCGGCAACCATGGGAGGTGCCCATTGAGGAGATTATTTCTCGCTTTGCCGCACGGCTAGTAGACCCTCTTTTTACCGACGCTCAGTATGACGCGGTGATGTATGAGCTCTTGACTCGCAGGGGCTCTCTTCTTCCTATGGGATCCATTTGGCTCCGGATGATCTTTCTATCCGTGCTTGCCGATATCCCCCCTCATCCGGCGGAGATGACTCCGGCGATTCTTGATACGGCAGAGGGCAAAATTGAGTGTTTCCATAAGGCACACTTAATTACCCAGCCTCTGAAGGATCGTTCGGTTCATTTATTGAGTCAAATAAGAGCTCAGCGGGCCATCATGTTCTCTTTTGCTGATGAGCACGGTGCTAACCGGTGGGGAGCAACTCCTCGTGAAAACCGTCGCTTCGATATGTTGGAGAAGGCAGAGAGGGAATTGGGGAACTTTGTATTTTGTTTGTTAACCCATGTATCTCTGATCCCATATTTGATGATCTTTTCCCTGTAGAGTAGTATATTTAAATCGATGTACTTATCTTATTATTGACTGTTGAATGCCTTCTATTGAGTCTTTCTGTTCGTCATATATTCGTACGTGCATCCCACCTGTGTACATGAGCTTTACACTTTACCCTTAGGAATTTTCTTTAAGTGCGAGCGCTATTGTCATGTTGCCCGCAAATCAGCGCATTTTGGATACCATTTTGTAAGTGCACGGCGGCGCCCCGGCCGTCGATCCGACGGCCAAATGATGAAGCGGTGATAAACTTTAATTTTGCGAACTTAGCAAACCGGCACCACCGCGCACTAAACCCCGGATTGGGCCATTAAACTAGATCTAGCTAACTACAAGACGGGTTAGAGATATACCGAGTGATCCGAGTCCTCCGGTCTTCTCGTCGCCGTCCCGATCTCCTGCGGAAACTCCGGTGGTCGCCTCCTCGCCGGAAGGGCACCACGTAGCCGGATTCTTTTACGGGCTCCCACCTCTATACCGAGGCAACTCGGGTGCGAAGTTGGCTAGCCGACGCGCCCAAGATTTGCTGTAGAATAATGTAGAATCGTTGTCTCTTTGGGGTTAATGAGGTTGCCAAGATGGAGGAATTTGTGCACATGGATTTACAAATGATGCTTGCAGGAAAGGAGATGGAGCCTGCAACATTGAGCTCGGCCAAAAATCATTTTTGGAGCTCTCTGGAAAATGAATGAAGCAAGCTCTTTAATGAGCTCGGCCATCCCAAGTATATTGTGCTCACTGTGAATTAAGAATGAAGCAAGCACTCCCTTACTTGCTGTGAAAAGAAAATGAGCCCATTCTAAGCTCATTCATTTCCAAAGCAATGAAACACACAGCATAAAGAATGTGGGGGCCACTGGAAATCATGAATGGAAATTATCCACACAAAAACAAATTAAACCTCTCTCTTTCACCATTATGTTTCACTCCAGCACACACATTTTAAACACAATGCAATCATATAAATATTAATTAAACCCTTAACACAATACACACACCATACCCCACAGTGGCCGGCCCATAACCAATATCACATCCATTCACTTCACAATAAATGCAAGAATGGTGCAAAAGAAAAGATGCTCTCATAATAAATCCTTTTGCAAGAAACCCCCTCAACAAAATGTTAATTGCAAACTTGCAATTAACACCCTCCAACGGAAAGTCCGACCGGGAAGGAAAAAGAGAAAACCGGCCGGAACGGAATGCAAACTGGCAACCCCAGAAAACTGGTCCCATAATAAATTACAGGAAAACCCCGATACTGTGCATACACACCCGCATTTGTATTTCGACCGAAATACAAATGTAAAGAGACAAAACTACACTATCAAATACTAGGATCCGGCTTAAGCCAAAGCCGGCTAGTAAAAACTGTCCGATCACGATCTGTGCAATACCGCACGTATCTGATCGAACCCTGCCATATCTCCATACGGCCTCTACAGCGTTTCGCCCGAAAGCTGAGTAACTGAAAGTGTGGTGGACTCTAAAGACTCGTCAATACTATGGTTGTGGATTTAACCACTAGCACGTCAGAGGTATAAGCCAATACGTAACGGGCCACCAGCTATTGACTAAAAGGGACGTCGATGAGCGAACTCATCCTGACACCCTACTGAGCCTGTCAGTGACAATATCCGTACAGTCCGGTCCGTTCGTCTATGAGCATCGCATGTCGGGCTTAGGGGGTTGGTAAAAGTCAGACCCCCAAAAGCGGTACAAGTCGTGTCGGAGTGTAGCCCAGAACACCCTGAGATACTACTGGAATACCTACCAGTAAATCTCCTGCCTTGGCCAAGGACTTCGTGTAATGGCTCTCCTAGACACAGCGCGACCTCACCCCCAATACCGGGAGAGACGAACCCCCGAAGATCCGCTCACTGCCTCCATGTGGCTCGGGACTGTACCCAACTAAAACCTGTTTGCACGACTCCTTTGAGCCGTGGTAGGGTAGTAATCAAAGCACAGTGGGAACTCACACGAGACAAATGACGATCCCCAGGTCGATGAACTAACCTGTACACATGTCACCTGGGAACTGCTATCTGACGTCAGGTATAAGACCAACTAGCATGTTCCCGGCGAGTCCTGTCCGGTGTACTCATAACCCAATGAGCACCTGTATACATCTTAGGTGAACCAACTAACACCAGTGACTTGTGAGACCGGCCACCGCCCCTCGTCGGGGTCTCGACTGTATACACTAGTCTACTCTGGAGAATCGATGCCCTGTCTCGAAACTCCTACGACTAGGGACCTTTTAAGGATGTGCTTATAGACTCCAGCTCTCACTTATATGATCGCCCTCATACTGCCGGAAGTCAAGCAAGAATCCTAGGGGCTCTATCAACGTGCAATAGTGACATGTCAGGTCACCTAAAGCAGTACACGATGATAAAGGTAAACCAGATAGCAAACTATCATCTCGAGTAAGACTGTCGTACCGGGATAGGTCCTCCCTCAATCATTGCAATCACGTGCCTGTGATCCAATAATTGACTCTGAGGGCACTATCTCCAACACATTTCCATTTGAGCAGGCATACAGTCACGAATGCATGCTTAATGGGGTGTATACCAAAAACTCTCCTTATTGCTTTACATAGCACATGGTTTGTGCATGTTTTGGATTGAGTATGTTCGTCGAGTGGAGGCTTGCCTACATGGTCTTGAGTGCATACGTCTTCCTTCTGAGCTCTTGACTACAAAGAAGAGCCTGCGGGGGTTGATCGAACGGTGCGCCGCCAACCAAGGCCACTCGTGCGTACGAAATTTGGTGAGTGCTTCAAGAAGCTATCACCGAAGTGGTCGCTCTTGATAAAGCCGTCATCTTTACCCGCGAGATGGTTGAAGCTCATAAAGTTGTTGAAAGCGAGCTTGAGAGTCAGTTTACTTCTTATCGGACTCAACAGGCTCAGGTGGGGACTCATCTCACAGCCATAACGGAGCTTGAGGCCGAGGTCTAGCGGAAGACCGACGAGCTTACGAGCCTGCTGCACCGTGCACCGGCTTAAGCATTTTTTTGTCGTTGTGTATTTTTTGTATCCATTTACGAATAGGAATATCTTGTATTCATTTTGATTCATGAATAAAGGACATAGTTTATTTCATACTGGCACTTTCTTTTCTTTGTCGTGTTATTGGCATATGACTTTAGCGAATGTGGCCTGCAGATGGTAAACAACGGTTCATCTTGAACTCCTTGTAGGATAGCGATGGCTTAGGAAACAGGTTCAGGTCTGCTGCCTAAGACTTTTCAATTCTATGAGCCGTGAGGGTCTCATAAAAACGTTTCTCCCCACGAGTCGAGAGGATCTCGTAGGTGTAATTTATCCTTAGGGGTCGTGAGGACTCTTAAGTGCGTTTTCTCTTGAGAGCCGTAAGGATCTCACAAGAGGATTTTCTTTTTACGGGTTGAAAGGTTTGCGTAGGGACCCTAATCTCCCTGGGGATCGAGACAAATCGAGTGATTATTGGTTAACTTGATTCCGAGACGGAGCATTGTTCCGATGGGGAGGTCATTGGTTGACTTGTTTCCGAGACAGAGCGTTGTTCCGGCAGGGAGGTCATTGGTTGACTTGTTTCCGAGGCGGAGCGTTGTTCCGGCGGGGAGGTCATTGGTTGACTTGTTTCCGAGGCAGAGCGTTGTTCCGGTAGGGAGGTCATTGGGTGACTTGTTTCCGAGGCGGAGCATTGTTCCGGCAGGGAGGTCATTGGTTGACTTGTTTCCGAGATGGAGCGTTGTTCCGGCGGGGAGGTCATTGGTTGACTTGTTTCTAAGACGGAGCGTTGTTCAGGCGGGAAGGTCATTGGTTGATTTGTTTCTGAGACGGAGCGTTGTTCTGGCGGGGAGGTCATTGGTTGAATTGTTTTCGAGACGGAGCGTTGTTCCGGTGGGGAGGTCATTGGTTGACTTGTTTCCGAGGTGGAGCGTTGTTCCGGCGGGGAGGTCATTGGTTGACTTGTTTCTGAGGCGCAGCGTTGTTCCAGCGGGGAGGTAATTGGTTGACTTGTTTCCGAGACGGAGCGTTGTTCCGGCGGGGTGGTCATTGGTTGACTTCATTCCGAGGCAGAGCATTGTTCCGGCAGGGAGGTCATTGGTTGACTTGTTTCCGAGACGGAGCATTGTTCCGGCGGGGAGGTCATTGGTTGACTTGTTTCCGAGGCGGATCATTGTTCCGGTGGGAGGTCATTGGTTAACTTGTTTCTGAGGCGGAGCATTGTTCTGACGGGGAGGTCATTAGTTGACTTGTTTTCGAGACGGAGCATGGTTCCGGCGGTGAGGTCATTGGTTGACTTGTTTCCGAGATGGAGCATTGTTCCGCCGGGGAGGTCATTGGTTGACTTGCTCCACTTTCTGCGGTGTCGAGAAGGAACGCCGTGTTGATCTTCTGGGATGCAGATGTTGCCGTTGAGATCTGACTCTCCATTTGACAGAGTCCGTTGCGAAATATGGTTCCTTCTTCGTTTATGCCCATAGATTGTATACAGGGGTCAGTATGGACTCTCCTGTAGGGTAAAAGTTTTATTCTTTCATTTTTTTTATTTCCTTCCGTGATGCTCTATCATTTCAGCTTTTTATATCACGAAAGTCGCGATTGCCCAATCATTTCGGCTATTTTTCGCGGTGCCCAATCATTTCGGCTATTTTTCTTTTTACTCGCTGCTTTTTATTGCGAGTTGCCCAATCATTTCGGCTATTTTTATATGTATTTTTGGCTCGCTGATTTTGTTGCGAGTATGGACTTGAGATCTGATACTAATCTTAGCATCAGCATCGTTGCGAATGGAATATTGCTAGGAGCGAATCATCACTTGCCGTGAAAGGACATGGAATTTGTTACCGATTTAGGCATCAGTATCGCTACTACTGGAACATTTCCAGGAGCGAATCATCATTTGCCTTCCCCGCTATCAGACAAAGGTGGCTTAGCAGACAGGGTTAGGGACCTGACAACTAAGGCTTTTGACTTCGTGAGCCATAAGGGTCTCATAAAGGTATTTCTCCCTACGAGTCGTGAGGATCTCGTAGGTGTAATTTCTCCTTAGGGGTCATGAGGACTCCTAAGTGCGTTTTCTCTTGAGAGTCGTAAGGATCTCACAAGAGCATTTTCTCCTTGCAAGTCGAGAGGACCTACAAGTGTTGTTCACCAAATAGGGAAATTTCACACCATTGATGGAACCGGGCAAGGGAACGCTTATTTATGCACGTGGATTGTATACAAGGGTCAATATTGACCGCCTGTAGGGCAGTTTGGGGGATATGGTGGCTTAAGAACCAGGTTCAGGTTCCTGTATCTTAAGACTTTTGAATCCTGTGAGTCGTGGGGGTCTCACAGGGGGGAAATTCTCCTTACAAGTCGTGAGAATCTCGTAAGTGTAATTTCTCCTTAGGGATCGTGAGGATTCCTAAGTGTTTTGCTCCCTTATGAGTCGTAAGGATCTCACGCGGGTATTTTCTTCTTACAAGGTCAAGAGGACCCTGCAAGTGCACAGGAAATTTTTTACGAGTCTGTGCCCTTTCGGGTTTTCACAAACTTGCCGGTAGCCCTGCTGTTTTTACTCACGGAGCCCTTTCGGTTTTTCATTCATGCCCATTTCTCTTATGGACGTACCATTTTTTTGGCCGCATTAGCCTAAGGATGCCGCGGTTCGTAGTAGTTTAAGAACGTTACGGTCCGCTGTTAGTTTCAGGGCATTGCGGTCCATTGTTAGTTTTCTGCGGCGAAGTTTTGCCGGATAGCACTTACAGAGTTTGGTACTCAGGAAGACAGCGAGCGGACATAAGCGTCGTCATCTATCATTAACCTGGGCTGTAACTCATCAGGCATAGTATTTCTTAAGGAATCGGCCGTTTATTGGCCGAAAGGGTCTTTCGCCATGCATATCCTTGAGCAAGTAAGCCCTACCTTAGTAGACTTTGTCTATGATGTACGGGCCTTCATAGTTTGGCTCGAATTTCCCCCGTTTGGCATGATTGGAGATCATAGGTCTTTTGACAACTAGTACGAATTCGCCTTGGCGGAATGCTCTCGGCCTAGTTAATCTTTCGTATGAGCGTGTCATCTTTGGTTTGTAAGCCTCCAAATTTTGCTGCGCCATGAGAAGAGTTTCATCGAGGGCGTCGAGCTCCTCAAGCCGAAGATGAGCATTCTCTTCATCTGTTAGTTCGTAATGAACCGCCACTCATAGAGAGGGTAGCTCTATTTCTAAGGGGAGTACTGATTCCGTGCCGAATACCAATGCATACGGCGTTGTATTCGTAGCCATTTTGAACGTAGTTCGATACGCCCAGAGAGCTTTATGTAGTCTCTCGTGCCAGCCATTTTTATTTTTGGACACCGTCTTCTTTATGATCTTTTTCAAGGTTTTGTTGAAAGCCTCAGCTAGACCGTTAGCTCGGGGATTATAGACCGAAGAGTATCTCCAGTCTATATTATGCTGCCGTGCGAAGCGGCTGATTTTGTGACTTCTGTAGGCCGGCTCGTTATCGGAGATAATCCGTCGTGGAGTGCTGAACCAATAGATGACGTGCGTCTTGAAGAAATGGAGGATGTTCTCCTTCTTCACTTCTCTTAGCGATATGGCTTCTGCCTACTTAGAGAAGTAATCAGTTGTCTCCAATATGAATCGATGTCCTTTAGATGACGCTGGTTCGACGGGCCCAATTATATCGGTTCCCCACATTTCAAACGGCCAGCTAGCCACTGTTGGGTGTAGCGGGTTTGGATGCTGGTGGATGAAGTCTCTATGAATTTGGCACGAGTGGCACTGCTTCGCGTATTCGAGGCAGTCCTGAATCATCGTGAACCAATAGTAGCCCATTCTTTTGATCTTCGGCTTCATCTTCAGCCTGGCTTGATGAGAACCGCAAAGTCTATCATGAGTTTCTTGGACGACTCTCCTTGCTTCTTCCGGTCCCAGGCATCTCAGCCACAGAGAGTCGAACGATCTCTTATATAGAGTATCATTGACGAAGGCGAAAGACAGAGCTCGTTTCATGAGCTGATGTCTTGAGGATGAGTCTTTCGGTGTTTGACAGGATTTGAAGTAGTTTATAAAGACTTCTCTCCAATCCTTAACCTTTTCTTGGTCCTCTATTTATAAGGCCATTTGCTTGGTCGCTTCCTTTTCTTCAGATGACTCCGGAGATATTTCTGCTGGTGTAAGAACCCGACGGCTTTGTACAATGATCCTTACGTCATCGAGGTTTTCGTCAGCCAGTTTTTTAGCGAGTTTGGCTAATGCGTCCGATTTGCTATCTTCTGTACGCGGTATTCTTTCCAGGGCATAAGAGGGGATTTGAGTTAGTAACTGTTGCATTCTTTTGCCATATTTTACCAACTCCGGCTTGCACATATGATAGTCACCGTTTACTTGGCTAATGACCAGCTGTGAGTCTCTGTATATGAGGAGGTTTTCGATTCCCATGTCGACAGCAATCTCAAGACCTGCTATCAAAGCCTTGTATTCTGCTTCATTGTTTTTCCTCGGCTCTGTTAAGGAAAAGGCAAAGGGCATTATCCCTCCTTGTAGAGTCACGAAGATGAGGCCTACCCCAGATATGATTATGGGGAGGTGTGCTTTCGCTTCTTCATGGAAGATGCCCCATCGAAGTAGAGTTCCCATTGGGTATCACTCCCTCCTCTCTCCCCGTCGATCGTGTAAACGTGTGCTCGTCTGGCAATTCGCAATTTAGGGGTGAATTGGCAGGTATCGGATGCTCAGCGAGGAAGTCGGCGATGGCCCGGCCTTTCACTGCCTTGAGAGGTCAGTATGTTATCGAGAATTCCATTAAGAGTAGGGCCCATTTAGCGAGCCGTCCCGTTAGTATGGCTCTTAACATCAAATATTTGAGAGGATCCACTTTTGATATAAGATGGACCTCATGCGCTAAAGCATAATGCCGAAGCTTCGTTATCACGAAGATTAACGCCATGCAGTGTTTTTCGATAGGGGAGTAGTTGTTTTCTTCCCATAGGAGAACTTGACTCAAATAGTATAGGGCTCTCTCTTTCCCTTTGTCGTTCTCTTGTGCCCATAGAGCGCCTAAAGAACCTTCAAGGGCTGTTGTATACAAGATGAGGGGCTTTCCCTTGACTGGAGCGGTCAGTACCGGCGGATTCTGCAGGTATTGTTTGATTTCGTCCAGTGCACTTTGGCATTTGCGATCCCAAACGAACGGGGTACCCTTCTTCATTAGATGACTGTAGGGATGGCATTTGCCGAAGAGGTTAGCTATGAACCGTCGGATATACGCGAGCTTCCCTTATAGAGACCGCAATTTTTTAAGGTTCTTGGAGTGGGCATTTCCATAATCGCCTTGATCTTCGATGGATCTATTTCGATGCCCCGATGTCGTATGATGAACCCTAGAAATTTGCCTGAGGAGACTCCAAATGCGCATTTCAGAGGGTTCATCTTCAGGTTTTGCTTACGAAGATGTTGGAACACTGTTTTCAAATGCTCCCAGTGTTCCTCGTACGATTTGCTTTTCACTACGAGGTCATCGAAATAGCATTCGACGATTTAGTGTATGAGGTCATCGAAAATCTTTGTCATGGCCCTTTGATAGGTAGCGCCGGCGTTCTTCAGATCGAAAAGCATCACTTTGTAGCAGAATATGCCCAGAGGAGTCCCAAAAGCGGTATGCTTCTGGTCTTCGGCATGCATCTTTATTTAATTGTACCGTGATGATCCATCCATGAAGGAGAAGACTTCGTGAGTGGACGTGTTATCTATCATCAGCTCGGTAACCGGTACGGGAAAATCATCCTTCAGGCAAACTTTATTGAGGTCTCGGAAATCCACGCAAATGCGTACCGTCCCATTTTTCTTCATCACTGGGAAAATGTTGGCGATCCAGTCGGGGTATTGAACTTCTTGGATGAAGCCGGAGTCGATTAGCTTCTTGACTTCGGCGTTGATACTCATTTCAAGTTCGAGCCGCATTCTTCTTGGTGCTTGTTTGACTGGCTTGACGTCCGGAGATATCGCCAATTTATGCACAGCTATTTCTGGATCTATCCCCGGCATCTCGGAATAGTTCCATGCGAAGCAATTTTTATACTGCATGTGCACATCTTTTAGCGTAGTCATCTGCTCTTTAGACAGCAGCTCACTGACGAACGTTGGCCGTGTACGTCTACGCCAGCGCCCCGGCCGTCTTTCCGAGGCCAAATGCGAAACAAAAAACTTTTACGAAACTAGCGCTAACGCAAACTTAAAACCCGGATCGTTCTAATAACCGTAAACTAGTATTCTGTAAAATGGGGTTTAGAGATTATACCGATCGATCCATGTCCTTCGGTCTTTAACCTCAACCCCTAGCTTGTTGCGGATGCACCGACGAAGCTCGCTCTCCGATCTCGCTCGATCTACGATCTCCTCCTCGTCGAAAACTGCGCCACATCAACGAATGTTTATACGGGCTCCCGCCTATGAACCGAGGCAACTCGGACACGAAGTTTGCTAGCCGAGGTGTCCAAGATTGAAGTAGAGATGATGTTGAATATTTTGTCTCGAGTCACCCAACGAATCAGGTGAGGGTTAATCGAAGTTGCCTTTTGAAATCGATGAAAAATGAGCTAAAGAATTGCAAATGAATCATACTCTCCATCACTCAAAAATGGGGCTGCCACTAATAGTGCTCGGCCACAAGCAGAAAATGCTTGCTGGAAATTAAGTGGGGGTGAGTGTAGTAGCAAGGAGTGGTGATCACAAGCAAAAGATATACACAAAAAAACTTAGCTCAAAACAAAACACCAATAATGCAATGGATGATTCATGCACATCCTAGAAGCATCAAGAGAGTGCAGGAAGTTGCTGGAGAGAACCCACCGCAAAAAAAAAACCTCTTTTGCTAATTACCACTTTGCAAAGAACCCCTCACAGCTAGGAAATTCAGCCAAGAAGGAAAATGAGAATTTGGCCAAATAAAGAATGCAAACTGGCAACTTCAAAAAGCGATCCCGTAATAATTTACAGGATAACCCCGCAACTGTATATACATACCCGCATCTGTATTCCGACCGAATACAAATGCAATGAGACAAAATCTACACAGTATAATACTAGGATCCGGCTTAAACCAAAGCCCGCTAGTATTATCCGTCCGAACTATGACACGTGCATAGAGCACGCGTATGTTCGAACCCTGCCATAAACCATACGGCCTCTACAATGTTTCGCCCGAACTGGGAAACTTTCATTGGGGGACTCTAAAGACCCGTCAATACTCTGGCAGTGGGTTTAACCACAAGCACGTCAGTGGTACTAGCTGTACGTAACGGCTTCCCATGTATTGAGTGAAAGGGAGTCCGATGAGAGAACTCATCCTGGAACCCTACTGAGCCTATGCGTGACAATATCCGTACAGTCTGGTCCGTTCGTCTATGAGTATCGTATATTGGGCCTAGGGAGCTGGTAAACGTCAGACCCCCAAAAGCGGTATAAGTCATGTCGGAGTGTAGCCCAGAACACCCTGAGATACTACTGGAATATCTACCAGTAAATCTCGCTTGCCATGGCCATGGACTTCGTGTAATGGCTCTCCTAAACACAGCGCGATCTCATCCCCAATGTTGGGAGAGACGAATCCCCTGCTGATCCACTTACTGCCTCCATATGGCTCGGGACTGTACCCAACTAAAACCTGTTTGCACGACTCCTTTAAGCCGTGGTAGGGTAATAATCAAAGCACAGTGGGAACTCACACGAGACAAATGACGATCTCAGGTCTATAGACTAACCTGTACACATGCCACCTGGGAATTGCTATCTGACGACAGGTTTTAATAACCATATAGCATGTTCCCGGCGAGTCCTTTCCGGTGTACTCATAACCCAATGAGCACCTGTATACATCTTAGGTGAACCAACTGACACCAATGGCTTGTAAGACCGTCCACCGCCCCTCGTCGGGATCTCGACTGTATACACTAGTCTACTCTGGAGTATCGATGCCCTGTTTCGAAACTCCCACGACTAGGGACCACTTTTAAGGATGTGCTTATAGACTACCCAACTCTCACGTATATGATCGCCATCATACTGTTGGTAGTCAAGCAAGAATCCTATGGGCTCTTATCAACGTGCAATAGTGATATATCATGTCACCTAAAGCAGTACATGATGATAAAGATAAACCAGATAGCATACTATCATCTTGAGTAAGACTGTCCTACCGGTATAGGTCCTCCCTCAGTCATTGCAATCACGTGCCTGCGATCCAATAATTGACTTTGAGGGCACTATATCCAACAATCTCCCACTTTCACTTAAGGCTAATTTTTGCGATGTCGCATACTCACAGCCCGTATGATACCGAACACCCTACTCCTCTACTGATCAGTCTCACAAAGCTTATTTGTAAAGCTATTGTGTTCGAGAAATAGCCTCAGTGAGTGGATCCGCTCTGATGTTTCTTTCTATGTCTCTCTATATCTCAAGTTTGCGGAGAAACCCATCTCCCGAAATGAGCAATACCTGTCTTAGAATATATCTGGATATCTGACGGGACCTAGTTCACGAATGAACTCCAAATCCAAACTTCTTAGACTGTATCGTCAACTGAACTTAATCAGTGTCCTGCGCCATGCCTCCATCAGTATCCGCTTGGAACACCTGTGCAAACTACTGCCCCTCGTCGGAGGGAAAACTATAACTCTGACAGTCACTCTGTCATCCATGTCACCTTGGAAGCTTGGAATGATAACCGTCTCCCGAAGGAGGCTACCGTTATCAATTCCCTAGAACATTCACTTATGTTCTAAAACTGCCTCCGAACGTTTCTCCAGGATTGGATCAAAATCAGCTTATTGCATCTAGTGCAAAAACAACACCTGGTGTAGTACTTGACATCTCATGATCAACTCAATTGCCTAAGCAAGTGATCTACCAATCATGCACATCCCTCTCCCCTTTAGTCTATAAAACACGTTTAGAGAGGGTGACTCCATCACCTGCTAGTACATCACCATGCCAGGATTCGTCCATTCTAAATACCTTTAGAATGCTGTCTAAGTACCCAGATTGGGAAACTACCCAAATTTAGATCTAAAACCATAGATCTAGTAACCAGAATGTCTGATATAATTTCTATATCCTATGTGGAGAAAACACTGTGTGACAACCACAGTATAACCGATCGTGGTATAGGAACTTTACTTCCTACTCTGTGTATGTCATCCAAATACCAGGATATCACACCCTACTACTTTCTTAACAGATCCATCCCCTATTTTGATGAAGTCAGAGCCCATGACTGTCACATCAAAAATAGATGATCTATCTCCGCTATATCTGCTTTAGTCTATAAATAGACGCAAGCTACTTGTCCATTATGCTTCCGCTGCTCCCACTGACTACGACAACCCTCTAGCAGAATAATATATACGAGCACTTCTAAAACTAGTTTAGAACGACGCTATACTTATCCTCCTGCCGGGTCTCATAGTCTAGAACAGCAGTAATAACAAGTCTGGGTAAACAAGAAGCTCCCTGTCACCGTTCTTGAGGCTACCGAAGTACCTCTCGGGTGCCTGAGGTTACCCAGCATATCTGCGGAGAGGCTATGGAATGTCAAACCTGATTGAATTTTTAGGTCCTATTAAATTTTCCGTAATCGTTTTTTGTTCTGGAATCTCTTCCAGTTCTACCATACTCCCACTACTGTTTTCTGAAAAAGTCCATTTTACTAAAACTATGGCGAGTCAAGAACAATATCACCATTGATCTTCCAGATGGTAGAAAATCAACCCTCATCAAAGCTAGGGTCAACCCACAAATAGCCATTACAGAAAGGTGCCTTGAGTTATCCAGAGTCTGGTTTTAAGCATAAGCCGGACAACTCCATATAGCTTAACATCGTTAAGATATGATCCATTCTATATACAATATAGAAACAGAGGCACTGATTTAATTAGAACCAGATTTAAATCATGCAGCTGTCTCCAGTGCATGTCAACTAAATGGAGAGAGGCCGATCAGCATTACTCAACTTAGGAATGCATCCAATTATGAGTAACCTGAAAGAGAAGCAAGTTCTCTAAAACATTACTATCAATTGAATACCAACCACAAGTATCTACATCTTCGATCACCTTGAAGAATCCCGATACTTGCTACACCTGGTTCTCTACTTTATTCTTGTACCTATAACTTCTCAAAACTTAGACCTTGTATTTCTACGAAACACATGTCTAGAACTAGAGAAGTCATAAGTAAACAGAATATAGTATGAGGACCTACCCCTTTGTCCTAATGGACACTGGACAATATACAATACTTTGTATAAGTCCCCTGAGTTAAATAACTCAAACCCTGTGCGTCGTAGGTTGAAAACTGTACCCAGGCGATTTCCTCAAATATCACCAATTACAACGAATTCCGATATAATGAGGATAATCATCTAATTCCCAATAACTTACTCCCACTCATCATCTATAAAACCATACAGATGTGAGAATCATACCTGGTAAATACATACCCTGGAGAAAGGGTCTAATTGGGAAATCAGTTTACAATTAACAATGCACAGTGAAACTGAAACATGAATATGTTTCGAAAGAGTATCCGGGTATTCCTAGTAATGCCTCTTCCATTATCTAGATTCATGACTATAACCGTATATTTCCTTGCCATCTCTCCAAATCCCTTTATTTGTCTTTAGTCGTTACCTTCTGTTCACCATCATTAGGCTTAATGGTTTTCTTTCTTCCCTACCGTTCGGCACCAGCTTATGGTTTGGAAGAAGACTATCCAATAAGCATAATAGGTGTACTCTCCTAATCCTAGGAGTACTCGCATCCTGAGAGAAGGTGATGATAAAAGACAACTGAATAAACCTTATTCTATTTCTCCCGAACCAGAATCCATCCCCGAACTGGAACAAGTTCCATCGAGTTCGTATATAACCATACGATGGATTATCCAAATAACTGTGGATCTTCGTAGTGATACGGGGTGTTCTGGAGAAATACAAAGGTGAAATAGAAGTGGTGATGAAATACTTGGTTTGGTCATGAATAGCAGTCGCAATTTACTTTGCCCTCTTTCTAATCCCTTCATATGTCTTTACTCATTACCTTTTGTACACCACAGTTAGGCTAATTGGTTTTCTTCATTCCCTACCTTTCGGCACCTGCCTATGGTTTGGAAGAAGACTATCCAATAAGCGTAATAGGTGTACCCTCTCCTAATCCTAGGAGGCCTCACAACCCGAGAGAAGGTAAAAGGAAAAAACAACTGAATAGTCCTATTCAATCTCTCCAAAACCAGAATCCATCCTCGAATCTGGAACAAGTTCCTTCGAGTTCGTATATAACCATACGATGGATTTATCCAATGGAAGTGGACGTTCGTAGTAATACGGGGTGTTCTGGAGAAATGCAAAGGGTAAAAGAAGGAGTGGCAATGATGTATGCAACTCAGACAATCCAAAAGCCAGTGTTTTAAGAAAGTTCGGTTAACTTGGTTACTGAGTCATAGTCTAGGTTCGGGTCATGGTCGCTGTCAAAGAGAGAGAGAGAGAAAAGAAACACTCTGCGTGCACTCTAACCTCGATCAGAATGGTTATCACATTATCTAATCAGGAAACCTCCCATTGTATCCTCAAATTCTCCTCCAAACTTGAAAGAAGAATTAGTCAGGATCACCCGAGGAGTAAACCAACTCATCAGTGGGAATCGGGATCCAACTATCATCGCATGATAACGTGATGGAATCCACTCACGTTATCACACTCCAGAAGGTATGCACATGCCTGGCAAGTTTCGGTTTCTTTAGAAACTCCCGATGTAATTTTTACCCCATGCTCTTATGACCTTGACGAAGGCCAACATATCATAAGTCACATGTCAAGTTCTACCCGTCATTATCCAGGTTAATTTGAACACACCCGTACATACCCTTGACGAAGGCCAAAATGGTAGTACGACTGTCCCAAACCAACACATCTATCTATGCAACAGAAAAGTAACAAATAGCTACCATACACTATGCCTTGACGAAGGCCAACATACATAGCATGAATACTAAGTGCTACCCGTCTGAAATGACGTAGGGCTACGAATGGTTTTTGGCGAAAAACCTTTAACGTAATGAACTTGATATCGTTGAAGGAACCGGATAGCTTTTACAAAAATATAGTGGAGAAAACCTTTGCTAAAGAGGTCACTCCCGGTGAAGGGATCTCGGCTCTTTCCCCGTAGAATGAGGTGCAGGATATTCCAACTGAATACCGCGATACAAAGCAAAAAGTAATCGACTATAGTGAAGTTATTACCCTGACGCAAACCTCTGTCCAAGGGGTCACTCCCTATGAAGGGATATCGGCCCTTGCCTCGTCGAATGAGGTGTTGGATATTCATAACCGAATACCACTGTGCAAAACAAATGAAAGCGTTCTTGCAATAACAGCTTTTTGAAAAATGTTCCAACAACATCTGTATAGCTCTCTTTTCCTTGTATTGATACGAATCAACGCAGTCCCATCAATTAATCACACCAATAAAGAACGAAAATATGATGTACGTATATGCCATCCGCATTCGCCACTGGGTCCCGTCATCACCCGTTAGGTTACTTAACTAACGACAGAGTGGGGACAGGACTAGCACGGGTGTAAAACATATACAACATCTACTAGTATATATATATCAATATACAATAATCGCTCCAGGCATGATAAATGCAACATTACAAAAAAGTAATAAGCATCACAGAACAATACAGATAAGCTGGGATCCCCGAGTTTCATAGAGCCACAAATGAAACCCGACGTTCTCCTGGTCGTGTGGATAGCCTGTGCAATGAAAACCTAGACCCCTATGAGTGTGGCAAGTTACCCGCCAAAACCAGAAGCGAGGCAGCCCCCTTCAGCATCGTGAATGGACCACCCAGCACTTCACGGAATCCGGTAACTTGAGCACCCCACCATGGGTCAACCTGTACCCCCTACGAGTGCGGCGAATAGCCTGCCAATCCTAGAGTGAGATCCCCTCCCTCTCAAAGCCATGAGATGCGGACCCATTGCCCTCCAGAACCTGGCTATCCGTGCACTCCACCGCGGGGTAATCCTAGTACAGAAAAGAAAATATATACAACGGGTACATCGACCTCAACCCGGTCGTGCCCCAAAAGAATAATATACAAACAGGCAGTGACGGCAGTCCACATGTCGGACGCTCGCCCCGCGATATCAAATGTACAATTATATCCAAACTGCACTACTATTGCACGCAAGCTATCCACCACGACAAATCCGCAATATCACAGCACAACACAGAACATCAACGTGAATGTCACGTTCGCAAACCCGTCTAAAAGAGCTATAACAATTAGACAAGATTTACCGATCAAATGACATTCACGGTCACAGAAAGTAATGTAATGCACTGCAAAACTTTAAACAATGTTAAAAATACCGACTTCGAAATAAAATAGCCCAAACAACTTGATAAAAAAATATCCAAAATGGGCCAAATAAACAACACCACAGAACCAAATTCCCAGAGACCAAAACAACACCCAAAACACAAACCCCATTAGCCATGGTACGGCCGGCGACGCCGGAATCCCTAGACAAGGGATCGGCCAAATTTCGAGATCAGGTGTCCAGGTTTGGGGTGTGTTCTTGCGTCATCTAGAGTAGTCTTCTGTACATGTTTAAATAATTTTTCTGGAACTTTTAAAAACAACAG
Source organism: Agapanthus africanus (assembly GCA_030015575.1). Taxonomy (NCBI): domain Eukaryota; kingdom Viridiplantae; phylum Streptophyta; class Magnoliopsida; order Asparagales; family Amaryllidaceae; genus Agapanthus; species Agapanthus africanus. The sequence continues at coordinate 179,396,445 of JASDDO010000014.1, forward strand.
AGAATACATATTCCGTGGCATCGTTTGGGTTTGTTTCTTCTTTCGATACTTTAACATTGTCTAAACCAACTAGTAGACGGTTAATAGTTTAGCTCTGATACCATGTAAGTCTACGCCAGCGCCCCGGCCGTCTTTCCGAGGCCAAATGCGGAACCAAAAACTTTTACGAAACTAGCGCTAACGCAAACTTAAAACCCGGATCATTCTATTAACCATAAACTAGTATTCTGTAAAATGGGGTTTAGAGATTATACCGATCGATCCATGTCCTTCGGTCTTTAACCTCAGCCCCTAGCTTGTTGCGGATGCACCGACGAAGCTCGCTCACCGATCTCGCTCGATCTACGATCTCCTCCTCGCCGAAAACTGCGCCACGTCAACGAATCTTTATACGGGCTCCCGCCTCTGAACCGAGGAAACTCGGACACGAAGTTTGCTAGCCAACGTGTCCAAGATTGAAGTAAAGATGATGTAGAATACTTTGTCTTGAGTCACTCAACGAATCGGATGAGGGTTAATCGAAGTTTCCTTTTGGAATCGATGAAAAATGAGCAAAAGAATTGCAAATGAATCATACTCTCCATCACTCAAAAATGGGGCTGCCACTAATAGTGCTCGGCCACAAGCAGAAAATGCTTGCTGGAAATCAAGTGGGGGGTGAGTGTAGTAGCAAGGAGTGGTGATCACAAGCAAAAGATATACACAAAAAAACTTAGCTCAAAACAAAACACCAATAATGCAATGGATGATTCATGCACATCCTAGAAGCATCAAGAGAGTGCAGGAAGTTGCTGGAGAGAACTCACCACAAAAAAAAAACTCTCTTTTGCTAATTACTACTTTGCAAAGAACCCCTCACAGCTAGGAAATTCAGCCATGAAGGAAAATGAGAATTTGGCCAAATAAAGAATGCAAACAGGAAACTTCAAAAAGCGATCCCGTAATAATTTACAGGATAACCCCGCAACTGTATATACATACCCGCATCTGTATTTCGACCGAATACAAATGCAATGAGACAAAATCTACACAGTATAATACTAGGATCCGGCTTAAACCAAAGCCCGCTAGTATTATCCGTCGGAACCATGACGCGTGCACAAGTGAACGTGTATGTTCGAACCCTGCCATAAACTATACGGCCTCTACAACGTTTCGTCCGAACTGGGAAACTTTCAGTGGGGGACTCTAAAGACCCGTCAATACTCTGGCAGTGGGTTTAACCAAAAGCACGTCAGTGGTGCTAGCTGTACATAACGGCTGCCCATGTATTGAGTGAAAAGGAGTCCGATGAGCGAACTCATCCTGGAACCCTACTGAGCCTATGTGTGACAATATCCATACAGTCTGGTCCGTTCGTCTATGAGTATCACATATCGGGCCTAGGGAGCTGGTAAACGTCAGACTAAGATCTTCACTATCTTGATGTCATGGCAGTACCAGGTGACATTTAGGGGACGGTTGCGCTCGCACGTTCCGAGGAGGAGATCTTCATCGCCGAAAGTGATGTCAGCCGTATGCACTTCTTCCAGTTCGTCATTCATCTTTTCTTCGGCAAGGAAAGATTGAAACCACCCGGGCACTTGTAATGCCCTGATCAGAGAATCCCGTACCTCTTTAGACAACAGAAGGGCATCCAAAACGCTTAGCTGTGAGGGTATCTTCCTCAGGTGTGCCAGAACATTGTAATCTACTTTGTTTTTCTTAGGCGGGTCCTTGGCTGCCAGCTCTTCGACGACTCGATCATCGAGGGCGATATCCTCAGGGACTTTTTCCTTCCCCTTATCTTTTTTGTTCGATCCCTTATTTGTAGGTCCGAGATTCTTTTCAGGCAACGTACGATTACGCAGCTGAATGTTTTCACAGTACTTTATCTCCTCCTCCTTTCCTGAAGTGGATTCATTGAAGAGAGGGCCGATGGCTACTTCTTCATCAGAATCGCTTCCGAAGGTGAGAACTTGTGCTTCCCTGGTGTCAACCATGTGACAGTTGACGGCAGTTCTTTTATGCTCATCTGTCGTGCTTCTCTGCTCCCGACGAGTTTTGCGCTTTATCCACTTGAAATGTTGTCGGTGAGCAGCGTATCCCTGCCACCACTTTTTAAAGGCCAAGCATTCTTCGGTAGGGTGTGCAATCCTTTGATGGTATAAGCAGTAGTTAGGATGTACATCCGCTTCGTCAGGTGTATACCACCAGGAGTATTTCCTTTAAAAGATGTCAGCTTCATTCCCATTATCAGGGCTTTAGCGAACCGTTTCCTTGTCTTAAGCCTGTTTTTGTATGCCACGGGCGTGCTTCGATCTGGTTGGAGTGATTTTCGACTCATCCCTACCGTGACTTCTTCAACTTGATGCCGACTCCTGGCCCTTTCGAATATGGCCATTTCACGCTCTTGCTTAGCTTTACTCTTCTGACGGGCTTTGTTCAGCAGCATGTCAATCATCTGATGGTTCCAAGGATTTTGGCACCGATTCTGCCCCCAGCTCCTCTATATTATCTTCTGACGCCGAGTAAGCATCTTCGTCATTTACTGACGAATGAGAGATCATGTAACAACTTGCCACATAATCCTCGGGTTCTTCTGACGAGTCGTTTCCATCATCATTGTCATTATCTCCGCTCTCAAGGATATGGTTGAGAAAATCTTGGAGTGTGACCAGGGTCCGCGCCTTCTGGTTATATTCTTCCAGTGCATCAATATGCTTTTGCAGGTCCGTGCGTTTGTTGTCAGACTGCGCGGGCTTTTCGGTCTTCTTCTTTGAAAACTTTGACGGTTGGGCCTGGGTGTTTTGCCCATTGCTACCAACTCTCGGTGTTAGGCGCGGTTTCAGCATCCCCTCAATGATCTCTGGCTTCAGCGAACTTTTCCATCTAATTGCCGGACATGCTTGAAGATCCTTCAACATTCTCCTGGTCTTGTCCGAAAGAACAACTTCCCATGGATGTTCCTCTATAAACGAGCATGATGCCTCCGGCGTGTCCACCTTTTTAAGAGCATGCGGTTGTGGCGGGTTTACCCTCCAGTTTTCAGATAGCGCGAATTTGCCTTGTTGGTACTGGTCCCCAATCCAGTTTTTTAAGACGAAGCAATCTTCGATTGGGTGGCCCACTATTCGGTGGTAGGGGCAGTAATTGGGATTGTTGACGTCGTCCGATTGCAGTGGGCTTCTCGGATCTGGTAGAGTGATAAGCCTGTTGCACACCGCCTGTTCGAACAGTCTTCTCGTTTTATCCCGAGGGAATGAGTAAGGACGTCTCAACTTTTCTCAGAGTGATCGCGGTTTTTCGTTTTGGCGAGCAGCTGTTTTTAGATCACTCAGCTGCTGTCGAGCGTTGGCGACGAAGGTAGCTTTCCCTTTACCCATTTCATTTCGAAGCTCCGTTTATGAGGAGGACGGTCTATGGCCCATCTGTCCATTTGGGCCAACTTGTCGATCAAGGCTTGGAAAGTGGTTGGCTTGAAGAACATCATAAATTGGGATATATTTGCATGCGGATCAAGGGTCCCCACGAACATGCCCACGGCAGGAGCTTCTTTTATGCGTTGTTCGCATCTCGACTATAGGTTCCGCCACCGAATTGCATACTAAACCCATGTCTCTCTTGGCTTCACCCTGGCATTGATCAATGTCGTGATCGGAGTGCGTTCGCTGGCACTTGCGAAACGCTGGGTGAATAGCAACTCCATTTCTGTGAATGTTTTGATTGAGTCATTCGGAAGCTCTGAGTACCATTCAAATGCCGTCTCCGCTAAGCTGCCGACGAACTTGCGAAGTAGCAATTTGTCGTCACCTCCAGTATTGCCGCATAGAGCCCTGAACTGAGCGACGTGATGATGCGGTTGCATATCCCCTTATACATGTGAAATTTAGGGATCGTGTATCCTGGCGGGTACTTAATTTGATCGTACCAGCTTGGATAGGGTCGCCCTGTTCTAACGACTTGGCCGTCCACTTCGCTTGCCTGATGAGCTCGTATTTGTTGAGCTATGTAGTCATCAAGCGCAACTTTCGAGATCGTCTCCTCCCTGGCTACTGATAAGGCCGGAAAAGGATTTTATGTCTCCCCTCTGTCGTCTTCGATGATTATCGAGGGATCTTCGGTTGGAGGGTTTGGCTGGATCATCATGCCTACCGTATCTTGGAATAGGAGCGCCATTTGTTTTATGTTAGCCGCTTGTTCAGCGGCTTCTTTATCTTTCTTTTCGAGCATTCTTCGTAGGAACTCGACATCGGTTTCCTGTTCCTGGTGTTGATATGACGACGCTTTCGGGCTTTCTTTCTACCCAGTAAATGCGGCTATCTTTGTCAGCATCTCCTGGAGTTTCTGTTGTTGCTCCTTAGCCTTTGTTACTGACCGGGTAAGTGGTCGATGACCCCCGGAAGCACGGCTTTCCTCTTTTCCGGAAACCATGTAGACGGTGTGCACTACCATGCCCCCAGACTTGGGGCGTTTGGATCCATCATGCTCAGAATTTGTCGCCGGTGGTGGTTGATTCTCTGGCCTTCTCTTTTTGTCGGAGGCCGAAGTTGAGGGAGCCGTTGCAGTGAGCACCCATGCAGACGATACTTTCCATGGTATGACGGCAAGATGGTCTTCCTCTTTCCGAACCTTCATTTTCTTCGATTGGCGGGAGTAGTCTTTGTCGATTACAGAGTCTTGGACTCTTCGCCAGACCCTGTGGATTTTGGAGGACAGCCGCTGAGGGGGTTGTTCCGGCTTTTCCTTTGTGATGTTCTCCACAGGTGGAGGAGACCTTTTTAGTACGGCAATTGGAGAATTCTTGCTCACCCTCCTGAGTGGCTCAAAGCTGTTCCCAGTTGGAACAGCCGCATCAACTTCTACCATTGGAGCAGGAGGGGTAAGTCCAGAAGGGGAACTGTCCCCATCTTTCCTCACTCAGCGCCAGTGACGACGTCGAGCATATCGTGTGGCCGGGATCACCTCTATCGTCGGAGTAGCTTCGTTATGCCCCTGTTTTGAGGAGAGGCCGTTATAGGCGCCAGCCTGTCAAAGACTGACATCCGCTGGGAAGGAATGGTCAAACCTGTCGAAGGTCGACTTTCGAGTAGGGGAAGTAGTTTGGAAGACTTCACCTGCAGCAGGAGTTGGGATAGCTTTCACCGGTATTGTGAGCCTCTAAGCGGGCCCATATGAGCTTAGGCTCAGACTGTCGAAGACTGAGGCAGTCGACTTGGACGACCCGTTGAGAGGGGTCGCAGTAGTTGCAAGCCGATCGAAGACCGACTTCTTTGGAGCTTCCTGTGACGACACTGGAGCGTTGAAGCTTATCGGTAGGAGCATGGTCCCGAAGAACAATCTAGCGGTGTCCTGTGTCACCTGTTCTACCGGCATTGCGAAGATGGAGGCCGCTTGGGGCCCGTAAGTTACTCCTCCAGACAGGATGGAGCGGGAGCTGTTGTTGCAGTTGGTGCAGCTGGAAGGCATTGATCTTCTTTTCTCTGCACGGGAGCAAGACACCAAATCATAATACCTCGAATCCATAGGCAACCATAGCAGACCGCGATTTGTTCGCAAAACACGACACAAGAAGTGTGGAGTGGAAAGAGGAAAAGGTCCCACCGGGAGTGCCAGAATATGTTTACCGCTGAAAGACGCGACCGGGACGTTACGATGTCTGGCCTGAATTTTGAGGGCAGATGCTATTTAGTTTTATCCGTCCACCTCTCCGAAGATGCCAAGTTGATTTATGAAACCGTGTATCAGAGGTTTGGACAGATGCGGCCGTTGTAGCAGACTTCGTCAGAATTTTAGTGCTAAGCGCTTCTTATTAAATAGAGCACACTTGAGGGGCACGTAGAGCGCTCGGCGCTGAGCGCCAGACTTTGAGTGCTAAGCATTGAGTTTTCTGTTCTGCTCAATTCAATTATCTGAGAATTAGATTCTCACTTGTGAAAGACTTTGTCTTATAGATATAAGATCTGGAAAAATAACTAAGTTCTTCTGATGTGAGAGTTAAACTCTTGGATATGGAGGAGATGCTATGTGTAGGGTTCCTTGGCACTCGTACAAGGGTTAATAAGGCATCAACCATGCCCGAATAAAAATTTAGACATGCCGAACAACCCAAAGCCGGGATCTTTGTTAGATTATTAGGGTTTAACATGCAAGTAAACATCCTTACAACTAAGTGTGAGGGATTACAACATTTGTAGTCCGCTCCTTTGCTTCATAAGCTCCGAGTAGAAGTCCCTTCGCTGCGATCCACGATCTTCCGAACTCAAGAGAGGCTCCACAACTCGAACGATCCATGCTAGCTTGTAGTCTTCCTTTTCTCCGATGATCTACCTCGAAGTTTCTATAACTCAAGCTATCTCTCTCTAATGAGGTGAACACCCTAATCTAATTGGCTAGATTAGATGAGGATGATGGAGTAGTATTTATGCTTTCTTTTTATATCAAATTCTCACACTAAAACATCACATAAAGTAAACCTAGAAAGCTTTCTCAAAGCTCAAGGTTGAAGAAGAAGATGAACAATCAATTAAAACCTTTTGTGATGAATAATGAAAAGATATATGATTAATAATGTAACCATGGTCAACTATGACAAGGCTAACCCATATAGAGAATTAACTAGGGCTAGGGTTTGGGTTGGGTTAAAGAATGAGTCACTAGAAAATATCAACCATAATATCTAAGCTCATGACAAAAGAAAACCTTCTAGAAGGTTCATGAAAGAACTAACCCAATTCAAACCCTAACCTTATTTAATCTCCACTAAACATGTTGCATTAGTAATCATATCATGTTACAATAATATATATCACATATATATTATATATTTGTAACAAAAGAAAATAATACAATTAATATATATCGCATATATATAAATGTATTATCCGGTGAGAAAATGAAATAATAAAGCAAGCCAATATTAGATAATGTAATGCAATATATCATATATATTATTATACATTAAATTATCGAATCAACACTTGATCCGACAATCCGGCTATATCGAATATAACCGACTAATATATCATGTAACGATTCATCGAATCAACACTTGATCCGATGACCCGGTTCATAACTAAATATCGCGAGAATATAATACGGTATCTCATATCGCATTATCCTCAGTCGTGCACATATCACATATGTGCCCCTACTCCGTTTTGCCTGAGTCAAGAAACCTCTGTGTAGGACTCTAAAGAATCGTCAATACGCCGGTAGCAGGTGATGATCATATCAAACACCCACAAGCTGCAAGTGGTCAGCTAAACGTAACAGCCACCCAGGTATTAAGCGATCAGAAGATCAACAAGCTAGCCTGTATATTCTCCTGTGAATCCAATCAGTAACACTCCCGTACAGTCCGGTCTCTTCGTCTGATATGTTGCATATCTAGTCTAGGGGTGGTATACGTCAGACCCCAGTAACCGATAAGTCGTGTCGATGTGAGGCTCATAACGGGTCGAGAAACTACTGGTAACACTTACCAGTAAATCTCTATATCAGCCCTGGACAGGGACTTCCAGTTATAGCCAATCGAACACAGCACAACATCAACTCCCTATACCGGGAGAGACGAATCCCCTCCTATCGCTCATTGCCTCCATGTGATTTGGGACTGCACCCAAAAGCCACTGTTTTGCACGCCCTCTTAGACATGGTAAGGTGGAAATCAAAGCACAGTGGGAATCACACAAGACTCTATGACGATCTCGGGTCTACAGACTACCCTGTACCAGTGTCACCGGAGAACTGCAGTCTGACGTGTAGTATATCACCATCTGGGAGTTCTCGGCGAGTCCGTCCAGTGTACCCAGTCTCCACTGAGCACCCGTATACCATCTCTGATGTCAAAACACCGATCGATATGGGATCATCCATCGCCCATCATATGGGTCAAGATGCGTATACGCTAGTCTACTCTGGTGTATCGATGCCCTGTCTCGACACACCCTTGACTAGGAACAGTTATAGGATGTACTCATCGACTACCGTGGCCCCACTAGTATGATCTCATCATAGTCCCAGTAGTCGAGTACAGATCCTAAGGGCTTTATCAACATGTGAGAGTAAGACAGTAAACATATACAAGTCAACATGTTAAGATAAAGGAATACCAAATAGCATACTATCATGATGATCAAGAAAGTCCTCTCTATATATATCCACGCATCCATTATAATATACATCATATGTACAACAATGGCCTCTAGGGCATATACATAACTAACACTATGATCTCTCTTATTTTTATTTACCTTGAGGAGAAATCGTTCTCGTCTTGAAGTTTGAAGTTTAAGGGGAGGTTCTTCTCCACAAGACTTGAAGTCTTGGGTCCTTTATATAGTGGAGGCTGATTTGTTGATTTTGTTGAGGTAATCTCTCATTGAGAGATTTCTAATTGATTTGGGGATTTTATCCACCGTTGGATCTTTGATCCCAGGCCTTCTGTTTTACAGAAGATATTTTTCTTGTTCTCAACAAGATTGGAAAAATATTTTCCCATGCAGAGCTTATTATATATCTTGGTGATTTTTAATCACCATTGGATCTTTAATCCAACGGTGCTATGTTCTACAGAGATTAAGCTTTCTTGTTTTAGGAAGATTCGAGGAATATTTCCTCAATAGAATTTAATTCTTTAATTTGATGATTTATCAGCTTCGTTGGATCTTTGATCCAAGGTGGAGAACTTTTAGTTCTGGAGCTGGCGCTCTCGTGCTTTGTACGTGAGGCGCTGCCTCGGAGTTTTTAACTCTTGGCGCCGCCTCAGAGTTTTTTAACTCTGGGCGCTGGCGCTCTCGTGCTTTGCACGTGAGGCGCTGGCTCAGTTTAAATTTTGAACAGATCCTTGCTCTCTTATTGAGGGGAAACAAATGCCCCCCACCGTTGCGCTTACGTGGCTCACACAATGACAAAAAAATGCTTAAGCCGGTGCACGGTGCAGCAGGCTCGTAAGCTCGTCGGTCTTCCGCTGGACCTCGGCCTCAAGCTCCGTTATGGCTGTAAGATGAGTCCCCGCCTAAGACTGTTGAGTCTGATACGAAGCGAACCGACTCTCAAGCTCTTTTTCAGCAATTTTATGAGCTTCAACCATCTCGCGGGTAAAGATGACGGCTTTATCAAGAGCGACCACCTCGGTGATAGCTTTTTGAAGCACTCACTAAATTTCGTACGCACGAGTGGCCTTGGTTGGCGGTGCACCGTTCGATTCCCGCAGGCTCGTCTTTGCAGTCAAGAGCTCAGAAGGAAAATGTATGCACTCAAGACCATGTAGGCAAGCGTCCACTCAACGGCAATACTCAATCCAAAACATGCACAAACCATGTGCTATGTAAAGCAATAAGGAGAGTTTTTGGTGTACACCCCATTAAGCATGCATTCGCAACTGTATGCCTACTTAAATAGAAATGGTATCCAAAACGCGCTGATTTGCGGGCAACACGACAATAGCGCTCGCACTTAAAGAAAATTCCTAAGGGTAAAGTGCAAAGCTCATGTACACAGGTGGGATGCATGTACGAATATATGACGAACAGAAAGATTCAATAGAAGGCATTCAACAGTCAATAATAAGAGAAATACATTGATTTAAATATACTACTCTACAGGGAAAAGATCACCAAATATGAGATCAGAGATACAGGGGTTAACAAAACAAAATACAAAGTTCCCCAATTCCCTCTCTTCCTTCTCCAACATGTCGAAGCGACGGTTTTCACGAAGAGTTGCTCCCCACCGGTTAGCACCGTGCTCATCAGCAAAAGCGAACATGATGGCCCGTCGAGCTCTTATATGACTCAGTAAATGAACCGAACGATCCTTCAGAGGCTGGGTAATTAAGTGTGCCTCATGGAAACGCTCAATTTTGTCCTCTGCCGTATCAAGAATCTCCGGAGTCATCTCTGCCGGATGAGGGGGGATATCGGAAAGCACGGAAAAGAAAATCATCCTGAGCCAAATGGAACCTATAGGAAGAGGAGAGCCCCTACGGGCCAAGAGTCCGTATAGTGCCGCGTCACATTGGTCATCAGTGAAAAGAGGATCCACTAACCATGCGGCAAAACGAGGAATAATCTCCTTAATAGGCACCTCCCAGGGTTGCCGACGAGCATGGGGATGGTTGCAAGCCATAACCTTTAGTTTGTTTCTCAGAATGATCACCCTAAGGTCTAAATGGCTCTCTCTCTGTGAAGAAAGAGGAAGACATAGCTTCGGGTTATAAAGTGAAGCATTCAAAGCTATGAACAGAAAATGTTGTGCATGGTGGAGCTATTCCCAAGGCCTAAAAAAAGGGGACATGGGAAAAGAAAGTGGTGACTCGTTGGAATCAGGGTAGGGAGGCGGAACGACCTCATCAGCAGAGCCTCACGCGCATGGCACGTGAGCACCCGCGTTGATCCTTTTGAAAACTAAAGCGGCACCGCACGTGCATAACGCGTGAGCGCCGGCGCTAGTTCAGGATTAAAATCCCCAACAACACCTCATGCGCAAAACACGTGAATGCCAATAACAGTATAACGACACTTCATGTAGAATACATGTAAAAAAATAAAAAGGGGGGGAGAGGAAGTTTTGTCATTCATACTCCGGGAACTTATACATGGTATAAAAATAAAAAAAACGTTTACAATGGGAAAACACTAAATCCTGGACATGGATTGAGGAATTCAGAAGCAAGGCCGAGTAAAATGCTTCTAGCTTCTCTGACCATTTTTGTGTGCATCTTCTGACGAATGCAAGCGTCAGGATTCTCGCTGATGTCGTCTGTCCTCTGGTAGGCAGAGATTATCGTCGTCTGTTGGAAAACTTGATGTAAGATATCAACAAGACCATCTCGCCGCTTCTTCGAGATCAAGCCCATCAGATATACTGAGTGCACCTTGTCTTCAGCAACATCAAGTGCCTTAAGCGGCACGGCTTCGTTAAATTTAGGAAGTGCTTCCTAAATCGCCCCCACGATGATCTTCAAAAGAGCGGAACGACAGGGGAGTAGTCGTCCATTGTATTCATCGAAGCGACGCATAACCTCAGCGCATTGGGCATTTGTAAACTCCTGGTTCTGACAGCGACCTTGGAAGCGAATGTCTTCATAGGAGATAATTTCTTCAAGATCATACAGATAAGCGACCATAGTATCTGAAAAGAAAAATCAGTGAGAGTTCAGTGATCAAAATGATCAAGAAAACGCTTATTATTGGAATCCTAAAAGGGATTCTCATTTAATGAGAAAACTCATTGGGCCAAGGAGTTGAAGTCCCTCGAGAGCAGTGCTCTGCAAACAGAAATCATATCTGTAAAATGTAATTAAGAGGGGAATAAAAATTCCCCAAAAATTTCTAAAGAGCTATGCTCTGTAAAAGCAATGGTACAAGGTAAAACCCCAAGATTTTTAAAGATCTGAAATACAAATCCTAGACTCTCTAAGAGTTCTTCATTAACGGGTTAAGAAAAACTAAAAAAGATTTTTTAGATCTATGATCTAAGAAGAAGCTCTGTTTTCATTTAACGGGTTAAGAAACCCTAAAAAACATCTTTAAGATCTGTGATCTAAGAAGAGCAAAGCTCTGTTTAAAGGGTTCGAGCATAATCCTTACCAAATTTTTGGACAAAGTTCTAACTCTAAAAGAGTTTCTTTGGGTAGAGATCTAAGCTCTGAAAAAGAAAATTAAATTCTCAGAAGAAGAAAGAAGAGAAGAAGATGAACAGCAGTCATCTCAAAGGCCAAAGGCCCTACTTATAGGTAGGGGAAGCCGATCCAACTTCCAAGAAGATCCAACGGCGGAAAAGCTGCCACCGCTGCACCCACGTGTGAGCCACGTGAGCGCAATGGTGGGGGGGCATTTGTTTCCCACCAATAATAGAAGAGCAAGGCTCTGTTCAAAATCTGAAAAGAGGCAGCGCCTCACGTGCCTTGCATGAGGGTGCCAGCGCCAAGAGTTAAAAACTCTGAGGCAGCGCCTCACGTGCGTTGCACAAGGGTGCCAACGCCAAGAGTTAAAAACTGTGAGGCAGCGCCTCACGCGCAAAGCACGAGAGCGCTAGCGCTCAGAGTTAAAAACTCTGAGGCAGCGTCTCATGCGCAAGGCACGAGAGCGCCAGCGCCAAGAGTTAAAAACTCTGAGGCAGCGCCTCACGTGCAAAGCACGAGAGCGCCAGCGCTAGAACTAAAAGTTCTCCACCCTTGGATCAAAGATCCAACGGAGATGATAAATCATCAGAGCACAGAATTAAATTCTAATGGAGGAAATACTGCTCAAATCTTTCAAAACAAGAAAGATTGTGCTCTGTAAATCAGAGCGCCGTTGGATCAAAGATCTAATAGTGATTAAAAATCACCAAGATACAGAATAAGCTCTGTATGGGAAAATATTTTCCCAATCTTTCTAAAAGATTGTGCTCTGTAAATCAGAGCACCGTTGGATCTTTGATTCAAAAAAAAAATTTATAACAAAAGAGTAGAAAGTGAAAAATTATATTTAAAAGATAGGAATAGTTTAAGAAAACCAAGAAAATTAGAAGTTTTCTTAAACGAACTAGTAATAATTAGTTATGAGCTGTTGTCCCAAGGGTTAGTAAAATGAAGGAAGTCACTAATCTGAGGATAAAAATAAGTCTGAAAAATAGTTTCTATTCTGGAAGCCAAACATCTGAATGTTGATACCCTACTATATGCACTTACACACGTCTTGAAACTCGGGATAGTAGAGAATACCTTGAAATGCTCTTGTCTAAAAGCCAAAGTATGAAGGAAATAAAAAAAATGAATAAAATATGAAATGGTGGAAAAAAAAATGAACACTGGTTTTGTTATCGCCAAGGCAGCAATAAAAAAATATAGCAAGGGTGCTTCATCACCTAGTGTCTTAGACTAACTGGTTTGGGAGTCACTGCTAAGCCTTAGGTGGTGCAAGACGAGGAAAATACTAATCAGCAAGCACATGAGTAATCGGTCAGTTAGTACCTCAAGAAGTATTAACGGTTGCATGAAAATGTGTGAGCAAATATAAATATTCATCAAATTAAAAAGTACTGAGGTAGATGGATAAGAGTATGATAGCTTGAATTGAATTCTCCGAGTGTAGGGATGTTCTATTCACACACGTAGGGGTATATGATCGATGTTTGGATGAAAGGTAGGAATGAAGATTAAAGACGATGTTTTATTGAGGGATGATGTGATTTCTAATATTTTTTCATGACTATTAAGATAGGGCTCATGACAACTGAAAAGCTAGCGTAGTTGGAAACTCTAAATTTTCAAAGTATTTCTTTTATGGTTCTTATCTTTATATGTAAATTTCACCATCTCTCTTTTATTATAGGATTTTGTGGGTGTAATCCGCTGAAAACCCTCAGGAGACCACACTCCTCCTACTAGGGACACCTAGAGGTTTAACGGCTTGTTGCACGTGCTCAGTACAATCATGTTTGCCTACGAAAGTGTGCTTAGTTTTCTCCTTTCTTTTTCTCCTTCTCTTGAATAAACTAGTTTGCTCGGGACGATCAAAGATAAGTTTGGGGGTATTTGTTCAGTTGATAAAACTGCACATTTATTATGACATTTTCCCTACTATTTCTATATTAGAAAAGGTGTTTATTATAATATATGATACATATGAGGGTTTATCTGTAAACTTCCTATTTTCATGTGTTGATATATTATAAGTAACATTTGGTAGGAAAATATATGCAAAAATACCATTGACCAAATCTTAATGGTGAAATTAATATCTCAATAAAACAAAACTCCACTAATATTATTTGTTGAGATTGTGCAGAATTTTTCAGGGATAAAAATTAAGGGAATCAAAGTTGTTAAGAGCAAACCTGCCTAATTAAGAAAGCAAGCTAAGAAATCAAAGCTGGCAGTGACGAAGAGAAGATTTTCTGTTTCCAGATATTTAAAATATCAACACGTGTCATCAACAGGAAGCCCTAGAAGATTAATACCACGAAGCCATAAGAAGGCCGCGGATCCGCGGACAAACCTCCCTGTTGGCCGCGGATCCGCCGCGTGACAGATGAATTGGGAGCTGTAAATTTCCAGTTTGGATCTTAACTACTAGTCCCTAAATTAGGCAGCTAGGGTTCTGGCTTTTGGAGTATAAATAAGGACCGAAAGCCTCTTAGAAAAATCATCAAGTCGACGCGATCACGAAGTCCAAGACGGCTTACACATCCAGGCTGATCATCAACGGTTCATCTACCTCCTTAGAAGAGATCGAGAAGCAAACTACTATTTGTAATCATTTTCTAAGGGAACAAAGTGTAAATGAGTTTTGTTGATTAATAAAGGTAGTTCTTTTTCTTATTCTATTTCTTGTAGTTTCATTATGATTTCTCTTTCCATCTCTTCTTCTCCCAACATGCGCGAGTAATTCTCCGCTTGTTAGGGTTCGTAGGATTAGGGTAGGTTAATGGATGATGAAGATCCTTAAACTCTTTTTACGTCCTATAAAGTTTATAAACTTTACCAAAAGAATCATTAATATTCTAATCGGGCGCGCTACCAATTTATTGTTAGTCTCGACCGCGATTAGAGATTAGATTAATGATTGTTTTGGTAAAGGCTAGATATGAACGGAGTTCCATGTCGAGATAGGGGTTAAGAGTGGGAACCCTTTTCCCTCCAGAAACCCTAATCTACATGCATCACTGTCATTCTAGTTTTAAATCTATTAAAGGATAAAAAGGGTAATCTTTAATTAATTATCCATAACTACTAAATCCTAATGAACCCTACAAGCCCCTTTTTATATAAACTTACCTCCGTAGTTAATCTAGATCTATATTTTTCTTCAGTATTTAACGTAGATCTAGATCCTACAACCATTCTTCAATATTCTTTATTCTTCCTCCTCTCTTTCTCAACACATCTAAAGTAAGATTAAAATATTCAACGTTTTCCTGAGGACGACCCGTACTCACCTCGGTCTAGCTACGCGCGACACCGTTCTGATTGCGGTTATTCTACAAAAACTTTTTCAAATCAATCAAATGGCGCCGTTGCCGGGGATACGTGCGTAATTTTTTATTCTTACTATTTGTGTTGAATTCTTATTCGATCTATATCATAATTAAAACAAAACTGCAAATCGTATATTTAACGAAGTGTGTGAAATTTTTGCAAGGAGATCTGGAGTCACAGACTTGAGGAAACAGGAGACAGAGACATTCTTAGAGATCCAGAGGAGTACAGGAGGCCACGTAGCAAATTTCATCTTGTGATCCATCCATCTTGCGGCGGATCCGCGGCGGATAGCCCATATTCGCGGCGGAAGCGCGGCAGGTTTGGAGATCTAGGGCTTCAATCTTCTCTGGTAAGATTCTAACCTCTTTCTCTCTCCTCTGAAATCCAATAAAATCTCTTTTCTGCAGGATTTTTTGCAAAATATCGCCGCTCAAAAATCTTTTTACAAAGTTTTGTGGTTGGTTTTGTTTTGCATATTTTAATACGGATTTTTAAGGGGCAAGACCAAAATTCAGATTAGGTGGGGATTTTATCACCCTTCTTAAGCCCCACAAATCACAAACCAAGCATCTGCATCAAACCTACATTAATTTAAAAAAATATCTAGACCAGACTCTAAGGGCTGTCGCGCTCATTAAGGACAGAGGAAGGTCGTGGGTAATCTATCGCTTATCCGCATTACTTTTGTGGTGCCTAGGCAAGTGTGTCTAAGGCAAGTGGTTATTTAATTAAGGCCCGCTATTTTCGGTGATTCGTATAACGGATACATCCCACTTACCTGGCCACAAGAGTAGTAAAGAGGTGGTAGAGGATTGATTCTGCGGCTTTTCCTTTGGAAGTCTAGGAGCGGTCTAGAGACTGGACCTAGGTAACCTTAGTTCTAGGGTTATTTGTGCATTTTTGTGTGATTTGTCTTAATTCAGACACACTTTTCAAAACAGACCATTTTTAAAAGTACACACGCTGCCACTTGCGCTAAACCCGCTTAGTGCATGCTTGGCTGGACACGGGATTCTAGTGCCTGTCTTGTCCGCGTTCCTGCTATCGACTCCGAGGTTGGTACTTCTTTATCTTCTTTTTCCCCACCACACACCACCACGACCGAGATGGACGGCGCTCCATCAAATTATAATACCACGCTGCCACCGTCCGTAAGTGAGCAGAATCCACCGTGCATCTCTCTACAAGAGAGATGTTATCCTATCCGTGGTCCACTTCCCACTTGTCTATCTATTCCACCAGCTAACGGGGATAATTTTGAAATTAAACTCCACTACATCAATCTGTTGCCCAAATTTCACGGGCTTGAGTCCGAAGACGTGTAAATCCCCGTTTCCATTTTAATAAAAGTTCCCTATTTTCTGAATTCCAGTGGTTTCCTTTCTTTTCCTTCGTATTTGAATTGGTTGTTTAAGCTTAATATTTAAACCTTATTTTTCCAACTCTTTTGGAATTATAGTCCAAACCCTAAAAGCTTAAACCCAAGATCTAAATCAAAGCCAAAGTAAAATTAAAACCAAAATGTTGCTAATAAAATCGTAACCCAAATTATATCAAATCCCCTAAGCCGGCCCCTTTACTATTCCCTCAGCCCACTAAAATTTTTCTTTATTAACCCATTTATAAAATTCCCTGGCCCACTCTCAACCTTCAGCCCACTTTATATTTTTAAAAGGAATTATTTTTTAAACGGGCCCGGCACACTCCCTTCAGCCCAGCCCCTACCTGACCGTTACTTCCTTCTTCCCCATTTCATTTTCCCGCTCACTCCTCCCTCTTCACGAACCCACATCCCCGTGCCTTCGCCAGCGTCCCCGACTACGTGTCCCACGACCCCCGACCATGATTCCTCACTCAAACCCCTCGTCTCCAACTCCTCTCATCACTCTCCCTCTCCAACTCACTCCTCATCTCTCTCTCTACATCCACCGAGCCCCCCAAACTCGAGCACCCACTGCATCTTGCTCAACCTCTACCGCCGACGGCGACGACTACAACACCTCACCCTCCTCCCTCGCTCACTCTTCTCCACCAAGAGAGCCCCCTACGCTACCCCACTCCCTTCAACCGCCGAGCCCAACTCACTCGCAGAACCCGAGCCCAACCACTCACTTGCCCTCGACGCCGGCGAGCCTCCACTGCACCTGAACCGCCTCAGTCGACACCTCTTCACTCCAGCAGCATCACCATCTCATTTCGAGCCCCACTGCTCTCTCTCTCTCTCTCTCTCTTTCAAACCCTAAAACCCAAGCTCCGACACCCACTGTACACTTCGCCGGAGCGACGCCGCCGACCATCGTCAATCCTAACACTACTTAAGAGATCCACAGAGCCTACTCTACACTTCCAGCGAGCACAAGACAACTCCGGAAAACTCCGACGTCAAACCCGAGTCGAGAGCCAAGGTCGCGCAAATCGATTCACGACGTTCGTCGTGCGTTCGTGACGTTACCGCCGCCGTACATCCACAAAATGTTTCCAGGCAAGTGTTTACTTGCTTCATGCTAATATAACAGTGGTACAAACCTAAATCACATAGTTTACGAATTTACCGATTACCTATATATTTTGTGACCTATGTGTTCGATGCTAGATCCCAATGAAAATAATTGTTTAATTTGACGGAAGTAAATGTTTTCTGTTGGCCCTCATAATGATAAATATCATGTATAAATCTCACTAGAAAATACGATTGTTAGTGACTGAAATTGATACCCCCAAATATGCCGATAAAACTAGAATTTTTCCCGTATCTGAAAATGAATAAAATCACCGTAAATTATATACATACTGGAATGATACGTTCGAGGGCTTAAATCGAAGCCGACTCGACGAACTTTAACCCTATGTAAATTTCTAATGATTTCTGTTCTGTAACTGCAATGATAATTAGATCGGAGTGAGACTCTGGACTGCAGTCCAGAGCGACTCTGTTTATCGTGTACTGTACCAAAATGTGTGTCACTGTGTTTTACTGAAGTCGTATGTTACGGAACTCTGCATTAGATTAAAGATAATTCTGTTCGCTAAACAAAACAAGTGGTTCCATTCCGTTTCATTGACGGTTGCTATTTTAAACTGTAAATAAAAGGGCAGAACGTATAACTGTCCAGAACAGATTCAGAAATGACACACTGAGGTTAAACTGTGTATAACATTCAACGTACAGATTCGATTGAGGATCCGTCTATTGCGTTGAATACTCTATTGAAAACCATAGATTTCATTCAACAGTAACATCGTTAAATTCTGAACCCAACTCGGTGCAATTCGTGTCGCGAAACGGACGTTCAGTTCTGAAACTGAATTTCCAGCCGCGAGCACTTAAAATGAAACAACTATATCTTGAAAACCGGAATCCCGATTGAACTGAAACAAATTTTGATGAATTGCTGACTGAGTGTTCTATTTATCTTACTTGTATCATTTTGCTGAATTCTTAACATATTAATTTATGCAATCTATGTAAGTTAATGACATGCAGTGTTGATTCATAACATACATAGCTTATTGGTAGCATACATAAATATATCATTCCCTTGCCATATACTCAGTGTTAGTGCGTGTTAGGATCGGTGGACATTGCATTATCGTGCGTGATAGATGTTGGTTTAGGAGTGACGAGTACACCAATGGAAAGTGAATATTCGTGACAGTGATTGATACAGTGAACAGTGATAAAACCGTGCCATTGGTATACTTGTATACGACTAGATCAAGATCATAAATAGTGTAAACCTGGGAAAAAAGAGAAAATCAAAGTGGAAAGAGCATCGTATTTAGCGGGACCGTGTTTTAGAGGATGATCATTCAAACAGTGATACTGATACATGTAGGATAGGATCTAGCGATCCAGCTGACAGGGTTATGCCCCGGGCATGTGGGCCGTTGTCTCGGGTATGTACGAGACTCCTGTTAAACATGATCCTCCTTCCACTATGCGATTTCAAACATGACCTAGAGACCGATAGGGACACAGAACATATTCTGCATCATATAGTGACACGGTGATTACTTGCATTGTTCTTACACTAGTATTACCTCATTTACCTGTTCTATCTTATTATGATAATATTGTTGTTGTGTCGCTCTGACGACCTGAGTATGCATGCTCAGATCCCGTGGAAGGACCAGCGCAGGAGACAGATCTACCTTTCGAGTTCACGGAGATTTAGTCTGGTGTACTTCCTATCTTTACTGCTTTCCATAAAAGTGATCGTGAGATTGAACTTGGTTAGTAATTGTTCTTGTTATCTGTAATTTGTGAACAATGGAATATTAATGTAATAAATTGGTGATGTGATTCCTTTACCACTGCGCTTTATTTACTGATTACCATGTAATTCTAGAAGCCGAAGTGTGACTACGGCGGGATGATTCCTTGACCGTAGGAGCATGGCTGGCCTAGTCATCCCTCGTTTTCCGTATTTTGGGAAGCGGGGCGTGACATGGTTTAGTTGGTATCAAAGCCTGTGTTTAGTATCAAGGGATAACATTAACTATACTGTATTACGTTATTCTTATTTCACTACTCTTGATTTCCATCCTTGAATCTGATCGTATCCTTTTGAATCTTTCAGTGATATGACGTCCCCGAACGATCCCTCCTCGGACTCCAGCTCTCAGGACCGCACGGAAAGAATACTTAGTGCACTGACCACTCTCGCGGAAGCTCAGGAGAGGGAGACAGATTTACTCACTGAGGGACTCAGGGCGATTACCGCCGCAGGGGGACCCTCCGCACTCATTACCGCCCCCGAGGGCGTTGTTCCACCAGCTTATCATGCTAGGGCTGGTACAGTATCAGACTTCAGACGGTTACACCCAGCTTCATTCATCGGGCTAGCTGAACCCCTTGAGGCTGAGCAATGGCTGGTGAACATGGAAAATTTATTGACTGCCGCCAGGGTTCCAGAGGAAGATAGGGTGGACGTGATAAAGATACAATTAGAAGACGAAGCCCGTACGTGGTGGTCGGTGGAAGAAAGCAGACTTGACGGGCCGATCGAATGGAGCAAGTTTAAAGAGTGTTTCCTAGATCATTATTTTCCTTCCACAGCCAAGGCAGAAATGGAGGAGAGGTTCATTCTTTTGAAGCAGAATGGACGCCCAGTGGACGTTTATGTGGCAGAGTTCAACCGCTTGAGTCGTTTTGCTCCGTACATGGTCGCCTCAGAGGCCACCAGGGCCAGACGTTTCCTTCAGGGGTTAGATTTTGAGTTGCAGCAGTTGATTGCATCGTTGGATTTACAGACTTTCGCACAGGTACTCAACGCGGCGAGAGTTCAGGAGCAATTGATTAACAAGTTCAGGAGGCCCCCAGTCGTTCCAGCACGTACCCACGCGCCTTCTCGAGGAGCCATACTGGTTCACAGGCCAGGAACGACACAAATGAAGCGCCCGTTCGTACCACAGCATCGCCCCCGGAGACAGGGCGTAGTTTGCGGCTATTGCGGTAGAGGTGGGCATACCCAGAAGGACTGTCGCCGTGCCAAGGGACAGTGCTTGATTTTCGGTTCCAGTCAGCACAGGATTGGCAGTTGCCCTGAGCGAGCAGAGATACAAGGAGGTTCTGGACTGCCACAGCAGAGGCCGCAGGAGCAGAGACAACCCTTTACGGGTCGCGGTCAGGGACGGGCTTTCACCTTGACCGCCGAGCAGGCAGAGGTGTCAGGAGACGTGGTTACAGGTACTCTGCTCGTACATTCCTTGCCAGCTAGAGTACTTTTTGATTTGGGAGTATCACATTGTTTCTTGTCTGAGCATTTCACTGATACACACTCAATACCACATGAACCACTAACAAAGGGATGGGAAATTCATACGAGTAATGGCATTATAATATCTAGTCGAGAATGTAGGTTATGCCCGGTTGTAGTGTGTGGCAGGGAATTCTTTGCGAATTTCCTTTTAATTGGAACAGGCAGTTACGACGCAATTCTTGGGATGGATTGGATGAGCACTTTTCATGCGGTTATCGATTGTCGTGCAAGGAATGTGATCTTCCGCATTCCCAATCACCCGGAGTTTATTTTCGAGGGCGGGAGCGAATCTTTGGAGCCAGCTAAATACAGAGCAAAGCCTAAGGAGATGATAGCTATGGAGATTGATAAGAGCCCAGTCCCAGAAATTGTTCAGGACTTTCTGGACGTATTTCCCGAAGATTTACCAGGTCTACCACCTCCTCGAATCTTGGAGTTCTCAATCGACTTGACTCCAGGTACAGCCCCAGTATCCAGAGCCCCATATAGAATGGCACCAGTTGAGTTGGCGGAATTGAAGAAGCAGGTTGAAGAACTTTTGGAGAAGGGGTTTATTCGGCCGAGCGCTTCACCGTGGGGTGCACCAGTTTTGTTATTAAAGAAGAAGGATGGATCGCTGCGAATGTGTATAGATTATCGGGAGCTGAACAAGGTCACAATAAAGAACAAGTACCCAATCCCGCGTATTGACGACCTATTCGATCGGCTAAGTGGAGCCAAGGTATTCTCGAAGATGGACCTCCATTCTGGATATCATCAAATCAGAGTAGCAGCCGAGGATGTATGCAAGACGGCTTTCAGGACCCGATCCGGACATTACGAGTTCCTTATGATGCCGTTCGGTGTTACCAATGCCCCAGCAATATTCATGGACTTGATGAACAGGGTGTTCGCAAAATACTTGGACACGTTTGTTGTCGTGTTTATCGACGACATACTTGTCTACTCGAAGACCCGGGAAGAGCATGCTGAGCATTTGCGCACAGTCCTACAAACTCTTCGGGAAGAGAAGTTGTATGTGAAGCTAAGCAAGTGTGAATTCTGGCTCGACAAGGTTCAGTTTTTGGGACATATTGTTTCGGGCGAAGGCATCTCGGTGGACCCGGCAAAGATAGAATCTGTCAGAGATTGGCCAACGCCGAAGTCAGTGGCCGAGATCAGGAGTTTTCTGGGATTGGCAGGTTATTATCAGAGATTCGTCCAGTATTTCTCAAGAATCGCGGAACCATTAACGAGGCTGATACGGAAGGACGTACCGTTTACGTGGACAGAGGAGTGCACTCAGGAATTTGACACACTGAAGCAGAAGTTAACCACGGCGCCTATTCTCACAGTACCAGATAATTCCGGTGGTTTGGTGATACACAGTGATGCCTCAGGGAAGGGTTTAGGCTGTGTTCTAATGAAGCACGGCCGAGTGGTTGCTTACGCCTCTCGACAACTGAGAAACCACGAGAAGATCTATCCTACGCATGACTTGGATTTAGCTGCGGTAGTCTTTGCGTTGAAGATTTGGAGGCACTATCTATTGGGTGAGAAAGTGGAGGTGTACACGGATCACAAAATTTTGAAGTATGTTTTTACTCTGAAAGAACTAAACATGAGGCAGCGCCGATGGCTAAAGCTGATGGCAGATTATGACTTGGACCTTCAGTATCACCCGGGAAAGGTGAATGTTGTACCAGATGCGCTCAGTCACAAGCCAGCGGTCATGATGTTGACCGATCAGAGGAGCATTATTGAGGACTTTCAGAGACTTGAACTTGAAGTCGTTACGCCGAACGCACTCAGTCAACTTTGGCAGCTACAGGTGCAATCTTCTCTAGTGGATCGCATCAAGACTGCATAAGCGGATGATCCCCGATTGCAAAAGTTCATAGAGGAAGTGGAAGCTGGACTGAGAACGGATTTGATTATACATGAAGATGGGTCTCTAAGATTCGGTAGCAGACTCTGCGTACCTAAGGGAGACGTTCGAGAAGAAGTATTGGCTGAAGCACACAGTTCAGCTTACTCTGTGCATCCGGGAAGTACAAAAATGTATCAGGACCTAAAGCAGCACTTTTAGTGGAACGGAATGAAGCGGGAAATTGCGAGGTTCGTATCCAGGTGCTTGGTATGTCAGCAGGTGAAGGCGGAACATCAGAGGACAGCAGGACTGTTACAACCCCTGCCGATACCGGAATGGAAGTGGGAGCACATTACTATGGATTTCGTGACGGCCTTACCACGGAGCCCTAGGGGCAATAATGCCATTTGGGTTATCGTCGATCGCCTCACAAAAGCTGCACACTTCCTACCTTTCCGAGTGGGACAATCGACAGAATCATTGGCAGAAAGATATATGCAGGAGATTGTATGACTTCACGGTGTTCCAGTCAGCATTGTGTCAGAACGGGACACGAGATTCTTGTCACACTTTTGGAAGAGCTTACAGGAGAGCTTGAGTACCCGCCTTAATTTCAGCACAGCTTATCACCCACAGACGGATGGACAATCCGAGCGTACGATTCAGACGCTCGAGGACATGTTGAGAGCCTGTATGTTGGACTTTCACGGTTCCTGGGAGGACCATCTGCATCTAGTCGAGTTCTCCTATAACAATAGTTATCAGGCTAGTATTCAGATGGCTCCTTTTGAAGCACTATACGGGCGGAAGTGTCGATCCCCAGTATGTTGGGATGATGTGGGAGAACGAAGACTACTGGGCCCCGAACTCATTGTTTAGACAGTCGACAAAGTCCAAATGATCAGACAGCGTATCAAGACGGCTCAGGATCGACAGAAGAGTTGGGCAGATACCAGCAGAAGGGCACTTGAGTTCGAAGTCGGAGATCATGTGTTCTTGAAGATTTCCCCTACTCGTGGGGTTATCAGGTTCGGAGGTCGGGGAAAGCTTAGTCCCCGTTTTATCGGACCTTTTGAGGTGCTAGAGCGAGTAGGAGAGGTGGCCTATCGACTCGCCTTGCCTCCATCGCTAGCTGGTGTGCACAATACCTTCTACGTGTCACAGTTGCGGCGGTATGTTCGGGATAAGAGACATGTCCTGGACCACTCGGAGCTAGTTTTGGGAACCGATTTGTCATACGAGGAGCAGCCCACTACCATTCTCGACCGCAGAGAGAAAGTACTGAAGAATAAGGTCATTCCGTTAGTCTGAGTGTCTTGGGGCGGTCGTTCCCCAGGAGAATCCACCTGGGAGCGGGAGGAATACATCCGTGATCGTTATCCACATCTCTTTGTTTAGTACATTGTCTCCTTGTATCCTTGTTAAATTTCGAGAACGAAATTTTTGTTAAGGGGGGTATGTTGTAAATCCCCATTTCCATTTTAATAAAAGTTCCCTATTTTCTGAATTCCAGTGGTTTCCTTTCTTTTCCTTCGTATTTGAATTGGTTGTTTAAGCTTAATATTTAAACCTTATTTTTCCAACTCTTTTGGAATTATAGTCCAAACCCTAAAAGCTTAAACCCAAGATCTAAATCAAAGCCAAAGTAAAATTAAAACCAAAATGTTTCTAATAAAATCGTAACCCAAATTATATCAAATCCCCTAAGCCGGCCCCTTTACTATTCCCTCAGCCCACTAAAATTTTTCTTTATTAACCCATTTATAAAATTCCCCGGCCCACTCTCAACCTTCAGCCCACTTTATATTTTTAAAAGGAATTATTTTTTAAATGGGCCCGGCACACTCCCTTCAGCCCAGCCCCTACCCGACCGTTACTTCCTTCTTCCCCATTTCATTTTCCCGCTCACTCCTCCCTCTTCACGAACCCACGTCCCCGCGCCTTCACCAGCGTCCCCGACTACGTGTCCCACGACCCCCGATCACGATTCCTCACTCAAACCCCTCATCTCCAACTCCTCTCATCACTCTCCCTCTCCAACTCACTCCTCATCTCTCTCTCTACATCCACCGAGCCCCCCAAACTCGAGCACCCACTGCATCTTGCTCAACCTCCACCGCCGACGGCGACGACTACAACACCTCACCCTCCTCCCTCGCTCACTCTTCTCCACCAAGAGAGCCCCCTACGCTACCCCACTCCCTTCAACCGCCGAGCCCAACTCACTCGCAGAACCCGAGCCCGACCACTCACTTGCCCTCGACGCCGGCGAGCCCCCACTGCACCTGAACCGTCTCAGTCGACACCTCTTCACTCCAGCAGCATCACCATCTCTTTCCGAGCCCCACTGCTCTCTCTCTCTCTCTCTCTCTTTCAAACCCTAAAACCCAAGCTCCGACACCCACTGTACACTTCGCTGGAGCGACGCCGCCGACCATCGTCAATCCCAGCACTACTCAAGAGATCCACAGAGCCTACTCTACACTTCCAGCGAGCAGAAGACAACTCCGGAAAACTCCGACGTCAAACCCGTGTCGCGAGCCAAGGTCGCGCAAATCGATACACGACGTTCGTCGTGCGTTCGTGACGTTACCGCCGCCGTACATCCACAAAACGTTTCCAGGCAAGTGTTTACTTGCTTCATGCTAATATAACAGTGGTACAAACCTAAATCACATAGTTTACGAATTTACCGATTACCTATATATTTTGTGACCTATGTGTTCGATGCTAGATCCCAATGAAAATAATTGTTTAATTTGACGGAAGTAAATGTTTTCTGTTGGCCCTCATAATGATAGATATCGTGTATAAATCTCACTAGAAAATACGATTGTTAGTGACTGAAATTGATACCCCCAAATATGCCGATAAAACTAGAATTTTTCCCGTATCTGAAAATGAATAAAATCACCGTAAATTATATACATACTGGAATGATACTTTCGAGGGCTTAAATCGAAGACGATTCGACAAACTTTAACCCTATGTAAATTTCTAATGATTTCTGTTCTGTAACTGCGATGATAATTAGATCGGAGTGCGACTCTGGACTGCAGTCCAGAGCGACTCTGTTTATCGTGTACTGTACCAAAACGTGTCACTGTGTTTTCCTGAAGTCGTATGTTACGGAACTCTGCATTAGATTAAAGATAATTCTGTTATCTAAACAAAACAAGTGGTTCCATTCCGTTTCATTGACGGTTGCTATTTTAAACTGTAAATGAAAGGGCAGAATGTATAACTGTCCAGAACAGATTCAGAAATGACACACTGAGGTTAAACTGTGTATAACTTTCAACGTACAGATGCGATTGAGGATCCGTCTATTGAGTTGAATACTCTATTGAAAACCCTATATTTCATTCAGCAGTAACATCGTTAAATTCTGATCCCAACTGGGTGCAATTCGTGTCGCGAAACGGACGTTCAGTTCCGAAACTGAATTTCCAGCCGCGAGCACTTAAAATGAAACAACTATATCTTGAAAACCGGAAGCCCGGTTTAACTGAAACAAATTTTGATGAATTGCTGACTGAGTGTTCTATTTATCTTACTTGTATCATTTTGCTGAATTCTTAACATATTAATTTATGCAATTTATGTAAGTTAATGACATGCATGTTGATTCATAACATACATAGCTTATTGGTAGCATACATACATATATCATACCCTTGCCATATACTCAGTGTTAGTGCGTGTTAGGATCAGTGGACATTGTATTATCGTGCGTGATAGATGTTGGTTTAGGAGTGACGAGTACACCAATGGAAAGTGAATATTCGTGACAGTGATTGATACAGTGAACAGTGATAAAACCGTGCCATTGGTATACTTGTACACGACTAGATCAAGATCATAAATAGTGTAAACCTGGGGAAAAAGGGGAAATCAAATTGGAAAGAGCATCGTATTTAGCGGGACCGTGTTTTAGAGGATGATCATTCGAACAGTGATACTGATACATGTAGGGTAGGATCTAGCGATCCGGCTAACAGAGTTATGTCCCGGGCATGTGGGCCGTTGTCTCGGGTATGTACGAGACTCCTGTTAAACATGATCCTCCTTCCACTATGCGATTTCAAACATGACCTAGAGACCGATAGGGACACAGAACATATTCTGCATCATATAGTGACACAGTGATTACTTGCATTGTTCTTACACTAGTATTACCTCATTTACCTGTTCTATCTTATTATGATAATATTGTTGTTGTGTCGCTCTGACGACTTGAGTATGCATGCTCAGATCCCGTGGAAGGACCAGCGCAGGAGACAGATCTACCTTTCGAGTTCACGGAGATTTAGTCTGGTGTACTTCCTATCTTTACTGCTTTCCATAAAAGTGATCGTGAGATTGAACTTGGTTAGTAATTGTTCTTGTTATCTGTAATTTGTGAACAATGGAATATTAATGTAATAAATTGGTGATGTGATTCCTTTACCACTGCGCTTTATTTACTGATTACCATGTAATGCTAGAAGCCGAAGTGTGACTACGGCGGGATGATTCCTTGACCGTAGGAGCATGGCTGGCCTAGTCATCCCTCGTTTTCCGTATTTTGGGAAGCGGGGCATGACAAGAAGCGTACGTTTTCATCACTAAATTCGAAAACGTATGCGCAATGATGGGTACTTCACAATTTTCTGTGGATGCTATGCGCTTGCGTCTTCTCCCATTCACTCTGTGCGACTTGGCAGAAAAATGGCTTTATAATACTGCCGCACACTCTATCACTAATTGGGATGAATTCGTAATAGCAATTCTTAAGAGGTTTTACCCAAACCATAATACTGCCCATATTAGGAGCGAGATCAACCAGTACACCCAGCTTCCCAATGAACCATTTTGGAAGTGCTTTGAACGTTTCAAGAATCTGTTTGTCCAATGTCCTCATCATGGAATATAAAGATGGAATTTATGTCGAATAATATATGAGGGCATTAATCCAGCGACAAAGCAGATGCTTGAAACAATGTGTCAATGCAATTTCATGTCTAAAGATGACGGTGAAGCGTGGAAATATCTGGAAGATCTCGCTGAAAACACTTTGCAGTGGGAAAGCGTAAGACCACCTTCATGTAGGGGAGGTATTCACCAGCTCGATGTTTCCATCGCAGTGAAAGCCGAAATGGCAGCGATGCAGAAGAAACTCGACGCTATTGAGAACAAGTTCTCATCAGTCTCCTTAAATCAGGTCACGATTCCCAAGACTGTGTATGGTTGCTGTTCAGATCTTTCACACTTAACGGAAGAATGTCCTATAAATGCATCGTTTCAAACTAATGCTGCTTTTCAGCAGCGACCTAGAAACGATTCTTATTCTTCCACGTACAATCAAGGATGGAGGAATCATCCTAATTTTGCTTGGAACCAAAACCAACCCCAAAATCAAAATCAGTTCCAAAGAAATTATCAAAGACCTCCTCCACAGCAACCACAACCACAAAGTCAGCTCCCCTTTCAGTCACAAAATTTTCAAAATCCGGTCAACACTTCTACACCACAAGTGGCCGGTACTGATAACTCTTCACTCGCACAAACCTTGGATATGTTTATGAAACATACCATTCAAATGTCAGCTGATATGAAGTCTTCTATTGATACCATAAAGAAAGACTCCGCCTCTCACGGCGAGAGTATTAAATCAATAGAAAACCAACTTGCACAATTGAACGCCGCAATGAGTGCGAGAGAGAAAAGGAAACTCCCATCTCAAACCCTACAGAATCCTGGCTATTCACAAAATCATAATGTGAATGCCATTACTACGTTGAGATCGGGAAAAGTGCTGAATAACCGAGTGAGTGAGCAATTTGATGTTAGTGACACCAATGATACCCCAGCTTCTTCTTCTTCCCCTAATTCGTCTAGTCTCCCACCTTCATCCGAGCCTATTCTCCGTTTTCCCCAAGGCTCGAACACTTCGCCCGATCTATCTAAGTTGATTCCTACTCCAATTTTGGGATCGAATCCGTCCCCACAATCTTCTCCACAAATGTTGGACCCAAAACTTATTGATCAAGCTCCATTTCCAAACAGATTAAGGGCCAACAGACCTAACCCACAAATGGAGAAGATTATGAAAATGTTTAAGTAAGTTAACGTGAATATTCTTCTCCTAGATTCTATTCAACAAGTCCATCTTATGCAAGAATCCTTAAAGACTTGTGCACTAGGAAGAGAAAAACTCAAGTGCCGAAAAAGGTTTTCATAACGAGTAATATTAGCACAGCTTTTACCCAGCAAATACTAAAGAAACGTAAGGACCCTGGCTGTCCTACCATCTCTATTTCTATTGGGGGTAAGAATATTAATCGTGCTTTACTCGATCTTGGCGCTAGCGTTAACTTGCTTCCTTATTCAGTATACGAGCAGTTAGGAATTGGAGAGTTGAAACCACCCATTGTACTCTCCAGATGGCAGACCGATCGATCACCAAACCTTGGGGGTGAACTAGAGGATGTGTTAATTAAAGTCGGGGAATTCATATTTCCCGTAGATTTTATTGTTTTAGATACACAACATGTGGCAAACCCACGCAATCAAATCCCGGTGATACTTGGTCACCCTTTCCTAGCAACTTCTAACGCTGTAATTAATTGTCGTAACGGTTCTATGAACTTATCCTTCGGGAAAATGACAATTGAGCTTAATATTTACAAGCTAGGAAGTCAACCATCAGAACCTTCTGATCATTTGCTGGATGTTTGTTCCATCCACGAGATAGCTCCCGAAAGCTGCATGGATGAGGAACTTTGCTTCGATGATCTCGACAACACAAATGAGACATCGTTTGATCTTGCACTACTTCATAGTGAGGATATGTTCAATGAGTCTGTCCCTCAGTTTGAACCCGTTGACTCGTTGCAAAAGTCAGCAGCACTTTCCGAGTCAATATCCTATGCAAGTTTTGAACCTCTTAGGGAGTCCGAATATCATTCCCTTACCCCACCTTCTATTGTCTCACCGCCAATTCTTGATCTCAAACCGCTACCTTCTCATCTTAAATATGCATATTTAGGAGAGAATGAGACTTTGCCAGTGATTATATCCGCTTCTCTAGCCTTAGAGCAAGAGAACGCACTTTTGGCAGTGTTGAGATTGAATTGGCAAGCATTTGGTTGGACAATGGCGACATCAAAGGGATTAGTCCCTTAATTGTTGAACATTACATACATCTGATGGATGAAGCCATACCAACCCGAGACCCACAAAGACGGTTGAATCCCGTTATGAAGGAGGCGGTAAAGAAAGAAATCGTCAAGTGCCTTGATAGTGGAATAATTTACCCTATATCTGATAGCCAATGGGTAAGTCCAATTCATGTGGTCCTTAAAAGGTCTGGCATCACGGTCATAACTAATGAGGCTAATGAGTTAATCCAAACACGCACCCAAACTGGGTGGCGCGTATGTATTGATTACAGAAAACTCAATGCCGCGACGAGAAAAGATCACTTCCCTCTACCTTTCATCGACCAGATGTTAGAACGATCAGCTGGACACGAATACTATTGTTTCTTGGACGGATACTCTGGCTATAACCAGGTCCCCATCGCCGAAAAGGATCAAGATAAAACCACATTTACTTGTCTTTTCGGTACTTTTTCTTATAGACGCATGCCCTTTGGGTTATGCAACGCTCCCGCTACATTTCAGCGGTGTATGATGCGGATATTCTCCGATATGGTGGAGAATTTTCTGGAAATTTTTATGGACGATTTCTCCATTTTTGGGGACTCCTTTGAGGATTGCCTTCGTAATCTTGATGCGGTTTTTACCCGCTGTAAGGATAAGAACTTGACTTTGAATTGGGAAAAATGCCATTTTATGGTCCAAGAAAGTATTGTCCTTAGACATATAATTTCACGAAAAGGCATTGAGGTTGACAGAGCTAAAATAGATGTCATTCATAACCTCCCTCGTCCCAAATGCGTCAAAGATATACGATCCTTCCTTGGTCATGCAGGATTTTATAGGAGATTTATTAAGGACTTTAGCAAAATTGCTAGACCCTTAACCCTTCTATTGGCCAAGGATACTACATTTCACTTCGATTCGGATTGTAAGGCTGCTTTTGAATCACTTAAAGGATCGCTCACTACAGCCCCCGTTCTATCATCTCCGGATTGGAACCACCCGTTCGAGCTTATGTGTGATGCATCAGATTTTGCTATTGGTGCTGTCTTAGGACAGCACATTGATAAGATGCCACATGTAATTTACTGTGCAAGTAGGACCTTGAATGATGCACAAATAAATTACACAACTACCGAGAAAGAACTCTTGGCAGTTGTATTTTCATTAGAGAAATTCAGGCCCTACTTGATTGGCTCGCCAATTGTGGTTTACACTGATCACTCCGCCCTACGACATCTTTTATCAAAGAAGGATGCTAAGGCCAGGCTAATACGTTGGATCCTATTGTTACAAGAATTTGATCTTGTCATCCGAGACAAGAGTAGATGTGAAAACGTTATAGCCGACCATCTTTCACGCATCACTTCTTCACCAACTTTGACCATGCCGATAAATGACTCATTTCCTGACGAACAGCTCTTGACTGTATCCTACGAACCTTGGTTCGTGGATATTGTGAACCACCTAGCAACGGGACTTATTCCTAGCGATTGGTCGAAACAAGACAAACTTCGATTTCTATCCCAAGTAAAATATTTTTACTGGGATGAACCTTATCTGTTTAAGTATTGTTCCGATCAAATCATTAGCAGGTGTGTCCTTAACGATGAATTCAAGAGTGTGTTATCATTTTGTCATGATCAGGCATGCGGCGGTCATTTTGGTCCTCGAAAAACGGCGGAGAAAGTTTTGCAATGTGGCTTTTATTGGCCAACATTATTTAAAGATGCATATGAACATTGCAAAACTTGTCCGCGATGTCAGCATTTAGGTCAGATTTCACGAAGAAACGAGATTCCGCTCCAACCTATATTGGTTGTGGAAATATTCGATATTTTGGGTATTGATTTTATGGGCCATTTTCCCAACTCCTTTGGGAATTTATATATCTTGTTAGCGGTTGATTATGTCTCGAAATGGGTGGAAGCTATACCGTGTCGCACTAATGACAACAAAGTTGTCATTAAGTTCCTTAAAGAAAATATCTTTTCGCGATTCGGACATCCTCGCGCTATAATTAGCAACAATGGGACACATTTCTGTAATCGGTCTTTCGAGGCCTTGATGCGGAAATATTCAATCACTCACAAGCTTTCTACGCCCTATCATCCCCAAACAAGCGGGCAGGCTGAGATCTCAAATAGGCAGATCAAACAAATTTTGGAGAAAACGGTTTCTAAAAACCGTAAAGATTGGTCAACCAGATTGACGGAAAAGAGCATTCCGCACCGCTTATAAAACCGATCTTGGTATGTCTCCATACCGCCTTGTGTTTGGGAAGGCATGTCACCTTCTTGTCGAGATCGAACATAAAGCAATGTGGGCTATTATAGAGCTTAACTTCGATTTTGATCATGCAGGAAGCTATCGGAAGCTGCAATTGAATGAGCTAAGCGAACTCCGTGATGAAGATTACGATAATGCGGTGATAGTAAAAAACAGGACTAAAGTGTTTCACGATAAAAACCTTTTTAGAAAAACCTTCACATTGGGGCAACAAGTCCTTCTTTACGATCCTCGTCTCCATCTTCATCCGGGTAAGCTTAAATCTCGTTGGAAAGGACATTTTGTGGTGCGGTATGTACACCCGCACGGGGCAATAGAAGTTGAAAATTTGAAAAACGGTTCAATTATTAAAGTAAATGGGCATAGATTAAAATCGTATTTCTCTGCTGACCCCACGGAGGAGCTCCTGTTTTTACAGGAGCCGCTTTATCAGAACTGAATTTCCTCCGCCTTACCTCCATGTTTTGGTAACAATTTCTCATTTTAAGAATGGAGGTGAGTAAAAATGGATTTAACTGAATATCTGTGCGTGCCAAAGATCAAGTTTGGGGGTAGTTTTCAATTACTTATTATTTTACCCCTTTTATCTCTCCCCAAGTATACAGGTCCTTGCTCTCAAAAGACAACATCAGTGAGGATACTGCTGAAAACAGGTTTGGGGGGGAGGTTTGTATTCACTGAATTATGTTTGACACTGGGCATTCAAAATTTTTTTTTTATAACAAAAGAGTAGAAAGTGAAAAATTATATTTAAAAGATAGGAATAGTTTAAGAAAACCAAGAAAATTAGAAGTTTTCTTAAACGAACTAGTAATAAGTAGTTATGAGCTGTTGTCCCAAGGGTTAGTAAAATGAAGGAAGTCACTAATCTGAGGATAAAAATAAGTCTGAAAAATAATTTCTATTCTGGAAGCCAAACATTTGAATGTTGATACCCTACTATATGCACTTACACACGTCTTGAAACTCGGGATAGTAGAGGATACCTTGAAATGCTCTTGTCTAAAAGCCAAAGTATGAAGGAAATAAAAAAAAATGACTAAAATATGAAATGGTGAAAAAAAATGAACACTGGTTTTGTTATCGCCAAGGCGGCAATAAAAAAATATAGCAAGGGTGCTTCATCACCTAGTGCCTTAGACTAACTGGTTTGGGAGTCACTGCTAAGCCTTAGGTGGTGCAAGACGAGGAAAATACTAATCAGCAAGCACATGAGTAATCGGTCAGTTAGTACCTCAAGAATTATTAACGGTTGCATGAAAATGTGTGAGCAAATATAAATATTCATCAAATTAAAAAGTACTGAGGTAGATGGACAAGAGTATGATAGCTTGAATTGAATTCTCTGAGTGTAGGGATGTTCAATTCACACACGTAGGGGTATATGATCGATGTTTGGATGAAAGGTAGGAATGAATATTAAAGACGATGTTTTATTGAGGGATGATGTGATTTCTAATATTTTTTCATGACTATTAAGATAGGGCTCATGACAACTGAAAAGCTAGTGTAGTTGGAAACTCTAAATTTTCAAAGTATTTCTTTTATGGTTCTTATCTTTATATGTAAATTTCACCATCTCTCTTTTATTATAGGATTTTGTGGGTGTAATCCGCTGAAAACCCTCAGGAGACCACACTCCGCCTACTAGGGACACCTAGAGGTTTAACGGCTTGTTGCACGTGCTCAGTACAATCATGTTTGCCTACGAAAGTGTGCTTAGTTTTCTCCTTTCTTTTTCTCCTTCTCTTGAATAAACTAGTTTGCTCGGGACGATCAAAGATAAGTTTGGGGGTATTTGTTCAGTTGATAAAACTGCACATTTATTATGACATTTTTCCTACTATTTCTATATTAGAAAAGGTGTTTATTATAATATATGATACATATGAGGGTTTATCTGTAAACTTCCTATTTTCATGTGTTGATATATTATAAGTAACATTTGGTAGGAAAATATATGCAAAAATACCATTGACCAAATCTTAATGGTGAAATTAATATCTCAATAAAACAAAACTCCACTAATATTATTTGTTGAGATTGTGCAGAATTTTTCAGGGCTAAAAATCAAGGGAATCAAAGTTGTTAAGAGCAAACCTACCTAATTAAGAAAGCAAGCTAAGAAATCAAGGCTGGCAGTGACGAAGAGAAGATTTTCTGTTTCCAGATATTTAAAATATCAACACGTGTCATCAACAGGAAGCCCTAGAAGATTGAGACCACGAAGCCACAAGAAGGCCGCGGATCCGCGGCCAAACCTCCCTGTTGGCCGCGGATCCACCGTGTGACAGATGAATTGGGAGCTGTAAATTTTCAGTTTGGATCTTAACTACTAGTCCCTAAATTAGGCAGGTAGGGTTCTGGCTTTTGGAGTATAAATAAGGACCGAGAGCCTCTTGGAAAAATCATCAAGTCGACGCGATCACGACGTCCAAGATGGCTCACGCATCCAGGCTGATCATCAACGGTTCATCTACCTCCTTAGAAGAGATCGAGAAGCAAACTACTATTTGTAATCATTTTCTAAGGGAGAAAAGTGTAAATGAGTTTTGTTGATTAATAAAGGTAGTTCTTTTTCTTATTCTATTTCTTGTAGTTTCATTATGATTTCTCTCTTCATCTCTTCTTCTCCCAACATGCGCGAGTAATTCTCCGCTTGTTAGGGTTCGTAGGATTATGGTAGGTTAATGGATGATGAAGATCCTTAAACTCTTTTTACGTCTTATAAAGTTTATAAAGTTTGCCAAAAGAATCATTAACATCTTAATCGGGCGCGCTACCAATTTATTGTTAGTCTCGACCGCGATTAGAGATTAGATTAATGATTGTTTTGGTAAAGGCTAGATATGAACGGAGTTCCATGTCGAGATAGGGGTTAAGAGTGGGAACCCTTTTCCCTCCAGAAACCCTAATCTACATGCATCACTGCCGTTCTAGTTTTAAATCTATTAAATGATAAAAGGGGTAATCTTTAATTAATCATCCATAACTACTAAATCCTAATGAACCCTACAAGCGCCCTTTTTATATAAACTTACCTCCGTAGTTAATCTAGATCTATATTTTACTTCAGTGTTTAACGTAGATCTAGATCCAACAACCATTCTTCAATATTCTTTATTCTTCCTCCTCTCTTTCTCAACACATCTAAAGTAAGATTAAAATATTCAACGTTTCCCTGAGGATGACCCATACTCACCTCGATCTAGCTACGCGCGACACCGTTCTGATTGCGGTTATTCTACAAACACTTTTTCAAATCAATCGGCGGTAAACAAGGGCACGCTCGTACCGACTACACTGGCTAGAGTTGGTACCGTATCAGATTTCAGGAGGCTCCATCCAGCAGTGTTCACGGGATCAGCAAGTCCACTTGAGGCCGAGCAATGGCTCATCAACGTAGAGAAACTCCTGACAGCCGCTCGAATTCCTGACGACGACAGAGTGAATGTGGTGAAGATTCAGCTAAAAGACGAGGCCCGCACATGGTGGTCCGTAGAGGAGAGCCGGCTAGAGAAACCTATTGGATGGGACACATTCTCCACATGCTTCCTGGATCACTACTTTCCAGCTACTTCCAAGGCCAAGATGGAGGAGAAATTCATTATGTTGAAGCAGAATGGATGCTCAGTGGATGTCTACGCCGCAGAGTTTAACCGGATGAGCCGCTTCGCATCATACATGGTAGCTACCGAACCCGCCAGGGCAAGACGGTTCCAGCAAGGGCTCGATATTGAACTGCAACAACTTATCGCATCTCTCGACCTACCCACCTTTGCCCAAGTTTTGAACGCTGCCCGAGTACAGGAAAGATTGGAGGAGAAGGCCAAGGGCCAACGATCGATGGACAAGAGACCCCATGTGGTTCCAACACGGCCTACCATCTCTCCCCGTGGAGCAATCCCAGTTCACAGGCCGGGTGTAATACAGATGAAGCGCACCTTCTCACTTCAGTAGCCGCAGCGGAGGGCCCTGTTTTGCGATTATTGCCAGAGGCTAGTACACATGCAGAAAGATTGCCGCAGAGCTGAGGGGCGGTGTATGATTTGCTGATCCAGTGAGCACAGGGTCAGCGGGTGTCCCTAGAGATCTGAGCTACAAGGAGGGTTCGAGCAACAACAACCGTCGTATGGCACATCAGCTCAGAGGGGTCCACCTCGGGTGTCCCAGCAACGGTCTTTCGATCAGAGGCAGACTGGTACAGGTCAGAATCAGGGATGGGCTTTCACCCTATACGCCGAGCAGGCAGAGGCTTCTGGAGATGTAGTTACAGGTACCATCCTTGTTTATTCTATACCAGCTAGAGTTCTTATCGATTCGGGTGCTTCTCATTGCTTTATTTCCACGCGGTTTGTTGACACACACTCTATACCTCACGAGCCGTTGACCAAATGTTGGGAGATACATACGGGTAACGGTATTATTGTGTCCAACCAAGAGTGTAGATTATGTCCGGTGGTAGTATGTGGCAGGGAATTCTATGCGAATTTCCTTTTAATCGGGACGGGCAGCTATGACGCGATTCTCGGGATGGATTGGATGAGCACCTTCAATGCGATCATCGATTGCCGAGCAAGGAAAGTGACCTTCCGCATCCCCAATCACCTTGAATATGTTTTCGAAGGCGGAAGCGAGTCTTTGGATCCAGCCAAGTTTAGAGCCAAGCCAAAAGCGTTGACGGCTATGGAGATTGATGAGAGTCCAGCCCCAGAGATCGTTCGGGATTTTCTTGATGTGTTCCCTGAAGATTTACCAGGTCTACCACCTCCCCGCGTCTTGGGATTCTCTATTGACTTGATTCCAGGGTCGACGCCAGTTTCCAAAGCCCCTTACAGGATGGTGCCAGTTGAGTTGGCAGAATTAAAGAAGCAGATAGAAGATCTTTTGAGCAAGGGATTTATCCGTCCAAGTGTTTCCCCTTGGGTGCTCCTGTGCCATTGGTGAAGAAGAAAGACAGTTCCTTGCACATGTGCATTGACTACCGGGAGTTGAACCGAGTGACCATGAAGAACAAGTATCCCATTCCCCGCATCGACGACTTGTTTGACCAGCTTGGTGGTGCTCAAGTATTTTCTAAATTAGACCTTCGGTCTGGGTACCACCAAATCAGGGTCAAGGCAGAGGACGTATGCAAGACGGCTTTTCAAACCCGATATGGCCTTTATGAGTTTCTTGTGATGTCGTTCGGTGTTACCAATGCACCGGCCATATTTATGGATATGATGAACAAGGTTTTCTCCAAGTACTTGGATCAGTTTGTCGTCATATTCATCGATGACATTCTATTCTATTCCAGAAGTTGAAAGGAGCACGCCGAGCATCTATGAATTGTATTGCAGGTTCCGCGGGAGGAGAAGCTCTATGCAAAGATAAGCAAGTGCGAGTATTGGCTCGACAAGGTGCAATTTCTGGGGCATGTCGTTTCGAGTGACGACATTTCAATGGATCCGATGAAGATCGAATCTATCAAGGACTGGCCGACACCGAAATCAGTTGCTGAAATAAGAAGCTTCTTGGGATTGGCTGGGTACTATCGGCGGTTTGTCCATGATTTTGCCAGAGTAGTGGAACCCTTGACGAAGCTCACACGAAAGAAGGTGCCGTATGTTTGGTCAGAGGAATGCACCCAGGTGTTCGAGCTGTTGAAACTAAAGTTGACCACGGCCCCAATCCCAACCGTGCCAGATAGCTCAGGAGGCTTAGTTGTTCACAGTGATGCGTCGGGAAAAGGTTTGGGTTGTGTACTGATGCAGCATGGTCGAGGGGTGGCTTACACCTCTCGTCAGCTGAGAACTCATGAGAAGAACTACCCCATGCATAACCTGGAGTTAGTGGCCATTGTGTTCGCCTTGAAGATATGGAGGCACTACTTTCTAGGCGAAAGAGTGGAAATGTACACAGATCACAAGAGCTTGAAATACGTATTCACTCAGAAGGAGCTGAATATGATGCAACGCAGGTGGTTGGAGTTGATGGCAGACTACGACATTGATCTGCAGTATCACCCAGGGAGGTGAACGTCGTTCCTGATGCTCTCAGTCTCAGGCCGTCAACTACGTTGCTGACTTGTCAGAAATGGATTCTCGATGACTTTTGGAGACTCGAGTTGGAGGTAGTTACACCGAGCGTGCCCGGACAGCTCTGGCAGTTGCAAGTTCAATCGTTGCTCGTAGATCGCATCAAGGCTGCACAGGTTGGAGACCCTCAGTTGCAGAAATTCAGGGGGTTAGTCGAGACTGGTTTAAGGACAGATTTGCGGATTCACGAAGATGGATCTCTGAGATTTGGCAGTCGACTGTGTGTTCCAAAGGGGGGTATTCGAGATGAAGTCCTAACTGAAGTGCACAGTTCCGCCTACTCGGTGCACCCAGGTGGCACCAAGATGTACCGGGACCTGAGGCAGCACTTTTGGTGGAACGGGATGAAGAGGGAGATTGCTCGCTTTGTCTCCAAGTGTTTGGTATGCCAACAGGTGAAAGCCGAGCATCAAAGAATCGCTGGGTTGTTACAGCCACTTCCAGTACCAGAGTGGAAATGGGAGCACATCACCATGG
Source organism: Agapanthus africanus (assembly GCA_030015575.1). Taxonomy (NCBI): domain Eukaryota; kingdom Viridiplantae; phylum Streptophyta; class Magnoliopsida; order Asparagales; family Amaryllidaceae; genus Agapanthus; species Agapanthus africanus. Next base: position 179,434,997 of record JASDDO010000014.1, read on the forward strand.
ATTTTATGACGGCACTACCATGAAGTCCAAGGGGCAACAATGTCATCTGGGTTATTGTTGATCGTCGTACTAAGTCAGCACATTTCTTACCCTTCTGAGTCGTACAATCGACGGAGTCGCTCGCGGAGAAGTATATGAAGGAGATTGTGAGACTGCACGGAGTGCCCGTTAGTATCGTGTCTGATCGAGACACTGGGTTCATCTCCCATTTCTGGAAGAGCCTGCAGGAGAGTTTGGGCATGTGTCTCAAGTTCAGCACGGCCTATCATCCATAGACGGACGGGCAATCCGAGCGTACTATCTAGACACTCAAGAATATGCTGAGGGCATGCATGCTTGACTTTTAGGGTTCTTGAGAGGATCACCCCCATCTGGTAGAGTTTTTGTATAACAACAGCTACCAAGCTAGCATCCAGATGGCACCGTTCGAGGCTCTGTATGGACGGAAGTGTCGATCCCCTCTGTGTTGGAATGACATGGGAGAACGAAGGTTGCTCGGCCCTGAGCTGAAAGTGCAGATAGTGAGCAAGGTTCAGATGATCAGGCAACGAATCAAGGCAGCTCAGGACCGATAGAAGAGTTGGGCTGATGCCAGCAGAAGATCGTTGGAGTTTGGTATTGGTGACTACGTGTTTCTGAAGATATCGCCTACTCGGGGAGTGATCAGGTTTGGTTGTCACGGGAAACTCAGTCCCCGATTCAATGGACCTTTTGAGGTGCTAGAGCGAGTAGGAGAGGTGACCTATCGACTTGCCTTACCTCAATCGATTGCTGGTGTGCACAATACTTTTCACGTATCTCAGTTGAGGCGCTACGTTCGGGATGACAGCCATATTCTAGACCATTCGGAGTTAATATTGGGCACCGATCTATTTTACGAGGAGCAGCCCACCACCATTCTCAATCGTCGGGAAAAAGTACTGAAGAACAAAGTCATTCCCCTAGTTCGAGTTTCTTGGGGTGATCGTTCTCCAGGGGAGTCTACCTGGGAACGCGAGGAGGACATCCGTTCACGTTTTCCGCACCTTTTTGAGTAGTGTTGTTTTTTCGTTGTTTTCGTTCTTTAATTTCGAGGACGAAATTTTTGTAAAGAGGGTATGATGTAAATCCCCAGTTTCGTATATATATATATATATACACTTTGTATCTTTCCAGATTTTTTTCCTATTTTTCCTTTTTTTTTTAATATATTTTATTTTAATTATTACCTAAACCCAATCCTAAACTTACCCCGTACCCGACCCGACCCGACCCACGCCCTACCCGACCCGACCGTCTCCCCCTCCTCTTCTTCTTCCTCGTTCTCTTCCCTTCCCGCCCTTTTCCCAACGTATCTCCATGTTCCTCGTGCCCACGCCCACTTCTCACGCCGCGACGATCGCGCCCACTTCCCCATGACCCACGCTCTCCCCACGACCCACTCTCCTCTAACGGCTCCCTTCTCCTCGCGTTCGTCGCAGCGAGAACCGCTCCCCCATGCCTACTTCACTCTCTCCCCTACTTCACTCTCTCCCGATATCTCTCATTTTCCTCTCTCTCTCTCTCGTTCTCCCTTTCCCTCACTCATCGTCACCGACAACTCACCTTACCTTCATCGACCCACCGACGCCTTCGAGCTCCCCAGCCGACCCCAGCTCCTCCTCCTTCAACGCGAGCACACCACCACTACGAACCCACCGTCGAGCGCCTCACCCCCGTCGACCAACACCCGTAAGACCCAAAAAAACTCCAGCACCACCCTCTGCGTGCCAAGCTTCCTCTCACACAAACGTGATCACCTCTGCTTCTACCATCATCGGGGCTCCCCAACTCACCATCTCCGAGCTCCAAGCTCCGAGTATCTCCATTACCGACGACTACCAGCAGCTCCTCCATTGTCCGAGCTCCCCAACGTCACCACCACCATCTCCAGAACAAAACTCCCCTCACCCCTCCAGCAGCCGAGCCTCACCCCTTTCTTCTCTAAACAGCCCGTCATTTCATCGAACACCTGGTTGCAGTCACCGTAACAGCCATCGTTGACGTTGTTATCGCCGATTCCATCGCCATCCCCGCTACAAACAAGCTCTAACCAGCAACATCAGCTCCGACATCGCCACCACAGCAACACTGAGCCCGAGCCTAAACCAAGCCCTAGCCGAGCTCAAACCTAGTCGTGCAGCTCGTGCTCTTGGCAGTCCTTCTCGCTGCCCATGCTGTTTCCGCTATCGTCGTTGCTTCTATGCCACTTTCTCCAAAGGCAAGTGAAAATTCTTCTCTTGCTAATCATGCTAATTTACCGGTTAGATTAAATAATCAAGTTAAAGATTTAATCGTACGTGTGTGCATATATATATATAGATCGTAAATTATAATGGAATTGTTAGCAAACCATTGAGTTGATTGTATTGAATTGAACCCAATTCAGGTTTGTCAACCGTAATGATATCATTTATAATTTACATGAATTAATTGTTATAATCATTTCGATAAAACTGACGACGATCGATACTCGTACTTAATTCTAAGTTCGAAGCGATACATGAATGAAAAGTCTGGTTAAAGTGCCAATGTTTTGTGATCGTCGAATCCCTTACTGATTAGTGAATATTGTGTAAGGTTTTGCGTTAAAAGTATCGTGTTTATGATCATGTAACGCCGCCCCCTAAAGGCGACACAAAATCTGAATTTTACCGCGCAGGTTACCTCAATAAAATCATTGTACATTCAATATAGGTTGGAACGTAAAGTTCTATGGCTCATATCGAAGAAGACTTGATAACATAAAATCATCTATAGTTTAATTTTCGACTTTTATAGATTTATGTAACGATAATTGGCTGCGAATGCGGCACTGGACTGCAGTCCGAGGCAGCATTTCACTTGGATACCTGACTTTGAACACATGTACACCCCTGTTTTAAACTGAAAACGTGTGGATCCCCATATGGTCGCGTAGATAATTTAGTTATCTAACACATTAATCTATTCCCGTGCTGTTTTACCGTTGTTTTATATTAAATTTGTATTTTAGAGTGTCTCTGTGTTCTGCAGTTTCTGCAGTAACGTTTCCTACACCGTCACATTAAACAAGACATAACTTATAATACAGAAATGCTATTGATAATCCGTTTGATGAGTTGGAAACTTAATAGATAGAACTAGATTTTATTCGACTAGGGAAACACTTGAATCTGATCATAATCACTGGTAAAACGCGCGTGAAGTTGGGTTTCCAGTTCTGAAACTGGAATTCCAGCAATCGATCGCTACTTTAAAATGATGATATTTCCCTAACCGGAATTCCGTTTGACATGAAACAAATTTTACTGCTTAGATAATTCAGTGTACTTTGCACATTTTTTATATTATTTCGGTCGATTCTATGCGTGAGATTTATCGTAAATTTTGAAAATTATATGGCATTGGTCGTCATAGGGTAGTGAATATTTGTTTAGTGCAATTCTGCCTATCTTTGTGTTTGCTTTATACTTGCTGCATAGTGATCGTTCACAATAAGACCTAGTGAATGTTTTGCATTGTCGATATATTAGTGTTAGTGATTGGGTTGTGGAAAATACGATAGTGATATTGATAAGTGGAAAAGTGATTGAAAGCGACAGCGATACGTATTTGTTCACAACCTAACTAATACCTGAAGGCATACTATAACCTGGGAAATGGGGAAATCAAGGTGGAATTGAACTCGTATTTAGCGAGGTACAGTGATTTAGAGGATGATCATTCGCTATATATATATATATATATATATATATATATATATATATATACTTTAGGTCATAGGCCTAGCGGCATGGCTGACAGGGTTATGTCCCGGGCACAACGGACCGTAGTCTCGGGCATGCACGAGACCCTTATTAAACACGGGCATCATTTCCACCATTTGATTTTATTGACTTAGTGACCGATAAGTAGTGACATACACATTGCCTAATTTATTGACATGATACCTATAGTGTATTATTCATATTTAGTGATGTTCATTATACTCATGTCCTGCATTTTATTGCACTTCTCATGTTTAATAATATTGCATACCTGTCATATATATATTTATTGCTATGTGTGTCGCCTGACGACCTGAGTGTGCATGTTCAGAGGACGAAGTGGATCCAGCCTAACACGACCTCGATCGTGCCGAGATGTTGTCTTCCGTTGATCTGCTGATGGCGGCAATAGGTGGCTGAGATTGGATCTGGAGGTTGTCGCTCCTGAAGCGTGTGGATCTCAATGGGTTTGAGGTTGTGGTTGCTGAGCTACCTGCAAGGAAGTCCCGGGGTGGTTGTACCACCGAGGACCCTCCGACAGTCAAGTTAGACTAGAGATCCGAGCAAAGTAACGGCTTAGTGGAGTAAAAAATGGCTTGAACCGTCTGGAAGAGGGGTTTATATAGCAATAGCAGCAGGCAAGGCAGGCACGAGAATCACGCCGGCCATTACGCTCCCGACGTCACACCCGCGTGATGAGCGGGATCTCCCATTAATGGAGAGACGGGCTCGTTAATGGGGGATCGTGATGGCGTGGAACGTGGGATGTGGCCGGCGGATATCTCGCGCATGGCGAGATTCGCGGGATGGCGGTTGCGCCTGTGAGCGATGCCGTTGGTCGGTCGATAAGACCAAGGAATACGACCTCGGCGGGAGATCTCGTGGACGGGCGGGAGAGCCGAGGTATCTTGGTTCCGTGGTAGCCCGGAGAAGAGCTGTGAGGCCGAGGAGGCCAATTGTGCAGGGGCTCGGAGGTGAGCCAGCGTTTGCTTGTAGGACGGGCACAGGAGTGGTCTGGTCGGCTACCGTAGGTCCTTTCTTGTGAGCCCTGAGACACGTCATCTGCCACGTGTCATGATCTGGGAGATCACCGATATCGAGCATCATCATTAGCCCCCCATTCTCGTCCCGACCAGCTGACGGGTCGGGTCGAGGGTGGTCTGCCGAGCCACCCGAGGTGAGCTCTTTTTCGAAGATATCGTCGGGCGTGTCCCCGGGTAATCTGTTGTATTTTCTGGGTAATGCCAGCGAATCAGGGCGAGATCTTTGCATTAAAGAGGGTGAGCCTGATCGTGCGTACTTTTGCTGAAGCGACAGACTACGTGTCGGGCGCTGGTTGGTGACGCGACGGGTAGCAGACCTCTGGCGTCCGATGGGATACGGCCAATGCGCGTGCGACAGGTGGAGCGATCATGGTCGTCGAATGCGAAGAGTTGTTTCGGCGGGAATCGACTGTCGCCGTTGGATGAGGACGCCGGTGGCTATAAATAGGGGTGGGGTCCGCTTCAGGGCCCATCTCTCTTCATATTTTCCTCGTTCTTGATCTTGTAAGCTCGGCGCTCTCCTCTTAGGTCGGACTTCTGCGTTTCCGAGGACTTCACCATCAGATTAGATGTCTTCCTTTGAGGGGTCTGTAGATGTCGTCAGGGTAGATTCTAGGGGTCCCTCCACCGAGTCGGAGCCTTCCCGGGGAGTTAGGGTCAGATCTTCTTCCCTGGGCCGCGTGTCAGGGGAGGATCCCAGAGCGGAGGTGGCGGACGCCCCTAGCGTGCCATCCTTAGTGAGGTACGAGAACGAGCTTGCCACCGCTCGGGCTCGTTTCCATATCCCGGCCGGTTACACTCTACGTTTGGCCGAGGAAGGAGAGAGGGCGGATCAGGTACGGGGTAAAGAGATTGCCTTGTATTTGGAATCCTTTTGGTCCAGAATGCGCCTGCCCTTCTCTTCTGAGGTTGTTAGGGCGCTAAATTACTTTGGGCTAGCCCTGGGCCAGCTAGTGCCGAACTCATGGAGGATTCTCCTTGGGTTCCTGGTCCGCTTGAAGTTGCAGATGATTCCTTTTGGTTTTTCCATCCTCGCCTCCTCTCTAGTTTACAAAGGCCACCCCGGCACCCGCACGGGCGACCCGGGGTGGGTTTATCTCTCTTTTAGGAAACGACCAGGGAGTGCACCTGGGTCGGGTGTCATCGCCCTGCCTTCTTCCATCCACGATTGGAAGAAGAAGTTTTTCTTCGTTGGGCCGCCGGAAGGTGAGGACTGGCCCGTGCCCACCCAGTGGTCTAGGGATAGGTGCCGGCGGGGAAGCCCGTCCAATGACCCCGACGCTGTGAGAGTGGCGGAGTGGGAGCCCATTCCCCAGGCTGACGTGCTGCTTTCTGAATGGGCCCTTAGCTGGGACGGGCTCATCCCCGCCCAGTTCGCCGGTAAGTTAGGAGCTCGTAGGCATTCTATTAGGCTTGCGTTTATTTTCATTTTTGCTTGTGTTGCTAACTTCATTGTACCTTGCCTTGTACAGAACCCATGGACCTGAGCTACCTTCGAGAGGCCATGCGCAAGATGAAAAAGGGGTCGAAGGCTGGAGGGGCCAGTTCTTCTTGTCAGATGTCGATCCCGGCTCCCCCAGCAGCCGTCCTGCCCCCGGGCTCGAGCGCGGATCGCGCCCCGGAGCCCAGCAAGGCGTCGAGCCGAAAGCGGGTTCGGAGGTAGAGACCAGCCCTCCGCCGTCGGCCCTCAAGAGGTTCCCCCGCGCAGTCCCGCGGACCCCGGCCTCCCCAATCTTGGTGGAAGAGGGGGAGCTCCGCTTTGAGGTGCCCTCGGGGCTCTCCGTCGTTGACAGCTTGCTGTCCGACATGGAGAGGTCGGCCGGGGGCAAGGTCCCTGGGGGGACCCTGAAGGCACAAATGGTGTCCATCGCCCAAGAGGTCATGCAGGTTAGTGCTCGTACCTCACTCGATTCTTCACTCAGCGTCTCAGCATTTGCGAGATTTGGTTCTCCTTTTTCTTTCTGACCCCCTTCTGATTTCTTCAGGTCCTCAAGCACATCGCTTTCGTCGTCTGGATGGAGGAGGAGGAGATAGCCCCGGCGATGCGAGCTGCGGGCGAGCTCTCCTCGCTGGAAGAGAGCTCGAGGCGGCGATGGAGAGGGTCGCTACCCTTGAGGGTGAGGTGGCGGCCGCGAAGCAGGAAGCGGCGGCCTAGAAGCCGGAGGTCTCCAGGTTCCGCGAGGCTGTCCAGGCCGCCGAGGAAAAGCTTCAGGACTCCAAGGTGCTCGTCGGCACCATGAAGAAGTTAGCGAGCGCCCACCGGAAGGAGTTGGAGGCTGCGGTAGAGGCGGTGAAGCGAGCCGACCTCAGAGCGGCGAAGGCGGTGGATAACTTTCAAAAGTCGGAACAGTTCTACACCGTCCTAGCCTTAGCCACCACTGCCATCTGGCATGAAGCCCTTGACGCCGTCAAGGCTCGGATGCCGGAGTTCGCTGATGAAGAGCTCCGAGCCGAATATCCCCGAGGGGATGACGAGCAGGAGGACAGCCCCGGGGAGATACCCGACGAGGGCGACACCGAGGCTCCTATAGTGGGCGCTGGGATTCCCGAGGTTGCGCCCGGTCCTGAGGTCTGAAGCCCCTTATCTTCATGTCTTTTTCTTCTTTTTGTTGCGTCGGGTATTTTGTAGGCCTTCGGGCATTTTTGTAAGGCTGGGGAGCCCACAGTACCCTTGTAAAAGCTTTGACTTTGTGGATAAAGATTTTTGTTTTTGCAGTAGTGTTTGTGCTTGTATTTCCTTTGTCGGTAAACACTCGTATTTGCGTAGTACTGCCTTCGTTTTATGTCGGTTCTTTTTCTAGCGATCACACATCGAGTTGAATCTGTTCGTTTGCCGAGTGTGCAAAGACCGGTGCGAAGACGGTATCTCCATAGCCCCAAAGTCGAGGTAGAGATCGCTTAGACGTAGAACCAGATGCCTCTTGGTGAGGTCATGTTCCTTAGAGTGGGAAGCTTGGAGAGGCATGCTGATGATCGACCGAGCAGGGTAGCTTCCTGGCGCCTTTAGGCGAGGGATTTTGTTCCTTAGCGCGGGAAGGGCCGTGAGAGGCCTACTAAGGATGTAGCCGAGCAGGGTAGCTTCTCGATGCCTCTTGGTGAGGGCTTTGATCCTTGGGGTGTTGGGGTAGGGAGTTACCATCCAGAGATAACCGAGCAAGGGTGGGCTCGGTTGCCTCTTGCGAGGGCTTTTGATCCTTAGCGCGAGAGGGGCCGTAAGTGGCCTACTAAGGTCGACCGAGCAGGGTTACTGCCTGGTGCATCTTGGTGAGGGTTTTGATCCTTAGCGAGGGAAGGTCCGTGAGTGGCCTACTAAGGACGGGGCCGAGCAGGGTTGCTGCTCGGTGCCTCTTGGCGAGGGCTTTGATCCTTAGTGTGTTGGGGTAGGGAGCTACCAGCCAGGGATAACCGAGCAAGGGCGGGCCCGGTTGCCTCTTGCGAGGGCTTTGATCCTTAACACGGGAGGGGCCGTAAGTGGCCTGCTAAGGTTGGTGCCGAGCAGGGTAGCTTCTCGGTGCCTCTTGGCGAGGGCTTTGATCCCTGGTTGTTGGGGTAGGGAGTTACCAACCAGGGATAACCGAGCAAGGGCGGGCCTGGTTGCCTCTTGCGAGGGCTTTTCATCCTTAGCGCGGGAGGGGCCGTAAGTGGCCTACTAAGAATGGCCGAGAAGGGTTACTGCCCGGTGCCTCTTGGCGAGGGCTTTTGGTCCTTAAGGATAGCCGAGCAGGGTTGCTACCCGGTGCCTCTTGGCGAGGGCTTTGATCCCTGGCGTTGTGGGGTAGAGAGCTACCAGCTAGGGATAGCCGAGCAGGGTAGCTGCTGAGCTGCCTCTTCGTGAGGGCTTAGGTCCTTGGCGCTGGAGGGGCCGTGGGAGGCCTGCCAAGGATGAAACGAGCAGTGAAGTCGCTCGGTTGCCTCTTGGTGAGGGCTTGGATACCTGGCGTTGTGGGGTAGGGAGCTACCAGCCAGGGACAGCCGAGCAGGGTAGCTGCTGGGTTGCCTCTTTCGAGGGCTTTGATCTTTAGCTCTGGAAGGGCCGTGGAAGGCCTGCCAAGGATGAATCGAGCAGTGAAATGGCTCGGTTTCCTCTTGGCGAGGGCTTGGGTCCCTGGCATTGTGGGGTAGGGAGCTACCATCCATGGACATCCGAGCAGGGTAGCTGTTGGGTTGCCTCTTTCAAGGGCTTTGATCCTTAGCTCTGGAGGGGCCGTGGAAGGCCTGCCAAGGATGAACCAAGCAGTGAAGCTGCTCGGTTGCCTCTTAGTGAGGGCTTAGATCCCTGGCATTATGGGATAGGCGAGCTACCAGCCTAGGATAGCCGAGCAGGGTAGTTGCTGGGTTGCCTCTTTCGAAGGCTTCGATCCTCAGCTCTGGAGGGGCCATGGAAGGCCTGCCAAGGATGAACCGAGCAGTGAAGCCGCTCAGTTGCCGCTTGGCGAGGGCTTGGGTCCCTGGCGTTGTGGGGTAGGGAGCTACCAGCCAGGGACATTCGAGCAGGGTAGCTGCTGGGTTGCCTCTTTCGAGGGCTTTGATCCTTAGCTCTGGAGGGGCCGTGGAAGGCCTGCCAAGGATGAACCAAGCAGTGAAGCTGCTCGGTTGCCTCTTAGTGAGGGCTTAGATCCCTGGCGTTGTAGGATAGGAGAGCTACCAGCCTGGGATAGCCGAGCAGCATAGCTGCTGGGCTGCCTCTTCGTGAGGGCTTTGGGAAGATGGACAGTCGCGAGTGACACGTGCCACGAACGCGTGGAGGAGGTGAAGCGCCGGAGCCGCATCGTTTCGATTTCGTATCGAGTGGTGCGATGTCTGCCGCGTGGAGGCACAGTTGCGGGCAACCGTTGAACTTAGAGGGCATTGTGGGCTATAAAATGGAGAGATTGTTTATGACTCCTTTCCTCACACCCAAAACGCAAGAATTGAGGACTTCCCTTTCACCATCCCCGATATCATAAGCTTCGAGGACGTGTATCTCTACGATCAGTACTGAACTGATGACATGGTGCAGCTGGTGATAGGCCGGATCGAGGATCACTTTGGCCGATTGCTCCCCCAGCGCTCCTCCCTTCTTCAGCTGTTGATGTACTCCATCTGGAGGGCGTCGCCGGGGCTTTACAACCCCTTATCCGAGCAGCTGAAAGACGAGGCTATTGGTAAGCTGAGGTCTCTGAGGCGTTTCGGCCTGATCTCTACGAGCTGGCTAAACCGCTCGGAGGCGCTCATCCTTGAGTGTTATCAATTGAGGTCTGATGCCGATGCAAGCGGGGGGCATCGAAGGCAGAGGTTAGATGCTGCGAGGGCTCAGCTGGCGGAAATATCGTCATAGTACCACGAGCAGTGTTCTCTGCACCCCATTCCCCCATTGTTGTAATTAATTTTTTTATGTACGGCTGAGGAGCCTATAGTACCTTTTGAATGAATAAGATTCTTTTTCTTTTCTGCAATGCTTTATTGATCCCTTTATTATATAAACAAAAGATCTCAAGAAAGATGTACATTGCTCTGAAAAGAAAATACATGCTAGTAGATGTTCTTATTCGTGCAGCTTGAGCCCCCCGGATGTCTGTTGGCATCTATACCCGGCATCGGGTACCGAGCTTCGTGGGTACCAGACGTATCCTCCGCTGATACTACCATGATCTGGCCGATGGTCAGCTCGGCTGGAGGGGGACGCTGCTCCTGCTCGCGGTCAGCTTGCCGCTTATCCCTCAGGTACGTTACGAGGTGCCCCGAGCGGATGAACTCCTCGATGTAGTCTCGGAGCTGCTTACAGCTCTCTGTGGAGTGGCCTAGCGACCTGTGAAAACCGCAGTAGGGGCCCCGGGTTCGCTTTGAGTCCATTCATGAGATCGAGGGGAGCTTGAAGAATCCCTCGCCCTTAGCCTCTTCTAGTGGCACTGTCTGGGAGACGTTGAGCGGTGTATACTCCTGGAACTTTGGGAGATAGGGCTATTGCTGCTCAGGTCCCCTTCTCTCATCCCTTTCCCTCTTCTTTTGGTCGGCTTGATCTGCTCGGGGGAGGTTTGCGTTTATCTCGGATTCGAGCTGGACCTCGCGCTCGGTCCAGGTCTTTACCTCGTCCATGGTCTTAGGTTGCGCTAGTGCAAAGGAGTGTAACCACTCCTTGTGCCTAAGACCAGACCTCAGAGCCGTGATGACCGTCTCGTCCCGGTGCTCTGGGACCTCGAGAAGGGCATTGTAGAAGCAGGTGACGTATGCCTTAAACGTATCTTTTTCCCCGCTCTTGATCGTGAAGAGGTGGTCGACTGTGCGTTTTTGCCGCCTGTTCCCGACAAAGTGGCTGAGGAATCAGGTGGCCAACTCGTCGAAAGTGGAGATCGAGCACGGTTCGAGTCCTCGGAACCAGTCTCGCCCGGAGTTGATGAGAGTGGTCGGGAAAGCTCGGCACTGGGCGGCATCGGAGCTGTCTTGGAATCCGATCCCCGCGGTGAATGCATCCAAATGGTCCTTCGGGTCAGATTTGCCGTCGAAGAGGGAGACCTTTAGGGGCTTGTTGCGAGAGGAGACGTGGACAGCGAGCAGCTCCTCAACGAATGGTTTGGTGAGCGAGTCAGCGGCGTACTTAGCCCCGTCGCTTGAGCGGTGACCTTCCCGATGCAGACCCTCGATCTTCTTCTCGAGGGAGTCAAGTCGGCCGTGGTACGCCGACGACTCGGCACATTCTGACCCCAGGCCTCTGCTGTTGGAGGCCTGCGTTGGGCCTCGGCCCCATTTCCTCTCAATGAGGTTCCTTAGATCCCCCGGCGAAGTAGTCTTCGAGCCGCCGTGGCAAGTCTCATCCGCGCGACCCCGTCGAGGGAGGGGGTGTCGGTCATGCCTGGTAACAGGTGAGCTGACAGACATCTCCTCGGGAGGGACAAGTGCGCGAAGGATCTAGGGGCGAGGCGCTCTGGCGACGGACCTCGGTGTTGAACTGCGAGGCGCCCAGCGGGTCTCGAAATGTATTGGCCCCGGAGATCTGCGGCCGTGGAAGGTAGCGAAGCGGTGGTCGACAGTGTTGACGTGAACGGAGTCTTCCCTCCCCCTGTAGGGGTCCCAGTCCTGAGGCTGGGGAGCGGCGACCTGGGGATCTTGCCCTGCCGTTTGGACGCGGATGAGCGCCTCCACGAAGGACGCTAGTCGTTCTATTCGGCTGGCAAGGACGCTGACGGCATTCGGCGGAGGAGGTTCGTCCGCGCCTCCGTTGAAGGGCGGCGGCGGCTAGTGCTTGGATCTTCATGATGATCGCTCGCCATTGGATTGAGATCGGAAAGTGAACTTTTGTTTTTGTGGAATCAAAGATTTCCCACAGACGGCGCCAGCTGACGCGACCTCGATCGCGCCGAGATGTTGTCTTCCGTTGATCTGCTGATGGCGACAATGGATGGCTGAGATTGGATCTGGAGGTTGTCGCTCCTGAAGCGTGTGGATCTCAATGGGTTTGAGGTTGTGGTTGCCGAGCTACCTGCAAGGAAGTCCCGGGGTGGTTGTACCACCGAGGATCCTCCGACGGTCAAGTTAGACTAGAGATCCGAGCAGAGTAACGGCTTAGTGGAGTAAAAAATGGCTTACTTGAACCGTCTGGAAGAGGGGTTTATATAGCGGTGGCAGCAGGCAGGGCAGGCGCAAGAATCACGCCGGCCGTTACGCTCCCAACGTCACGCCCGCGTGATAAGCGGGATCTCCCATTAATGGCGAGATAGGCTCGTTATCGGGGGATTGTGATGGCGTGGAACGTGGGATGTGGCCGGCGGATATCTCGTGCATTGCGAGATTCGCGGGATGGCGGTTGCGCCTGTGAGCGGTGCCGTCGGTCGGTCAATGAGACCGGGGAAGAAGACCTCGACGGGAGAGCTCGCGGACGAGCGGGAGAGCCGAGGTATCTTGGTTCCGTGGTAGCCCAGAGACGAGCTGTGAGGCCGAGGAAGCCATTTGTGCAGGGGCTCGAAGGTGAGCCAGCGTTTGCTTGTAGAACGGGCACAAGAGTAGTCTGGTCGGCCACCGTAGGTCCTTTCTTGTGAGTCCTGGGATACGTCATCTACCACGTGTCATGATATGGGAGATCACCGATATCGAGCATCATCACAGCCCAAGAGCAGGACCTGCCATTCGAGATCGCGGAGGTCTAGACTGCATCACCCGCGCTATTTCTTTTTCTTTCAGCACTTGTTTTGTTGGTTAGTTATTTTATTCCGCAAAATAAATGTATCTCGAACTCTTTTATTTGCAATGTAATAAAGTTATGAACTGTGATTTTTCTTTACTCTAGTACTGTTTACTGACTACCATGTAATACTAGAAACCGAAGTGTGACTGCGGCGAGATTATTCCGTGACCGTAGGACTGTGGCTGGCCCAGTCACCCCTCGTATTCCATATTTTCGGGAAGCGTAGCCTGACACCGATCAACCGAGAGCGCGGAACCCAAGCGCCCCCGCAACGACTCCGCGTATCTGGCTAGGGAGAGATATCCGCCTCCCCGCGTTCCGTGTCCCACGCTGGCGCGTCCCTCCATTAATGTGTGTATCCCGCTATTAATGCGAGGATAACGCAGGGGCGTAACTGACGGCGACGATCTCGCGCCCACTCGCTCCACGTGACCACTATATAAACCCTTATCTCAGACGACTTAGGTAACTCGAATTCATTCTAATACGCCACTAGTCTGCACTTATATCTCGGTACTAACTTGATTGTCGGAGGGTCCTACGGTGGTCACCCACCCCGGGACTTCTTTGTAGGTAGCTCGGCATCGAACACCACCCATTGAGATCCACACCTAACAACTCTCAAAACACATCTCAGCCGTCAAAGACCGCTATCGCAGGATCGACCATCTGAAGGAGATCCCAAGCTCCATCAATTATCATCCCGAAAAGATTAATTAATACCTCAAAGATAGCCAAGAATTTTATTCTAGAGCACTTTTATGTTATGCCGTCAACGGCTTAGTATCGGTACCAATTGGGCTTAACCCACACGGTAACAATCTCAAAAATAGTCGGACTACAACTTCGATTTCTGAAATACTACTTAAGAAATGATTTATGTAATTACCAACTGGGTTTAATTAATTTTAACAAAAAACATGAGCTTGGCCAAAGAAAGACACCGATCTGTTACAAAAGAACAGTACGGTTAAATTTAAAAGGTCCTAAAATCTTATGTCTCTGCTCTCTGCAGAATTTGATTGGCATGACCAATCTCTACAAACTTACCTAGCTATAAGCAGTTCATTATTACAACATAATTGTCGACCATATGGAAAAAAACTGAATTGATTAAATAGAAGATGAATCAATGAGAATGCATATGCAGATATTTGTGGACAATAATAAAAAAAAATTGGTGGTATTAAAATATACATCATGGCCAAGTGAAAAAATTTGTTTGGGGCCACAAATTAATTAAAGAGATGACCACGTTATCTAAAAGTCCTTATACTTAGCCGACAACAGATATGTAGTCCAAGTCACATTCAATTCACTTGCTTTGCCTGCAGGAAACCCTGCACATTGTTTTCTATTTGATGCTGACTCACAACAGATGAGACAAAACATCAAACAATTATTAATCATTGATTAATGTACGTTTAATTAATACTCCAGGAAACATTGATGATAATTTAAAATAAAGTGAGAGATAAGGTAAGGAGCATGCCTTGGCTTTTGGATTTGATCTGCCTCTTTGAAGTCACACACAAACACAAATCAGCAGAGTTTGGAGCTTTGCACAACTCAATGATTTTCAAATCATATGCATATAAGATTACAAGGGAGAAATTCCAATCATTGGAGAATTGTTTTTTGTTGGAAGGTTTGTTAATTGTTTGAGAGCAAATACGGGATTAATTAATGAATGCAGTGTAAGCAAGTGGAAAGCTTATCCCTCTATTCATGGTATCCTAAATGATAGGATTTTGCTTTTGCAACCCAAAAATTCAAATTATTTTAAAAAAATAAATAGATATGATGTATGCTTCATCTCCCAAAATAAAGTGTCCTAAGTCCCAAATTAGAAAGCGATGGAGGTCGGAATCTATGTTGTCCTCCGTTGATCTGATGGCGAGCGAGATGAAGGGTTGAGATTTGGAGAGTGCGTGTGAATCTCAATGGGTTGTTGGTCGGTGTTGTCGCCGAGCTACCTGCAAAATAAGTTCCGTGGCGGGAAATCACCGTAGGACCCTCCGATAATCAAGTTAGAACCGGAGAATAATTAGACAAAGTAGCGGCGTATTGGATTGTGTTGAGTTACCTGAATCGTCTGGAGAGGGTTTATATAGAGGTCGTATGGAGCGAGTCGTTGCGAGATCCTCACCATCAATTCCGCCTACGCATCACGTTCGCATTAATGGCGAGATACGCTCACGTGAGATGCGGGACGTAGGGTGGTTGACTCCGTCGTGGCGGGAGATGCGGAGCTGTTACGAGGGCGCTCGGTAAAATGACGTTGAGGAAGCTCAATCCGAGAAAGTTCGGGCTTTGTGTTACCGGTCCTGAGCTGGTCGGGACGGCAAGAAGGCCGAGGATGCTCGACTCTAGGATAGTTCGAAGACGAGCTAGTGATCGATGGTTGATCGAAAAAGGAATGCATCCTGGGGGAGGCCTCGAGAGGTCAGAGCCTATTCCTCGGACGGAGTCTCGGAGGCGAGATACCGAGGAATGTTCCCTTATACCAGTTTAGTAACCCCCAAGAATTTAGTTGGTATATATGGGTGAAACGTCATCTGCTACGTTCCGTGATAGGAGGAATCCCCATTTACGAGTGTCATCATTAACCCCCCACTCTCGTTCTGACCTATTTATAAGTTGGGTCGAGAGTATTCTGATCGGTCTTCTCTGTTCAGCTTAGTGCCGAGAATTCTTTGCGGTGGATTGTCCGGAAACGTCATGGCGTTTGACGGTTGTGTCTCTACGATCTACGAGTCCACGTGGTGTTTTACCGCATTCCTTAATTTTCACGCGTATCCTCAATGATGTCAGCGGATCGCTGAAAGGACGACTCCATCATGGCGACGTCGTTTCGTTTGCTCAGGTTGTCGTGGCGATGGGCCGACCGTCGATCTCGTGCCATGCGGAGGCATCTGGAGAGCGGATGTGAGACGTCGCTTCGGCTGTTCAGAACCGCGTGAGGGGAAGGCAGCCAATGATCGGCTGCGACGTGGCGTCGCCGGGCCGTCAGATCATTTTGCTGAGGGTATAAATAGGGGTGCTCTGCCTTCAGCAAATGCTTTTGCCCACTTTCACTTCTACTTTCCCGATTGCTCGGCGCTGCTAATCTTAGGTCAGCCTCCAGTCCCTACGCTACCTTCAGCCTTTTCTTTTCTTGAATCATGTCATATGTCTTCCTCTGAACCCATAGAAAATGTAGTTAAAGTAGAGACTGGTGATGATGCCCCGTCCTCCGAAACCGAGTCTAGTGAGTCTTATTCGTCTTCTTCGGTTTCTGAAATCCGAGGAAGCTCTCCTTCTGCCGTGTTAGGTTCGCCCCTAAGGGGTGGCTGTAATATCTCAGAAAAAAATAAAATATTATTTTTGGAATTTAAATAATTCAAATAATAAATTTCATGAATATTACTAAAGCATGAGAATTAGTTTTAATGATATGGTACGTGGAAGAATAAGGATCGTTTCTAGGTCGCTGCTGAAAAGCAGCATTAGCTTGAAACGATGCATTCATAGGACATTCTTCCGTTAAGTGTGAAAGATCCGAACAGCAACCACAGACGGTCTTAGGAAGCGTAACCTGATTTAGGGAGGCTGATGAGAATTTGCTCTCAATAGCGTCGAGTTTCTTCTGCATCGCTGCCATTTCGGCTTTCACTGCGATGGAGACATCGAGCTGGTGAACACCTCCCCTAGATGAAGGTAGTCTTACGCTTTCCCACTGCAAAGTGTGTTCAGCGAGGTCTTCCAGATACTTCCAAGCTTCACCGTCATCTTTAGACATGAAATTGCATTGACACATTGTTTCAAGAATCTGCTTTGTCGCTGAATTAATGCCCTCATATATAATCCGACATAAATCCCATCTATTGATTCCATGATGAGGACATTGGACAAGCAGATCTTTGAAACTTTCAAAGCACTTCCAAAATGGTTCATTGGGAAGCTGGGTGAACTGGTTGATCTCGCTCCTAACACGTGCAGTCTTATGGTTTGGGTAAAACTTCTTAAAAAATGCTATGACGAATTCATCCCAATTAGTGATAGAGTGTGCGGCAGTATTGTAAATCCATTTTTCTGCCAAGTCGCACAGTGTGAATGGGAGAAGACGTAAGCGCATAGCATCTAAAGTCAATTGTGAAGTACCCATCATTGCGCATACGTTTTCGAATTTGGTGATGAAAACGTACGCGTCTTCCGACTCAAGCCCATGAAATTTGGGCAGCAGATTGATGTAGTGGGGTTTAATTTCGAAATTATCCCCGTTAGGTGGTGGAAGAGATAGACAAGTCGGAAGAGGACCACGGATAGGATAGCATCTCTCTTGGAGAGAGATGCGCGGTGGATTCTGCGCACCTTCGGGCGGTGGCAGCGCGGTGTTATAATTTGATGGAGTGCCGTCCATCTCGGTCGTGGTGTGTGGTGGGGGAAAAGAGGATGAAGAAGTACCGACATCGGCGTCGATAGCAGGAACGCGGACAAGACGGGCATTAGGATCCCGTGTCTAGCCGAGCATGCACTAAGCGGGTTTAGTGCAAGTGGCAGCGTGTGTGTGATTTAAAATTGGTTTGTTTTGAAAAAGTGGGACTCAAGACAAATCACCCTAAGATGCACAAGCAACCCTAGAATTAAGGTCACCTAAATCCAGTCTCTAGACTGCTCCTAGACTTCCAAAGGACAAGCCGCAGGATCAATCCTCTATCGCCTCCGTACTACCCTTGTAGCCAGGTAAGTGCCAGGTAAGTGGGAAGGAACCACAGTAGTGGGCCTAATTAAAAACCACTAGCTTTTGACACACTTGCCTAGGCACTACAAAAGTAATGCGGATAAACAATAGATTACCCACGACTTTCCTCTGTCCTTAATGAGCGCGACAGTCCTTAGAGTCTGGTCTAGATATTTTTTAAATTATTGTAGGGTTGATGCAGATTCTCGGTTTGTGATTTGTGGGGCTTAGGAAGGGTGATGAAATCCCCACCTAATCTTGATTTGGTCCTTGCCCCTTAGAGTCCGTATTAAAATATGCAAAACAAAACCAATCACAAAACTTTTGCAAAAAGATTTTTGAGCGGCGCTATTTTGCAAAGAATCCTGCAGAAGATAGATTTTATTGGATTTGAGAGGAGAGAGAAGGAGTTGAGAATCTTACCAGAGAGTTCTGTAGCCCTAATCCCTCTAAACCGCCGCGTTTCCACCGCAGGAAGTACCTTTGTGTCGCGGTTCCGCCGCGAGGTGGAAGGAACAGTTGATGAAATTTTTTCTCAAGCCCTATGTGCTCCTCTGGATCTCGATGAATGTCTCTGTTTTCTGTTTTCCTCAATTCTGTGACTCCAGATCTCCTTGCAAAATTCACGTACAAATCGTTAAATATGCAATTTGCAGTTTTTTGTTAATAATGATATAAATCGTCTAAGAATTCAGCACAAATAGTAAGAATAAAAAAATTACGCGCGTATCCCCGGCAACGGCGCCATTTGATTGTTTGGAAAAAGTGTTTATAGTTTAACCGCAATCAGAACGGTGTCGCGTGTAGCTAGACCGAGGTGAGTACGGGTCGTCCTCAGGGAAACGTTGAATCTTTTACTTTTACTTTAGATGTGTTGAAAAAAAGAGGAGGAAGAATAAAGAATGGTGGAAATAGTTTCTAGATCTACGTTAAACAAGAATGCAAAATATAGATCTAGATTAATTATGGATGTAAGTTTAATATAAAAGGGGGCTTGTAGGGTTCATTAGGATTTAGTAGTTATGGATGATTAATTAAAAATTACTCTTTTTATCCTTTAATAGATTTAAAACTAGAACGACGGTGATGCGTGTAGATTAGGGTTTCTGGATGGAGAAGGAATCCCACTCTTAACCCTTATCTCGACACGGAACTTCGTTCATATCTAGCCTTTACCAAAACAATCATTAATCTAATCTCTAATAGCGGTCGGGACTAACAATGAATTGTTAGCGCGCCCGATTAGGATGTTAATGATTCTTTTGATAAAGTTTATAAACTTTATAGGACTTAAAAAGGGTTTAGGGATGTTCATCATCCATTAGCCTACCCTAATCCTACGAACCCTAACAAGCGGAGAATTACTCGCGCATGTTGGGAGAAAAAGAGATGGAGAGAAAATGCATAATTAAACTACGAAGAAATAGAATAAGAAAAAGAACTACCTTTATTAATCAACAAGATCAAGTACACTTTGATTCCTTAAAAAATGATTACAAAAACCTAGTTTGCTTCTCGATCTCTTCTAAGGAGGTAGATGAACCGTTGATGATCAGTCTGGATGCGTGAGCCGTCTTGGACTTCGTGATCGCGTCGACTTGATAAGTTTTCCAAGAGACTCTCGGTGCCTTTTTATAGTGCAAAGCCATAATCATTTGCTTCCATATTAGGTAAAATGTAGAAAAGATTTTCCCCAAAAATCCTCAACTCCCAACTCACTATATCTGCGGCGGATCCGCGGCATAAATGGGCTATTGCCGCGGATCCGCGGCTTGATGATCACGGCCGTCCATCATTTTTCAGGAGCTGTCTCTATGTGACATTTGGCGATCCTTGGCACCTTTAGAATTTGTAAATCTTTTCGAGGTTGCTTCCAGACTTGGTCTCCAAGTTTTGCTTCTTTAATTAGGCAAGTCTTCTTCAACAACTTGATTTGCTTGATTCTAGTCTTTGAAAAATTCTGCACACTTGGAAATCTTTTGCACAACAACTCAAATAATCTTTAGTAGACTTTATTCTACTAGGATTTGGTCAATGAATTTATTTGCATACATTTTTCTACCAAATGCTAATTATAATATATCAACACATGGAAAATAGTATTTTTACACATAAACTCTCATATGTATGATATATTATAATAAAGTCCTTCTTTAATATGAAAATGGTAGGAAAAATGTAATACAAATGTGCAGTTTTATCAACTGAACAAATACCCCCAAACTTATCTTTGATTGTCCCGAGCAAACTAGTTTATTCAAGAGGAAAAAAAAGAGGAGAAAACTAAGCACACTTTCGTAGGCATACACGATTGCACTGAGCACATGCAACAAGCCGTTAAACCTCTAGGTGTCCCTAGTAGGAGGAGTGTTGTCTCCTGAGGGTTTTCAGCGGATTACACCCACAAAATCCTATAACAAAAGAGAGATGGTGAAATCTACATATAAAGATAAGAACCATAAAAGAAAGACTTTGAAAATAAGAGTTTCCAACTACACTATCTTTTCAGTTGTCATGAGCCCTATCTTAATAGTCATGAAAAGATGTTAGAAATCACATTATCTCTCAATAAAACATCGTCTTTATTCTTCATTCCTACCTTTTGTCCAAACATTGATCATATACCCCTACGTGTGTGAAATGGACATCCCTACACTCGGAGAATTCAATTCAAGCTATCATACTCTTGTCCATCTACCTTAGTACTTTTTAATTTGATGAATATTTAGATTTGCTCACACATTTTCATGCGACTGTTAATACTTCTTGAGGTACTAACCGACCGATTACTCATGTGCTTGCTGATTAGGTGATAATATTTTCCTCGTCTTGCACCACCTAAGGCTTAGCAGTGACTCCCAGACCAGTTGGCCTTAGGGCACTAGGTGAAGAGGCACCCTCGCTATATTTTTTTATTGCTGCCTTGGCGATAACAAAACCAGTGTTCATTTTTCTTTTCACCATTTTTATATTTTCTTCATTTTTTTTCATTTCCTTCATACTTTGGCTTTTAGACAAGAGCATTTCAAGGTATCCTCTACTATCCCGAGTTTCAAGACGTGTGTAAGTGCATATAGTAGGGTATCAACATTCAACTGTTTGGCTTCCAGAATAAGGACTATTTTTCAGACTTATTTTTATCCTCAGATTAGTGACTTCCTTCATCTTACTAACCCTTGGGACAATGGCTCATAACTATTTATTACCAGTTCGTTTAAGAAAACTTCTAATTTTCTTGGTTTCCTTAAACTATTCCTATCTTTTTGATGTAATTTTTCACTTTCTACTCTTTTGTTATATAAAAAAAATTTAATGCCCAGTGTCAAAGATAATTCAGTGAATACAAACCTCCCCGCCAAACATGTTTTCAGCAGTGTCCTCACTGATGTAGCCTTTTGAGAACAAGGACCTGTATACTAAGGGAGAGATACAAGGGGTAAAATAATGAAAAATTCCCCCAAATTTATTCTTTGACACGCACAGATATTCAATCAAATCATTTTTTTACTCACCTCTATTCTTAAATTGAGAAAATGTTACAAAAATATGGAGGTGAGGCGGAGGAAATTTAGTTTTGATAAAGCGGCTCCTATAAAAACAGGAGTTCCTCCGCGGGGTCAGCAGAAAAATACGGTTTTAATCTATACCCATTTACTTTAAAAATTGAACCGTTTTTCAAATTTTCGACTTCAACTGCCCCGTGCGGGTGTACATACCGCACCACAAAAGATCCTTTCCAACGAGATTTAAGCTTACCCGGATGAAGATGGAGACGGGAATCGTAAAGAAGGACTTGTTGCCCCGATGTGAAGGTTTTTCTAGAAAGATTTTTATCGTGGAACACTTTAGTCTTGTTCTTTACTATCACCGCATTATTGTAAGCTTCATCGCGGAGTTCTCTTAGCTCATTTAACTGCAGCTTCCGATAGCTGCCTGCATGATCAAGATCAAAATTAAGCTCTTTAATAGCCCACATTGCTTTATGTTCGATCTTGACAGGAAGGTGGCATGCCTTCCCAAACACAAGGCGGTATGGAGACATACCAAGATCGGTCTTATAAGCGGTGCGGAATGCCCAAAGAGTATCCATCAATTTGGTTGACCAATCTTTATGGTTTTTCGAAACCGTCTTCTCCAATATCTGTTTGATCTGCCTATTTGAGATCTCAGCCTGCCCGCTTGTTTGGGGATGATAGGGCGTAGAAAGCTTGTGAGTGATTGAATATTTCCGCATCAAAGCCTCGAAAGACCTATTGCAGAAATATGTCCCGTTGTCGCTAATGATAGCGCGAGGGTGCCCGAATCGCGAAAAGATATTTTCTTTAAGGAATTTAATGACAACTTTGTTGTCATTAGTGCGACATGGTATAGCTTCCACCCACTTCGAGACATAATCAACCGCTAACAAGATATATAGATTCCCAAAGGAGTTGGGAAAAGGGCCCATAAAATCAATACTCCAAACATCAAATATTTCCACAACCAATATAGGTTGGAGCGTCATCTCGTTCCTTCGTGAAATCCGACCCAAATGCTGACATCACGGACAAGTTTTGCAATGTTCAAATCCATCTTTAAATAATGTTGGCCAATAAAAGCCACATTGCAAAACTTTCTCCGCCGTTTTTCGAGGTCCAAAGTGACCGCCGCATGCCTGATCGTGACAAAATGATAACACGCTCTTGAATTCATCGTTAGGGACACACCTGCGAATGATTTGATCGGAACAATACTTAAACAGATAAGGTTCATCCCAGTGAAAATATTTTACTTGGGATAGAAATCGAAGTTTGTCTTGTTTCGACCAATCACTAGGAATAAGTCCCGTAGCAAGATAGTTCATGATATCCACTAACCAAGGTTCGTAGGATACAGTCAAGAGCTGTTCGTCAGGAAATGAGTCATTTATCGGCACGGTCACATTTGGCGAAGAAGTGATGCGTGAAAGATGGTCGGCTACAACGTTTTCACATCCACTCTTGTCTTTGATAACAAGATCAAATTCTTGTAACAATAGGATTCAACGTATTAGCCTGGCCTTTGCATCCTTCTTCGTTAAAAGATGTCGTAAGACGGAGTGATCTGTGTAAACCACAATAGGCGAGCCAATCAAGTAGGGCCTGAATTTCTCTAATGCAAATACAACTGCCAAGAGTTCTTTCTCGGTAGTTGTGTAATTTATTTGTGCATCATTCAAAGTCCTACTTGCATAGTAAATTACATGTGGCATCTTATCAATATGCTGTCCCAAGACAGCACCAATAGCAAAATCTGATGCGTCACACATAAGCTCGAACGGGTGGTTCCAATCCGGAGATGATAGAACGGGGGCTGTAGTGAGTGATTCTTTAAGAGATTCAAAAGAAGCCTCACAATCCGAATCGAAGTGAAATGTAGTGTCCTTGGCCAATAGAAGGGTTAAGGGTCTAGTAATTTTGCTAAAGTCCTTAATAAATCTCCTATAAAATCCTGCATGGCCAAGGAAGGATCATATATCTTTGACGCAGTTGGGACGAGGGAGGTTATGAATGACATCTATTTTAGCTCTGTCAACCTCAATGCCTTTTCGTGAAATTATATGTCCAAGTACAATACCTTCTTAGACCATAAAATGGCATTTTTCCCAATTCAAAGTCAAGTTCTTATCCTTACAGCGGGTAAGAACAGCGTCAAGATTACGAAGGCAGTCCTCAAAGGAGTCCCCAAAAATGGAGAAATCGTCCATAAAAATTTCTAGAAAATTTTCCACCATATCTGAAAATATCCCCATCATGCACCGCTGAAATGTAGAGGGAGCGTTGCATAACCCAAAGGGCATGCGTCTATAAGCAAAAGTTCCGAAAGGACAAGTAAAAGTGGTTTTATCTTGATCCTTTTCGGCGATGGGGACCTGGTTGTAGCCAGAGTATCCGTCCAAGAAACAGTAGTAATCGTGTCCCGCTAATCGTTCTAACATCTGGGTCAATGAAAGGTAGAGGGAAGTGATCTTTCCTCGTAGCGGCATTAAGTTTCCTGTAATCAATACATACGCGCCACCCAGTTTGGGTGCGTGTTTGGATTAACTCATTAGCCTCATTAGTGATGACCGTGATGCCAGATTTTTTAGGGACCACATGAATTGGACTTACCCATTGACTATCAGATATGGGGTAAATTATTCCACTATCAAGGCACTTGACGATTTCTTTCTTTACCGACTCCTTCATAACGGGATTTAACCGTCTTTGTGGGTCTCGGGTTGGTTTGGCTTTATCCATCAGATGTATGTGATGTTCAACAATTAAGGGACTAATCCCTTTGATGTCGGCCATCGTCCAACCAAATGCTTGCCGATTCGATCTCAACACTGCCAAAAGTGCATTCTCTTGCTCTAAGGCTAGAGAAGCGGATATAATCACTGGCAAAGTCTCATTTTCTCCTAAATATGCATATTTAAGATGAGAAGGTAGCGGTTTGAGATCAAGAATTGGCGGAGAGACAATAGAAGGAGGGGTAACGGAATGATATTCGGACTCCTTAAGAGGTTCAAAACTTGCGTAAGATATTGACTCGGAAATTGCTGCTGACTTTTGCAACGAGTCAATGGGTTCAATCTCAAGATCGGACTCATTGAACATATCCTCACAGTGAAGTGGTGCAAGATCAAACGATGTCTCACTAGTGTTGTCGAGAACATCAAAGCAAAGTTCCCCATCCATGCAGCTTTCGGAAGCTATCTCGTGGAAGGAACAAACATCCAGTAAATGAGCAGAAGGTTATGGTGGCTGACTTCCTAGCTTGTAAATATTAAGCTCAATTGTCATTTTCCCGAAAGATAAGTTCATAGAACCGTTACGACAATTAATTACAGCGTTAGAAGTTGCTAGGAAGGGTCGACCAAATATCACCGGGATTTGATTGCGTGGGTTTGCCACAGGTTATGTATCTAAAACAATAAAGTCCACGGGAAATATGAATTCCCCGACTTTAATTAACACATCCTCTAGTTCGCCCCGAGGTTTGGTGATAGATCGGTCTACCATCTGGAGAGTACAATGGGCGGGTTTTAACTCTCCAATTCCTAACTGCTCGTAAACTGAATAAGGAAGCAAGTTGACGCTAGCGCCTAGATCGAGTAAAGCACGATTAATATTTTTACTCCTAATAGAAATAGAGATTGTAGGACAGCCGGGGTCCTTACGTTTCTTTGGTATTTGTTGGGTAAAAGCTGTGCTAACATTACTCGTCATAAAAACCTTTTTAGGCACTTGAGTTTTTCTCTTCCTAGTGCACAAGTCTTTAAGGATTCTTGCATAAGATGGGACTTGTTGAATAGCATCTAGGAGAGAAATATTCACGCTAACTTGCTTAAACATTTCCACAATCTTCTCCATTTGCGGGTTAGGTCTGTTGGCCCTTAATCGGTTTGGAAATGGAGCTCGATCAATAAGTTTTGGGTCCAAAGTTTGTGGAGAAGACTGTGGCGACGGATTCGATCCCAAAATTGGAGTGGGCATCGACTTAGATAGATTTGGCGAAATGTTCGAGCCTTCGGGAAAACGGAGAATAGGCTCGGATGAAGGTAGGGGACTAGACGAATTAAGGGAAGAAGAAGAAGAAGCTGGGGTATCAAATGTGTCACTAATATCAAACTGCTCACCCACTCGGTTATTCAGCTCTCTCCCCGATCTCAACGTAGTAATGGCATTCACATTATAATTTTGTGAATGGCCAGGATTCGGTAGGGGTTGAGATGGGAGTTTCCCTTTCTCTCTCGCACTCATTGCGGCGTTTAACTGTGCGATTTGGTTTTCTAATGATTTAATACTCTCACCATGGGAGGCGGAGTTTTTCGTTATGGTATCAATAGAAGACTTCATCTCAGTCGATAATTGCATAGATTGTTTCATGAACATATCCAAAGTTTGTGCAAGTGAGTTGTCAGTACCGGCCACTTGTGGTGTAGAAATGTTGGCCGGATTTTGGAAATTCTGTGACTGAAAGGGGGGCTGATTTTGTGGTTGTGGTTGCTGTGGAGGAGGTCTTTGATAATTGCTTTGTTGGTTTTGATTCCAAGCAAAGTTAGGATGATTCCTCTATCCTTGATTGTACGTGGAAAAATAAGGGTCGTTTCTAGGTCGCTGCTGAAAAGCAGCATTAGCTTGAAACGATGCATTCATAGGACATTCTTCCGTTAAGTGTGAAAGATCCGAACAGCAACCACAGACGGTCTTAGGAAGCATAACCTGATTTAGGGAGGCTGATGAGAATCTGCTCTCAATAGCGTCGAGTTTCTTCTGCATCGCTGCCATTTCGGCTTTCACTGCGATGGAGACATCGAGCTGGTGAACACCTCCCCTAGATGAAGGTGGTCTTACGCTTTCCCACTGCAAAGTGTGTTCAGCGAGGTCTTCCAGATACTTCCAAGCTTCACCGTCATCTTTAGACATGAAATTGCATTGACACATTGTTTCAAGAATCTGCTTTGTCGCTGAATTAATGCCCTCATATATAATCCGACATAAATCCCATCTATTGATTCCATGATGAGGACATTGGACAAGCAGATCTTTGAAACTTTCAAAGCACTTCCAAAATGGTTCATTGGGAAGCTGGGTGAACTGGTTGATCTCGCTCCTAACACGTGCAGTCTTATGGTTTGGGTAAAACTTCTTAAAAAATGCTATGACGAATTCATCCCAATTAGTGATAGAGTGTGCGGCAGTATTGTAAATCCATTTTTCTGCCAAGTCGCACAGTGTGAATGGGAGAAGACGTAAGCGCATAGCATCTAAAGTCAATTGTGAAGTACCCATCATTGCGCATACGTTTTCGAATTTGGTGATGAAAACGTACGCGTCTTCCGACTCAAGCCCGTGAAATTTGGGCAGCAGATTGATGTAGTGGGGTTTAATTTCGAAATTATCCCCGTTAGGTGGTGGAAGAGATAGTCAAGTGGGAAGAGGACCACGGATAGGATAGCATCTCTCTTGGAGAGAGATGCGCGGTGGATTCTGCGCACCTTCGGGCGGTGGCAGCGCGGTGTTATAATTTGATGGAGTGCCGTCCATCTCGGTCGTGGTGTGTGGTGGGGGAAAAGAGGATGAAGAAGTACCGACATCGGCGTCGATAGCAGGAACGCGGACAAGACGGGCATTAGGATCCCGTGTCTAGCCGAGCATGCACTAAGCGGGTTTAGTGCAAGTGGCAGCGTGTGTGTGATTTAAAATTGGTTTGTTTTGAAAAAGTGGGACTCAAGACAAATCACCCTAAGATGCACAAGCAACCCTAGAATTAAGGTCACCTAAATCCAGTCTCTAGACTGCTCCTAGACTTCCAAAGGACAAGCCGCAGGATCAATCCTCTATCGCCTCCGTACTACCCTTGTAGCCAGGTAAGTGCCAGGTAAGTGGGAAGGAACCACAGTAGTGGGCCTAATTAAAAACCACTAGCTTTTGACACACTTGCCTAGGCACTACAAAAGTAATGCGGATAAACAATAGATTACCCACGACTTTCCTCTGTCCTTAATGAGCGCGACAGTCCTTAGAGTCTGGTCTAGATATTTTTTAAATTATTGTAGGGTTGATGCAGATTCTCGGTTTGTGATTTGTGGGGCTTAGGAAGGGTGATGAAATCCCCACCTAATCTTGATTTGGTCCTTGCCCCTTAGAGTCCGTATTAAAATATGCAAAACAAAACCAATCACAAAACTTTTGCAAAAAGATTTTTGAGCGGCGCTATTTTGCAAAGAATCCTGCAGAAGATAGATTTTATTGGATTTGAGAGGAGAGAGAAGGAGTTGAGAATCTTACCAGAGAGTTCTGTAGCCCTAATCCCTCTAAACCGCCGCGTTTCCACCGCAGGAAGTACCTTTGTGTCGCGGTTCCGCCGCGAGGTGGAAGGAACAGTTGATGAAATTTTTTCTCAAGCCCTATGTGCTCCTCTGGATCTCGATGAATGTCTCTATTTTCTGTTTTCCTCAATTCTGTGACTCCAGATCTCCTTGCAAAATTCACGTACAAATCGTTAAATATGCAATTTGCAGTTTTTTGTTAATAATGATATAAATCGTCTAAGAATTCAGCACAAATAGTAAGAATAAAAAAATTACGCCCGTATCCCCGGCAACGGCGCCATTTGATTGTTTGGAAAAAGTGTTTATAGTTTAACCGCAATCAGAACGGTGTCGCGTGTAGCTAGACCGAGGTGAGTACGGGTCGTCCTCAGGGAAACGTTGAATCTTTTACTTTTACTTTAGATGTGTTGAAAAAAAGAGGAGGAAGAATAAAGAATGGTGGAAATAGTTTCTAGATCTACGTTAAACAAGAATGCAAAATATAGATCTAGATTAATTATGGATGTAAGTTTAATATAAAAGGGGGCTTGTAGGGTTCATTAGGATTTAGTAGTTATGGATGATTAATTAAAAATTACTCTTTTTATCCTTTAATAGATTTAAAACTAGAACGACGGTGATGCGTGTAGATTAGGGTTTCTGGATGGAGAAGGAATCCCACTCTTAACCCTTATCTCGACACGGAACTCCGTTCATATCTAGCCTTTACCAAAACAATCATTAATCTAATCTCTAATAGCGGTCGGGACTAACAATGAATTGTTAGCGCGCCCGATTAGGATGTTAATGATTCTTTTGATAAAGTTTATAAACTTTATAGGACTTAAAAAGGGTTTAGGGATGTTCATCATCCATTAGCCTACCCTAATCCTACGAACCCTAACAAGCGGAGAATTACTCGCGCATGTTGGGAGAAAAAGAGATGGAGAGAAAATGCATAATTAAACTACGAAGAAATAGAATAAGAAAAAGAACTACCTTTATTAATCAACAAGATCAAGTACACTTTGATTCCTTAAAAAATGATTACAAAAACCTAGTTTGCTTCTCGATCTCTTCTAAGGAGGTAGATGAACCGTTGATGATCAGTCTGGATGCATGAGCCGTCTTGGACTTCGTGATCGCGTCGACTTGATAAGTTTTCCAAGAGACTCTCGGTGCCTTTTTATAGTGCAAAGCCATAATCATTTGCTTCCATATTAGGTAAAATGTAGAAAAGATTTTCCCCAAAAATCCTCAACTCCCAACTCACTATATCTGCGGCGGATCCGCGGCATAAAGGGGCTATTGCCGCGGATCCGCGGCTTGATGATCACGGCCGTCCATCATTTTTCAGGAGCTGTCTCTATGTGACATTTGGCGATCATTGGCACCTTTAGAATTTGTAAATCTTTTCGAGGTTGCTTCCAGACTTGGTCTCCAAGTTTTGCTTCTTTAATTAGGCAAGTCTTCTTCAACAACTTGATTTGCTTGATTCTAGTCTTTGAAAAATTCTGCACACTTGGAAATCTTTTGCACAACAACTCAAATAATCTTTTGTAGACTTTGTTCTACTAGGATTTGGTCAATGAATTTATTTGCATACATTTTTCTACCAAATGCTAATTATAATATATCAACACATGGAAAATAGTATTTTTACACATAAACTCTCATATGTATGATATATTATAATAAAGTCCTTCTTTAATATGAAAATGGTAGGAAAAATGTAATACAAATGTGCAGTTTTATCAACTGAACAATGATATATATATATATATATCATCAATCTCATTATATATATATATATATATATGTAATGAGATCAATAGCGATGACATGAGATTGATGATATATATATGTAATGAGATCAATAGCGATGAGATGAGATTGATAGTGACATGATTTGAGATCGATATCGATATGATATGAGATCGATGTAAATACGACGTGAGATTGAGATAAATGTGTTATGAGATCGATAAGATATGACATACAAGACCATAGATCCGTACCTTGTCGATGAATAGGGCGATAGAATCCCTATTCTGTTTGATGACCCCGTATGATATATTACTGTACGTGATGTGTTATATCAGATGATTGATTCGTGCTCGTGATTTGAGGATGAGGATCGAGGATATTGCCATATCGGATACTATGAGGCTGGATAGCCGACGTAAAAGTGTCACCTGAACCATACTTATTTCCAAAACTGACAAATCGTATGCATCTTTCAAAAACTGACTGTATGGTTCATGTATAGATGGATACCTTATTATAGTTCATGTTTATGTTGGATTATCCCTCGTGTGATACTTATCTTGTTTCCTGTATTTATAGTTTTATGATATCGTCTTCCAGTACACCTACACAATTATTGATGATGCGTATGTTACACTTACACAGATTTGCCGGCTCACACATTTATCATCGGTAATTGCCATACCACTTGCACAATAGAATTGCTATATCATGGTATTATTCAAAACCGTAAGTACGTTCATTGTTCAGTACTATCACTTGACCTGCTGCATGATATACTTGATAATGCTCATATTTCTGTTCTATGTTAGCATACATCGTACTTATGGTTATATGCATTGAGATGCTGTTCTCATGAGATTTCTGGATTTGAGAACCGCGGATACATTTAAAAGGAAATTATAAATTGTTTTAAAAATGCGGTTTCTCGTGATGTGATTTCAATGCGTCCACCATGAGTTTTCTCGGTTCTGAGATTTATTTTCGAGACCCGATTCAAGGAGTTGGACGAACCGTTTGCGGGTACATGGTGGGCCCGGTAAGGTACCCCGGGGCAAGAAATGATTGTTGTGCAGTAGAAGATGAGCGTGGCAGAGGGAGTACTACCTACCGGTGATAGTTTGGACCTGGCTGTTATCCGGAGGATACCGATCGGAGTAGCGAGATGGATATGAGGGCCGATCAGAATATGCGGCGCGTGAGGGCCGATCAGAGGATGCGGCGCCTGAGATATGAGGATTTACGTGTCGATGCTGGACACGGGTTTTATGATGTTTCGAGTGTCACTATTGGACACTCAGGTTCCATGATTTGATGTGTCGTTGATGGACACACGTTGGTGATTCTCATATACTTACATGCATATGATTCGGATGTTGGTTTTTACATGTGTCATTGACATTGATTATATTGTTGTTACCTATGTATACATGGACACTCTAGATATCATGGCATTACCTTCATGTTATAGTATGACATAAGAATCACTGTTTATTCGATTTCTACATGCTGATGTTTTCTACTCACGAGTTAGCAACTCACCTCCCGTTGTGCCACAATTTCCTTGCAGGTTCAACCGCTTGGATCAGTAGCGGTATCGCTGGCACACAGCTTCTTCCAGGGTGTTTTGCTATGGTAGGTGGGACACTTTGGATCGTGCTTACTCTTGTACTTTTATTTCTATTCTATCTAGTTAAACTCCATCAATTAGAAACTAGACTTTGTATATTGGTAGACTTAGACAGACTTGTATTTGCGAGACTTAGAGCGATGGGTGTATGTTCGCTTCTTTTGAGTTGTTGATGTCTTGCTGCATTTACTTATTCTTTCTGTGTTGATCTTCCCCATTGGGCGTCGTATATATATATATATATATATATATATATATATATATATATATTTTACTTGCGTGGTTGTGTTTCAACCGTTTGGCGAAGAGCTAGCTCCCGCTTGGGGATGCCTATATATATTGGTTGTATGGGGTTTTGGATCAAAAATTGCAAGGGGGGTGCTGCCCAAATTTTTAAAGACGAAAAATGTTTCAACTTTAGTATATAAATCCTTTTGTTTACTCATAAATCTTTATTTATGCATTTAAAGAAAAACTTGATTTCATTATATCTTTATTTTAAAAACTTCATCTCTATTATTTTTTTTCTTTCCTAAAAGGTTTAGATTTCTGGGCTTCGGCTTACTTGAATTACGTTACGCCTTTAGATGTTGCGTGATTTAAGTACCGGTCACGAGCTAAATTCCGGGTCGTGACAGTGGCGATTTCCCTATTTCTCAACGCCGGGGGGCCAAGAAGGTCCCTAAAATGCGCATCGAGAACATTCGTGACACTGCCTCGGTGTTAAGCGGAGAGAGCGAGCTCGCGGGTATCCGATGTCGCTTTCACATTCCGACTAGCTACATGCTTCGTTTGGCCGGGAAGGATGAACAGGCAAACCAAGTGCGGGGCAATGAGATTGCCCTATACTTGGAAGCGTTCCTTGGAGGAATGTGTCTACCTTTTACCCCCGAAATTTGCGAAGTCCTCAATTTCTTTCAACTCGCCCCGGGCCAGATAGCTCCGAACTCATGGAGGATTCTTCTCGAGTTCTTGGTCCGACTAAAATAGATGAGATCCCTTTTAATCTCGGACTCCTCCGATCCTTCCTCTGTTATAAGAATCACCCTGGGACTCGCAAAGATGAGCCGAGCTGGGTGTATTTTTCGTTTAGGAAGCTTAAGGGTAGGGGCTAGGTCAGGAGTGATGGTTGTCCCTTCTTCTATCCATGAGTGGAAGGAGAAGTTCTTTTTCGTCGGTCTACCCGAGAGAGAGAACCGGCCGATGCCAACAGAATGGTACCGGGTGGACTGTCCGATGGCTCGGGTGTTGAACACCCCGGAAGCGGGGGTCGTGTCTCGGTGGGAATCACTCCAGTGAGCCGATGTCCTGCTTTCTGAGCAGGTCTTATGCTGGGCAAGGTTTAGCCCCGTGAAATACCTGGGTGAGTCTAGTTTAGTCGTCCAGACCATACTTTACATTATTAATGTTTTAGCGTTACTAATTACTCATCGTTTTTCTTTGCAGAGCCTATGAATCAGTCAAAAGTTATGGCCACCATGGCTGCCAAGGCACGGGCCAAGAAGGGCGACGGCTCGAGCTCATCCAGGTCCGCGCCGAGTGAAATCGTTCGGGCGCTAACACCCAAGAGGACAACTGCCCCCGTCCCTATCCCCAAGGAGTCTGGAGGGAGTGGGAAGCAGCAACACAGGGCTTTGGCTCCCTGGTCAAGGTCGGGGGTGCCTTCCTCCGTTGAGCCCCAGGCCAAGAGGCAGAAGAAACCGTCTCCTCGGCGGGAGTCATCAGGGGAACAAGCCCTTGAGAGCGGGTTCAACTACGAGGTTCCGTCCGGACTATCTGTCGCCAACAGCCTCTTGATAGAGGAAGAAAAGATCATGGGAGCCAAGATCCCGAGGGGAACCGTGCGAGCCCAGCCGCGGCTATTACTCAGGAGGTCATCCAGGTTGGTAATTGTACTTGGATTTTTTTCAACTTATTTTTCCTCTGTTATGTTCCCGACTAATGCTTTTTGTTTCCTTCTGCAGGTCCTCCAGCATTTTTCCCTCTTGGCCGCCATAGAGGTTGAGGAAGTCACCCCGGCAATGAAAAGGGCGGAGGAGGCTTCTTCACACAAGGAATAACTCTTCGCTGAGCTGATGGCGGCCGAGGAGAATGCCACCTCCCTTGAGGCGCTGAAGGTCTCAAAGGAGTTGAAGGACGCAAAGCTTGACGACGCCAGCCGGGTTCTCCAGGCTTAAGTCGGCGAGCTTAACTGGCAATTCGATGCGATGAAGGGACAGCATGACGAGACGAAGAGGAAGGCTCGGGCGGCCGAGAATGCGGCGACGCGGGCCATGGAGATGGCGATGAAGGCCGTGGAGAATTACAAGTCATCCGACCAGTTCAAGCTCGATCTAACTGACGCCGCAGCCATAGGGTGGCACAATACCCTCAACACCGTCAAGGAGCTTTAACCCGAGCTCGACGACAAGGAGCTCTGCTCACGGTACCTTCTTCCCGAGGAAGATACTAGGGACGGATACGGAAGCTCGACTGCCGTCAAGATTGTTGGTGCAGCTCCTCCCCCACAATCAGCTGAGGTCGTGTCCCCGGAGGTTGCCCCTAAGCAGGCTCAGGAGGTCGGCGACGACGATAGGTGAACGGGCCATCACCGAGGAGAATCCCTGAAGCCCCCGTTCTCTTTACTTTTCATTTTGTTTTCTTTTGAAAGCCTCCGGGCAGTTTTGTACAGCTGAGAAGCTCATAATACCTTGTACTTCAATTTTGAAATTGATGAAAACTTTTTGCTTGTCTGTAATTTGTTTGACCTTTTTGCTTGTCTGTAATGTGTTTGCGTCTTTTATTCAGGCTCACTTTGTTATTAAAAAAATCATTTTCATTTTCATTTTCTAAGTGTAGATAGATCGGTGTAACCTCTTCACCCCCCGAAAACGAGATAATGTGAGTAGAGCGAACATTAGGTTGATATTTTCCTTCATCCTTTGGAGACGATGTCAGATGATTAGAAGACTTAGGATTCATTAGCTCAGGTCGGGCTAAGAATGAATGTTCCTATGAGCCGAGCAGGAATCTATTCGCGTAAGGATTTTGGATTCATAGCTTAAGTGGGGCAGGAATCTACCCGCCGTGAATGGATGCGGCGAGCTGAAAGCTGTCTGCCGGCCTCGCTTGGGGTCTTTGGATTCACGGTTTTGGTCGGGCAGGAATCTATCCGCCGTGAATGGGTGCAATGAGCAGGAAGCTGTACGTGGGCCTCTGAACCAAGTAGGAGTCTACTAGCGTGAGGATTTTGGATTCATGGTTTAGGTCGTGCAGGAATCTACCCGCCGTGAATGGGTGTGACAAGCATGAAACTGTCCTTCGGCCTCCAATCTACTCACGTGAGGACTTTGGATTCATGGCTTAGGTGGGGCAGGAATCTGCCCGCCGTGAATGGGTGCGACGAGCAGGAAGCTGTCCGCCGGCCTCGCATGAGGGTTTTGGATTCACGGCTTAGGTCAGGCAAAAATCTACCTGCCGTGAATGGGTGAAACAAGCAGGAAGCTGTCCGCCGACCTCGAATAAGGGCTTTGGATTCACGGTTTAGGTCGTGCAGGAATCTACCCACCGTGAATAGGTGCGACAGGTAGGAAGCTATCCGTCGGCCTCGTGTGTCAGGTCTTAGCTCAGAAATGAGAAGAGAAGTTTAGATTACAGAAAAGCAGGAAGCCTATTATTTAAAGAGAATACAAGTTCATCTATACAGTTTAATATTTTCTGCATTGAACGGCCGCGGAAGATTACGATCCAAGGAATCTTGGAGTCGGTAAGCTCCTCCGGGCAATACTTCAGTCACGAGGAATGGGCTGTCCCACTTTGGAGAGAATTTGTGTAGCTTCCCTTGGTTATTAAATTCATTGCAGCGGAGGACCAGGTCTCCCGTCTTGAACGCTCGGTGTTTGACCCAAGCATTATAGTATTGAACGGTCTGTTGCTGGTATGCAGCCATCTTCATTTGAGCTCGGTCTCTTTTCTCTAGCAGGACTTCCAGGTTGCTTCATAGGGCTTGGACATTGGCTTCATCATCGAAGTGTTTGACCTAGTAGTTGGGAAGTCCGATCTTCGTGGGCACCATGACCTCGGTGCCATAGCACAGGCTGAACAGGGTTTCTCCCATAGGGGTTTTCTTTAAAGTCCGCAATGCCCAGAGTACCTAGGGAAGCTATTCAACCCATCCATCTTGTCTTCCTTCCAGCCGGGCTTTGAGTCCCTGATGATTCCTCGGTTCACTACCTCGGCTTTCCCGCTACACTGGGGATGGGCAACTATAGAGAACTTCATCAGTTCATGGTACTCACTGCAGAACTTCTTAACCTTGTCGTTTTTGAAGTTGGTTCCGTGGTCGGTGATAACACATCTTGGAATTCCAAAACGAGCAATGATGTTGTTGTCCAGGAACTTTATCATGGAAATCGCGTCTGGCTTTCTGATCGGCGTAGCTTCAAACCACTTTGTGAAGTAATTGACAGCGACGAGGATGTATTTGTTTCCTCCGGTCCCTGTTAGGAGTTTTCCGATCATGTCCATTCCCCACTGGGCAAATATCCATAGAGAGCTTAGCGGTGTTAGCTTGGTTGTTGGTAGCCGAGGAACTGTCATGACCTAAAAGTGGCATGTGACCGGCACTTACATCACGTGACATCTAAAGACGTCGACGCGATCCAAGTCAGCCAAAAACCTGGAATCTAAACCTTTTTACGAAAATATTAAAGGTGAAATTTAAAAATTGTCATTAGATGGAACCGGTTTAAAATGAACATTTAAGTCTAAATAAGCATGTTTGAAAAGCATCTATGATGTTTTAAAAATCGGCAGCACCTCCTTTGTAAATTTTAAATAAAACCCGATACAAGCATAATAATATAAAATGCATCCCAACGGGAGCTAACTTCCATGCCCAACCGGCGAAGCAAACACGCAGATAACATACGACGCCTAATGGCGAAGAAAAGAAAATCAAAACAAGATCAACAAGTATAAAAAGTCGGCTCCAACGAGTGCGACGCCCACAAACACACAACTCTCCGTCTCACTTCTAAGTCAACAATATACAAGTTCTAAGTCGATGGAGTTTTACTAGATACAAAAGAATATAAATATACAAGCGTGGGTACGATACAACAGTAGCCTATCTACCAAAGCAATCACCGAAAAGAAGTATATGCCGCAAGCCGCTGATGATCTGAACGGTAACTCCTACAAGAAATTGGGGCACAACGGAGATAAGTTGCCAACTCAGTGAATAAAAGTATATCACAAGGTAGAATTCAAAATGCACAACGATATCCTAGATCATAAGTATATAACAATCATATCCTGTACTAATATATTTATAAAGTGCATAATTACAATAAATGTCATAATATCCATCACATAACTGTAACATATCATATGTATATGCCCTGTATCCAGGTATAATCCCATAAGGTAGTCGAAAATACGTATGTAAAACCTCTTCTTAAAATAGCCGCGGAATACGTATGTTCCGGTATAAAAGCAGACGCAATAGTATGAAATATAATAGGTATCTTATTTAAGATGTACGTCTCGCTGTTTAGTAAAGAGTTTTAAGAGGTTTACAGTTTTAAAGATCCTTGTGTCATTCTAGACATGTCAAAATAATGAGACCATAGCTCGTTTAGAAACCCTTTTTATATATATATCAACGGGTAAAAAGGTATTCGGGTACTATCCCCCAGATCAGTCCTGCTCGGCTACTATAACGTATAAACTATAACGGTATACCTCGAATGATCGCAACACATCAATATATGGGTGTCCAGCACCGACACCCAAAATCATCAAATCTCTCATGTCCATCACCGACACGCAAATCCAGATATCGTCGACACCGTCTCAATAAATCGGTCGCCCCTCGATATCCCTATCCCCGGTCAGTATCCCCTGGATATCCGCCGTGCTCATATTTATCTCCGGTATCGAGTGTCCTCGCTAGGCTCCCCGCCTCTATCTCGTCTTTTCTGTTCCTCAGTCTAGACTCGGGTCCACCATATATCCGACTGTATATCTCCCCTACTCAGTCCGAATAAGTAACGCGTCCATAACCGTATAGCCTCCCCACTCGGTTCGGAATAAAATCGAATAAGAAAATACAAAACTCATGGTGGACATCAACTCAACGTATCCAGAAATATCAAGTAAAGAAGAAGAATAATTGCATATATCACTCTGATGATATATTATATATATATAACAGCGTCCCATACCACTGATATATATCATTGAAAGTAAAAACAACAGAAAAACTCATAAGAATCGAATAGGAATACCCATGGTACTAGTATTCGCAATTAAACAACAGGTAATAAAGGCACCATACGTATGTATAGATAGGCATGCAAACCAATGTAACGGTTCTACTGTGTCATGGAAATACTAATGATGTGTTGTGTAGCATATGCGTCTGTGCTTATGCAGCACGCAATCATTAGTATTTGTGCAAGTGTTCTATAAGTGTTTACAGCAGAAAGTAATTCTACCCATATCCGTAGCATATAATTACAATCAAATTCCCGGATATAGGGAATTCATAAGGCCTCGTATCGGCATTTACATACACATCGCGTGGTATAGCGGTCCTACAGTGGCATGGCAGTACCAATAAGGTGTAGTGTAACATATGCGTCTGTGCTCATGCAACATAATACTCATTGGTAGTTGTGCAGTGTTCTGTCAATGTATTCGTATAAAAGATAACGTATACAATTGATAAGCGTATCGCGTAATTATTAACGTAACTAATTACTATGAACTATACCCTTATCTTTGAAAATGGAACAAAACATTATTTTGAACTAAAGAAACCGCATTAAGTTAAAATAGATATTCGTTTTGGAAAATAGCATCGCATCCTTATCATTTATCATTTAAAATGGAAAACTAATTGTTGGTTTTTAAAAGAGTATAGCTCACTCAAACATAACGTCCCAAGTCAGGATAACTCATGACTCCATGAGTCCAAATGAAACTTGGTCGTATTAGGCATACTGTCCACATTATCACAAGTACGGTATGATCCCTCGTACAATACCCATACAATACCATATCCATATCGTACAGATCTTTCGTCATGTACGTATGTCACCATAACCATATATAAAAATATATGCACATGAATAACCTACTAGATGCGAACATTAGCTAAGTTATTTAACATATCATTAACAACTAACTAGATAGCATAACTATCCTAGTTAAATGGTTGCGAGGGTGCTATACGCCACCCACCCGACATCCTCCGTAGATATAAATCTACTCACCAACTTCTCGAGCTCGTCGAAATCCACATGCTTTGTCCATCCTCGCTGTCTCGGAAACCTCCGCGATCGTACCTACAATCGTATTTGTAATATATCGGCGTAAATATTATATCAAAACCAAAACAATGAGCTAAGCACCCATAGGTTATAACCTATAGCTTACTTACTCCAAAAATGATAAAATATCCCTAATATTAACGTACGAACTGTAAGTTGATGTCGTGCAGCCCGCGAGTCCGTGGGGAGGCGGAATACACAAAAAACGATTTTTTCTATTTCAAAGAGTCTTCGCAACATCGACCAAGACAGCCCACGATCTTTATTAAACCATAACTAGCTGTGACTAACTACAAGAAGGTTTCTAACTACTATGTAAGAGTTATACATTCTTGATCAAATCCTTTGGGTCTTCTTTTCTTCTTAGCCTCTTGGTGGCTTGAACCTTCTTCTCCTCTTCTTGGCTCCTAGATAGCTTGAATGGAACTCGATCGTCGGTCTCCTCTTTATCGAAGATGATCCACCCGAGAATCTATGGTTCAAGCTTAAATCTCAAGTGTGAGGTAACTAAGATGTCTAGTTTGCTAGTCTAGACAACTTAGAAGACGTAGAGAGAGATGAATGGAGTATTTTATCTCAAGAACCCTAGAATTCATAACTCATATGAGGGTTAGGGTTTGAGAAAGAAGGAGGAGAGAAAAATTGGAGAGAGAATGAGCAAGTGTAAATGAGCTAGGTTTTGGAGGCCAAGAAAGAATGAATAAGTCAAAACAATAATCAAGCATAGATTATTTTCCATAGAAAATAAGCAACCGTGCTTGAATAGTAAAGCCAAATGAATAAACAAATGACTTGGCCATGCTTTCATCCATGCCACAAATATCTCCAATTTCCACCTCATTAATCCATTTCCACAAATAGATAAATCTAAATAATGACGTGTCTCCTTCTAGAAGCATGTCCTGTGAAATTACAAGAATTCCATCACCGTATATACATACCCGTATTCGTATTCCGAAAAATACGAATACAATGAGATAATAATAATCCAATTATAATACTAGAATCCGGTTTAAACCAAAGCCCACTACTATTATCCGTCCGAACAACATCCGTGTAGCCAATACACGTATATCATCGGAACCCTGTCGTAAAACCATACGGCATCTACATCTTTTCACCTGAACCAGGAAAACCCTCTGTGTGGTACTCTAAAGACTTGGCAGTACGCTGGCAGTGGGTTTAACCACAAGTCCGTCAGTGGCACTAGTTGTACGTAATGGCTACCCAGGTACATGTCGAAAAGAAGGTCAGCGAGCGAACTCATTCAAACCCCTACTGACCCTTTCCGTGACAATCTTCGTGCAGTCCGATCTGTTCGTCTGAGAGTATCGCATGCCAGGTCTAGGAGGTGGAAAACGTCAGACCCCTAATAACCAGACAAGTCATGTCGGTGTGGCTTAAGACCTTCCAAGAATCTACTGGTCCAACTACCAGTAATTCTCAATCCGCCCTAGCCAGGGACTTATGGTGTTGACCAACCGATCACAGCGCAACATCGACTCCCTATACCGGGAGAAACGAATCCCCAACAGTCGCTCACTGCCTCTATGTGGCTCGGGACTATACCCAACTAAAACCTATTTGCACGACTCAGTAGAGCCGTGGTAGGGTAGTAATCAAAGCACAGTGGGAACTCACACGAGACAAATGACGACATTAGGTCAATAGACTATCTGCACTCATGTCACCAGATAACTGCTATCTGACGCTAGGTATAATACCATCTGGTCAGTTTTCGGTGAGTCCGTCCGGTGTACTCACCCCCAGTGAGCACCTGTATACAATCTTAGGTGCACCTCATCAATGGCTGCGGGACCAATCCATCGCCAATCATCAGGGTCTGGATATGTATACACTAGTCTACTCTGGAGTATCGATGCCCGGTCTCAATACTCCTACGACTAGGGACACTTTAAGGATGTGCTTATCGACTACCCAGATCCCACAAGTATGATTGCCATCACAACGCCGGTAGTCAAGCAAAGATCATACGGGCTTAATCAACATGTATACAGCATATGAAATACAAACTAAAACACATCACATGTTAAGATAAAGTCAAACCAAATAGCATACTATCATATCGAGCAAGATTGTCATGTACATACATATCCCTAGCATCCTATACAATGAAGGCCTCTAGGGCATACATATCCAACAATCTCCCACTTGCACTAAAGCCTGTAATTGGTGCAATAAGTACCCACTGTTTGCACTAGTGCCAGTTGTTGGTGTACCGCATGTCCAACATCTTGAACAGTCTCTTGAACTGGACTTAAGGGATAACCTTAGTGAATGGATCTGCCGTGTTGTATTTTGTATCTACTCTCCGTACCTCGATCTCCTAGCGATCCACGATCTCCCTGATCAGGTGATACCGTCTCAAGATATGTCTGGATTTCTGATGGGACCGTGGTTCCTTTTCCAAAGCCATGACTCCGTTGTTATCGCAATACAAAGGTATTAGACTAGCAATGGATGGAACCACCTGAAGTTCAGAAATGAACTTCCTCATCCAGACTGCCTCTTTTGCGGCATCATTAGTATCGATGTACTCAGCCTCTATCGTTGAGTCTGCTCTGGTATCCTGTTTTGAACTCTTCCAACAGACCGCCCCTCTATTGAGGGTAAACACATAACCCGAGACAAATTTAGGGTCATCCATATCACTTTGGAAGCTAAAGTCGGTAAAACCCTTGATCTGGAGGTCCCCATTACCATACACTAAAAACATCTCCTTAGTCCTTCTCAGGTACGTAAAAATATTCTTTACTGATATCCAATGTTTCTCACCTGGGTTAGACTGATACATGCTTACGGCGCTAAGTGCGTAAGCTACATCTGGTCTGGTACATAACATCGTATACATTATCGACCTTACCGCCGAAGCGTAGTATACTATGCTCATGCGATCCCTCTCCTCATCAGTCTTAGGAGGCATCTCTTTGGAGTGGGTGATTCCGTGACAAGCGGGTAAATTACCGAGCTTAGAATCTTCCATACTAAACCTCTTTAGTACGGTGTCAATGTACCTCGACTGTGAAAGTCCCAACATTCTTTTAGATCTGTCACGATGGATCTTAATCCTCAGAATGTATGAGGCATCACCCAGATCTTTCATAGAGAACTTCTGTGACAAGAACAGCTTGGCCGATTATAGCATAGGAATATCATTTCCTATCAGGAGAATGTCATCAACGTATAAAATGAGGAATACCACAGTTCTCTCTACAATCTTTTTATAAATACTAGGTTCATCTACATTTTTGATAAAGTCAAATTCCCTGACCGTCTCATCAAAGCAGATGTTCCAACTCCACGATGCCTGTTTTAATCCATAAATGGATTTAAGCAACTTGCACACCTTTCCGCTGCTCCCACTATCTACGAAACCCTCTGGTTGATCCATGTAAACACACTCTTCTAAACTTCCATTTAGAAAAGCGGTTTTAACATCCATATGCCAGATGTCATAGTCATTGAAGGCAGCAATGGTAAGTAGGATCCGAATGGATTTAAGCATAGCCACTGGTGAAAAAGTTTCGTCATAGTCCAATCCTAGTCTTTGACGAAAACGTTTAGCAACAAGTTTGGTTTTGTAGGACGTTCTCCTTTGTTTTGCACAGTGGTATTCGGTTGTGAATATCCAGCACCTCAGTCGACGAGGCAAGGGCCGAGATCCCTTCACCGGGAGTGACCCCTTGGACAGAAGTTTGCGTCAGGGTAATAACTTCACTATAGTCGATTACTTTTTGCTTTGCATCACGGTATTCAGTTGGAATATCCTGCACCTCATTCTACGGGGAAAGAGCCGAGATCCCTTCACCGGGAGTGACCTCTTTAGCAAAGGTTTTCGCCACTATATTTTTATAAAAAGCTATCTGATTCCTTCAACGATATCAAGTTCATTACGTTAAAGGTTTTTCGCCAAAAACCATTCGTAGCCCTCCGTCATTTCAGATGGGCAGCATTTAGTATTCATGCTATGTTTGTTGACCTTCGTCAAGGCATAGTGAATGGTAGCTACTTGTTACCTTTATGCTGCATAGATAGATGTGTTGGTTTGGGACAGTCGTACAGCCTTGTTGACCTTCGTCAAGGACTTGTACGGGTGGGTTCAAATTAACCTGGACAATGACGAGTAGAACTTGACATATGACTTATGATTTGTTGACCTTCGTCAAGGTCATAAGAGCATGGGGTAAAAATTATATCGGGAGTTTCTAAAGAAACTGAAACTTGCCAGATATGCGCATACCTTCTGGAGTGTGATAACGTGAGTAGATTCCATCACGTTATCATGCGATGATAGTTGGATCCCGATTCCCACTGATGAGTTGTTTTACTCCTCGGGTGATCCCGACTAATTCTTCTTTCAGGTTTGGAGGAGAATTTGAGGTTACAGTGGGAGGTTTCCTGATTAGATAAATTGATAACCATTCTGATCTAGGTTAGAGTGCACGCAGAGTGTTTCTTTTCTCTCTCTCTTTGGCAGCGACCATGGCCCGACCCTTGACTATGACTCAGTGACCAAGATTAACCGAACCTTCTTAAAACACTGGCTTTTGGATTGTCTGAGTTGCATACCTCATTGTCACTCCTACTTTTACCCTTTTCTCCAGAACACCCCGTATTATTACGAAAATCCACTTCCATTGGATAAAACCATCGTATGGTTATATACGAACTCGAAGGAACTTATTCGAGGATGGTTTCCGGTTCTGGAGAAAACGAATAGGACTATTCAGTTGTCTTTTCCTTTTACCTTCTCTCAGGTTGCGAGTGTTCCTTGGACTAGGACAGCACACCTATTACGCTTATTGGATAGTTCTCATCCAAACCATAGGCAAGTGCCGAACGGTAGGGAATGAAGAAAACCATTTAGCCTAAAAGGTGTGCAGAAGGTATTAGGTAAAGACATATAAAGGGATTAGTAAGAGGGCAAAGTAAATTGCGACTGCTATTCACGACCAAACCAAGTATTTCATCGTCACTCCTACTTCACCTTTGTATTTGTCCGGAACACCCCGTATCACTACGAAAATCCACAGTTTATTGGATACTCCATCGTATGATTATATACGAACTCGAAGGAACTTGTTCCAGTTCGGGGATGGATTCTGGTTCAGGAGAAATAGGAATAAGGTTTTATTCAGTTGTCTTGTATCTTCATCTTCTCTCAGGTTACGGGTAATCCTAAGATTAGGAGAGTACACCCATTATGCTTATTGGATAGTCTTCTTCCAAACCATAGGCTGGTGACGAACGGTAGGGAGGGAAGAAAACCATTTAGCCTAAAAGGGCGTACAGAAGGTAATGACTAAAGACATATAAAGAGATTTGGAGAGATGGCAAAGAAACATACGGTTACATTTATGAATCCGATAATGGAAGAGGCATTACTAGGAATACCCGGATACCCCTTCGAAACATATTCATGTTTCAGTTTCATTGTGTATTGTTAATAGAAAACTGATTTCCCAATTAGTTATTGCTCTAGGGTATGTATTTACCAGGTTTGATTCTCACATCTGTATGGTTTTACAGATGATGAGTGGGAGTAAGTTATTGGGAATTAGGTGATTATCCTCATTATATCGGGATTCGTTGTAATTGGTGATATTTGAGGAAATCGCCTGGGTTGTTTGCCGGACGGCAAATATTTGGTTTTGAATATCCGTTGTTATGCACCAGTTTCAAATTGATATATCTGTACATTTATTTTTATAAAGTGAGATATAAATTTTTGAAATTATGTCTATGACATTTACCTATATCGGTGGATGGTTAGGTAAGGAGTATTAAACAGCGGTGTAATTCTTCTTAACCATAAGTACAGCTTTCAACCTACGACACACGGGGAATGAGTTATTAGACTCAGGGGACTTATACATAGTATTGTATGTTGTCCAGTGTCCATGAGGACAGAGGGGTTGGTACTCGTACTATATTCTGTTTACTTATGACTTCTCTAGTTCTTAGACAGGTGTTTCGTAGAAACACAAGGTCATAGTTTTGAGAAGTTATAGGTATAAGAGTAAAGTAGAGAACCAGGTGTTGCAAGTATCGGGATTCTTCAAGATGATCGAAGATGTAGATACTTGTGTATGGTATTCAGTTGAGAGTAATGGTTTTGAGAAACTAGCTTCTCTTTCAGGTTACTCATATCTGGATGTATTCCTAAGTTGAGTAATGTTGATCGGCCTCTCTCCATTTAGTTTACATGTACTGGAGACAGCTGCATGATTTGAATCTG
Source organism: Agapanthus africanus (assembly GCA_030015575.1). Taxonomy (NCBI): domain Eukaryota; kingdom Viridiplantae; phylum Streptophyta; class Magnoliopsida; order Asparagales; family Amaryllidaceae; genus Agapanthus; species Agapanthus africanus. The sequence continues at coordinate 179,479,477 of JASDDO010000014.1, forward strand.
GTTCCAATTAAATCAGTGCTTCTGTTTCTATATTGGATATAGAATAGTTCATATCTTAACATTATTAAGGTACGGGGAGTTGTCCGGCTTATGCTTAAAACCAGACTCTGGATAACTCAAGGCATGTTTCTGTAATGGCTGTTTGTGGGTTGACCCGGGCTATGACGAGGGTTGATTTTCTACCATCTGGAAGATCAATGGTGATATTTTTCTTGACTCACCACAGTTTTAGTAAAATGGATTTTTTTTCAGAAAACAGTAGTGGAGTATGGTAGAACTGGAAGTGATTCCAGAATCACAAACGATTACTGAAAATTTAATAGGACCTAAAGATTCAATCTGGATTGACATTCCATTGGCCACTCCGCAGATATGGTGGGTAACCTCAGGCACTTGAGAGGTACTTCGGTATGCTCAAAGACGGTGACAGGGAGGTTCTTGTTTACCCAGACTTGACACTACTGTTGTTCCAGACTATGAGACCCAGCAGGAGGATGAGTATAGCGTCGTTCTGAACTGGCTTTAGAAGTGCACGTGTATATTATTCTGCCAGAAGGTTGTCGTAGTCAGTGGGAGCATCGAAAGCATAGTGGACAAGTGGCTTATGTCTATTTATAGACTAAAGCAGATATAGCGGGGATAGATCATCTATTTCTGATGTGACAGTCATAGGTTTGGCTTCATCAGAATAGGAGATGGATCTGTTAAGAAGGTAGTAGGGTGTGATGTCCTGGTATTTGGATGACATACACATAGTAGGAAGTGATATTCCTATACTACTATCGGTTATACTTTGGTTGTCACACGGTGGTTTTTCCACAAAGGACTTGGATATTACATCAGAAATTCTGGTTACTAGATCTATGGTTTTAGATCTAGATTTGGATAGTTTCCCAATCTGGGTACTTAGACAGCATTCTACAGGTATTTTAGAATGGACGACTCCTGGCACGGTAGTGTACCTGCAGGTGATGGAGTCACCCTCTCTAAAGGTGTCTTACAGACTAAAGGGGAGAGGGATGTGCATGATTGACATATCACTTGCTTAGGCTATTGAGTCAATCACGAGATGTCAAGTACCACACCAGATGTTGTTTTTGCACGAGATGCAATAAGTTGATATTAATCCAATCCTGAAGAAACATTCGGAAGCAGTTTTAGAACATAAGTGGATGTTCTAGGGATATGATAACAATAGCCTCTTTTGGGAGACGGTTATCATTCCAGGCTTCCAAGGTGACCTGGTTGACAGAGTGACTGTCAGAGTTACAGTTTTCCCTCTCGACGAGGGGCGGTAGTTTGGACAGGAGGTCCAAGCGGATACTGAGGGAGGCATGGCGCAGGATACTGATTAAGTTCAGTTGACGATACAGTCTAAGAAGTTTTGGATTTGGAGTTCATTTATGAACTAGGTCCCATCAGACATCCAAACATATTCTAAGACAGGTATTGCTCATTTCGGGAGATGGCTTTCTCCGCGAACTTAAGATAAAGAGAGACATAGAAAGAAACATCAGGGCGGATCCACTCACTGAGGCTATTCCTCAAACGCAATAGTTTCGCAAACGGGATTTGTGAGACTGATTAGTAGAGGAGTTGGGTGTTCGGTATCACACGGGCTGTGAGTATGCGACATCGCAATAATTAGCCTTGAGTGCAAGTAGGAGATTGTTGGATATAGTGCCCTCAGAGGCAATTAATGGATCACAGGCACGTGATTGCAATGATTGAGGGAGGACCTATGCCGGTAGGACAATCTTACTCAAAGATGATAGTATGCTATCTGGTTTATCTTTATCATCGTGTACAGCTTTAGGTGACCTTACAGGTCGCTATTACACGTTGATAGAGCCCTTAGGATTCTTGCTTGACTGCCAGCAGTATGATGGCAATCATATACGTGGAAGCTGGGGTCTATAAGCATATCCTTAAAGTGGTCCCTAGTCGTGGGAGTTTCGAGACTGGGCATCGATACTCCATTAGTAGACTAGTGTATACAGTCGAGGCCCCGACGAGGGGCGGTGGCCGGTCTCATAAGCCATTGGTGTCAGTTGGATCACCTAAGATGTATACAGGTGCTCATTGGGTTATGAGTACACCGGACAGGACTCGCCGGGAACATGCTAGTTGGTATTATACCTGACGTCAGATAGCAGTTCCCTGGTGACATGTGTACAGGATAGTTCATCGACCTGAGATCGTCATTTGTCTCGTGTGAGTTCCCACTGTGGTTTGATAACTACCCTACCACGGCTCAAAAGAGTCGTGCAAACAGGTTTTAGTTGGGTACAGTCCCGAGCCACATGAAGGCAGTGAGCGGATCGGCAGGGGTTTCGTCCCTCCCGGTATTGGGGGTGAGATCGCGCTATGTCTAGGAGAGCCATTACACGAAGTCCTTGGCCAAGGCAGGAGATTTACTGGTAGGTATTCCAGTAGTATCTCAGGGTGTTCTGGGCTACACTCCGACACGACTTGTACCACTTTTGGGGGTCTGACTTTTACCAACCCCCTAGGCCCACCATGCGATGCTCATAGACGAACGGACCGGACTGTACAGATATTGTTACGGACAGGCTCAGTAGGGTGTCAGGATGAGTTCGCTCATCGACCTCCCTTTTGGTCAATACCAGGTAGCCCGTTACGTACAGCTAGTACCACTAACGTGCTAGTGGTTAAATCCACGGCCAAAGTATTAACGAGTCTTTACAGTCCCCCACAGACAGTTTCTCAAGTTTTGGACGAAACGTTGTGGAGGCTGTATGATATATGGCAGGGTTCGATCATATACGTGCAGTAGTACACGGATCATGATCGGACGGATCATACTAGTGGGCTTTGGTTTAAGCTGGATCCTAGTATTAGATTTGTTGGATTACTTTAGTCTCATCGCATTCGCATTCAGTCGGAATGCGGATGCAAGTATGTATATACAGGTGAGGGGTATCCTTGTGATCCGTCACGAGTTTACTTTAGATATTGCCGTATCTTTTTATTGTTGTAAACATTTGGGTTAATGTTTGCTTTGGTGGAAATAGTGAGCTTAAGTGATCATGAGAAGCAATTAATGTGGCATGTTCAATTTGGTGACTTATGGTCTCTTTTTTAGTGATCATGTCATGTTAATTGATGGATTAGAGTGTGAAATGAAAGATGGAGAGAGAGGGGGCAGCCATGTAAAGAGGTTAGCTCTTGTATTATTTGTTCTAACTCTCTCTCTCTCAATTTTTATCATATCACACATGAGAAAGGAAAAGCCTTTTCTTCTTCTTCTTCCTCTAGCTCACCATTTCCATGGATGGCTTCATCTTCAACCTCCATACATACAATGGATGCAAGAGACAAAATCGTCACACACATTCTCTACTTCACCTTGGACACGTCGGCTAGCGAACTTCGTGCCCGAGTTGCTTAGGATGAAGTGGGAGCCCGTAAAAAGACTCGAAGATGTGGTGCCCTTTCCGACGAGGAGATCGAGATCGGAGATACCGCGAGGAACTTGGGATGGCGGCCAAAGACCGAAGGACACGGATCGATCGGTATAGTTTTCCAACCCTTTCTCTAGTTACTAGTTATAGGTTAATCGTTCGATTCGGATATAAAGTCTGCGATAGCACCGGTTTCTAGTTTATAAAAAGTTTTCGTTTCCGCATTTTGGCCTCGGACAGACGGCCGGGGCGCTACCGTAGACTTACAATATCTTCCCGATGAGAATTAAATTCTCAACTTGTAGAAGACTTGTCTTGTGGATCTCAGATCCAAAGAAAGAACTAAGTTCTTTTTAAAAGGATTAAACCCTTAGATGTGACATTATAGGTAATAGAGATATTTTGATCTATTTTCTTTACCTAAGGTTTTGAGAAGGAAGATCTTCTTCTTTAAGAATTGAATTCTCTGTTCTTTCAATCTGTGGTCACTTCTTCTCTCTGTGTGGTGTGTGGTCTCTCTCCTTCTTGTGAGACTTGAAGTCTCGGGTCCTTTATATAGCGGAGGCAAATTGTTAATTAGTTTTGAAAAAATCTCTCATTGAGAGATTCCAATTGATTTAATTGGTCTTAAAATTGATTTGGAAAATTTTACCCACCGTTGGATCTTTAATCCAAGAACTTTTGTTTTACGGAATATGTTGTTCTTGTTTTTAACAAGATTGGTGAAATATTCTCCTATATACAGAATTTATTCTGTCAAGTGGTGAATTTTAATCACCATTGGATTTTTAATCCAAGGGTTCTCTGTTTTACAGAGAGCAATCTTTTTTTTGTTTAGAAAGATTGAGGGGATATATTCCCAAAATAGAATTTTATTCTATTATTGGATCATTGATCCAACCGAGAGTATCTTTCTTATTTAGAAAGATTTAGGAGATATTTTCTCCTATAGTATTTGATTCTATATTTTGATGACTTAACATCTCCGTTGGATCTTTAATCCAACGACTCTGTTTAACAGAGAGTATCGTAGAATTTAATTCTACTTGGGCGCCGGTGCTCACGTGTTGTGGACGTAGGCGCAACTTAAAAATTTAATTATTAATATGGATATTCCTGTGCTTTACACATTGGCGCTCGCATGATGAGCACGTGCGGCGCCATATAAGAGTCTGACTCTTATGTAATAAATTCCTTTGTGCTTTGCACACTGGCGCCCGCGTAAGGAGCGCGTGAGGCTCCACCATAGGATTTAATCCTATAAGATTGGCTCTGGTACTAGCGCCCTCGTAGAGAGCATGTGAGGCGCTGTCTCATTAAATTCCAACAGAGTTTTGCTCTTTTATTAGGTTTAATATTGGGAGAACAAATGTTCCCACCGTTGTGCTCACGTGGCTCACACATGAGTGCAACGGTGTTACCTTTTCAACCGTTTGATCTCCTAAGGAGTTGAACCATCTCTTCACATCTTATAAATAGAATTTTTGACCCTTGAGATGACAGTCGTTTCGTCATCTTCCATCTTTTCGTTGATAATTTAATTCTCTTCTCAGAGCTTAGATCTCTGCCCAAAAAAACTCTTAGAGTTGAACTATGTTTTTTTTTTTAAAAAAAACTTGTGAGGGTTATGACAAACTTCTTAACTCTTAAAAGAATCTCTTTTTTATTTTGGGTTTTTAACCCATCAACAGAGCTTGGCTCTTTTTCTTGAAATGATTTCTCAGAGATCTTTAAAAAACTTTACTTAGAGAGACCATGGGTCTTAGAGATCTTAGGGTTTTACCCTATTAGTGACTTTGATCTCTGAAGGTTTCTCTGAAATTTAATTCCAATATATTTCCCATGGGGATTTCTGGGATTTAATCCCACTATCAGAGTAATTCAATTCCAGTTTATTCTACAGAGCTTAACTCTGAGAAAATTTCTTTTGAAAATTCTTTTGGGAATTTTATTCCATTTTCTTGTTTTCTTTTTAGGGTTCTTCTTGCAGATTTGAATATGTTGTAGAACAGGTTCTTCGAGACCATTGGGATCCTTGAACTCCACTATTCAATGAGATTTTTCATTAAATGAGAATCCTTTTGGATTCTTACAATGAGTGACGGCCTCATCATTGATGGGGCATTAGCTTGATTTTGGGGGCCCATTGTCCCTTTCCTTTGGACTGTGGCGATTTCAGTATTTTGATTGCTAACGCTCCACTGGTTTTTCTTTTCAGGTACTATGGCTTTTAATTTGTATGATTTTGAAGAGATTATCTCTTATGAAGAGATTCGCATCCAAGACCGCCACCAAGGTCAGGAGTTTACTGATGCCCAATGCGCTGAGGTGATGCGTCGCTTCGACGAATACAACTGTCGATTGCTCCCCCACCGTTCTGCTGTTTTAAAGATCGTTGTTGGGTCGATCTGGGAGACTATGCCTGTGTCACAACCCAAATTAGGAACGCGGTCGGCACTTAAATCACGCAACGTCTAAAGGCGTAACGTAATTCAAGTGAGCCGAAAACCCAGAAATCTAAACCTTAAAGGATAGAGTGGTAAAAACAGTTAAAACATTTGTTAAAAGCATTTAAAACTTAAGTTAATTTTCTTAAAAATTTCGGCAGCATCTCCTTTGTAAAAACTAGCCCCAATCGGGTACAAAATATAGAATATAAAAGGCATCCCCAAACGGGAGCAACTCACGCCAAAAGGCGGAACACAACCACAACAGGATATATATATACGACGCCGTAGCGAAGAAATAGGCAAAAAGGAAGTAAAACAACATCACAACACGAAATAAAAGCCGGCTCACATGAGCGCGACAACCAGAGTCATAAAATATATAAATATCGAACCTCTCAGTCTCGACTCTAAGTCAAATATATATAAGTGGTGGATGGAGAGTACTAGATACAAAATAAGATATATAAGGGAATCATACGGATACTCGCAAAAACCCACCTACTCAAAAGGTCTCACACCCAACAGTAGCGGTATCCGCCGAAAATGACGCAATAAGGAGCCCTGCCGCGACTACTCTGAGGGTCAACCCTGCAAAATACTGTGGCACAACGTGGGTGAGTTGACAACTCATGAGAAGTAAATAAAATCGTACAGGTAATCACATGCATGCACGATAAAGAGATAACTCCGAAATATGCAACCCGATGGCATAAGTATAACAGTATGGATATGCAATAAAATCATGATCAAGTACACCACCAAGGTACAACAACTACATGAAACAATGTATATCATCATAAATCCTGAGTGTGGGATAAAAAATAATCCTAATCAATGAATCATCATCATAGAAATCCGGTGCCAATCAACGACACCCCAAATCCCAATATCTCAGGCACCGTCACTCTTATCGGCCCTTATATCCATCTCATCTCATAACTCCGAATGGTATCCTCCGGATATCCGTCGAGTTCCCATACAATTAACGGTAGGTAATGCTCCCCCTGCCAGGCTTATCGTCATCCCCACAAAATCGATTTTCGCAAGCTACCAAGTGCTAGCTTAGCGGGTTAACGCGTGCAACAACACCCTAACCAAACCTATGGCTGCAAACTACACGAAACACTTAACGGAAGTCGGCATATCGCATGATATCGAAACGCTAGAATTAGCTAAATGGCCCCAAATTTTTCCTACAAATAATATAAGAAAAACAAAGTGTACCAAATATCCCAAGTGACCCACAGAAAGTTACCTATAAAAATTCAACATCCCAGGCCTCTGAAAAACTGGTGGTGCTGGCCAGAAAGGGAATGTCGCCGGTCAAATGGTGGATTGGTGGGTCCGGGTTTCTAGGGTATCTTCAGGGCTCAAACACTATACTACTGCATTGTTAGATTTATTTGTGGATCTACGTAACAATAGCTGATTCAACAGAGGTTCAAAACTATACAAAAATACGATATTTAACACTAAAATATAACATTAAGGTATTAAACTGAAACTATTTAACATACAACTTCCTTAGTGCCTAACAAAGAGTTAAAGATCACTACCTCACCAAAACTTGGGGAAAACCCTAGCTTTCCAAGCTCCAAGTCACTATAAGAGGGTTAAGCATGATTTGTGAAGGGTTTAGTGATGTTTGATGTTGGTTTAGCCTTAAGTTTTATGGGGAAAAGGTTTTCAAGTTATGAGTTTTCTTTTGTAATGAAAAAGAAGAAGAAGAAGAAAATGAGAGGGAGTGAGGATTGTGTGAAGAAGTGAGAGGGTGAGAGGGTGAGACTTGGCTTTTGAGAGCCATGCTCTCTCTCACTTCATTTAATGCTCTCCATACTTTGTCCCCCCACACTCTATGCCTTGTCCCCACACACTCCATGCCTCATCATTTTCTTTCCTCTTTCTTTTCTCATTTTAAAAAGAAAAACCTTTAACTTAAAAACAAATATGTAACATGACATAAAACAAAAGGTTAAGTGTGCCATGCTAACAAAACATGGTTAACACATACTTAACCCTTGGTTAACATGCACATGTTTGTGCAAGTACAAAAATAATATAATAAAATTTTAATTGATTATAATAAAATATGTGAAAATAATTATTGGTTAAATTTAGTAAAAACCCGCATAATATCACTTAGTTAACTCTAATCGCGTTCTAACGTGTTACAATCTTCTCCCCTTAAAGAAATTCAGTCCCCGAATTTAAAAATCTTTCTATGCGTACCTTCGAAGAGATGAGGGGATTTCTTCCGCATCTCTCTCTCGGCTTCCCATGTGACCTCTTCGCTGTTCGGGCCACGCCATAGAACCTTTACTGACGGCAAGACCTTTGACCGAAGTTTCTTCACCTGCCGATCCAATATAACTACCGGCTGCTCGGTGAACGAAAGATCGCGTTCCAGCTGGATGGTCTGGTGCTGAGTCACGTGAGAAGGGCCATGAAGGTACTTGCGAAGTATCGATACATGAAATACGGGGTGAACATCCGGAAAATTGGACGAAAGTGCCAAACGATGGGCAACGGTACCAACTCGATCAAGGATCTCAAAAGGACCCATAAATCTGGGACTGAGCTTCCCTTTCTTCCCAAATATCATCATGTCTTTCATTGGAGAAATCCATACGAATACATGATCACCCACTGCGAACTCAAGTCTGCGATGACGACAGTCGGCATAAGACTTCTGCCTGCACTGGGCTGCTCCCATCCTGTCTTGAATCAACTGGATCTTCTCCGTGGTCTCCTGGACTAGCTGTGGTCCTAAAATTCTGCTCTCACCGAGTTCAGTCCAACAGACCGGCGATCGGCACTTTCTCTAATACAAAACCTCAAATGTGCCATCTAAATTGTCTCCTGGAAACTGTTATTGTAGGAGAACTCTATCAACGGCAAGTGACGATCCCAACTGCCACCAAAATCAAGCGCGCACGTACGAAACATATCCTCGAGATTTTGTATAGTCCGCTCTGACTAACCATCGGTCTGCGGATGGAAAGCGGTGCTGAAACTCAATCGGGTACCCAAAGTTTCCTGAAGTTTCTGCCAAAGACGACTGGTAAAATGGGTGCCTCTGTCGGATACAATGCATATAGGAACGTCATGCAAACGTACAATCTCATCAATATACAGCTGAGCATACTGAGCAAAACCGAAAGTGGTCTTCACTGGAAGGAAGGAAGTCACTTTCGTCAACCGGTCAACAATCACCCAAATGGAGTCATACCCTCAACTGAACCTGGGTAGACCCATAAAGAAATCCATGGAGATCTGCTCCCATTTCCACTCTGGAATGGGTAAAGGCTGCAACTCTCCTTCTGGTCTCTGATGCTTATTCTTGACTTGCTGACAAGTCAGGCACCTCGAAACGAAGTCTGAAATATCTCTCTTCATCCCTTCCTACTAATAGATATCTCTCTAGTCACGATACATCTTGGTAGAACATGGATGAACATTGTATATTGACTGATGTGCCTGCTCTAGAATCTCGCGTCTCAGCCCCTCGGAATTTGGTACACATAGATGAGTCCCAAAACATAGCACACCCTGGTCATCAATCACAAACTCTGAATCTCTACCCTGTCGAACATGCTCTAAAATCTCAGGCAAACGAGCATCGTCTGGCTGCGCCTCACGGATACGATCAAGTAGAAGTGGACGGACGCGGACATGAGCAAGCTGTCCTCCAGTGGAAGTGAACTCGAACTGCACTCTATTATTGCATAAGATCTGCCAATCTGTAGAAGACTGTCTCTGAAATGCGCTCAAATGGAACAAGCTACCTCCGGGCCTACGACTCAAAGCATCAGCTACAACATTCGCCTTTTCCGGGTGATAAAGGATTTCACAATCTTAATCCTTCATAAGCTCCATCCAATGGCGCTGCCTCAAATTCAGATCCCGCTACTGGAAGATGTACTTTAAGCTCTTGTGGTCCATGAAGATCTGACACTACTCTCCGTACAAGTAGTGTCTCCAAATCTTGAACGCAAAGACCACCACGGCCATCTCAAGATCATGAATGGGATAGTTCTTCTCGTGCTTCTTCAACTGCAGAGAAACATAGACGATAACTCTATCGTGCTGCATCAATACGCAACCGAGCCCCACTTGAGAAGCATCACAATAAACAACATAGCCGCCCGATCCAGAAGGCAAAGATAGAACTAGTGCAGTCGTCAACCGAGTCTTCAACTGCTGAAAACTCTGCTCACAAGCCTCAGTCCAAAGAAAAGAAACTCCCTTCCGGGTCAGTCCGGTCAGTGGTGAAACGATACTCGAGAAATCATGTACGAAACGGCGATAATAACTGGCTAAGCCCAAGAAGCTGCGGACCTCTGTCACTGATACATGTCTAAGCCAAAGCTGTACGTCCTCGATCTTCTTCGGGTCCACCTGTATACCGTCTCCCGTAACCACATGACCCAAGAAGTTAACACTATCAAGCCAGAATGCACACTTCAAGAATTTAGCAAACAGCCGGTGCTCTCTCACTGTCTGCAAGGTAATCCTCAAGTGCTGCCCATGCTCCTCTCGACTTCTGGAATAGAGCAGAATGTCTTCAATAAATACAATAATGAACTGGTCGAAGAACGGCCTGAAAATACGGTTCATCAAATCCATGAACGCTGTTGGGGCATTGGTGAGCCCGAACGACATCACCAAGAACTCATAACGCCTGTAGTGCGTACGAAAAGCAGTCTTCAGAATGTCATCATTCCGAACCTGCAACTGATGATAACCCGATCTCAAATCAATATTGGAAAAATGTCCCGCACCCTGGAGCTGATCAAACAAATCGTCAAAGCGAGATAAAGGATACCTATTCCGCACCGTCACTCGGTTCAATTAACAATAATCAATGCACAATCTCATATTGTCGTCCTTCTTCTTGACGAACAGAACAGGAGCTCCCCAAGGCGAAACACTCGGACGAATAAGTCCCCTGTCAAGCAACTCTTGCAACTGATCCTTAAGCTCTTTAAGCTCCGTCGGGGCCATCCGATAAGGTGGTATAGAAATAGGCCCCGTGTCGGGGATCAAATCGATGCAAAACTCGATATCGCGCTCTGGCGGCAATCCAGGTAACTCGTCAGGAAATACGTCAGGAAACTCTCTCACAATAGAAACCTGGTCCAACGGATCTGCTGTGGCTCCATTATCACGAATATAGGCCAAGAATCCCCGACATCCTTTCCTCAAAAGCCGACTAGCGCAAATGGCAGAAATCAAACTGTGAGGGACGGTACTGCGCTCCCCCTGCACAACAAGAACCGACTCTCCCGAAAAATGGAATCTAATTACCTTCTCATGGAAGTCCACAGACGCATAGAAAGTAGCTAACCAGTCTATGACAAGAAGAACATCAAAGTCCAACATATCAAGAAGGATCAAGTCGACAGACGAATTTCTATCTCCAATACGAACGGTACACGACCGAAACACATGTCGCGCAACAAACGACTCTCTAACGGGGGTAATCACGATAAGTGGCGCATCTAACAAGAACGAGTCTCGGCCTAACCTCGGTATGAAGTGTGTGGACATATACAAGTGCGTAGATCCCGGATCAAATAAAACGCGCACATCGAAAAAATACCCTGAAAGGGTACCTGTCACGACTGCATTCTACGCCTGTGCATCCTGAGGAGTCAACGCAAATACTCGGGCCTGTTCTCTTCCGGCAACCGGCTGTCCTCCGCCTCTGCTACCCCGTCCTCTCTGAATAAGACCGTCACGACCACGGCCTCTCTGAGCATCTGCCTGGCATGGAGCAATAACGGGCGTAGGAGGCAATGCCCTTGAGGTAGTGCAGGTGGTAAGGTGACATATGGAATTGCTGCCCTATCCTGGCGTGCCTTAGTACAATCTCTAATGCGGTGATACAGACTCCCACACTGAAAATATCCCCACGATGGCTGCTGACCCTGTGGGTAGGTGCTATATAACTAACCTCGTCTCAAGCCTTCGCTGTCATCACGGCCTGGAGGGGGTTTGCCGCGGCGTCTACCTATCTTCCTCTGAGCTGACACATCAGCACAAATCCGCTTCAGTCCCAGAACGACCGAAGTCTCGGAAATACACTCCTCTACCAGTAGGGCTGCGTCTATCGCTGCTACATACGTATCAAAATGCTGGGTGCCAATAGGGAGGAACAACTGGGTATCAAGGCCTCGCACGAACCTATTGATGCGCTTCTCTTCAATATCCACTAAATATGGAGCATATACGGATAGCTGGGTGAACTGAATATCATACTCTACCACTATCATACCCAGGGTCTGGCGCAATGACTCAAAGCTGTGAGCTCAGGCGTCCCTGATGCTCTGCGGAAGAAACGGGCAAGAAAAGCATCGCGAACTCATCCCAGGTCATAGGAGGAAGACCTGCGGCTCGACCTCTCTCCATATACTCGCACCAAGTCTGGGTAAGACCCTCCATACGAAAACTAGAGAACTCAACCGATCTCACATCGGAGCATCTCAAAGAATGACAGATTCTGGCCATCCAGTCGAGGAACGACTGTGGATCCTCCACTGCATCTGTGCCAGTAAAAACCGAAGGTTTCAGCCTCATGAACTCTGATAAAGATACGGCTATAGTCTCTGTAGCGATGGGTACGACCGTCTGTGCAGTAGGTACAGTCATGGTCCCCATAGCAGGTGGAACCACATCTGCTCTCTGTGCTCTACTGATCTCGACCAAAGATCCGATCATCTGATGTAGGTCCTGCACACTAGCTTCTAGCCTATTAATACGACCTGGAGAAGGTGGATCAACCTGCTCCTGAAGAATAGGCGTACCGCCCTGGTCAGTCCTAGTCTCAAACGAGCCTGCCCTGGCCTCATCTCTGGCGGCAGCTCTTTGTGCCCTCGTAGTCTTTGGAAGCATAGTGGCTGGAACAAGGAAATAGGATTCAATCAGAATATAGAAATCGAATCATAAGTATACATGGAATCAAGGAAGGAATTACAAGCAATATGTCCTAAGGTCGCTTAGGAAGAGTACTGTGTCGTAAGTATGCCGCGGAACATACACACGCTTCGCCACTCTGCTTAAGCTACCTACTCTATCATACTAAGGGTCATCCTACACTCCGAAAGGTAAAACCTAGCGCTCTGATACCAACTTTGTCACGACCCAAATTAGGAACGCGACCGGCACTTAAATCATGCAACGTCTAAAGGTGTAACGTAATTCAAGTAAGCCGAAAACCCAGAAATCTAAAACTTAAAGGATAGAGTGGTAAAAACAGTTAAAACATTTGTTAAAAGAATTTAAAACTTATGTTAATTTTCTTAAAAAATTCGGCAGCATTTCCTTTGTAAAAACTAGCCCCAATCGGGTACAAAACATAGAATATAAAAGGCATCCCCAAACGAGAGCAACTCACGCCAAAAAGAGGAACACAACCACAACAGGATATATATATACGACGCCGTAGCGAAGAAATAGGCAAAAAGGAAGTAAAACAACATCACAACATGAAATAAAAGCCGGCTCACACGAGCGCGACAACCAGAGTCATAAAATATATAAATATCGAACCTTTCAGTCTCAACTCTAAGTCAAATATATATAAGTAGTGGATGGAGAGTACTAGATACAAAATAAGATATATAAGGGAATCATACGGATACTTGCAAAAACCCACCTACTCAAAAAGTCTCACACCCAACAGTAGCGGTATTCGCCGAAAATGATGCAATAAGGAGCCCCGCCGTGACTACTCTGAGGGTCAACCCTGCAAAATACTGTGGCACAATAGGGATGAGTTGACAACTCATGAAAAGTAAATAAAATCGTACAGGTAATCACATGCATGCACGATAAAGCGATAACTCCGAAATATGCAATCCGATGGCATAAGTATAACAGTATGGATATGCAACAAAATCATGATCAAGTACACCACCAGGGTACAACAACTACATGAAACAATGCATATCATCATAAATCCTGAGTGTGGGATAAAACATAATCCTAATCAATGAATCATCATCATAGAAATCCGGTGTCCATCAACGACACCCCAAATCCCAATATCTCAGGCACCGTTACTCTAATCGGCCCTCATATCCATCTCATCTCATAACTCCGAACGGTACTCCCACTGCTAGGCTTATCGTCATCCCCACAAAATCCTTTCTTGCCCCGGGTACCTTACCGGGCCCACCATGTACCCGCAGACGATTCATCCACTCTTTGAATCGGGTCTCGAAAACACGCTCAGAACCGAGAAAACTCATGGTGGACACGAAATACCATATCAAAGGGAAAACCGCCTTTTTAAATATTCCAAGTTTTCAAAAGGTACCTTACGGTTTCCCAAATCCACGAAACAGAAATCTCATGAAAACATCATATAAGATATATCGCTATAGCAATGTATGCATGATGCAAATCAGGATACGTATAAGTACGAAAGCAACGTCTAACTGTCAATAATGACTGCAATATAACATATATTTATTCATGGCATTTTCTATAGTGTGCGTGGCATGGCAATTACCAACGGTGTGTGTGGTATATAAATTAGTACTCGTGCAACATGAACCGTTAGTAATGGTGCAGTGTCCTATTAGTGATATATCAATGTACAGCAGGTAATAGGATGTACAAAATGGTACTCATGCATAAACACAAGATATAGGTAAGCATTTCACACAAGTTATATTATTGAATCTGGCCTTTGACGTTTGACGCCATAAAGGAAATTCCCCCGTAGATGTTAAATCTACTCACCGGACGATCTCGAGTTACATGTATCCGATCACCTCCTTCCCCTTCCTGGCTGCGTCCGACGTCCCCGCCTGTGATCCTAATATCACACAACACCAATACTCATGAAATTAGTAACTTTTCAAATCAAATACGGACACAACGCCAAATTAATGAATCGATTCCCGCAAGCTACCAAGTGCTGGCTTAGCGGGTTAACGTGTGCAACGATACCCTAACCAAACCTATGGCTGCAAGCTACACGAAACACTTAACGAAAGTCGAAAAATTCCATATCGCACGATATCGAAATGCTAGAGTTAGCTAAATAGCCCCAGATTTTTCCTACAGATAATATAGGAAAAAAAAAGTGTACCAAATATCCCAAGTAACCCACAGAAAGCTATCCATAAAAATTCAACATCCCAGGCCTCTGAAAAACCGACGGCGCCGGCCAGAAAAGGAATGTTGCCGGTCAAATGGTCGATTGGTGGGTTTGGGTTTCTAGGGTATCTTCAGGGCTCAAGCACTATACTACTACATTGTTAGATTTATTTGTAGATCTATGTAACAATAGCAGATTCAACTAAGGTTTAAAACTATACAAAAATACGATATTTAACACTAAACTATAACATTAAGGTATTAAACTGAAACTAATTAACACACAACTTCCTTAGAGCCTAACAAAGAGTTAAAGATCACTACCTCACCAAAACTTGGGAAAAACCCTAGATTTCCAAGCTCCAAGTCACCATAGAAGGATTAAGCATGATTTGTGAAGGGTTTAGCGGTGTTTGATGTTGGTTTAGCCTTGGGGAAAAGGTTTTCAAGTAATGAGTTTTCTTTTGTAAAGAAAAAGAAGAAGAAGGAAATGAGAAGGAGTGAGGATTGTGTGAAAAAGTGAGAGGGTGAGAGGGTGAGCGGGTGAGACTTGGCTTTTGAGAGCCATGCTCTCTCTCTCTCTCTCACTTCATTCAATGCTCTCCATGCTTTGTCCCTCCACACTCCATGCCTCATCATTTTCTTTCCTCTTTCTTTTCTCATTTTAAAAAGAAAAACCTTTAACTTAAAAATAAATATGTAACATGACATTAAACAAAAGGTTAAGTGTGCTATGCTAACAAAACATGGTTAACACATACTTAACCCTAGGTTAACATGCACATGTTTGTGCAAGTACAAAAATAATATAATAAAATATTAATTAATTATAATAAAATATGTGAAAACAATTATTGGTTAAATTTAGTAAAAACCCGCATAATATCGTTTAGTTAACTCTAATCGCGTTCTAACGTGTTACAGCCTGGGCATCTTGAAGTTATTCCATTCTAAGCGCTCGATGATGCCGAGGATAAAGTACATTCAGTGTACTTGATGGGGTTGATCTCAAAGAAACGGAGAGATAATCTCTTCGTCATCTTGCACCACTTCTTCAAATAGAAAGTGATAGTATCAGTGTATCAGAGAGTGGAGGACATCAGTGGTGACCCTGACGCTTGCATCCGAAAGAAGATGCACAAAAAGATGGTTGATGAGGCTGAACGTACATTGCTCAAGCTTTTTTTTGAGTTTGAGAATCCGTATCCAGGGTTTAGCGTTTTGCCATTGTAAATATTCTAATGATATTTGTTTCCTTTTTTTGTATCCTCCTTATCACCATTGTATAAATTTCTTTGATGTATGAATGACAAAGCTCCCCCTTTTCTTTACGCCAATGTTCATATGTGCCTCATGTGAGGTGTTGTTATATATATATATATATATATATATATATATATATATATATATATATATATATAAAACTAGCGCCGATGCTCACGTGTCATGCACGTAAGGCGCTGATTCGAATCAGTGCCGGCGCTTTGCGTGTCATGCACGTGGGGCACTGCTGATGGATTTAATCCTAAAAAGAATCAGCGCCGGTGCTCACGTGTCATGCACGTGAGGCGTTGCTAAGGGAATCGCTTCACCTTCTGGCTCTGATTTTCATGAGTCAACTCTTTCTTTTCCCATGCCCTTTTTGTCAGGTCTTGGAAATAATTCTACCATGCACAACATTTTCTGTGCCTAAATTTAACTGCTTCTATTTATATTCTGAAGCAATGATCTTCTTTTTCTTCACATGGAGAGAACCATTTTTAACAGACCAAGAATCATGGCTTGCAATCATTCTCATGCTCGTCGACAACCATGGGAGGTACTTATCGAGGGAATTGTTCTTCATTTTGCTGCATGATTAGTGAATCTCGTTCTCACAGATGACCAATATAACACGGTGATGTTTGAGCTCCTGGCTCGTAGGGGCTCTCCTCTTCCTATCGGCTCCATTTGGCTTCGGATGATCTTCTCATCTTTACTTGTTGACATCCCTCCTCATCCAGCGGAGATGAATCCGGCGATACTCGACGCAGCGGAAGACAAGATCGAGTGCTTTCATGAGGCACATCTGATTACCCAGCCTCTGAGGGATCGTTCTGTTCAGTTGTTAAGCCAGATACAGGCTCAGCGGGCCATCATGTCTGCCTTCGCTGATGGGCACGACGCTGACTGATGGGGAGTAACTCCTCGTGAAGATCGCCGCTTCGACATGATGGATAAGGCAGAGAGGGCTTTAGAAAATTTTATTCTTAGTTTTGTAACCCTTGTACTTTTGATCCCGTGTTCGGTGATCTGTTTGTTGTAGAATAAAGTACTTATTTAAATGTGCTTCTTTATTGTTGACTGTTGAATGTTTTTTCTCCAGTACATATCCATGTGGGCATCTTGCCTCTGCACATATACTACGTTGCTCACGGTGGTATACACATGAGTGAAGTAATGCATAGCATATGGCCAGTTTCGGGCTGGCATACACAATTTTTATTAGAATTTTAATCTGAGAAGATATCGAGCAGACACAAGCGTCGTCATCTATCGTTAACTCGGATCTCGATCCTTAAGAAATGTAGTTCTAAACCCTGAGGCCTATGATTTGCGCCTTTCTTTTTCTTAATGTCTTGATCTGGCGCAAAATAGTTTATGAACTCATTTTGGAGTTCGTAGTTTATTCACTCGTTTCGAAGTCTCTAGTTTATGCACTCATTTCGGAGTTTGTAGTTTATTCACTCATTTCGGAGTTTCTAGTTTATATACTCGTTTCGGAGTTTGTAGTTTATTCACTCGTTTCGGAGTCTCTAGTTTATGTATTCATTTTGGAGTTTGTAGTTTATTCACTCGTTTTGAAGTCTCTAGTTTATGTACTCATTTCGGAGTTTGTGGTTTATTCACTCGTTGCGGAGTTTCTAGTTTATGTATTCATTTCGGGGTTTGTAGTTTATTCACTCGTTTCAGAGTATCTTTAATTTACCTCTCTTGGGTTTACAGTCAAACTTGTCCTAACGTTATATGCAGATAACCCCCATTCTTTACGACAGGGGTCCGTTAGGTTTGTGGTACTAGGGTTTTAGTCCGTGGTACCGTCGCATTGGCTGATGTATTCCTTGATATGCAGTCTTTAAGTCGTTGTTCGAATAGCCCCACGACTGTCGTGTCTCTGATCCCTTCGGGGGCTGGACAAGATGTCTTCAAATAATCTCCTTAGGTTATATTACCGTCGGAAGAGTAAACGTTAGGAATTTTCCATGACGTTTTTTACTTGATGTTAGGCTCAATTTGGAGCCCCGATGAGTCATAACCACTCCGCTCTGGTGTTGGATGATCTTCGATGGTCTTTTAGGCTTTATATGAGTTGTCGTCGATACCCGAAGCTGGGAATATGCCGTCACTTCATTTTTGTTTTGACGATGCCGTGACGTTCCTTTGCTGAAGTAGGGTAGACATCTGTAGGACCTCTATGCTGTATCTAATGCAATTGAAACCCAGAGCTAGGAATATACCATTGCTCCAATTTTTTTGATAGTCGTGTCCGCATCCTGCTGAAATTAGAGGGAACGTCGCGATAGTCTTTAGGTTGTATATGTGTTGTCGAGACTTGGAATTAGGATTTTGCCATTACTCCATTTTTGCTCTGACCCTTGGGTCTTTTTTTTTTACGATGACGTTGCGTCTGCATCCTGCTGGAATGAGAAAGAATGTCGTGATAGTCTTTAGGTTGTATATGAACCGTCAAGACTTAGAGTTAGGATTTTGCCATCACTCTTCTTTTATTCGACCCTTAGGTCTTTTGTTGACGTCGCGTCTGCCTCCTGCTGGACTGAGAAGCACGTCGAGTCGATATTTAAGCTGTAGACCTGAAGCTAAGATTTTGCCATCACTTCACTTTTATTTGATTGTTGTGTCTGCCCCTGTTGAAATGATGAGGGGGACACAGAGATAGTCTCTAGGTTGTATATGAACCGTCAAGACTTGGTTCTCCTTTTGACGAAGCGTGGTGGGTGATAAGGTTCCCTTTTTTGTTTGTGCCCATGGATTGTAAACAAAGGTCGTTGTGGACCTACCTGCAGGGCAGATGAAATTTCATTTTATATATTTTTTTATTTCCGCGATGCTCTATCTTTTCAGCTTTTCATATCGCGAAAGTCGCGATTGCCCAACCATTTCGACTATTTTTCGCGGTGCCGAATCATTTCGGCTATTTTTATTTACTCGCTGCTTTTTATTGTGAGTTGCCCAAACATTTCGTATTTTTTTTATTTACTCGCTGCTTTTTATTACGAGTTGCCCAAACATTTCGGCTTTTTTTTATTTAATCGCAACTTTTTATTGCGAGTTGCCCAAACATTTTGGTTTTTTTATATGCATATTTTTTGTTCGCTGGTTTTTGTCATGAGTTGGGGACTTGGTCCTGGTATCCATTGTGGTATCAAAATCGCTTCAACTGGAATATTGCCAGGAGAAAATTATCATTTGCCATGAGAGGACTTGAAATTTGATACCTATTTAGGCATCAGTATCGCTACAACTGGGATATTGCCAGGAGCGAATCATCATTTGTCTTTGTTGATTTGGATAAAAATGGCTTAGCAAACAGGGTTAAGAGCCTGTCGGCTAAGGCTTTTCGACTTTATGAGTCGTAAGGGTCTCATAAAGGTATTTCTCCCTACAAGTCGTGAGGATCTTGTAGGTGTATTTTCTTCTTAGGAATCATGGAGATTCCTAAGTGATACCTTCTCTCGTAAGTCGTAAGGATCTTACAAGAGTTTTTTCTCCTTATAAGTCGAGAGGACTTACAAGTGTCGTTCACTATATGGGGACATTTCTTGTCATTAGTGGAACTTGGTGGGGGATATACTTATTTATGCCCGTAGATTGTATACATGGGTCGATATTGGATAGCTTGTAGGGCAATATTAGGGGAATATGACGGCTTAAGAACAGGTTTAGATCCCAGTAGCTGTAACAACCCCAAACTTTCTATACAACTTTCTGTACATTTTTTTTTTCAAAATTACAGAAAGGGGTATTTTTTCCTGAGCACAACTTAGAAGTTTGTTTTTCTTTTTAATAGCAAGAAAGAGCTTGTAGCTCATTGGTAAAAGCTTGCACTGCTGAACCAAAGTATCAGAGTTCAAATCTCATCCCCCATATTATTTTTAATATTGATTTCTTTTAAATTTTTAGAAGTCCAAGGATCTACACGTGCATAACTCGTAAAAACCCCACTACACACTAAAAACAAACTGGACCAGGGAGTAGCCCAAGAGACGACGAACCCATCCCGTTCGACCCCGGCCTGACTCGGCCCGAGTCGGCCGCCGCCGCCGGCCGGACTCGGTCGGACCGCCGAGTCCCCAAAACAAAAATCGTGTCTTTTCACCTCCCCATCATCCCTGTATAGTTTAATTCTCCTGCACATTTCCAGAGCTCTTTAAAATCCCATTAAACCCTATTTTTAATACAATTTAATACATTTTTTCTCACACCTCTTCACCTAACCCTAACCCTAGTTTTACCCTATAAATACAACCCATAAACACACTCCCTCACTCCAAAATTCTGATCAAAACTCTCGAGAAATCCATAGAAGTTTAGTGTACTTTTGGAGTTAGCAAAGAGGCGAAACTCCGACGATCTTCCGACGACGTTTCAAGGAGCAACCGGCGACGAAACGACGCACCGACGATTCCTCTCTCACCCTCTATCTCCTCTCCTTATTTTTAGCGAGTCAGTCCCAATTCCTTCTTCACTTTACTATTCTCAAAATCCGTATTTTTAAAACCTGACGGAAATCGGAGTTATCCGATCTCCGATTCGGTTTTTTCCTAAAAACTAACTTTTTCTTAAACAACAACCATACCAAACTCTATCATGTTGACTAGTAATCATTAACAAACAACTTGAACAAGTTTCATAACAAAATATTTCATTTTGTAACTTTTACAGCTCTTTTTCACTAAAATACTATGTAGTTTACTTTCTACATTAAAACATCATAAACCTTGCTATACCTTTAATTAGATCACAAGGTAATGACCTACCTCCTCACAACACTCATATGCAACATATCACAATACCTTTCGGGAACATAGAATATGGGAAAACGAAACCTTTCAAATAAATACCATTTACTAATAAAACTGTTTTCTAAAAGATTAAGTATTTTACAAATCTTTGCAAAGCGCCGCTATAACCCACTTTGGAGAACCCGACTGGGATGGTGCGGATTATCGCACATCCCTGGGCTTAGTAGTGCGAGATGCAGATCTCCGCAAGGAGCATTCGGTCTCGAAGATTTAAAATACGAATATCTTAAGAAAATGAGATTTCTAGAAATATAATATATATTAAAATTTATTTTTATATAAATATATATATATATATCATTAAAATATCTATTTTTATGGTAATATAAATATTCCAACTTTTTCTAAAATCACAAGAATCACTTTACAATAAAATACCAGGAATTCCATACAAGTTCAATATTACAATTAAATACCATGTATTATGAAAAATAGGCTTTAATAACTAGAAATGTCACAAATATAAAATCTACAACTATGAAAACTCTAAAGACGATAATTAAATACTTGAGGTGTATTTTGAAAATTATACAAAAGTATTTTTACATAAAACCCCCTCAAGTTCTATAAATTACCCTAAGGACCCTAGTAAATATAGGTTTAAGCGGGACCAATATCTTGAGCCTCAGGGAGCCGGAGAAGTGGGTGCTTGCCTATTTAAGGTAGACAACTTAACAACGGTGTTATCAACACGGTAATCGTGTTTGAAAAAGACAAAAATCCTGCCGCCCATGTGCAGCGGTTACCGATAACATCAAAACAATCAGGACTTCAATTTCTTTTCTAATTGTCTGACTCAAACTGAGTCTCATTAATAATCTGACTTGAATATGATTCAAGTACAATCTACAATATTACAATCCAACATAAATCCATGAATACCTATATTCAATCTATTCAAGCTATATTAACTGAACCGAACCATGGATATACTTCCATTTACATGATTCTCCAGTTACATCCATGATTCTCCAGTTACATCCATTTACTGATATCATGGTTTCGGCAAGTCATCCAATTATACAATCTTTATTACAAGACATTACAATTTACAATACAACTATACAATCAATGCTTCGCGGGGTTTAAGGGGTAGATTGATACGGAAGATGTTAGAAGTGGCACGAGACTGCAAAATTAAAACACCTAACCTGAATCCAATTGCCGTTGTGCCGGGTTGTATAACGGAGCCTTGTACTTCCATTTGCCCTAGTCTCTAGCATATAGGGACTCCTCTCGTATACACTGGCATTCTTCTGTACCAAGCTACAAACAACAGCGTTAACACTAAATACAACAATATACAATATAATACAACTTTAAAAGTTAACACTCTCTCTCTCTTTCTGTCTTTTCTACTTCTTCCGTATCTTTGGGACTTATCGAGCGATTGTTCACTGATGAAATTCCTTCTCTTTCTTCTTTGGAATGTTTTCAGGTGATCTGGACACCCAGGAGATCGAGCCTACTAGTGAGGACTTAGATCATCTTGCCTACGACCCAGAGTTCTAGCTTCATTGTACACATTTTTATTTCAGTACTTTTCATTTCTGGTATGCGACTGTTTAGGCATTGCTTTCTTTCATATGTATTTACTTTTCCATGCATTGTACAAAAGAATGTTAATAAATAAAGTTGTTGTTCAATTATATCTATTGTCTTTGTCTCTTGTGCATTTTCATTAATATTGTTTAGATACGCTTAGCGTATTTACTTCAGAGTAAATACGTAGCGGCTCGTCGCTCCCCCTTCGCCGTAAACTGGGAAGCGGGGCGTGACAGTAGTTTAAGACTTTTGAATCTTATGAGCCGTAAGGGTCTCATAGGAGGAATTCACCTTACGAGTCATGAGGATCTCGCAAGTGTACTTTCTCCTTAGGAATCATGGGGACTCCTAAGTGTGTTGCTCTTTTGTGAGTCGTAAAGATCTCACGCAGGTATTTTCTCCTTACAAAGTCGATAGGATCTTGCAAGTGCACATGAATTTTTTTATTTTACGATTTTGTGCTCTTTTCAGGTTTTCACAAACTCGCCGGCAGTCCTGCTGTTTTTACTCACGACGCCCTTTCGGGTTTTCATCTGTGCCCATTTTGCTTATGGACATACCGTCTTTTTTTAAGCGAAACTCTCGAAAGTTGCTTCGTCATAGGTGACCCACCTGTTTTCCGGTAGGATTTGGGGGTGGCTTCATCGCTAGAGTAGCCATGTAGCCAGTGGGACTTGAGTTGCAATCTTTCCTGCTAAGACTTCAATTGCAATATAGATCTCACGGGAATGTATCACCGTATTTGGGGCGATGCACTAGTTTAGGGACGTTCCGGTCCATTATCGCCATGTTTGAGGCGAATTTTTAGTTTAGGGGCTTTTCGGTCCATTGTCGCCATATTTGAGGTGAATTTCTAGTTTAGGGACATCTCGGTCCATTGTCGCCATATTTGAGGCGAAGTTCTAGTTTAGGGACATCTCGGTCCGTTGTTAGTTTATGGACATCTCGGTCCAATGTCGCCATATTTGAGGTGGATAATTAGTTTAAGGACTTCTCGGTCCGATGTCAGCATATTTGAGGTGGATAAGTTTAAGGACTTCTCGGTCCTATATCGCCATATTTGAGGTGGATAATTAGTTTAAGGACTTCTCGGTCCGATGTCACCATATTTGAGGCAGATAATTAGTTTAAGATAATTAGTTTAAGGACTTCTCGGTTCTGTGTCGCCATATTTGAGGCGGATAATTAGTTTAAGGACTTCTCGGTCCGATGTCGCCATATTTAGGACGACGGAGCTTTTTTGTATACTATTCTCAGAGTTCTGACTCAGGAAGATAGCGAGTGGACACGAGCGTCGTCATCTATCATTGACCTAAGCGTGACTTTTCAAGCGTAGTATTTTTTGAGGAATCGACCGTTTATTGGCCGGAAGGGTCTTTCGGCATGCATATCCATGAGCAGGTAAGCTCCACCTTGGTAGACTTTGTCTATGATGTACGGGCCTTCATGGTTCAGCTCGAATTTCCTTCGTTTTGCACGATTGGGGATCATAGGTCTTTTGACGACTAGCACTAGTTCGCCTTGGCAGAATGTTCTCGGCCTGGTCAGTTTTTCGTATGACCGGATCATCCTTGCCTTATAAGCCTCCAGATTTTGCTGTGCTATAAAGTGAGTTTCGTCAAGGGTATTGAGCTCCTCAAGCCGAAGATGAGCATTTTCTTCATCTGTCAGCTCGTATCGAACTGCTACTTGTAAAGAAGGGAGTTCTATTTCTAGGGGAAGCACTGCTTCCGTGCCGAATACCAACGTGTATGGTGTTGTATTCGTGGCCGTTTTGAACGCTTTTCGGTACGCCCAGAGAGCCTCGTGCAGCCTTTCATACCAGTCTTTTTTGTTTCTGGACACCGTCTTCTTTATAATCTTTGTCAAGATCTTGTTAAAAGCATCAGCTAGACCGTTGGCCTGATAGTTATAGACTGAAGTGTATCTCCAATCTATTTTATGTTATTGTGCGAAGCGGCTGATTTTATGACTTCTATAAGATGGGCCATTATCCGAGATAATTCGTCGCAGAGTGCCTAACCGATAGATGACATGTGTCCTGAAGAAATGGAGGATATTCTCCATCTTCACCTTCCTTAGAGGTACTGCTTCTGCCTACTTAGAGAAGTAATTAGTCGTTGCCAATATAAACCGATGTCCTTTGGACGATGTCGATTCAATAGGGCCAATTATATCGGTTCCCCAGATTTCGAACGGAAAGCTAGTCACTGTTGGGTGTAGCGGATTTAGATGTTGGTGGATGAAGTCCCCGTGGATTTGGCACGAGTGACACTGCTTCGCATATTCGAGGCAGTCCTGGATCATCTTGGGCCAATAGTAACCCATCATTTTTATCTTCGGCTTCATCTTTGGCCCAGCTTGATGAGAACCGCAGAGTCCATCGTGGGTTTCTTGGACGACTTTATTTGCTTCTTCTAGTCCCAGGAATCTTAGCCACAGACAGTCGAACGATCTCTTATATAAGGTATCATTGACAAAGGCGAAGGACAGAGCTCGTTTCATAAGCTGATGTTTAGACGGCGCATTTTTGGGCGTTCGTTGGGATTTGAAGTAGTCTATAAAGACTTCCCTTCAATCCTTGACATTTTCTTCGTTCTCTATTTGAAGGGCAACTTGTTCGGTTGTTTCTTTTCTTTCGGGTGGCTCTATCAGGTCTTCCAAAGATATTTCTGTTGGCGCGAGAATCCTGCGGCTTTGCACAATGATCTTTACGTCGTCGAGGTCTTCATCGTCCAGTTCTTTTAGCCAATTTGGCCAATGCGTCTGCCTTGCTGTTTTCTGCATGCTGTATACTCTCCAGAATGTAGGAGGGAATTTGTGTCAACAGTTGCTGCACTCTTTCGCTATACTTTATCAGCTCTGGCTTGCAGGTCTGATAGTCGCCATTT
Organism: Agapanthus africanus; assembly: GCA_030015575.1. Lineage (NCBI taxonomy): Eukaryota > Viridiplantae > Streptophyta > Magnoliopsida > Asparagales > Amaryllidaceae > Agapanthus > Agapanthus africanus. The sequence continues at coordinate 179,504,979 of JASDDO010000014.1, forward strand.
ACTTAGCTAACGATCAACTGGGAGTCTCCATATATGAGGAGGTCTTTGATTCCTATGTTGATAGAGATCTCGAGATCTGCTATCAAAGCTTCATATTCAGCTTCGTTGTTAGTCCTTGGCTCCGTTAAGGAGAGTGCGTAACGCAATATCCCTTCTTGCGGAGTCACGAAGATAAGACCCACCCCAGCTTTGATTATGGCGGTGTTTTGCTTTCGTTGCATCACGGAGGATGCTCCATCGAAGTAGAGTTCCCATTAGGAATCATTTTCTTCCTTCTCTCCTTTGATTGTGTCGAACGCATGTTCATCCGGCAAATCGCATTTTAAGGGGGTGTCAGCTGGTATCGGATGCTCCGCAAGAAAGTCGGCAATGGCCTGGCCTTTCACTGCTTTGAAAGGTCGATACATTATCGAGAACTCCATCAGGAGGAGGGCCCATTTGGCAAGCCTTCCTGTTAATATAACCCTTGACATTAGATATTTGAGAGGATCTACCTTTGATATTAGATGGACCTCGTGTACCAAGGCATAATGTCTGAGTTTCGTTATCGCGAAGATCAATTCCAGGCAATGCTTTTCGACAATGGAGTAGTTATTTTCTGCCCTCAGGAGAACTCAACTCAAATAGTACAGAGCTCTCTCCTTTCTCTGGTCATTCTCTTGTGCCCATAGCGTGCCTAGAGAACCTTCAAGGGCTCTCGTATATAGGATAAGGGGTTTTCCCTTAACCGGAGCGGTCAATACCGGCGGATTTTGCAGATATTGCTTGATTTTGTCTAGTGCATTTTCACATTTTTGATCCCAGACGAACGGGGTCCCTTCTTCATCAAATGACTGTAGTGATAGCATTTTTCGGAGAGGTTGGCTATGAACCACCGGATATATGTGAGCTTTTCTTGAAGAGATCGCAATTGTTTGAGAGTTCTTGGTGTGGGCATCTCCATAATCGCCTTGATCTTTGAGGGATCGATTTCGATACCCCGGTGCCGTATGATGAATCCTAAGAATTTGCCTGAGGAGACTCCAAACGCGTATTTTAGTGGATTCATCTTCAGATTATACTTCCGAAGACGTCGGAACACTATTTTTAGATGTTCCCAATGTTCCTTGTGAGATCTGCTCTTTACCATAAGGTCGTCAATGTAGCATTCAACGATCTCGTGTATGAGGTCATCGAAGATCTTCGTCATGGTCCATTGGTAGGTAGCGCCAGCGTTCTTTAAACCGAAGGGCATCACCTTATAGCAGAATATGCCCAGCGGGGTCCGGAAGGCGGTATGCTTTTGGTCTTTAGGGTGCATTTTTATTTGATTGTATCCTGAAGATCCATCCATGAAGGAGAAGACCTCATGGGTAGATATGTTATCGATCATTAGCTCGGTAACAGGTATTGAGAAATCATCTTTCGGGAAAGCTTTGTTAAGGTCCCGAAAGTCCACGCAGATGCGCACCGTCCTATTTTTCTTCATCACCGGAACAATGTTAGCGATCCAGTCGGGATATTGAACCTCTTGGATGAAACCAGAGTCGATTAGTTTTTTGAATTCAGCGTTGATACTCATCTCAAGTTCGAGCCGCATTCTTCTTAGCGCCTGTTTGACGGGCTTTATGTTCGGCGATATGGCCAGTTTATGTACTGCTACTTTTAGATCTAAACCTGGCATCTCGGAATAGTTCCATGCGAAGCAATCTTTATACTGCATGAGCACGTCCTTTAACGTGGCTACCTATTTTTCAGATAGTAGCTCACTGACGAATGTCAGCCTCGGATCATTTTCCGTCCCTAAGTCAATTTTCCTTAGGTTATCCGTCGTAGTGTGTATCCCATCTTCCAGCTCTTTTGGTGCTAGTGGAAACTCTGAGATCATCCCGTCCCCGTCTTCATTTGCGAAGCACATGTGGAGGTCATCTATAGTCTCGCGTCGTCCCTCTTTTGAGAGTGTTATCATATGGCAGGTACGAGTTCGCTTCCATTCCTGATGTTGAGCTAATCCCATCCTCATGGTATAGATACTCTTTGGTTCATACTTTTGCGGCAGGGTTACCCTCCAGCTGTTGGATAAAGCGAACCTGCTTTACTAATACTGGTCTTCTACCCAGCCTTTGAAGGTGAAGCAGTTTTCGAGGGGATGACCTATTGTTCGGTGGTAGGAGCAATAATCTGGATGATGGACCTCGTTTATTTGTTCGGGGTGCCGAGACTTCGAAAGCGTTATCATTTGGTGCGTCATGAAAAGGTTGAATATTTTTCTTGTCTTGTCTTGGCGGAAAGAGTATTCCTGACCCATTTTCTTTATAAAGGACGGGTTCCAATCGACCTTTTCTCGATTGCACGGCTTCTTGGATCCACTTTGTTGCATTCGAACGTTGTTTGCATTCTTTGCCCTGTCTTTTCCTCTATTTCGGGATTTTCCCCTTTCACGAGGACATACAGTGGGCCAGGGATGAAGAGCATTATAGTCTTCCTTCTCCGCAGATTGCTGATTGAGGCGCTGCGTCCTGGACTTTTCATAAATGGTCATTTCGCGACTGTAATCGTCTCGGCTTCTTTGACAAGCTTCTTTTATTACCTTGTCTATTTGGTCTTCGAGTGACGAACTTAACATTCTTAGAGCGGGATTTCGCTCTGCTTCAACGTCACGGCCATTCGGAAGAGCGTTTTCCCCTTCGCTGGAGCTGTTTATGACACGGCAGCTATGGAACTGCTCCCGTTTCTTGGACCGAACGTATCCGAGCCCAGTTGTCTCCATCTTCTCGTTAGGCATCTTTCGCTGAGTCCCAAGAATATCCTAAATCTTTTTGTAAAACTGGGCTTGCCGAACTGTTTTTTCGAAGGGTACACCTTGGCGTCTTAATAGCCTTTTCAATCTCTCCGTGTAGTATCTTGGCGGACGGATTGGTTGAAGCCTGTCGAGTGAAAAATCGGCACCATGCCAAGCTTCTTTTTCTACTTTGGTCTCCGTAGATTGGTAGAAGAGGATCGCTTTTTCACCCCTTCGCCTGGGAGGGACGTAGAAAGTCTGTAGTTCTTATACATTGTATGTATCGAGCGCATCAAGTTCCTTGTAATGCCGAGGCGGAGCCATTGTGATTTGCAAACTCTGATCTACTCCGGCGAGGGTTTGTACTGACTGGCGGATGGAGAACACTGCGTTGGCCTCGTCCTTAGAGTCGCTGCCAAAGACTAGAATAGGAGTAGATGATCCGGGCATATTGTTTTCTTTCTAGGGTTTCCCCGAGTAGACTATTTCTTCATCTTCCTCGGAGTCTCTCCCAAAGAATGGGATAATGGCGGCGGGCTTCTATTTATCCTCCGGCCTATGACACCTTTCCGTATCCTCGAAGTCTGGTAGGAAGTACTTTGCGTCTTCATATTTTCGGACCTCGTTTACGGAGAACGGATTTAGCTCCCCTGTGACGGTGTACTCTGAGCCATCCTTGAAATATTTCATACAATGATGTTGTGTAGAAAGGATGACGTTTTACTCATGTAACCAAGGCATGCCGAGCAAAGCGTTATAACAAGTCTTGGCATCAATGGCATGAAATTTGATGTCAGTGACGAGCAGCCCGAAGCGTAACGTTAATATTACGGAGCCAAGCGTCCGTGACGACTGTGAGTCAAACCCGGAGATGGTAATTTTGTCTCGGGCCAGGTGCTGAACGTTCATGCAAATCTCCTTCAGCACTCTTACGTTGAGAAGGTTGACGGAGGATCTGTTGTCGACAAGGATTTTCCCTATCTTGATATCGTGACAGTACCCGGTGACGTATAATGGGCGGTTATGTTCGCACGTACCGAGGAGGAGATCTTCATCGCTGAATGTAATGTCAGCCGTGTGGATCTCTGCCAGTTCATTTTTCATCTTTTCTTCCATGAGGAAAGCTTGGAAATGATATGGCTCTTGTAATGCCTTGATCAGAGAATCTCGTGCCTCTTTAGAAATGAGGAGAGCATCCAGTATGCTCAATTGTGTAACGTTTTGGAAATCGTTTTGGCGATTTTCCGTTTTTGGGGAAAAATAGTCGGTGTTTTCCGTAAAACCTAGAAGCGATCTTTTTGCAGTATAGAATTCACTGCACCTAGTTTAGCTAGGAATTTGCTAGTTTGCTGGTTTTTGTAAACCACTTGTAAATTTTGTGCATTTTAATAATTTTCCTTAATTAAAACATTATTTTAAGTTGTTAATTATGCACTTAAATTAGTGGTAATTACAATTTTGGTGGGGTTAATTACTAGTAAGGTTAATCTATGCTAATCTAATCACTAGATTTAAGTTTAATCCATCCATCCAAAATATCTAGATATTTGTTGATTTTGTAAATTAAAATAAATTATTAATGAAAAGATTAAGCGGTGGCATAAAGTTTTTTGTTTTATTAAGCTTTTATAATTGTTTTTAGCTTGAAACTTCCACACAATTCCATTTTTCCCAAGACTTGGCCGACCTCACCCCTTGCTGCCCCACTTTGTTCTTCACCCTATTTCAACTCATTCAAGCTCAAATAAATCATCAAAATTCATCAAATAATCCCACAAACTCATAAACAAATCAATACCCAATATTCTTCATCACTAATCAAGCTTGGATCTTCTTTAAAGTTAGTATTTTGGAGGCAAAATTTGAATTTCTAGTTGCTAATTTGTGTTCTTGAGGAGGTATAAATTCTAACCCTAATGCTTAGTTCTTGTTTTAGTACCTTAATCAAATTATTAGATGTTTAATTAAAGCTTGTATTTGCATGTTTAGAATTTCTAGAAAAGGGTTTTGATAATCAAGTTAGGGTTTTGTTTTGTGAAATGGTTAAGTGTGAAGTTTAGACAAAAGAAAACTTAACTTAGTTACAAGATTGTTAATTGATATTTTTCCTAATTGTCTAATTAGCTTAAGTGCAAACTAAACTTTATATAAATCCTATTTAAGTGAGATGAAAATTCTAGTAAGGGTTTGTATGGTTTAATCAAGTTTTATTGTGATGTTTGTGATTTCTACTTTTGGTAAAACTGGTAGTTTTGGGCTAAAATGTTTAAATGTTACTTACTAGATTTCGATAATGTTTAGGCGTGAGTTTCTATTGACGTTGCGATGTGATTTATATTAGATTCCACGTTTTATATTGTGTTGTGAATGCGCGATCGCTACGATCCACCAAGCCTAGCCTAGACCCCGATCCTAGACCCCGATCGTACCGATATCGTGCCGATATCGTGCGCGTTTTGTGCAGTGAGTGCACAGTGTGTTTATCTTGTGGGCGTTATCCTTGCGTTACGTGTCTTTGTGTAGCTTTTGCTCTTGAGTTGGTTTCGTAGTGTCGCTACGCATGTTAACCACTAGACGAACACTTGAGAGTATGTTTGGAGTTGGAGCGTCGGTTAAACGTAGTTTGTACGTGTTACTGGTCGATTGCTAATATACACTTGTTATTGTTGTTTTTGATCTTAGGGACGCAGGTGGGGACTTCGAGCGCTGCAAAGAAAGGAAAGCGAGTGGTTGGCTTTACTTAGCCCCAGGATCATCTGTGAGTAGATTTAACATCTACAGGGGAATCGCCCGTATGGCGTTATGCGTCTGGGCTATAGATTAAATGATATGACTTGGTTAGAAGTATACGGACATTGATTATGCATGTGTACCTTTGTTGCTTATCTCATTTCCTATTGTGTATGGATTTAGTATTAATGAGACACGACACCATTATTGACGGTTCATGTTGCACGAGCACTAATTGTATGCTACACCGACACCGTCGATAATTACCATGACACGTACAATACCTATACATATATGATATTGTGTTGGTTAGGGACATTGAGACATTATCCTTATATTCCTTTGTGCATATGAACCATAGCATACATGTATACTTGCATGCTTACACATATGCCTTGCGATGTACACATACTTACATGTACACCGACTTACCTTGCTAGGGTTACATATACCTATGTGGTATTGTTTTGTCATTGACGTGGAGTCATTGATTCTTATGCGTTGGCGCATATGATAGGTAGTATACCTTGCCATTCCTACATGCTACTTACCTATATACCAATATGGTATTGTACATTTAGTGACAGGTATATACACATATGAGATATAGCTACATGTACATCTTGCACACATACTTACACATATACCTTGAGTGTATTACATCATTTTTGATAGGTAGATACGCATATCTTGCTATACCAACATGGTTACGCATACCTGGCTATAGCTACATATTCACCTTTATATGATGTTGCATTGGATTTCGGAGAAATTAGGAACCGCATGATACACTTGATAACTTGTTGCAGTTAAATACCGAATTTTCCTTTATATGCTCATATTACTGTTTCATGTTGCATATATTATATTTCATAGATTTCACATTGATATATGGTTTTCATATGATGTTTCTGGATGTTTTACTCCTGCGTATATATATCAGTGGTATGGGACGCTGACATATATATGTATATATATTGTGTGTGTGTGTGTGTGTGTATTAGTAGTATGGGACGCTGTTATATATGTACACCTATTTAATATATATCATCATAATGATCTATGCAAATATTCTTATTCATTACTTGATGTTTTCTGGTTTTGAGGACCGTGGTAGTTTCATGAAATTATGGAATATTTGAAAAACCCGGTTTCTCTTGATATGATATTTCAGCGTCTTCCATGAGATTTCTCGGTTCTGAGATTTGTGATATATACCCGATGTGAGGAGTGGAGTGGGCCGTGTGCGGGTACATGGTGGAGCCCGGTATGGACCCCTCGACAAGAAGATCGCAGATGATGGCGATGAGCCTGGAAGGCTGGCAAGTACCTACCGGTGACAGTATTTGGACTCGGCGGTTATCGTGTGGATACCGACCGGAGTTATGTACGTATGGATACATGGAATTTTGAGGGTCGAAGCTGGGCAATCGGGTTTCCAGATAGCGTATGATACGTACCTATCAGGGCCAGTCGTGGTAACAGCACCTGATAGATCAGTATTTATGTGTCGATGCTAGACACTAGTATTCATGATGTTTTCGGGTGTCGGTGTTTGACACTCAGGTTTCATGAGACTTACAGGATGTTTTTTTATCCATACTCAGCATTTACTTGATATGCATTGCTTCATGTATTAGTTGTACCTGATATAGTACCTTTTATGACTGTTGTATATATATGGCCATTTATTGCTATTAGCTTGCATGTGATAGATTCGCGCAGTATGTGCATACTTGCGATTACCTGCATATGTTATTTACTATTCACGAGTTGGCAACTCACCCCCGTTGTGCCACAGTGTTTTGCAGGTAGTCCTTCAGGGCAGTCGCGGCAAGGCTTTCATCTATCGTATCATCTTTTGCAGCGGATACCACTACGGCTGACTGTGTGCAGTTTTGCTATAGGTGGGTTTTTTTGCGGTTATCCGATGATGCTCATTTGTATATTCATTGTATCTAGTACTCTCCATCTACCACTTTCATGTATTGACTTAGAGACGAGATGTGAGGACGATATTGTATATTTTTTTAGTGACTCGGGTTGTCTTTTATGCAGTTTTATTTATATCATCTTTTATTTCTTCGCTACGGCGTCGTATATCTGTTGTGGTGGTTGTTTACGCCTTTGGGCGTGGATTTTGCTCCCGTTGGGGATGCTTTACTTATATCTTTGTATGTACCCATTTTTGGGGCTATTTTTTACAAAGGAGGTGCTGCCAAAATTTTTAAGAAAGAAAATTTGGACTTTAAAGAATTTGTACTTGAGAATTTCAAAAGTTTTAACAATGTTCTTATCACTTACTACTTTTGATGGATTAGATTGCTGGGTTTTCGGCTTACTTGAATTGCGTTACGCATGTAGACGTTACGTAGTTTAAGGGCCGTCACGTGCTAAATTTCGGGTCGTGACAAAGTTGGTATCATAGCGCTAGGTTTTACCTTTCGGAGTGTAGGATGTATGATGGAGTAGGTAGCTTAAGCAGTGTAACGTGGTGTGTGTATGTCCGCGGCATACTTACGACACGGTACTTCGTCTAAAGTGACCTAAGTACTAATTGCTTGAAATTCCTTCCTTGATGATACATATCCTTGTGATTCGATTTCCGTGTTCCTATCGAATCCTATTTCCATTTTTAGTCTTATGTCGCCGATGACTATGAGGGCTCAGAAAAGTGCAGCAAGAGCCGAGGTCAGAGTTGACTCGTGTGGGACGAGAGTTGACCAGGACGGTACGCTCGCTGTACAGGAGAAAATTGATCCGCCTTCGATTGATCGTATCGCTAGGCTTGAGACGGATATGCAGGACTTGCGCCAGATGATGAGATCGTTGGTTGAGTCCAGTCGAGCGCAGCGATAAGAGGTCGTCACCCCTGTTACCCAATTATTCCTTGCGATCAGCACACAGCATTGTGCCACGTATACAGCACCAGTGGACGCAGCCCTATTAGATGAGGAGCGTCTTTCCGATACTTTGGGAGTTCGAGAACAGAGGAAGGCTCGTGCAGGTGTACCAGCCCAGAGACAGAGGCTTAGTCGCCATAACAGGCTTCGTGCACGTCAATCGCCATAAGATTGACGTTGCCTTCGACTCCCTAGCTCTTATCCCCAGGAGGGCAGCAGTACCATATGTTACCTTACCACCTTCACCTCAGGGAGAGTTGCCTGTTGCTCATGTTGTTGATCCGCGTCAGACTTATGTTCAGAGAGGTCGTGGTCGCGGAGGATTTGTTCCGAGTGTAAGGATGGTAGAGAAGGAGTTCACCCAGTTGCGGGTAGAGGGCAGGCACGAGCGTTTGCTTCTACTCATCGGGACGCGCGGGCGCCCAATGCAGAGTTTTCAGTTAATCTTATTCGTATGTTCTTCTGATGCACTTGTTTGTTTTATTCGGGATCTATGCACTCGTTTGTTCTACACACTTCATGCCGTGGTTGGGCCGAGAGTCGTGTTAGCTAGATTAGCCGTTTGTTGTGTTAACTTCTGTCAGCGATTCTTTAGTTGCGCGACACGTGTTTCAGTCGTGTGCCAATAGGATAGGAGATAGAGATTCGTCCATCGATTTGGTCTTTCTAGAGATGCTGAACTTGACGTTCTCCTAGGCATGGACTGGTTAGCTACGTGCTATGCGTCTGTGGACTACCGCGAGAAAACAGTCATGATTTGTTTTCTCGGGCGAGTCAGTTCTTGTTGTGCAGGGGGATAGTTGTGTCGCCTCTCACAGCTTGAATTCAGCCTTTTTCGCTAGTCGGCTTTTGAGGAGAGGATGTCGAGGATTCTTGGCTTCTATTCATGATACCGGAGCCACAATGGGTATGTTGGACCGGGTTTCTATCGTGCGAGAGTTTTCCGACGTTCCAGATGAGCCGGCGGAGCTTAGGGAGCTTAAGGATCAGCTGTAGAGTTGCTAGATAGGGGGACTTGTACGTCCGAGTGTTTCGCTTTGGGGAGCTCATATTCTGTTAGTCAAGGAGAAGGACGGCAGTTTGAGCTTGTGTATTGATTGATCGTCAATTGAACCAAGTTACGGTGCGGATAGGTATCCTTTACCTCGCATTGACGATTTCTTTGATCGGCTCCAGAGTGTGAGACATTTTCTAAGTTTGTTTGGGATCGGGTCATCATTGGTTGCGGGTTTGGAGTGATGACATTTCGAAGACTGTTTTTGTGCGCGCTATTGGCTTTATGAGTTTTGGTGGTGTCGTTGGACTCACCAATGCCCTAGCAGCATTCAGGGATGTGTTGAACCTTTTTTCTTCAGGCCGTTCCTCGACCAATTTATTGTTGTGTTATTGATGACATTCTGGTCTTTTCCAAGAGTCGTGAGGAACATGTGTAGCACTTGAGGATTTGCTTTGCAGATATTGGGAGAGCGCCAGCTGTTTCCTAGATTCTCGGAGTGTTCTTTCAGGCTTGATAGTGTTGACTTCCTAGGTCATGGGGTTACGGGAGATGGTATTCATATGGACCCGAGGAAGATCGTGGCCATACAGCTTTGCCCCAGACCTGTATCAATGACAGAGGTCCGCAGCTTTTTGGGCTTAGCCGGTTTTTACCGCCGTTTCGTACAGGATTTCTTGTGTATCGCTGCACCATTGACCGGACTGACCAATTAGGAAAGGGGTTCCTTTTTCTGTAGACTGAGGCATGCGTGCTGAGTTTTTCAGTGGTTGAAAACTTGGTTGACGACTGCACCAGATCTAACTTTGCCTTCTGGATTGGGCGACTTTGTTGTTTACTGTGATGTTTCGCGAGTGGGGCTCGATTGTGTACTGATGTGGCACTATAGAGTTATCGCTCATGCTTCCCGACAGTTGGAGGAAGTGCGAGCAGGATATCCCACTCATGATCTGGAGATGGCCGCGGTGGTCGTGCGTTGAAGATTGAGAGACACTACTTGTTCGGAGAGTCGTGTCAGATTTTCACGGACCACCAGAGCTTAATGTACATCTTCCTGCAGCGGGATCTGAGTTGAGACAGCGTCGTTGGATGGAGCTTGTAAAGGATTGTGATTGTGAGATCCTTTATTACCCGTGGCAAGACGATTGTGGTAGCTGATGCTTTGAGTCGTAGGCCCGAGAGTAGTTTGTTCCAGTTGTGCGCAGTTCAGAGACAGTCTTATACAGATTTACACTTCTTGTGCGATCGTTGAGCACAGTTTAAGTTCGCCTCTACTGAGGGGACAGCTTGCTCATGTCCGCGTCCGTCCACTTTTACTTAATCGGTTTCGTGAGGCACAGCCCGCCGATGCTCGTTTGTCTGAGATTCTGAGCATGTTCGGCAGGGTAAAGATTCGGAGTTCTTGATTTATGACCAGGGTATGCTACGTTTAGGGATGCGTTGTGTGTACCTGATATTGATAGGTAGTGACGCGAGGTCCTAGAGAAGGCACATCAGTCAGCTTTCTGTGTTCGTCCAAGTTCCACCATTATGTAACGTGACTTAAGAGTTAGTTACGGGTGGGCAAGGATGAGGAGTGAAGTTTCAAGTTTTGTTTCAAGGTGCTTGGCTTGTCAGCGAGCTAAGGTTGAGCATTTGAGGCCAGCTGGAGAGTTGCAACCTTTTTAACCGTTCCGGAGTGGGAATGGGAGCAGATCTCTACGAATTTCGTTGTGGTGTCTACCCAGGTCTAGTCAGGGTGTGACTCCATTTGGGTGATTGTTGTCCAGTTATGCTCAGTTTGCTCATTGTTCTTCGATAAGTTTATGCGTTTTCAAGGAGTTCCTTCATGCGTTGTATCTGATAGAGGCACCCAGTTCACTAGTCGTCTTAGGCAGAAGCTTCAGGAAGCCTTGGGTATTGGTTGAGCTTTAGCTCCGCTTTCCGTCCGTAGGCCGATAGTCAGATAGAGCGGACTATACAGACTCTGGAGAATATGCTTGTGCGCACGTACTAATTGTTTGTTGGCTGTTGGGATCGTCACTTTCCATTGATGGAATTCTCCTACGATAACGGTTATCAGGAGACGTTTCAGATGGCAACTTTCAAGCCTGTATGGTAGGTTGTGTCGATCGCCGGTCTGTTTTACTGACTCCGCAAGAGTAGGATTTCTGGACCCCAGCTAGTCATGAGACTGCGGTGAAGATCCAGTTGATTCAGGTCAGGATGAAAGCAGCCTGGTGCAGACAGAAGTCTTATGCCGACCGTAGTTGTCGCAGACTTGAGTTCGCAGTGGGAGATCATGTATTCCTACGGATTTTTCCGGTGAGTGGCGTGTTGAGTTTTAGGAAGCTTAGTCCCATATTATAGGTCCTTTTGAGATCCTTGAAGCGAGTTAGTACCGTTGCCTATAATTTGGCACTTCCGCCCAGATTTTTGAGTATTCATCCCGTATTCCTTGTGTCGATACTTCGCAAATACCTTCATAACCTTTCTCACTTAATTTAGCACCAGACCGTTTATTTGGACGCGATCTTTCATTCACCAGTAGCCGATGGTTTTAGTGGGTCGGCAGGTGGAGAAACTTCGGTCAAAGGTCTTGCCATCAGTGGAGGCTTTCTTTGACGTAGCCGTCTAGTGAGGAGATCACTATGGGAGGCTGCGAGCGAGATGCGGAGGGATTTGTTTTCCCTCATCTCTTCGAAGGTACGCGTAGATAAATTTTAAATTCGGGGACCGAATTTCTTTAAGGGGGGAAAATTGTAACGTTTTGGAAATCGTTTTGGCGATTTTTCGTTTTTGGGGAAAAATAGTCGGTGTTTTCCGTAAAACCTAGAAGCGATCTTTTTGCAGTATAGAATTCACTGCACCTAGTTTAGCTATGAATTTGCTAGTTTGCGGGTTTTTGTAAACCACTTGTAAATTTTGTGCATTTTAATAATTTTCCTTAATTAAAATATTATTTTAAGTTTTTAATTATGCACTTAAATTAGTGGTAATTACAATTTTGGTTTGGGTTAATTACTAGTAAGGTTAATCTATGCTAATCTAATCACTAGATTTAAGTTTAATCCATCCATCCAAAATATCTAGATATTTGTTGATTTTGTGAATTAAAATAAATTATTAATGAAAAGATTAAGAGGTGGCATAAAGGTTTTTGTTTTATTAAGCTTTTATAATTGTTTTTAGCTTGAAACTTCCACACAATTCCATTTTTCCCAAGACTTGGCTGACCTCACCCCTTGCTGCCCCACTTTGTTCTTCACCCCCATTTCAACTCATTCAAGCTCAAATAAATCATCAAAATTCATCAAATAATCCCACAAACTCATAGACAAATCAATACCCAATATTCTTCATCACTAATCAAGCTTGGATCTTCTTTAAAGTTAGCATTTTGGAGGCAAAATTTGGATTTCTAGTTGCTAATTTGTGTTCTTGAGGAGGTATAAATTCTAACCCTAATGCTTAGTTCTTATTTTAGTACCTTAATCAAATTATTAGATGTTTAATTAAAGCTTGTATTTGCGTGTTTAGAATTTCTAGAAAAGGGTTTTGATAATCAAGTTAGGGTTTTGTTTAGTGAAATGGTTAAGTGTGAAGTTTAGACAAAAGAAAACTTAACCTAGTTACAAGATTGTTAATTGATATTTTTCCTAATTGTTTAATTAGCTTAAGTGCAAACTAAACTTTATCTAAATCCTATTTAAGTGAGATGAAAATTCTAGTAAGGGTTTGTATGGTTTAATCAAGCTTTATTATGATGTTTGTGATTTCTAGTTTTGGTAAAACTGGTAGTTTTTGGCTAAAATGTTTAAATATTGCTTACTAGATTTCGGTAAAGTTTAGGCATGAGTTTCTATTGTTGCGATGTGATTTATATTAGATTCCACGTTTTATATTGTGTTGTGAATGCGCGATCGGTACGATCGGGGTCTAGGCTTGGTGGTTGCGTAGTTTTGCGTTCCTAGCTAGGGTTGTGCCGATATCGTGCGCGTTTTATGCAGTAAGTGCACAGTGTGTTTATCTTATGGGCGCTATCCTTGTGTTACGTGTCTTTGTGTAGCTTTTGCTCTTGAGTTGGTTTCATAGTGTCGCTACGCATGTTAGCCACTAGACGAACATTTGAGGGTATGTTTGGAGTTGGTGCGTCGGTTAAACGTAATTTGTACGTGTTACTGGTCGATTGCTAATATACACTTGTTATTGTTTTTTTTTATCTTAGGGATGCAGGCGGGGACTTCGGGCGCTGCAAAGAAGGGAAAGCGAGTGGTTGGCTTTACTTAGCCCCAGGATCATCTGTGAGTAGATTTAACATCTACAGGAGAATCGTCCGCATGGCGTTATGCGTTTGGGCTAGATTAAATGATATGACTTAGTTAGAAGTATACGGACATTGATTGTGCATGTGTACCTTTATTGCTTATCTCATTTCCTATTGTGTATGGATTTAATATTAATGAGACACGGCACCATTATTGACGGTTCATGTTGCACGAGCACTAATTGTATGCTACACCCACACTGTCGATAATTGCCATAACACGCACAATACCTATACATATATGATATTGTGTTGGTTAGGGACATTGAGACATGATCCTTATATTCCTTTGTGCATATGAACCATATCATACCTGTATACTTACATACTTACACATATGCCTTGCAATGCACACATACTTACATGTACACCGACTTACCTTGCTAGGGTTACATATACCTATGTGGTATTGTTTTGTCATTGACGTGGAGTCATTGATTCTTATGCGTTGGCGCATATGATAGGTAGTATACCTTGCCATTCCTACAAGCTAGTTACCTATATATCAATATGGTATTGTACATTTAGTGACAGGTATATACACATATGAGACACAGCTACATGTACATCTTGCATACATACTTACACATATACCTGGAGGGTATTACATCATTTTTGATAGGTAGATACGCATATCTTGCTATACCGACATGGTTACGTATACCTGGCTATAGCTACATGTTCACATTTATATGATGTTGCGTTGGATTTCGGAGAAATTAGGAACCGCGTGATACACTTGATAACTTATTGCAGTTAACTACCGGATTTTCCTTTATATGCTCATATTACTGTTTCATGTTGCATATATTATATTTCATAGATTTCGCATTGATTTATGGTTTTCATATGATGTTTCTGGATGTTTTACTCCTGCGTATATATATCAGTGGTATGGGACGCTGACATATATATGTATATATATTGTGTATATATATATCAGTAGTATGGGACGCTGTTATATATGTACACCTATTTAATATATATCATCATAATGATCTATGCAAATATTCTTATTCATTACTTGATGTTTTCTGATTTTGAGAACCGTGGTAGTTTCATGAAATTATGGATTATTTGAAAAACCCGGTTTCTCTTGATATGATATTTCAGCGTCCACCATGAGATTTCTCGGTTCTGAGATTTGTGATATATACCCGATGCGAGAAGTGGAGTGGGCCGTGTGCTGGTACATGGTGGAGCCCGGTATGGACCCCTCGGCAAGAAGATCACAGATGATGGCGATGAGCCCGGAAGGCTGGCAAGTACCTACCGGTGACAGTATTTGGACTCAGCGGTTATCGTGGGGATACCGACCGGAGTTATGTACGTATGGATACGTGGAATTTCGAGGGTCGAAGCTGGGCACTCGGGTTTCCAGATAGCGTATGATACGTACCTATCAGGGCCCGTCGTGGTGACAGCACCCGATAGATCAGTATTTTTGTGTCGATGCTAGACACTGGTATTCATGATGTTTTCGGGTGTCGGTGTTTGACACTCAGGTTTCATGAGACTTACAGGATGTGTTTTATCCATACTGAGCATTTACTTAATATGCATTACTTCATGTATTAGTTGTACCTGATAGAGTACCTTTCATGACTGTTGCATACATATGGCCATTTATTGCTATTAGCTTGCATGTGATAGATTCGCGCAGTACGTGTATACTTGCGATTACCTGCATATGTTATTTACTATTCACGAGTTGGCAACTCACCCCCGTTGTGCCACAGTGTTTTGCAGGTAGTCCCTCAAGGCAGTCGCGGCAGGGCTTTCATCTATCGTATCATCTTTTGCAGTGGATACCGCTACGGCTGACTGTGTGCAGTTTTGCTATAGGTGGGTTTTTTGCGGTTATCCGATGATGCTCATTTGTATATTCGTTGTATCTAGTACTCTCCATCTACTACTTTCATGTATTGACTTAGAGACGAGATGTGAGGACGATATTGTATATTTTTTTGGTGCCTCAGGTTGTCTTTTATGCAGTTTTATTTATATCGTCTTTTATTTCTTCGCTACGTCATCGTATATCTGTTGTGGTGGTTGTTTCCGCCTTTGGGCATGGATTTTGCTCCCGTTGGGGATGCTTTACTTATACTTTGTATGTACCCATTTTTGGGGTTAGTTTTTACAAAGAAAGTGCTGCCAAAATTTTTAAGAAAGAAAATTTGGACTCTAAAGAATTTGTACTTGAGAATTTCAAAAGTTTTAACAATGTTCTTATCATTTACTACTTTTGATGGTTTAGATTGCTGTGTTTTCGTCTTACTTGAATTGCGTTACGCCTGTAGACGTTATGTAGTTTAAGGACCGTCACGTGCCAAATTTCGGGTCGTGACAATGTAATACTCCAGGTATTATCCGGTATACCCATATATACCAGATAAGCATGGAGACCCACTGTAAAACAATGGGGAATCTTCGAAATACATTCCAAAAGAGGACATATCTGTACTATAAATGGAATGATACTGCTCTTCAATACAGAGGCGTCTTTTAAGTGAACTGACACTACAGGAGTTTGAGAACTCCGTAGTTAAGCGTGCTCAGGCCAGGGAAGTCCTGGGATGGGTGACCTCCTGGGACGTGGCCCCTGGTCGGGTCCAGTTCGCCCCGAAGGACAAAACCGTGCGGCTTCGGCCAGAGTGGACAATACTCTCTGTATCAGGGATGGGGCGTGACAGAATGGTATCAAAGCTGGTTCCTCAAATAGTTGGTTTGTGGTTCGAGGACGAACCATTGTTCTAAGTGGGGGAGAATGTAATACCCCAGGTATTATCTGGTATACCCATATATACCGGATAAGCATGGAGACCCACTGTAAAACAATGGGGAATCTTCGAAATACATTCCGAAAGAGGACAGATCTGTACTATAAATGGAATGATACCGCTCTTCAATACAGAGGCGTCTTTTAAGTGAACTGGCACTACAAGAGTTTGAGAACTCCGTAGTTAAGCGTGCTCGGGCCAGGGAAGTCCTGGGATGGGTGACCTCCTGGGAAGTGGCCCCTGGTCGGGTCCAGTTCGCCCCGAAGGACAAAACCGTGGAGCTTCGGCCAGAGCGGACAATACTCTCTGTATTGGGGGTGGGGCGTGACAAGTTGTGAGGGTATTTTTCTCAAATGTGCTAGGACATTGTAATCCAATTTGTTTTTCCTAGGCGGGTCCCTTGCTGCAAGATCTTTTGACAACTCCACCGTCGGGGGCAATTTTCTCAGGGATTTTTTCTTTCTCTTTATATTTTTTCTCGGCCTTTGTTTATAGGTCCGAGGTTCTTTTCAGGCAGCGTGCGGTTACGCAGTTGAATATTCTCACAGTTCTTCTCCTCCTCTTCTTTAAGAGAGGGGTATTTTGTCCTCAGAATCGCTCCCGAAAGTAAGAACTTAGGATTTTTCTACTTCCGAAATGGTATCAACCATATGACAGTTGCCAGGCGTTTTTTCATGCGCATCTATCGCACTATTTTGCCGTCGACGAGTTTCGCGCTTCATCCTCTTGAAGTGTTTTTTATGGGCAACGTATCCTTGCCACCACTTCTTGAAGGCACTGCATTCTTCGGTGGGGTGGATAACCCTCCGATGATACAGGCAGTAGTTTGGATGTGAATCCTCTCCGTCGAGGTATATGACCCCGGGAGTGTTTCCTACAAGAGGTGGCGGCTTCATTCCTATTGATAAGGCTTTGGCGAACTGCTTCTCTGCCTTGATCCTGCTCTTATTTTTCGCAGGTATGATTTGGTTTGGTTGGAGTACTTTATGACTCCTCCTTACCACAGCTTCTTCATCCTGACACTGACGCTTAGCCTTTTCGTATATGGTCGTTTCGTGTTCTCGGTCAGATTTTCTTTTTCGAAAGGCTTCATTTAACAGCCTATCGATCGGGTCTTCTGGCAATTCTGGGGATTTTAGTGCCGATCTTGCCCCCCCCGGTTCCTCTGTGTTGTTTTCTGACGCCGAGAGAGTTTCTTCATCATTTAACAAAGAATGGAAGACCATATAGCAACTTGCTACATAGTCTTCGGTTTCTTCCGATGAGTCATTTTCCTCATCGTTGTCACTATCTTTATTCTCAAGAATATGCTTGAGGAATTCTTTGAGCGTGACTGGTTTCCGTGCCTTCTGGTTGTACTCCTCCAGCACGTCAATATACTTTTGTAGGTCTGTGTGCTTGTCGTCATACTCGGCAGGCTGCACAGGCTTCTTGGTCTTCTTCTTTTTCTTTGAAGACTTCGGAGTCTTGACTTGGGGATTTTGCATTTTGTCAACGACTTTCGGTACAGGACAGGGTTTCAGCATCCCTTCGATGATTTCGGGTTCAAGTGGGCTTTTCCACCTGACGGCTGGACATGCCTGTAGATCTTTCAGCATTCTTTTGGTTTTAGCTGAAAGAACGACTTCCTATGGAGTTTCTTCTAAGAGCGAGCATGATGCCCCCGGTGCATCCACCTTTTCGGGAGTGTGCTTCTGTGGTGGGTTTACCCTCCAATTGTCAAACAGCGTGAATTTCTCCTGTTGATACCGGTCTTCAACCCAGTTCTTGAAGATGTAGTAATCCTCAATTAGGCGGCTCACCATTCTGTGATAGGAGTAGTGGTTGGGGTTATTGATGTCGCAGGGTTGTGGTGGACGTCGTAGGTCTGGCAATGTGATGAGTTTGTTATGCATTGCCAACTCAAATAGTCTCCTCCTTTTATCACGGGGAAATGAATAAGCTTGTCCTGGTCTTTCCTCCAAGGACGGGCACGAACGCGCGTTGTTTTGGCGAGCAGCTGGTTTTGGGCCACTCGGTTGTTGTTGCGTCTTGTCAACGAAAGCCGCTTTCCCTTTATCCTTGTTATTTCGAGGGTCCTTATTTAAGGAGGAAGGCCCGTGGCCCATCTGGTCCATTTAGGCCAGCTTATCGATCAGAGCCTAGAAGGTCGTCAGTTTGAAGAATGTCATGAACTGGGACACCGTCGTTTGAGGATCAAGGGTCTCGATGAACATGCCCACGGCGGGGGATTCTTCGATGCGCTATTTGCACTTAGACCATAGGTTCCGCCACCGGATCGCGTATTGGACCCAAGTTTCTCCTGGCCTTACCCTGGCATTGATTAATGTCATGATCGGGGTACGCTCGCTTGCGCCGGCGAACTGCTGTGTGAACAGCAGTTCCATCTCTGTGAATGTCTTTACGGATTCATTTGGGAGCTCCGAGTACCATTCAAAGGCCGTTTTTGACAGACTGCAAACGAACTAGCGAAGCAACAGTTTATCGTCGCCTTCAGTGTTGCCGCACAGAGCTCTGAACTGCGCGACGTGCTGATTTTGATTGCATGTCCCTTTGTATACATGGAACTTGGGGATCATATATCCTGATGGGTACTTGATTTTGTCATACCATCCTGGATACGATCGCCCAGTTCTGACGATTTGGCCAGCCGCTTCATTTGCTTGATGAGCTCTTATTTGTTGAGCTATATAATCATCAAGAGCAGCCTTCGAGATCGTTTCCTCCTTGGTTGTTGATAAAGCCGGAAAAGGGTTTGATGTTCCCCTCTTTCATCATCGACGATTATCGGCGGATCTTTGGCTGGGGGTTCTGGTTGGATCATCATTCTAACCATATCTTGGAACAAGAGCACCATCTGCTTCATGTTAGCAGCTTGTTCGGCGGCTTCTTTATCTTTTCTTTCAAGCACCCTTCGCATGAACTCTGTTTCGGTCTCCTACTCCCGGCGCTCTTCGGCTGTTGTGTCCGGACTTTCTTTTTGTCCGGTAAGTGCTGCCATTTTAGTCAGCATTTCCTGGAGCTTTTGTTGTTGCTCATGAGCCTTTGTCAGCGACCGAGTTTGCGGTCGGTGACCCACCGAAGCACGGCTTTCTTCTTTCCCGGAAGCCATGTGGACCGTATGCACGACCGTGCCCCCAGACTTAGGGCGTTTGGGTCCATCACCTTTGGAACTTGCCGCAGGCGGTGGGATTTTCTCCGGCCTCATCCTTTTGTGGGAGGTCAAAGTTGAAAGAGCCATTGTAACAGGCACCTGTGTAGAGGAAGTCCCTCGCTGTATGACAGAGGGATGGTCTTTCTCTTGCCGAGCCTTCGATTTCTTCGGTCGATGAGAGTGGTCTTTGTTGATCATAGAGTCCTGGACTTTCCACCAGACTCTATGAATTTGGGAGGAGAGTCGTTGATGAGGGCACTCCGGTTTTGCCTGAACAATGATCTCTGCAGGTGGGGGCGATTTCTTTAGCACCGTCGTTGGAGACTTCTTGCATACCCTCCTAAGTAGATCAAAGATATTCCCAATCGGAACAGCAGTGTCAACTTCCACCATTGGAGCTGGTGGGGTAAGTCCAGAGGGGGAGTTGCCCCCAGCTTTTCTCACTCGGCGCCGGTGGCGACGTCGAGCGTGTCTTGCAGAAGGGACCGCCTCGGCTTTGGAAGCGGCTTCTTCATGCCCCGGCTTTGCTAAGGGGCCGCTATTGGTGTCAGCCTGTTGAAGACCGACGTCCTGATTGGAGTTTGGGGAGGAACGACCAATTTTTCAAAGACCGATCTTCTGATGGGGGAAGCGCTTTTGACGGCTTCGCCCGTAGCAGGAGATGGGAGGGCTATCCATTTTGGGGCAGCCCCTTCAGGTATCACGAGCCTCTTTACAGGCCCGTTTAGGTTCTTGCCCATCCTATTGAAGACTGAGATGTCAGCTTTAGACAGCCCATTGAGAGGGGCCGTTATGGTCGCCAGTCGATTGAAAACCGACCTCTTGGGAGCTTCCTATTGCGGCGCTGAGGCGCCGAAACTCACTGGTGGGAACATGGTCCCGAAGAATAGTCCAGTAATGGCTTGTGTTACTTTCCCCACTGGCATTGAAAATATAGAGGCCATGTTGGACCTGTAGGTCACTCTTCCTATTGGAGTAGGGCGAGAGTTGCTTTTGAAAGAGGTGCAGCTGGAAGCCATCGATTTTTTCTGCACAGGAGCAAGACACTAAATTTTAGTACCTTGAATCCAAGGGCAACCAGAGTGAACCGCGATTTTGTTCGTGAAACCCGACACACGAAGTGTGGAGTGGAAAGAGGAAAATGTCCCACCGGGCATGCTAGAATCTGTTCACCGCCGGAAGACAGAGATGAACTGGGATGGATCGTCTTGCCTGAATCTGGGGGCAGATGCTATTTGGATTTATCCATCCACCTCTCCGAAGATACCAAGTTAATTTATAACACCATATATCGGAGGTTTGGACAGACATGGCCGTTGTAGCAGACTTTATCAGATTCCCCCTCATTTTATGAAGGGTTTTTTATTGTGGGGATGCTCTTCCCTGCAGATGCAAGCCCCTGCAGCTAATTACGTTACCGTATTGCGATAACCACTTTCTCCTGCTCCGGCAGTTCACTTCGTATCGTGTGTGTTTTTGTTTGTTTAGGTTGCCCATGGATTGTATACGGAGACTAGTTTATGTCGTCGCCCGTAAGGTGCGGATTAGTCCAAATCCGTATATTTTAGATTTGGGCTTGGGTCAAGGATTTGCTTGACGGGATTTTGAACCCAGGTTGTATATTCTTTTGGTTCAAAAATATTTTGTTTTATTTAAGGACCGTTAATCTATTTTGAAATTAAGGTCAACTTAAATATATATAAGTGATCATTTGGGCTCAGTTTGTTTTACTAAGGATACGTTAGTCTTATTTGAGACTAAGATCAACTTAACAATGTTTTTAGGATCATTTTTACTTAAGATCCAGCAAAAGAGCATTTGGGCTCAGCTACAAGAAAACTTCAGAGACTTAGTCAATTTGGGCTTAGTCTACTTATTCCTTTTCTTTTTCATTCAAAAGTACTTAGCACTTATTTGGGCTCTATTTGTTCAGCCCTTTTCTTTTTATGTAAAAATACTAAGCACTTATTTGAGCTCTGATACTCACATATATGTCATGTGAAGTATTCAGTCAAGGGCGCTGCCCAATGAAGGTTGAACACTTTAGTCCTTTTCACTAAATGTGAAGTGCCGAGCACTTCCTACGGCGTCCACGTAAGGTGCATGTGCGGCGCTGGGCGCTGCCCAATTAGTGTTAAGCACTCAGCCGTTTTGGCTGTATATGGAGTGCTAAGCACTTTTTATGTGGCGCCCACGTGAGGCGCTGGATGCTGCCCAATCAGTGCTAAGCACTCAGCCTCCGTTTTAGCTGTATGTGGTGTGCTAAGAACTTTATTCAGCGCCCACGTGTGTTTCACGTGAGGCGTTGACCTTCTGTTTTGAGCGCCTGCGTGTTTTTAACGTGAGGCGCTAGGCGCTGTTAAAAGGGCGTCCATATGGGAAGCACGTGAGGTGCTAGTTTTTTTATATGGAGATTTAATCTCTGTTGATGTCTTCAGAGAGGTTAAACTTCTATCAATGGTGTTTTGACCATTAACGCTCACCAAAATCACTATATTTTGAGAATTTCGGGTTGAGTTTTAAGAAAACTAAGTTCTTGATTTGAAGGAACCGAGTTCTTAGAGTATTATGGACTCCATTTTCTTCCTTTTTAAATTTGTTCTTCCCTAGAACTTTGATTCTCAAGAACAATATCTTCCCGATGAGAATTAAATTCTCAATTTGTGGGAGACTTGTCTTGTGGATCTCAGATCAAGAGAAAGAACTAAGTTCTTTTTAAAAGGGTTAAACCCTTAGATGTGACATTATAGGTAATAGAGATATTTTGATCTCTTTTCTTTACCTAAGATTTTGAGAAAGAAGATCTTTTTCTTTGAGAATTGGATTCTCTGTTCTTTCTATCTGTGGTCTCTTCTTCTCTCTATGAGGTGTGGGGTCTCTCTCCTTCTTGTGAGACTTGAAGTCTCGAGTCCTTTATATAGCAGAGGCAGATTGTTAATTAGTTTTGAGAAAATCTCTCATTGAGAGATTCCAATTGATTTAATTGGTCTCAAAATTGATTTGGGGAATTTTACCCACCGTTGGATTTTTGATCCAAGGACTTCTGTTTTACAGATATGTTGTTCTTGTTTTTAACAAGATTGGGGAAATATTCTCCCATATACTTAATTTATTCTGTCAAGTGGTGATTTTTAATCACCATTGGATTTTTAATCCAAGGGTTCTTTGTTTTACAGAGAGCAATCTTTTTTTTGTTTAGAAAGATTGAGAGAATATATTCCCAAAATAGAATTTTATTCTATTATTGGATCATTGATCCAACCGAGAGTATCTTTTTTATTTAGAAAGATTTGGGAGATATTTTCTCCTAATAGAATTTGATTCTATATTTTGATGACTTATCATCTCCGTTGGATTTTTGATCCAACGGCTTTGCTTAACAGAGAGTATCGTAGAATTTAATTCTATTTGGGTGTCGACGCTCACGTGTTGTGCACGTGGACGCCACTTAAGAATTTAATTCTTAAAATGGATATTCCTGTACTTTGCACATTGGCGCCTGCGTGATGAGCACGTGTGGCGCCATATAAGAGTCTTACTCTTATGTAATAAATTCCTTTGTGCTTTGCATACTGGCGCCCGTATAAGGAGTGTGTGAGGCGCCACCATAGGATTCAATCCCATAATATTGGCTCTGGCGCTGGCGCCCTCATGGAAAGCACGTGAGGCGCTGCCTCATTAAATTCCAACAGAGCTTTGCTCTTTTATTAGGTTTAATATTAGGGGAACAAACACATGTTCCTCCTATGATTGTATTGTTTAAACATACGTGCAACCTGCATGTGCGCATATGAATCGGCATGCTTTCGATGCTATTTCCATCCAAGTATGCATGTATTTGTAAGTGAGCTCTCAAACGAGTGTAAAAAAATGCTCTTCCCACTACCTTGCTCACAGAGATATATGTGTGAGTGAAATATTGTAGAGTAATGCATAGCATGCGGCTGGTTTCAGGCTGGCATATCGTACACAACTTTTTTAGAATTTCGATTTGAAAAGATAGAGAGCGGACACAAGCGTCGTCATCTATCATTGATTCAGATCTCAATGAATTGCACCTTTCCGTTTCTTGATATCTTGATCTGGCGCGAAATAGTTTATGTACTCATTTCTGAGTCTGTAATTTATTTACTCATTTCAGAGTTTGTAGTTTATTCACTCATTTTGGAGTCTCTAATTTATGTACTCATTTCGAAGTTTGTAGTTTATTCACTTATTTCGGAGTCTCTAGTTTATGTACTCATTTCGGAGTTCGGAGTTTATATACTCATTTCGGAGTTTTTAGTTTACCTCCCTTGGGTTTACAGGCAAACTTGTCATAACGTTGTATGTAGATAACCCCCATTCTTTTATGACAGAAGTCTGTTAGGTTTTGTGGTACTAAGGTTTTATTCCGTGGTACCGTCGCGTTGGCTAATATATACCTCGATATGCAGTCTTTAAGCCGCTGTTCGAGTAGCCCCGTGACTGTCGTGTCTCTGATCCCTTCGGGGACTGGACAAGACGTTTTCAAGTAATCTCCTTAGGTCATATTACCGTCAGAAGAGCAAGCGTTAGGTATTTGCCGTGGGGCTTTTTACTTGATCTTAGGCTCAATTTGGAGCCCCAATGAGTCATAACCGCACCCTTCTAGGGTGGGATGATCTCCAACGGTCTTTAGACTTTGTATATACAGCCGTCAAGACCTGAAGCTAGGAATATGCAGTCACTTCGTATTTGCATTGACGATGTCGTCCCAATTCTTTGCTGAAGTAGGGTAGACATCTGTAGGACCGCTATGCTGTATGTATTGCAATTGAAGTCCGGAGCTAGGAATATGCCATTGCTCCAATTTTCATTTGATAGTTGTGTCCGCATCCTGCTGAAGTGAAAGAGAACGTCGAGATAGTCTCTAGGCTGTATATGTACCGTCGAGACTTAAAGCTAGGATTTTATCATTACTCCATTTTTGCTTTGACCCTTGGGTCCCTTTTTTTATGATGGCGTTGCGTCTGCATCCTGCCGGAATGAGAAGGAACGCCGGGATAGTCTCTAGTTTGTATATGAACTGTTAAGACTTGGAGCTCCTTTTGACGAAGCGTGATAGGAAAATATGGTTCCCTTTCTTTTATTTGTGCTCATGGATCGTATACAAGAGTCAATATGGACATACAGGGCAGAAAAGTTTTCATTTTCATTATTTTATTTTTCCACGATACTCTATCATTTCAGCTTTTTATATCGCGAAAGTCGCGATTGCCCAATCAATTCGGCTATTTTTTGCGGTGCCCAATCATTTCGGCTATTTTTTTTATATTTTTACTCGCTGCTTTTTATTGCGAGTTACCCAAACATTTCGGCTATTTTTTTCTTTTTTGGGGATTTGAAATCTGATACCAGTCTTGGTATCAGTATCGCTACCACTGGAATATTGCTAGGAGCGAATTATCATTTGACGTGAGAGGACTTGAAATTTGATACCTATTTAGGTATCAATATCGCTACAACTGGGATACTATCAGGAGCGACTCATCATTTGTCTTTGTTGATTTGAACAAAGGTGGCTTAGCAAAGAGGGTTAGGATTATGTTGACTAAGGCTTTTGATTTTATGAGCCGTAGCGGTCTCATAAAGGTATTTTTCCCTACGAGTCATGAGGATCTCATAGGTATGTTTTCTCCTCGGGAATTGTGGGGATTCCTAAGGGATACTTTTCCTTGTAAGTCGTAAGGATGTTACAAGAGTGTTTTCTCCTTATAAGTCGAGAAGACTTACAAGTGTCGTTCACCACATGGGGATATTTCTTGCCATTGGTGGAACTTGATGGGGAATTGTTTATTTAAGCCTGTGAATTGTATACAAGAGTCAATATTGGACTACGTGTAGGGAAACTTGGGGAATATGACGCCTTAAAAACAGGTTTAGATCCCTGTAACCTAAGACTTTTGAATTCTATGAGCCGTGAGAGCCTCATAGAGGGGATTCTCCTTACGAGTCGTGAAGATTTTTCAAGTGTAATTTCTTCTTAAGAATCGTATGGATTCCTAAGTGTGTTATTCTTTTGTGAGTCGTAAGGATCTCACGCAGGTTTTTTTCTAACGAGATCGCGCCCTCTCGGGTTTTCATTAGCTCGCTGGCGGTCCTGTTGTTTTTAATCACGGCGTCCTTACAGGTTTTCATCCATGCCCATTTCTCTTGTGGACATACCTTTTTTTAGGCGACCCGTAAGGTAACAAACCATTAACTGTAGTCCCCGGTCTCCTTCAAAGGACTACCATGTGGGATCTGGGAGAGTTATGAATCGTTTACGCCCGTGGATTGTATACGGTAATCAATATGAGGATTCACCATAGGGCTAAACGTGTCGATTTAAGAACATGACGGTCCTTTATCGCCGTATTTTGGGATGAAATGCTAATTTAAGAACGTTCCGGTCCAACATTCCCGTTTTGGTGGCGAATGTTAGTTTAAGGATATTTCGATCGAGTATTAGTTTAAGGACGTTTCGGTCCAGTATTAGTTTAAGAACGTTTCGGTCCAATATCGCTGTATTTCGGGGAGACGCATTAGTTCAGGGACGTTTCGGTCCAATATCGCCGTATTTCGGGGCGACAAAGTTTTTTGGATACTACTCTCAGGGTTCTGACTCAAGAAGATAGCGAGCGGACATAAGCGTCGTCATCTACCATTGACCTAAGTCATGACTCGTCAAGCATAATATTTTTTTAGGAATCGGTCGTTTATTAGCCGGAAGGTTCTTTCGCCATGCATATCCATGAGCAGGTAGGTTCTATCTTGGTAGACTTTCTCTATGATGTACGGGCCTTCATAGTTCATGTCGAACTTCCCCCGTTTTGCACGATTATGGATCATTGGTCTTTTGACGACTGGCACGAGTTCGTTTTGGTGGAATGTTCTCGGCCTGGTCAGTTTTTCGTATGACCGTGCCATCCTTGTCTTATAATCCTCCAGATTTTTCTATGCTATAAGGCGAGTTTCGTCGAGGGCGTCGAGCTCCTCAAGCCTAAGATGATCATTTTCTTCATCTGTCAGCTCATATCGAACCGCTACTCATAGAGAGGGGGTTCTATTTCCAATGGGAGCACTGCTTCCGTGCCGAACACCAATGCTTATGGTGTTGTATTCATGGCCGTCTTGAACGTTGTTCAGTACACTCAGAGAGTTTCATGCAGCCTTTCGTGCCAATCTTTTTTGTTTCTAGACACCGTCTTTTTTATAATCTATGTAGGTCTTGTTGAAAGCTTCAGCTAGACCGTTGGCCCGAGTATTATAGACTGAAGAGTATCTCCAATCTATTTTATGCTGCTGTGCGAAGCGGCTTATTTTATGGCTTCTGTAACCTGGCCCATTATCTGAGATTATCCGTCGCAGAGTTCCAAACCAATAGATGACATTGGTTCTGAAGAAGTGGAGGATATTCTCTGTCTTCACCGTTGGGATTTCCTAACGCCCTGGCCATCTACCGCGGTCGTTGCGGAACAAAAAAAATTTAGTGTTTAAAAATCCGGCTCTAGAAAACCCGTCCTAGAATCTAACCATAAACCGAAACTAACTAACTAAAAAGATCTTAACTGCTATGATAGAATTATTTTACCAAAAGATCCGTGTCCTTCGGTCTTCTATCTTCTTCCTTTGCTCCTTGAGATCTCTTTGATCGAGCTTGACCGCCGGTCTTCCTCCATCGAAGATGATCCACGCGGGGATGTAGTTCATGGCTCTAGCTCCACACTAAAAGTCTAGTGGAGCAACTAGAGACTCTAGGTTGCTAATCTAAAGTGTCTAGAATGTAGTGAGTGGTTCTTAGTGTATATCTATCTCACTTCCTCTCTTGATTCTCAACACATGAGATTGTAGAGAGGAAGATCAAGAAGAAGGGGGAGGAGCTCAAGAAAGGATAGTGAGGAGAGAGAAGCAAAATGGTGAGAATGAATTCTTCCATGAAAGAGAAAAACATGAACCATGGTTTTGTATAAAACATTTTTCCAATATTAAAACACAACCATGCTTGAATAGTTTGCACAAATGAATATTCAATTCATTTGCCAACACTATTGAAGCATGGTTCTCACCATACTCACATCACTACCTTTACACCTCATTTTTCATTTAAAAATAAATGGATAAATCTAAAATGAGGTGTCCACCTTCTAGAATGATTTCCGTATAAATACGGGATACACTCTACTGTATATACATACCCGTATTCGTATCAAAATGCGAATACCCAAAGAAATAGAATAACACAAAGAATATAATACTAGAATATACATATCGAAATATATATACGTAAATTATTAAATCAATACCTGTTAATAATCTGGCTCAATCCCAAGCCGGCTAGTATTATCAACCGTCCGATCGAAAGTCCGGGTAACTAGCACAATCATTTGATCGGAACCCTATGTGTATCCCGATCGAAAGTTCGGGTAACTAGTACAATCATTCGATCGGAACTCTGCATGTATCAAAATACGGCTACTACATTATTTTGCCTGAACCAGTGAAACCCTCTGTGTGGGACTCTAAAGACTCGACAGTAACCACAAGCCCGTCAGCCGCACTAGCTGTACGTAACGGCTACCCGGGTACCTGTCGAAAAGAAAGGCCGACGAGAAAACTCATCCGGATCCCTACTGAGCCTATCTGTGACAATCTCCGTACAGTCCGGTCTCTTCATCTGAGAGTATCGCATACCGAGTCTAGGGTGTGGTAAACGCCAGACCCTAATAACCCGATAATTCGTGTTCATATGGCTCAGGACCAATTCAGGAAACTACTGATCTAGCTATCAATAAATCCCAACTGCCTTGGCCAAGTCTTATGGTGCTGGCCAATCGAACACAATGCGATATCGACTCTCTATACCGGGAGAGACGAATCCCCAAGAATTGCTCACTGCCTCCATGTGGTTCGGGACTGTACCCAACTAAAACCTGTTTGCACGACTCAGTAGAGCCGTGGTAGGGTAGTAATCTAAGTACAGTTAGAACTCACATGAGACAAATGACGATCTCAGGTCTGAAGACTAACATGTACTCATGTCACCTGAGAACTGCTATCTGACGATAGGTATAGTACCATCTAGAAATTCTCGGCGAGTCCGTCCAGTGTACTCAACCCCAGTGAGCACCTGTATAAGATCTTAGGCGCGAAAGACCAATGGATGTGGGATCGACCATCTCCCCTTGTCGGGGTCTAGAAATGTATACACTAGTCTACTCCGGAATATCGATACCCAGTCTCGATACTCCCACGACTAAGGACATTTTAAGGATGTGCTTATCGACTACCCAGTCCCACAAGTATGATCGCCATCACAACGCCGGTAGTCAAGCAATGATCTCACGAGCTTTGTCAACATGTATAAATGATACGTAATAATAAGTAAAACATATGTACATGTTAAGATAAAGATAAACCAAATAGCATACTATCATATCGAGCAAGATTGTCCTGTACATACATATGTCCAAGCATCTACATGTATACATATACAATAATGGCCTCTAGGGCATACATATCCAACATTCACATCCCTTAGTGATACTGCTTCTGCCTATTTAAAGAAGTAGTCGGTCATTGCCAATATGAACCGATGTCCTTTGGATGACACTTGTTCGATGGGGCCGGTTATATACGTTCCCCACATCTCGAACGGCCAACTGGCCACTGTCGGGTGTAGCGGATTTGGATGTTGATGGATAAAGTCCCCGTGAATTTGGAACGAGTGACACTGCTCCGCATATTCAAGACAGTCCTGAATCATTGCGGGTCAATAGTAACCCATTCTTTTTATCTTGAGCTTCATCTTTGGCCCAGCTTGACGAGAACCGCAGAGTCCGTCGTGAGTTTCTTGGACTACTTTCTTTGCTTCCTCCGGCCTTAGGAATCTTATCCATAGACAGTCAAACAATCTCTTATATAGAATATCATTAACGAAGGGCTCTGATACCATGTAAGACTACGGTAGCGCCCCGGTCGTCTTTCCGAGGCCAAAATGCGGAAACGAAAATTTTTCTTAACATGAAAACCGGCGCTATCGTATTCTTAAAACCCGGATCGAACCATTAACCTACTCCTAGCAAACTAGAGAGGTGATAGAAAGCTATACTGAGCGATCCGTGTCCTTCGGTCTTTGGCTACCATCCTAATCTCCCCGCGGCATCTCCGATCTTCATCTCCTCGTCGGAAAGGGCACCACTTCGAGAAGTCTTTTTACGGGCTCCCGCTTCATCCGAAGCAACTCGGGCACGAAGTGTGCTAGCCGACGTGCCCAAGGTGAAGTAGAGAATGTTGTGATCACTTTGTCTCTTGCATCCATGGCTTTAGATGGAGGTTAAAATGTTGCCATTCATGGAAGCAATGAGCTAGAGGAAGAAGAACAAGAACAAGAGCTTTTCTTTTTCTTTTCTTTTTCATTTCTTGTGATGTTATGAGAGTGAGAGAAAGTGTGTCAAAAATACAAGACCAAGCTCACACATATGGCAGCCCCTCTCTCTCTCCTTCTCATTTCATGACACATATCAATCCATTAATGTGACACTTTTGCTAAAAAAGAGACCATGACTCATAGTATAAGTCCATGTCACATTAATGCATTGCCATGATGATTTCTAGCTCATTATTTCCTTAAGCAAATATTAATCAAAATGTTTGCCACAACAAAAAGATCCGGCAACATCTAAACTAAACTCGTGACGGATCACAAGGATACCCCTCACCTGTATATACATACCTGCACCCGCATTCCGACTGAATGTGAATGCGATGAGACTAAAGTAATCCAACAAATATAATACTAGGATCCGGCTTAAACCAAAGCCCACTAGTATGATCCGTCCGATCATGATGCGTGCAATACCGCACGTATAAGATCGAACCCTGCCATATATCATACGGCCTCTACAACGTTTCGCCCGAAACTTGAGAAACTATCTGTGGGGGACTCGAAAGACTCGTCAATACTTTGGCTGTGGATTTAACCACTAGCACGTCAGAGGTATTAGCCGTACGTAACGGGCTACCAAGTATTGACCAAAAGGGAGGTCGATGAGCGAACTCATCCTGACACCCTGCTGAGCCTGTCAGTGACAATATCCGTACAGTCCGGTCCGTTCGTCTATGAGCATCGCATGGCGGGCCTAGGGGGTTGGTAAAAGTCAGACCCCCAAAAGCGGTACAAGTCGTGTCGGAGTGTAGCCCAGAACACCCTGAGATACTACTGGAATACCTACCAGTAAATCTCCTGCCTCGGCCGAGAGCTTTGTGTAATGGCTCTCCTAGACACAGCGCGATCTCATCCCCAATACCGGGAGAGACGAAACCCCTGCGGATCCGCTCACTGCCTCCATGTGGCTCGGGACTGTACCCAACTAAAACCTGTTTGCACGACTCCTTTGAGCCGTGGTAGGGTAGTAATCAAAGTACAGTGGGAACTCACACGAGACAAATGACGATCTCAGGTCGATGAACTAACATGTACACATGTCACCAGGGAACTGCTATCTGACGTCTGGTATAATCCTAACTAGCAGGTTCCCGGCGAGTCCTGTCCGGTGTACTCATAACCAATGAGCACCTGTATACATCTTAGGTGAACCAACTGACACCAGTGGCTTGTGAGACCGGCCACCGCCCCTCGTCGGGGTCTCGACTGTATACACTAGTCTACTCTGGAGTATCGATGCCCTGTCTCGAAACTCCCACGACTAGGGACCACCTTTAAGGATGTGCTTATGGACTATCCAACTCTCACGTATATGATCGCCATCATACTGTTGGTAGTCAAGCAGGATCCTAAGGGCTCTATCAACGTGTAATAGTGAACATGTCACCTAAAACTGTACACGACTGATAAAGACAAACCATGGTAGCATACTATTCTCTATCAACGTGTAATAGTGAACTACGGTGTCACCTAAAGCATGTACACGATGATAAAGACAAACCAGATAGTATACAAACCTCTCGGGTAAGACTGTCCTACCGGTATAGGTCCTCCCTCAATCATTGCAATCACGTGCCTGTGATCCAATAATTCACTCTGAGGGCACTATATCCAACAATCTCCCACTTGCACTCAAGGCTAATTATTGCGATGTCGCATACTCACAGCCCGTGTGATACCGAACACCCAACTCCTCTACTAATCAGTCTCACAAAACCCGTTTGCGAAACTATTGCGTTCGAGGAATAGCCTCAGCTAGTGGATCCGCCCTGATGTTTCCTTCTATGTCTCTCTTTATCTCAAGTTCGCGGAGAAAGCCATCTCCCGAAATGAGCAATACCTGTCTTAGAATATGTCTGGATATCTGATGGGACCTAGTTCATAAATGAACTCTAAACCCAAACTTCTTAGACTGTATCGTCAACTGAACTTAATCAATATCCTGCGTAATTCCTCCCTCAGTGTCCTCTTAGATCACCTGTCCAAAACACTGCCCATCGTCAGAGGGAAAACCATTACTCTGACAGTCACTCTGTCATCCAGGTCACCTTGGAAGCCTGGAATGATAACCGTTTCCTGAAGGAGGATGCCGTTATCATATCCTTAGAAAATTCACTTATGTTCTAAAACTGCTTTCGAACGTTTCTCCAGGATAGGATTGATATCAACTTATTGCATCTAGTGCAAAAACAACATCTGGTGTGGTACTTGACATCTCATGATCAACTCAATTGCCTAAGCAAGTAATCTGCCAATCATGCATATCCCTCTCCTCTTTAGTCTGTAAGACACCTTTAGAGAGGGTGACTCCATCACCAGCAGGTACACCACGTGCCAGGAGTCGTCCATTCTAAAACACTGTAGAATGCTGTCTAAGTACCCAGATTGGGAAACTACCCAAATCTAGATCTAATACCATAGATGTAGTAACCAGAATGCCTGATATAATATCCAATTCCTATGTGGAGAAACCACCGTGTGACAACCAAAGTATAACCGATTGTAGTATAGGAATTTCACTTCCTACTCTGTGTATGTCATCCATATACCAGGATATCACACCCTACTACCTTCTTAACAGATCCATCCCCTATTCTGATGAAGTCAAACCTATGACTGTCACATCAGAAATAGATGATCTATCTCCGCTATATCTGCTTTAGTCCATAAATAGACATAAGCCACTTGTCTACTATGCTTCCGCTGCTCCCACTGACTACGACAACTCTCTGACAGAGTCATATATACGTACGCTTCTAAAGCTAGTTTAGAACGACGCTATACTCATCCTCCTGCCGGGTCTCACAGTCTGGAACAACAACAATGGTAAATCTGGGTAAACAAGAACATCCATGTCACCGTTCTTGAGGCTACCGGAGTACCTCTCGGGTGCCTGAGGTTACCCACCATATCTGCGGAGTGGCCATTGGAATGTCAAACCAGATTGAATGTTTAGGTTCTTATCAAATTTTCAGTAATCGTTTGCGGTTCTGGAATCACTTCTAATTCTACCATACTCCCACTACTATTTTCTGGAAAAAAAATTCCATTTTACTAAAAACTGTGGCGAGTTAAGAACAATATCACTATTGATCTTCCAGATGGTAGAAAGTCAACCCTCGTCATAGCCCGGGTCAATCCACAAACAGCCATTACCGAAACGTGCCTTGAGTTATCCAGAGTCTGGTTTTAAGCATAAGCCGGACAACTCCCCGTACCTTAACATCGTTAAGATATGAACTGTTCTATATCCAATATAGAAACAGAGGTACTGATTTAATTGGAACCAGATTCAAATCATGCAGCTGTCTCCAGTGCATGTCAACTAAATGGAAGGAGGCCGATCAGCGTTACTCAACTTAGGAATGCATCCAGATATGAGTAACCTGAAAGAAAAACAAGTCTCTCAAAACCATTACTATCAACTGAATACTATACACAAGTATCTACATCTTCGATCATCTTGAAGAATCCCGATACTTGCAACACCTGGTTCTCTACTTTATTCATATACCTATAACTTCTCAAAACTTGGACCTTATGTTTCTACGAAACACTTGTCTAAAAACTTGAGAAGTCATAAGTAAACCGAATATAGTACGAGTACCAACCCCTCTGTCCTTATGGACACTGGACAACATACAATACTCTGTATAAATCCCCTGAGTCTAATAACTCATTCCCTGTGTGTCGTAGGTTGAAAACTGTACTTATAGTTAAGAAAAATTACACCGCTGTTTAATGCTCCTTACCTAACCATCCATTGATATAGGTAGATGTCATAGACATAATTTCAAAAAGTTATATCTCACTCTATAATAATAGACGTACAGATATGTCAATTTGAAATTGGTGCATAACAACGGATATTCAAAACCAAATATTTGCCGTCCGGCAAACAACCCAGGTGATTTCCTCAAATATCACCAATTACAACGAATCCCGATATAATGAGGATGATCACCCAATTCCCAATAACATACTCCCACTCATCATCTGTAAAACCATACAGATGTGAGAATCAAACATGGTAAATACATACCCTGGAGCAAGTGTCTAACTGGGAAATCAGTTTTCTATTAACAATACACAGTGAAACTGAAACATGAAAATGTTTCGTAGGGGTATCCGGGTATTCCTAATAATGCCTCTTCCATTATCAGATTCACAACTGTAACCGTATATTTCTTTGCCATCTCTCCAAATCTCTTTATATGTCTTTAGTCGTTACCTTCTGTACACCCCTTTAGGCCAAATGGTTTTCTTCCTTCCCTACCGTTCGGCACCAGCCTATGGTTTGGAAGAAGACTATCCAACAAGCATAATGGGTGTACTGTCCTAATCCTAGGAGCACTCGCAACCCGAGAGAAGGTAAAGACAAAAGACAACTGAATAAAACCTTATTCTTATTTCTCCTGAACCAGAATCCATCCCCGAACTGGAATAAGTTCCTTCGAGTTCGTATATAACCATACGATGGAGTATCCAATAAACTGTGGATCTTCGTAGTGATACGGAGTGTCCTGGAGAAATACAAAGGTGAAGTAGGAGTGGCGATGAAATATTTGGTTTGGTCGTGAATAGCAGTCGCAGTTTACTTTGCCCTCTTACTAGTCCCTTTATTTGTCTTTACTTGATACCTTCTGTACACCACCGTTAGGCTAATTGGTTTTCTTCATTCCCCACCGTTCGGCACCTGCCTATGGTTTGGAAGAAGACTATCCAATAAGCGTAATAGGTGTACTGTCCTAATCCAAGGAGCACTCGCAATCTGAGAGAAGGTAAAAGGAAAAAGACAACCGAATAGTCCTATTCGTTTTCTCCAGAACCGGAAACCATCCTCGAA
This sequence comes from Agapanthus africanus, assembly GCA_030015575.1. Lineage (NCBI taxonomy): Eukaryota > Viridiplantae > Streptophyta > Magnoliopsida > Asparagales > Amaryllidaceae > Agapanthus > Agapanthus africanus. The sequence goes on from JASDDO010000014.1 coordinate 179,539,900, forward strand.
TAAATTCCTTCGAGTTCGTATATAACCATACGATGGTTTTATCCAATGGAAGTGGACGTTCGTAGTAATACGGGGTGTTCTGGAGAAAAGGGTAAAAGTAGGAGTGGTAATGAGGTATGCAACTCAGACAATCCAAAAGCCAGTGTTTAAGAAGGTTCGGTTAATCTTGGTCACTGAGTCATAGTATAGGGTCGGGCCATGGTCGCTGCCAAAGAGAGAGAGAAAAGAAACACTCAGCGTGCACTCTAACCTAGATCAGAATGGTTATCAATTTATCTAATCAGGAAACCTCCCACTGTATCGTTAAATTCTCCTCCAAACCTGAAAGAAGGATTAGTCGGGATCACCCGAGGAGTAAACCAACTCATCAGTGGGAATCGGGATCCATCTATCATCGCATGATAACGTGACAGAATCCACTCACGTTATCACACTCCAGAAGGTATGCGCATACCTGACAAGTTTCAGTTTCTTTAGAAACTCCCGATGTGATTTTTACCCCAAGCGGCTTATGACCTTGACAGAGGTCAACATATCATAAGTCGCAAATCAAGTTCAACCCATCATTGTCCTTGATTAACTTAGACCCACCCGCACGTGCCCTTGACAGAGGTCAAAATGACCGTGCGACTGTCCTAAATAATCCATTTATGCAACAAACAAGCATTACCTAGCTACCAAGCACTGTGCCTTGACAGAGGTCAACATACACAGCATGAATACTAAGTAATACCTGTAAAAAACGACGGAGGGCTACGACTGGTTTTTGGAGAAAAAAACTTTTAACGTAATGAACTTGATATCGTTGGAGGAACCGCATAGCTTTTTATAAATATAGTGACGAAAACCTTTGCTAAAGAGGTCACTCCCGGTGAAGGGATCTCGGCTCTTTCCCCGTAGAATGAGGTGCAGGATATTCCAACTGAATACCACGATGCAAAGCAAAAAGTAATCGGCTATAGTGAAGTTATTGCCCTGACGCAAACTTCTGTCCAAGGGGTCACTCCCGGTGAAGGGATCTCGGCCCTTGCCTCGTCGACTGAGGTGCTGGATATTCATAACCGAATACCACTGTGCAAAACAAAAGAGAACGTCTTTGCAATAACAGCTTTTTGAAAAATTGTTCCAACAACATCAGAATAGGTTTGTTTAGTTTGCATTGATCCGAATCAACGCAGTCCCATCAATTGATCACACCAATAAAGAACGAAAATAATGATGTACGTATATGCCATCCGCATTCGCCAATGGGTCCCATCATCACTCGTTAGGTTACTTAACTAACGACAGAGCGGGGACTGGACTAGCGCCGGTGTAAAACATATACAACATCTACTAGTATATATATCAATATATAATATTCGCTCAAGGCGTGATAAAATGCAACATCACAGAAATATAATAAGCATCACAGAACAATACAGATAATCTGGGATCCCCGGGTTTCATAGAACCGCTACTGAAACCCGACGTTCCCCTAGTTGCGTGGATAGCCTGTGCAATGAAATCTTAGACCCCTACGGGCGCGGCAAGTTACCCGCCAAAACCTGAAGCGAGGCAGCCCCCTTCAACAAAGAGAATGGACCACCCAGCACTTCACGGAATCCGGTAACTTGGGCACCCCTCCTTGGGTCAACCTGTACCCCCTACGAGTGCGGCGAATAGCCCGCCAATTCTAGAGTGAAGCCCCCTCCGTCTCAACGCCATGAGATGCGGGCCCGTTGCCCTCTAGAACCCGGCTACCCGTGCACCCCTCCGCGGGGTAATCCTAGTACAGAAAGTAAATTATACAACGGGTACATCGACCTCAGCCCGGTCATGCCCCAAAAGAATAATATACAAACAGGCAGTGACGGCAGTCCACATGTCGGACGCTCGCCCCGCAATATCAAATATACATATATAACCAAACTGTACTACCATTGCATCCAGGCTATCCACCACGACAAATCCGCAACATCACAGCACAACACAGAACATCAACGTGAATGTCACGTTCGCAAATCCGTCTAAAAGGGCTATAGCAGTTAGACAGGATTTACCGATCAAATGACATTCACGGTCGCAGATATAATGTAAATACTGTGAACTAACATGTTTAAAATTTTCGATCGACTAAATTTCCCGAAGTGGGCCCCAAGCACAACTGTAGCACTCAAAATAAATCTGGGCCCAAAAAGAATATATCAAAAACCCCAATTTCAAGTCAGAGACCCACTGTAGAAATTTGGTACGGCGTTGACTTTTTCCTGCGGCGGAACCGCGGCCAAAACATGGGTTTGGCCGCGGTTCCGCGGTCTTACTATAGCAACGCATCACCAAATTTCTGCGGTGCCCATAAAAAACCCTGCCTGATTTTCTGCAGCACAACAAATAATTTTTTGACCACAGAAAAATTTCGACAGAAACTGTGATTTAAAAATGCGGTTTTTAGAAAATTCGTTCGATCGAACTTGTAAACACGTTAGAGCAAGCTAGACTAGGTTAATGGCGTGGCTCTGATACCATGTAAGACTACGGTAGCGCCCCAGCCGTCTTTCCGAGGCCAAAATGCGGAAACGAAAATTTTTCTTAACATGAAAACCGGCGCTATCGTATGCTTAAAACTGGGATCGAACCATTAACCTACTCCTAGAAAACTAGAGAGGGGATAGAAAGCTATACCGAGCGATCCGTGTCCTTCGGTCTTTGGCCATCATCCCGATCTCCCCGCGGCATCTCCGATCTTTATCTCCTCGTCGGAAAAGGCACCACTTCGAGAAGTCTTTTACGGGCTCCCGCTTCATCCGAAACAACTCGGGCACGAAGTGTGCTAGCCGACGTGCCCAAGGTGAAGTAGAGAATGTTGTGATCACTTTGTCTCTTGCATCCATGGCTTTGGATGGAGGTTAAAGTGTTGCCATTCATGGAAGAAATGAGCTAGAGGAAGAAGAACAAGAACAAGAGCTTTTCTTTTTCTTTTTCTTTTCTTTTTCTTTTCTTGTGATGTTATGAGAGTGAGAGAGAGTGTGTCACAAATACAAGACCAAGCTCACACATATGGCAGTCCCTCTCTCTCTCCTTCTCATTTCATGACACACATCAATCCATTAATGTGACACTTTCGCTAAAAAAGAAACCATGACTCATAGTATAAGTCCATGTCACATTAATGCATTGTCATGATGATTTCTAGCTCATTATTTCCTTAAGCAAACATTAATCAAAATGTTTGCCACAACAAAAAGATCCGGCAACATCTAAAGTAAACTCGTGACGGATCACAAGGATACCCCTCACCTGTATATACATACCTGCACCCGCATTCCGACTGAATGCGAATGCGATGAGACTAAAGTAATCCAACAAATATAATACTAGGATCCGGCTTAAACCAAAGCCCACTAGTATGATCCGTCCGATCATGATGCGTACAATACCGCACGTATAAGATCAAACCCTGCCATATATCATACGGCCTTTACAACGTTTCGCCCGAAACTTGAGAAACTATCTGTGGGGGACTCGAAAGACTCGTCAATACTTTGGCTGTGGATTTAACCACTAGCACGTCAGAGGTATTAGCCGTACGTAACGGGCTACCAAGTATTGACCAAAAGGGAGGTCGATGAGCGAACTCATCCTGACACCCTACTGAGCCTGTCAGTGACAATATCCGTACAGTCCGGTCCGTTCGTCTATGAGCATCGCATGGCAGGCCTAGGGGGTTGGTAAAAGTCAGACCCCCAAAAGCGGTACAAGTCGTGTCGGAGTGTAGCCCAGAACACCCTGAGATACTACTGGAATACCTACCAGTAAATCTCCTGCCTCGGCCGAGGGCTTTGTGTAATGGCTCTCCTAGACACAGCGCGATCTCACCCCCAATACCGGGAGAGACGAAACCCCTGCCGATCCGCTCACTGCCTCCATGTGGCTCGGGACTGTACCCAACTAAAACCTGTTTGCACGACTCCTTTAAGCCGTGGTAGGGTAGTAATCAAAGTACAGTGGGAACTCACACGAGACAAATGACGATCTCAGGTCGATGAACTAACCTGTACACATGTCACCAGGGAACTGCTATCTAACGTCTAGTATAATCCCAACTAGCAGGTTCCCGGCGAGTCCTGTCCGGTGTACTCATAACCCAATGAGCACCTGTATATATCTTAGGTGAACCAACTGACACCAGTGGCTTGTGAGACCGGCCACCGCCCCTCGTCGGGGTCTCGACTGTATACACTAGTCTACTCTGGAGTATCGATGCCCTGTCTCGAAACTCCCACGACTAGGGACCACCTTTAAGGATGTGCTTATGGACTACCCAACTCTCACGTATATGATCGCCATCATACTGTTGGTAGTCAAGCAGGATTCTAAGTGCTCTATCAACGTGTAATAGTGAACATGTCACCTAAAACTGTACACGACTGATAAAGACAAACCATGGTAGCATACTATTCTCTATCAACGTGTAATAGTGAACTACAGTGTCACCTAAAGCATGTACACGATGATAAAGACAAACCAGATAGTATACAAACCTCTCGGGTAAGACTGTCCTACCGGTATAGGTCCTCCCTCAACCATTGCAATCACGTGCCTGTGATCCAATAATTGACTCTGAGGGCACTATATCCAACAAAGTCCCTATGATATGAAGTGAAATATAAAGTGTAATAATAAAGGAAGTGTATATCATGAACAATTGATTATGAGGTATGGTGTCTCAGCATGTCATTTTATATAAACACGGCAATTTTATTTACCATGCAGTTCTATCATAATATATGTGAACAAGTATGGTAATATATATGACAAGTAGGTAAACATGACAGTATATCATGAGCATGGCAAACAATTATAACATGGTCGTATAGTGTAGGTATGGTAAACATGCAGTGAATATAAGTGTCTTAACAGGTCTCTACTTGGGTACACTAATTTAACGTAAGTTTAAGGGTGAATGTCAACCAATCGCAAGAGTCTTCTCGAACCCAACATGCTGTAATTCAGGGGTAAAGAACCACGGACCCGAATCAAGTGTTAGTAATGGGACCTCAATCTAGTGTTGAAGTATTCCAAACTCAACAGGCTGCAATCCAGGAGCAAGGAAACACGGACCCTCATGATAGCTTGCTTGTGTTAGTAGACATGGATTCATGATCTAGTGGGACTCCTGATATTTCGTTGGATTCACACAAGAACTACCCCCAACACCCCGTATCTGCTAAGTTATAGCTAAAATTACCAGCCTTGCTCGAATCCATGAATACATCGAGTTGCAAGATTGAGTTCATGTCTATATCATGTATCCATGCTAAGTATTCATGTATTCATGTCAAGTTGTATTCATGGTTTGAGTCAAGTCATAGTATTCAAATATTCATGTTTTGCTTTAGTCAAGTTCAAGTGTTCTGATTCATGATCAATGGTCAGGTATACTTGTTTGAGTTCGATTTTGATTTCGTCTATTCAAGTTCATGATCAAGTATTCATGTTTGGTTATAGATTCAGATTTGAGTTTGGATTCAGACTTAAGTCAGACACTTGTAAACTGATTTAAATCCTAAATTAGGTTCGGAAGTCATCGGTAACTGCTGTACATGGACGGCAAGATTTGTGTCTTCTTCCAAGACAATTACCATTGATAACTCCGTTAAGTTTTCTACCTTAAATAGGCAAGCACGCACTTTCTCCGGCTCCCTGAGGCTCAAGAGAATTGATCCCGCTTAAACCTATATTTACTAAAGTCCTTAAATATAGTTTTATATAACTCGAGGAGGTTTTATGAACAATATTTTTAATAAAATTAAAATAAACCTCGAGAAGTTATTTATATTATTTAGGGTTTTTATGGATGTGAATTTTAAGGATTTGAGGTATTTTAGTGATAATAACTTAGCTTGGAAAGTTCATGGTATTTTACCGTAAAGCCTGACTTTTGTTGGTATCTTGATGGTATTTTGGTGAAAACTTATAATTCTTTCATTTGAAAAATATAAGTTTATTATATTTTGAAAATATATGGTTTTTTTAATATTTATATAATTATTAAAAATTAAATTTTTTATTTAAGTAGAAATTTGCGTTTTTTTTTTAAAAACCGTATTAAAAACATTTCAAGACCGAATGCTCCGTAAGGAGGTCTGCATCTCGCTCTACTAGTTCAAGGATGTGCGATAATCCGCACCATCCAATAGCGAGTCCCCTAAAGAGAGTTGTAGAGGCGTATTTGCAAAGGAATTTAAAATATAATTCAAAAGAAAACCGGTTTTATAGTAAATGGTATTTTCTTGTAATATTGTATTTATAACAAAAATTCATACAAGGATATATTATGCTATGGAACCATGTGTGTATGTGAGGGGTAGGTCATTACCCCGTGAAGTTTTCTAAAAGTATGTTTTAACAAAATCCGAAAAGAGTTGTTATTTAAAGTTCATGGTATTTTAATGAAAAAGTTAAATTGTGATTGTTTTACAAAAGATTCTTAGATAAAATTTATTTTATACATGAGTATTAAGCTTATAAGTGAAGTGGTACAATTTGTTTGATCAAAAGGTTAAGGAAAATGGAGTTATATGCTTTAGAAAAAGTAATATCGGTAATAACTCCACTTTTACCGATTTTGATTAAAAAGAAATTTAAGAAATAGAAAAGAAGATTGGGAGGGACTTACAATTTAGGAGGATTAAAGAAAGGTGTAAGAAGAGTGGGTTGTCGTCGTGGCGTCGCGGGAGCTCCGGAATTGCTTCGATTTTTCGCCGGAAGTTGACCGCTTGCTAACTCCACTTGTACTTAGAAAATTTTGAGAGTTTTGGCTAAGAATTTCAGAATGATGAAGGGTTAGGGAACAGGGTAGTATTTATAGGGAAGAATTAGGGTTTTGGAATTAAAATGGTGAATTAAAATGCATTAAAAAGATGATAAATAAGGAATTGAAGGGTCTCTGTTTGATTGCAGAGTGCAGGGGAGTTAGGGGAAGGGGAAGGGTTGTGTGTGCAAAACCCGGGCCTCATTGGGCTCGGGCCAACCATCGGTGCCGGCCATAACCCAATATCCGCCAGTCGTTTTTAGGAGTGGGGCCGTTGGATTGGAGCCACGTGTTCTTATCTGTATTTAAATCGTTGTGCATATATTTTATTTTTCTGTCTTTTAGTTTTTGTGTGTATTGCACATGTAAACTTTTGGGCTTCCAAAAAGATTAAAAGAAAATCAGTAAAAAATAATATGTCTGATGGGATTCGAACACAGGGGCTACGTCACAGCAGTGCAAGGGTTTTACCAGTGAGCTACACGTTGTTTCTTGCTGTTCTTAAACAAAATTAACTTATAACTCAAACTCAGACTATGAAACTCTATTCTGTATTTGTATAAAATTTCAGAGTCGTTACACTCGGTAACAGGCACTGGGAAGTCGTTTCGGACAAGCTTTGTTGAGGTCTCGAAAATCCACGCAGATGCGAACCATCCCATTTTTCTTCATCACTGGAACGATATTAGCGATCCGGTCAGGATATTATACTTCTTAAATGAAGCCAGAGTCGATTAGTTTCTTGACTTCAGCGTTGATACTCACCTCAAGTTCGAGTCGCATCATTCTTGGCGCCTGTTTGATTGGCTTTATGTCTGGCGATATAGCCAGTTTATATACTGCCACTTTTGGATCTAGACCCGGTATCTCGGAGTAGTTCCATGCGAAGCAGTCTTTGTACTATACGAGCACGTCTATGAGTGTGGTTATTTGTTTTTCAGATAGTAGCCCACTGACGAACGTTGGCCTCAAATCATTTTCTGTCCCTAAGTCAATTTTTCTTAGGTTGTCCACCGTGGTGTGTATCCCATCTTCCAGCTCTTTTGGTGCTGGTGGAAACTCTGAGATCACCTCGTCCTCATCTTCATTTGTGAAGCACCTGTAGAAGTCACTCGTACTCTCATGCCTTCCCTCTTTTGAGAGCATTATCATATGGTAAGTACAAGTTCGCTTCCTTTTTTAATGTTGAGTTGATCCTATCCTGACGGTATAGGTCCTCTTTGGCTCATGCTTTTGTGGTGGGGTTACCCTCCAGCTGTCGGATAACATAAACCTGCCTTATCGATACTGGTATTCTACTCAATCTTTAAAGGTGAAGCAGCCTTCAAGGGGATGACCTATTACTCGGTGATAGGAGCAATAATCCGGATGATGGACCTCGTTTATTTGTTCGGGATGCCGAGACTCCGGAAGCGTCATTATGTGGTGCTTCATGACAAGGTTAAATATTTTTCTTGTCTTGTCTTAGGGGAAAGAGTATTCCTGACCCATTTTCTTCATAAAGGATGGGCTTCAACCGAGCTTTTCTCTATTGAACGGTACCTTTAATCCGCTTTGTTGTCTTCGAACATTGTTTGTGTTCTTGGCCCTATTTTTGCCTCCATTTCGGGGTTTTCCCCTTTCGCGAGAACATATACCAGGCCGAGGGTGAAGAGCATTACGGTCTACTTTCTCCGCAGATTGCTGGCTGAGACGCTGCATCTTGGCTTTTTCATAAATAGCCATTTCGCGGTTGTGATTGTCTCGACTCATTTGACAAGATTCTTTTATTAGCTTGTCAATTTGTTCTTCAAGCGACGGACTTAACATTTTTAGAGCGGGGTCTCATTCTGATTTGACGTCACAGCTATATGGAAGAGCGTTTTCCTCTTCACTCGAGCTATTTACAACATGGAAACTATATATTTGCTCCCGGTTCTTGGACCAAACGTATCCCAGCCCAGTTGTCTCCATTTTCCCGTTGGGCTTCTTTCATTGAGTCTCAGGAATATCCCAAATATTTTTGAAGAATTAGGCTTGCGAACAGTTTGATCGAGCGGTACGCCTTGGCATCTTAACTGCTTTTTTAATCCCTCCACGTAGTATATTGGCAGACGGATGGGTTAAAGCCTGTCAAGCGCAAAATCGGCACCGTGCTAAATTTCTTTCTTTACTTTGGTCTCCGTAGATTGGTAGAAAATGATCGCCTTTTCATCCCTTCACCTAGGAGGCACGTAGAAAGTTCGTAGCTCTTGTACACTGTATGTATCGAGCATATCAAGTTCCTTGTAATACCGAGGTGGAGCCATTGTAATTTGTAGACTCTGATCTGCTCCGGCAAAGGTTTGCATGGACGGACGAATGGAGAACACGGCATTGGCCCCGTCCTCTGAATCGCTGCCAAAGATCAAGATAGGAGTAGATGGTCCAGGCTTATTGTTTTCTTTTTGGGGTTTCCCCGAGTAGACTATTTATTCATCTTCCTCAGTATCGCTCCGAAAGATTGGGATAGTGGCGATGAATTTTTGTTTATTCTCTGGCTTGTGGCACCTTTCAGTATCCTCGAAGTCTGGTAGGAAGTACTTTGCATCTTCGTATTTCTGAACTTCGTTTACGGAGAACGGATTTAGCTCTCCTGTAACGGTGTACTCCAAACCATCCTTAAAATACTTCATGTTAGTTATATGTATGCCCTAGAGGCCATTACTGTACATAGGATGTATATTGTAGTGGATGCTGGGACATATATAGGGAGGACTTTCTTGCTCGACATGATAGTATGCTATCTGGTTGCTCTTTATCTTAACATGTACACTGATTGTCTCTCTGTTACATGTTGGTAAAGCCCTTAGGATGTGTACTTGACTACCTGGACTATGATGCGGATCATACTAGTGGGGACATGGTAGTCCATAAGTACATCCTTCAAGGTCTCTAGTCGTGGGTGTATCGAGACGGGGCATTGATATACCAGAGTAGACTAGCATATACCTTCTCGACCCATACAGATGGGGGATGGATGATCCCATATCCATTAGTGTTTGACATCAGAGATGATATACGGGTGCTCAGTGGAGACTGGGTACACTGGACGGACTCGCCGAGAACTCCCAGATGGTGTTATACCTTACGTCAGATGGCAGTTCTCTGGTGACACTGGTACAGGTTAGTCTGTAGACCCGAGATCGTCATAGAGTCTTGTGTGATTCGCACTGTGCTTTGATTTCCACCTTACCACGTCTAAGAGGGCGTGCAAAACGGTGGTTTTTGGGTACAGTCCCGAATCACATGGAGGCAATGAGCGATAGGAGGGGATTCGTTTCTCCCGGTATAGGGAGTTGATGTTGCGCTGTGTTCGATTGGCTATAACCGGAAATCCCTGGCCAGGGTTGCTGAGATTTACTGGTAAGTGTTACCAGTAGTTTCTCGAACTGTTATAGACCTCATATCGACATGACTTATCGAGCTACTGGGGTCTGACGTTTACCACCCCTAGGCGAGATATGCGACATATCAGACGACGAGACCGGACTGTACGGTAAGTGTTACTGGTTGGATTCACAGGAGTGTGAGCGGGCTTGCTCGTTGATCTTCTGATCGCTCAATACCCGGGTGGCCGTTACGTTTAGCAGACCGCTTGCGGCTTGTGGGTGTTTGATATGATCATCACCTGCTGCCGGCGTATTGACGAGTCTTTAGAGTCCTACACAGAGGTTTCCTGGCTCAAGCGAAACGAAATAGGAGCGCATATGAGATATGTGTGGGACCGAGAATAATACCAGTATGTGATACTGAATTCTATTCTCGCGATTTGTATCATCGGACGGTTATATAAGATATAGCCGGGTTACCGAATCAAGTGTTGATTCGATATATTGATACACTTGATATTAGTCGGTTATATGCAGTATGACCGGATCATTAAATCAAGTGTTGATTTAATGATTTAATGTATAATTATATATTTGATATATTACTTTACATTAACTAGTATTTGTTCACTTAAGATTGATTTTCTCACTTGAAGTGCACAAGTTGTATATGTGATATATTTTTGTGCACTAGTTTGTATCATGTTTGATGATACATGCAAACTTGGGTGTGTGTTTGGATAACACTATGTTTAGGTTAATGGTTAGGGTTTTATTCATTTTATTTATTTATTTTTAGTGAAATAAAATGGTGGCTCTCTTTGTCTTCATTTGAAGCTTCATGATGCTTCATGCATCTTTGAAAAGTCTAACCATTTTGTTTTGCTCTTTAACCTAACCATTACCTAAACCCTAGTTTAGTCTCTACAAAGGTTAACTTCACCCATGGTTGCATTATGATAAGTCTTCACTTGAATTTTCTTTTTTGAATATAATTCATTTTCATTTCCTTCTTCTTCTTCTTCTTCATGAAGAGAAAAAAGCTTGCCAGAAAATTTCAAGTGTTGAAATCAAGTGAGAAATCCAAATCCAAAGTGAACCCACTTCCTATTTCTTCATCCTCTACCACTTGCCATGTTGTATAGGGTGTTTTCTTCACAAGGTTTATGACCAAGTGAAGATGGAGCTTGAGTTTGAGTCGCCTCGACGTAGATCATCTTCGGCATCGAAGTCAATGACCTAGCCCGATCATTTCTCCGACGAAACCATCGCCAGAGTCCGGGATCCCGATGATCGCAGCGGAGGGACGTCATCACGGAGCTAAAGAAGTGGAGGACCGGATCTACAAAGGATGTAATCCCTTTCACTAGTAGCAAAGTAGTTTGCTTGCTTATATTTTTCGCCTATCCTCTAGTTAACGATCTTCATTAGGGTTTCTTGGCATATAAATTTTTGATTTTGGCATGGTTGATGCCTTGTGTAACCTCTTGAGTGTGCCTAGGAACCCTACACTTCATACACTGATGTTGTGTAGAAGGGATGACATTGTACTCATGTAATCAGGGCCTGCCGAGTAGGGTGTTATAACAAGTCTTGGCGTCAATGGCATGAAATTTGATGTCAGTGATGAGTAGCCCGAAGCGCGGTGTCAATATTACGGAGCCAAGCGTCGGTGATGACTGTGAGTTGAACCCAGATATGGTAATTTTATCTCGGGCAAGGTGCTGAATGTTCATGCAAATTTCCTTCAGCACTCTTACGTTGAGAAGGTTAGCGGAAGATCCGTTGTCGACATGGAGTTTCCCTATCTTGATGTCGTGGCAATACCCAGTGATGTATAACGGGCGATTATGTTCGGACGTACCGAGGTGGAGATCTTTATCGCTGAATGTAATATCAGCCGTGTGGACCTCTGCCGGCTCATCTTTCATCTTCTCTTCTGCAAAGAAAGCTCGGAACTGATCAGGCCCTTGTAATCCCTTGATCAGAGAATCTCGTGCATCTTTGGACAGGAGGAGATCATCCAATATGCTCAGCTGTGAGGGTATTTTCATCAGATGTACCAGGATGTTGTAATCCACCTTATTTTTCTTAGGCGGATCTTCTGTAGTGAGCACTTTTATTACTCCGTCATAGAGGGCAATTTCCTCAAGGATTTTCCCTTTCCTTTTATCTTTTTTGTTCGAACCATTATTTGTAGGTCCAAGGTTCTTCTCAGGCAACGTGCAGTTGTGCGGCTGAATATTCTTGCAGTTCTTCTCTTCTTCTTTTTCGAAGGCGGGGTCTTTGAAGAACGGGGCTAAGGGGTGTTTCGTCCTCATAATCGCTCCCGAAGGTAAGAACTTGGGGTTTTCCCTGTTCCGAACCGGTACCAACCATATAACAGTTGCCAGTCGCTTCTTCATACGCGTTCATCCCACTAATTTGCCGTCGACGAGCACGAGCTTCGTGCTTCATCCTTTTGAAGTTTTTTTGATAGGCAACATATCCTTTCCACCACTTCTTGAAGGCACTGCATTCCTCGGTGGGGTGGGTGACCTTCCGATGATATAGGCAGTAATTTGGATGTGATTTTTTTCCATCGAGGTATGTGACCCTGGGAGTGTTCTTTATGAGAGGTGGCAGCTTCATCCCCATTGACAGGGCTTTAGAGAACTGCTTCTCTGTTTTGATCCTGCTCTTATTTATTGTAGGTGTGCTTTGGTTTGGCTGGAGTACTTTACGACCCGTCCTCGTCGCAGCTTCTTTATCCAAACGCCGATGCTTAGCCAACTGATGGAGGCCTGGATCTCCTTTAGATGTTGTCCTCCGTCGATTTGTATCGAGCGTTGATGAAGGGTTGAGATTGACATTGATGGTTGTCTTCTTGAGCGTGTGGATCTCAATGGGTTGATTTTGGGGTGAAGCCGAGGTACCTGCAAAGAAATCCCGGGGTAGCTGTACCACCGTGGACCCTCCGACGATCAAGTTAACCGAGGAATTTGAGCAGAGTAGCGGCTTGTTGGATTGAAATTGCCTTACCTGAGTCGTCTGAGAGAGGGGTTTTTATAGTAGTCGCTCGGAGCGAGCTGGCGCGAGATCTTCACCATCGGTTACGCCCCTGACATTACGCCTGTGTGAATGACGGGATCCCCCCATTAATGACGAGATAGGCTTGTTAATGGGGGGATACGGTGGCGTGAAACACGGGATGTTGGGTGGCGGATATCTCGCTTCTGGCGAGATACGCGGAGCCATGGCGGAGGCGCTTGGGCTCTGCGTCCTTGGTTACTCGATAGAACCGGGGAGTCTTAGCTCGGCGGGAGGCTTAGCTCGGCGGGAAGCTTAGAGGCGAGGGGGAGGCCGAGGAAGCTCGGTTCTGTGATAGCTCGGATGCGAGCTGGGAGGGCTGAGGAAGCTCAGCGTGTAGGAGGGCTCGGAGGCGAGCCGATGGTTATTTGTAAGATGAGCATAGGAGTGTTCTGGGAGGCCATCGAAGGTCGGGTCAATCCTCGGGGCGAAGGTCCGGGGAATGCCTTCAATGTACCGTATTTGCTCATATCCCTTGAGCCTCGGGACATGTCATCTTCCACGTGTCATGATCTGGGGAATTCCTACCTATGAGTATCATCATTAGCCCCTCACTCTCGTCCCTACCTATTTATGGATCGGGTCGATAGTGGTCTGATCGGTTTTCTGGGCACAAACGATTGCCAAAAATTTATCGACGCGGATTTCCGGGGCGACTCGGTGGAGGGCAGTTGCGTCGTTCGGATTTACGAGCCCAAGTGGCGTACCCTGGGCACTTGGATATTCGCGTGCATCTTTGATGACATCAGCGGATCGGGGAAAGGATCGTGCTTTAAAGAGGGGGCACCGATTCGCTCGTACGTCTGTTGAGGTGCAGGCCACGTGATTGATCATTCTTTTGTGTGTAGTAAAATGTTTCACAACCAAAGTAATTTATACCGCAATCAATTGACGGTGTCTATTGTAGTTTCGTCAATGAGAACGGATCGTCCACTGAGATGTGTGTTTTGATCGATTTTGTTTTAGATGAATTGAAATGAAAAGATAAAAGAAAATTGCAAGAAAATTGATTCAAGATTTATGAGATTTGATTTTAAGAAAACATAAAGAATATAGATCTAGAATCAAGAATCAAAAAATGTCCCAATCACTTTGATTTATCAAGATAATGAAGAATAGCTTGTAGGATTCGATTGAGTTAATAGTTAATGATGAATCTAACAATTCCTAATCTTATCTATTGATAATTTGTAGCTAGATTGATGATGATGATTGAAGATTAGGGATCAATTGAAGAAACTAGGGTTTCTCCTTCACTATCCCTTGTCTTTTCAATCATAATCATTCGGATCTAGCCTCTAACAAAGAAAATCACCGATAGTTTAATCCCTAATTTGCAACGAAATAATCAAGAAGTCATCTCGCTTCAAATTAGGTCATCAACGATTCTTTTTGCTAAAGTTCACAAATCTTATAAGACTTAAGACTAGTATTAAGATTTGATCATCATTAGATCTATCAATTCTCTCGAATCCTCCACAAGCGGAGAATTTACTCAAGCATCATGAAAATCAATGAATCAAAGATCAAGAAGTTTCATAACGCAAGAATGTAAAGAAAAACAAGATTTATAATTTTCACCTTTATTAATCGACGATTAGGTACAATTCACTCAAAGATCACAAGATTTGAGGAGGTAACTAGATCCGCCGAAATTAGCTTCGCATCGATCTTCTTGAGTCGCGGATCGTCGTGGATCTCTTGCTCGGATGAAGATCGGCGTTGCTTCAAAGGCTCGATGGTTGCTTGCTTGATTTGCTTCTCAAAATGATCTTGATTTAGCTTTGGAAATGGATTTAGGCTAGGGGTTTGGTATCAAGTTGTGTCACTCAACTTGAATTTGAATTTTGGCTCCAAATGAGTAACTAACTCACCACTAATTAACAAACTATTCAACCACTTCTTCAACAACCTCAAACCCTAGGTTTAGATCTCCTTTTATAACCACTCATTTGAATCTTCCCTCCAAAGCTAGGTTGTTAGAGAGAGCCTTCTAGAAGAAATTTGTTAGAGGAGCCTTCTAGAAGAAGTTTGTTATGCAGAGCCTTCTGGAAGAAGCCACGTGCTAATTAAGAGAGTCTTCTGGAAATGAGGTTGTTGAGAAGAAGCTTCTGGAGAATTTTGACATGTCGATGAGTTAAACAGGCCGCGGATCCGCGGCGGATCCGCCTGACTCGGCCGCGGATCCGTAGCCATATAGTAGCCTTGCTGCCTTCAATCTTCAGGGGTGTTTTCTATTATCTTTTGGGTACTTTTATGATGCCTGGAATATTATATTTCTTTCTTGTTTGCTTCCAGATCTCAAGTCTTGGACTTGCTGCATTTTGTCGGCACTTTTGTGATTCCGGCTCTTTGACCTGAAGGATTTCCTGCACACAATTTTGATACAAGTGTTGAGATATACAAAATCATGCGTGTAGTAATAAACACACAATTTCCCTCATAATGCCGGTTATAATGTATAACATATGTTATTTGATATTTTGCAGACGGATTGCTAATATGTGCTATATTTATACCAAACATCTTTAGATGATTAGAAAGAGTAGGAAAATTGATGTGTAAAGAATGCAATATTTTCGACTGATCACCACGCGTCGGCAGCGGGTTGGCGGACGCGACAGGCTGTCACTGTCGCCTGCGATCGAAGGGTCGTTCAACACGTGGAGACTCGACGGCTAGCGGACGCGAAGCTTCGTTTTGGCGGGAATTAATCTGGACCATTGGATGCCTTTCCTAGAGGGTATAAATAGGAGGGGACCCCCCATAGGGCCAGCAATTCCTTCATAATTTCCCTTCATTGCAGAAGATTGCCCGGCGCTCCTACCTTTTAGATCGGATCGCCCGTGCTTTTTCCTCGGCCAGCCCCTTCCTTTGAATCAAGTTAGATGTCTTCATCTGAAGAGTCTGTAGAGATAGTTAGGGTAGAGTCGGGCGATGAGGTCCCAGTTGTTGGAGCCGAGTCCGGAGGATCTTCCTCCTCTTTGGCTTCAGATAGCCAAGAGGGTTCATCTTCTTCTTCGTCATCTGTGTCGGGGTCGCGTCTGAGAGTCAGGGACACCCGCGTCGCTCGTCGCCAGGCGGTGGCAAGGGCCTCTAAGGTGCGCATCGGGAACGCCAGCGATGCGCCCTCCGTCTTGAGAGATGTGGGCGAGCTTGCCGAGATTCGGGCTTGTTTCCTGTCACGCCCCACTTCCCAGTGTACGGGCAGAGGGCGCGACGGGCCCGCTACGTATTTACTCAGAAGTAAACACGCTAAGTGTATCTAAGCAATATAAAAAGAAAATACACAAGAGACAAGATGTAAATGAACAGCAACTTTATTTATTAACATTCTTTTTACAATATAACTGAAAAGTAAATACATGGAATGAAAGCAATGCCTAAACAATAGCATAACAGAAATGTAAATGAAATGTACAAGTAACTAGAGCTCCGGGTCGAAAGCTAGCTGATCCAAATCCTCGCTGGTGGGCTCTGTCTCCAGAAGGTCTGATCCACCTGACAACATTTTGAAGAAAGAAAGAAACGGAATGTCGTCGGCGAACAATCGCTCGGTAAGTCCCAAAGAATAAGTAGAGACAGAATAGACAGAAAGGGAGAGTAACTTTTAAAGTTGTATTATATTGTTAACGCTGTTATTTTTAGCTTGGTACAGAAGAGGCCAGTGTATTCGAGAGGAGTCTCACTATCCCGAAGACTAAGGTATACGGAGTACAAGGAACCATTCAGCCATGGTACAACGGCAATGGAGATTCAGGTTAGGTGTCTTATGGTTGCAGTCTCGCGCCACTTCTAACACCTTCCGTACCAATCTACCCCTTATAAACCCCGCGGTGTCTTGCTTATATTGTTTATATTGTATTGCCTTGTATTATAAATTGTATAGACAGATGACTTGCCGAAACCATGATATCAGTAATGGAACAGATATAACGGATGAACATGTAAATGGAGTATATCCATGGTTCGGTTCGGTCAAAATAGATTGGATAGATTGAATAGATGGATTCATATTGAATTGTGGTTTTATACTTGAATCACATTCAAGTCAGATTGATTATATTTAGACTCGGTCTGAGTCAGACAATTAGAAAAGAAATTGAAGTCCTGAATTAGGTTTTGATGTTATCGGTAACTGCTGCACATGGACGGCAGGATTTGTGTCTTTTTCCAAGACAATTACCGTATTGATAACACCGTTTGTTAGGTTGTCTACCTTAGATAGGCAAGCACCCATATCTCCGGCTCCCTGAGGCTCAAGAGACTGGTCCCGCTTAAACCTATGTTTACTAGGGTCCTTATTGTATTTTAGTATAACTTGAAGGATTTTTATGTATACACCTCAAGCATTTAATTATCATCTTTAGAGTTTTCATAGATGTATATTTTATAGTTGTGAAATTTCTAGTGAGAAAAACCTAATTTTCATAGTATATGGTATTTATTTGTAATATAGATATTGTTTTGAATTATCATGGTAGTTTCATTTGAATTCTTTTCTTGAATTTTGGAAACATGGAATAATATATATATTTAAAATAAGTATTTTTGTAATATTTATATATACATATTTAACGAAAATAAATTTATTTATTTTCTTGCAAAAAATCTCATTTTCTAAAGAAAAATGTATAAAAAATTCCATCGAGATCGAATGCTCCTTGCGGAGGTCTGCGTCTCGCTCTACTAAGCCCGAGGATGTGCGATAATCCGCACCATCCTGAACAGGGTCCCCAAAAATGGGTTGTAGAGGCGCAATTGCATGGAAAGTTAAATACACTTTTTAAAGAAAACGGTTTTATAAGTTAAAGGGATTTATTTGTAAAGTCGTATTTCCCGTATTCTATTGTCCCAAGATTCATCGTGCTATGATAAATATGTGTGTTGTGATGAGGTAGGTCATTACCTCGTGAGTTTTTCTAAGGTAATACGGTTAAAAAGCATAAGCATGTCGAAATGAAACATGAAGGTATTTTAATGTAAAAGTGAAATAGAACTTGCTATGGTTAGTATTTTAATGTCAAACTTGTTCTATTGTTTTTGTTAATGATTACTAAACAAGATATCAAAATTTGTAGGTTTGTTATTAAGAAAAGTTGTATTTTTTTTAATAGAAAAGAGAATCGAAAACCGGAGAAATCCGCTTCCGACACGTTTTGAGAATGAAAAGTTTGAGAATAGCAAACGAGAGAGAGAAGGGGGACTTACTAGCTTATGAGGTAGAGGGGAGAAAGAGGAAGAGTGGGGAAATGCTGGTGCGTCGTTTCATCGCCGGAAACTCCTTGTATCATCGCCGGAACTTCGTCGGAGCTTCGCCCTTCGTTAACTCCACTTGCACACTATGGGAACTTAGAAATTTCTTGAGAGTTTTGGCAGGGAATTGTGAGTGAGGAGGGGTGAAATGAAGGTGGTATTTATAGGGGAAAATTAGGGTTTTGGGTGTTTAAAAAATGCATTGAAATATGCATTAAAATTGGATTAAATGGGCATTTTATTGCTCTCTGGAAATATTCAGAGTAAACAAGCAATGTGGGGTTAGTGGGGGTAGCTGAAAGGGTGCAGGGGGCAAAGTTTGGGAGCATTTGGGACGGTTCTACCCGACGGCGCCGGGCTTTTCCCTATTCTCGCCGGTTTTGTACCGTCGGGTAGGGGTTGGTCTAGATGCCATGTGTCCTTGTCGCTTCAATTTCCCTCGTGCTTATGTTTATTTATTCCGTAACTTATCCTATTACGTGTGGTGCACGTGAAAACTCTTGGGCTTCTAAAAGATTAAAAGAATAAAACAAAAAGATAATGTGGCTGATGGGATTTGAACTCTGGTGCTATGTCTCAGCAGTGCAAGGTCTTACCAATGAGCTACAAGCTCTTTCTTGTTGTTCTAAAGCAAAACAAATTCATATAGCATTCACAGGAAATCAAATACCCCAAGTGTATATTAACTTTTAATGAATTTTCTGTACGCAGAATTTGGAGTTGTTACATTTCCATATCCTCTCTAACTATTCGCTCCGTTTAGCTAGGGAGGGAGAACGGGCGGATCAGGTGCAGGGCATGGAGATTGCCCTGTATTTAGAAGCTTTCCGGGCAGGAATGCATCTGCCCTTCTCAACCAAAATATGCGGGGTGCTTCGTTGTTTCCAACTTGCCCCGGGCCAGCTGGCGCCGAACTCGTGGAGACTCTTCCTCGGGTCCCTGGTCCAGTTGAAACTTGAAAATATCCTTTTCAGTTTGACCCTCCTAGTCTCCTTCCTTTGTTATAAGAATCATCCCGGAACCAGCAAGGATGAGCAGAGCTGGGTGTATTTTTCCTTCAAAAAGGCAAGGGTGGGGTGGCCGGGTCGGGGGTAGTAGTCGTCCCTTCCTTCATTCACGACTGGAAGGAGAAGTGTATATTCGTCGGGCCACCTGAGGGTGAGGATTGGTTTGTGCCTACACAGTGGCATAGGGCCAACTGCCTTAGGGTGAGGCAGTCGTCCTCACCCGAGACGAGGGCGGTATCCATGTAGGAGCCGATCCAGCGAGCCGACGTTCTGCTTTCTAAGCAGGCCCTGAGCTAGGCTGGGCTCAGCCCTGCGCGCTTTCTGGGTAAGTTAGGGTCGTCTTAGACGATCTATTTAGACTTTGGTGAATTTTCTTTGCCCTTTTCAGCGCCACTAACTCTTTTTATGTATTCTCCTTTCTGCAGAGCAAATGGACCGATCCAAATTCTTAGCCGCCATAGCCACGAAGGCAGGAAGGAAGACCGGTGGTGCTAGCTCATCCCGACCTGGTTCGAGCTCGGCCCCGAAGCCAACTGCACCGGCGAAGCCTTCCGCTGCGCCCCGAGCCCCGGAAGTCAGCCGTTGGGAGAGCCAGAAGCATGCATGGGAACTGGAACCCCGGGCGAAGGGGGTGGAGGATGAAGCCGGCCTCACTGAGGTCCCCCTCAAGAGGCACAAAAGGACGGTCTCTCGCTCTCCATCCTCCGGGATCCCCGTGCTAGAGGGGGACGTATGTTTTGAGGTGCCTTCGGGGCTTTCCGTTGCTGATAGCCTGCTTTCGGACATGGAAAGATCGGCCGGGAGAAAAATTCCTCGGGGAACCCTAAAGGCCCAAGTTGCCGCCATCGCTCAGGAGGCGGTCCAGGTCGGTATCTGTTTTCCTTTAAGGATTGTGTCAAGTATTTTTCCTCGGATCGATCATTTTTAACCCCCCTTTTCTACTTTCCTCGGGTCCTCTAATACTGCGCCTTCATCATCAACATGGAATCCGAGAAGATTGCCCCGGCCATGAGGAAGGCGGGCGAATCGTCCTCGTAGGAGGTGGACCTGCGCATGGAGCTGCAGCAGGCAAGGGAGAGGATAGCCATCCTCGAAACCCGGGTGGCCGCTGAGGAGTTGACGAACTCCAAGTGTAAGGAGTCCGTCCGACTTCTGAGTGAATCTAACAAGGCCATCTAGGCTAATTTGGAGGAGGCTAAGGTGCTTAACGTCATGATGAAGAAGTCGCGGGATGCCTGCAAGAGGGACACCCAGGCGACGCTTAAAGCGGTGAAAATTGCTGATCTCCGGGCTTCGAAGTCCGTGGAGAGGTATAAGGCGTCGGACCAATTCTACGCCGACCTCGCCGATGCCTCAGCCATTGTTTGGCACCAGGCCCTCGACGCTGTCAAGGCGTTGATGCCGGGGTTTGCTGATGGCGAGCTTCGGCTCCAGTACCCTCTCTCCGAGGATGCACCGCAGGGGGAGACTGCCGGGAGTGCCTCCGGGGGAGAGGCTGCCGGTGGAAGCACGGACCCAGAGGTCGCTATTTTGGTCCCCGACGCTGGTGTCGAGCAGGGTGAGATCCTCCCCGGTCCCAAGGCCTGAACTTTCCTGCCTTTTCCCTTTAACTTTTCAAATTTCGTAAGCCTCCGGGCACCTTTTATAAAGCTGAGGAGCCCAGAATACCTTGTAAAGACTTTCAGAACATAAATAAAACTGGGTTTATTTTCTTCTGCATAGCAATGTGTTTCTTGCGTGAGTACTTGAGCTTGTCGGTCTTTTCCTCGATGCAAATGTTAGGCCGTAGGTCGATGACCGGACTTTTAGACGACGATCGCGTGTCGAGTGTAAGCCAATAAATCTCCAAGTGTAAGAAGGTCGGTGCCTTCCCTCCCCCGGAGTCGAGGAGGCGATCGTTCACTTAGAATACGTCGGGAGGTCCCTCTGTGTAGAAAGGTTGGTATATGCCCATTCCTTAGCGTCGGACCGACGACCGCGTCTCTTATCGCGAGTTGAACAATAGCCATGTTAGAATTAGTCGGCATAGACTAGTTCCTCCGTGATGTAGTTCCTAAACCTTCATCTTGAGATGGTAGGAATTTATCACTCGGATTGACCGAGTAGGGAAACTGCTCGGTGGCCTCTTGGTGAGGGCTTCAATCCTTAGCGCATGTGGGTAGGAGGTTACCCACTAAGGATTGACCGAGCAGGAAAGCTGCTCGCTGGCCTCGTGAGGAGGGCTTTAGATCCTTGGCGTAGGTGGGTAAGAAGTTACCCGCTAAGGATTGACCGGGCAGGGGAGCTGCTCGGTGGCCTCTTGATGAGGGCTTCGATCCTTAGCGTAGATGGGTAGGAAGTTACCCGCTAAGGATGGACCGAGCAGGGAAGCTGCTCGGTGGCCTCTTGATGAGGGCTTTAGGTCCTTGGCGTCGGTAGGTAGGGAACTACCCGCCAGGGATTGACCGAGCAGGGAAGCTGCTCGGTGGCCTCTTGATGAGGGCTTTAGGTCCTTGGCGAAGATGGGTAGGAAACTACCCGCCATGGATTGACCGAGCAAGGAAGCTGCTCGGTGGCCTCTTGGTTAGGGCTTCGATCCTTAGCGCATTTAGGTAGGAGATTACCCGCTAAGGATTGACCGAGCAGGGAAGATGCTCGCTGGCCTCGTAAGGAAGGCTTTAGGTCCTTGGCGTAGGTGAGTAAGAAGTTAACCGCTAGGGATTGACCGGGAAGGGGAGCTGCTCGGTGGCCTCTTGATGAGAGCTTCGATCCTTAGCATAGTTGGGTAGGAAGTTACCCTCTAAGGATGGACCGAGCATGGAAGCTGCTCGGTGGCCTCTTGATGAGGGCTTTAGGTCCTTGGTGTCGTTGGGTAGGGAACTACCCTCCACGGATTGACCGAGCACGGAAGCTGCTCGGTGGCCTCTTGATGAGGGTTTTAGGTCATTGGTGAAGATGGGTAGGGAACTACCCGCCAGGGATTGACCGAGCAGGGAAGCTGCTCGGTGCCATCTTGGTGAGGGCTTCGATCCTTAGCGCATGTGGGTAGGAGGTTACCCGCTAAGGATTAACCGAGCAGGGAAGCTGCTCGGTGGTCTCATAAGGAGGGCTTTAGATCCTTGGCGTAGGTGGGTAAGTGTTAGTTGTATGTATGCTCTAGAGGTCAGTATTGTACATAAGATGTATATTATATTGGATGCTTGGACATATATAGAGAGGACTTTCTTGCTCGATATGATAGTATGCTATCTGGTTGCTCTTTATCTTTACATGTATACTTGTCTCTTGATACTGTCTTATGGTTACATGTTGGTAAAGCCCTTAGGATGTGTACTTGACTATCAGGACTATGATGCAGATCATACTAGTGGGGCCATGGTAGTCCATAAGTTCATCCTTTAATGTCCCTAGTCGTAGGTATATCGAGACGGGGCATCGATATACCAGAGTAGACTAGCGTATACGCTTCTCGACCCATGAGATGGGTGATGGATGATCCCATATCCATTGGTGTTTGACATCAGAGAGGGTATACGGGTGCTCAGTGGAGACTGGGTAGACTGGACGGACTCGCCGAGAACTCCCAGATGGTATTATACATCACGTCAGATGGCAGTTCTCTGGTGACACTTGTACAGGTTAGTCTGTAGACCCGAGATCGTCATAGAGTCTTATGTGATTCCCACTGTGCTTTGATTTCCACCTTACCACGTCCAAGAGGGTGTGAAAAACGGTGGTTTTTTGGTACAGTCCCGAGTCACATGGAGGCAATGAGCGATAGGAGGGGTTTCGTCTCTCCCGGTATTGGGAGTTGATGTTGCGCTGTGCTCGATTGGCCATAACAGGGAAGTCCCTAGCCAGGGCTGATTTAGAGATTTACTGGTAAGTGTTACCAGTAGTTTCTCGACCCGTTATCAGCCTCACATCGGCATGACTTATCGGTTATTGGGGTCTGACGTTTACCACCCCTAGACTTGATATGCGACATATCAGACGAGGAGACCGGACTGTACGGCAGGTGTTACTGTCAGGCTTTTGCAGGAGTTGGAGCGGGCTTGCTTGCTGATCTTCTGATCGCTCAATACCTGGGTAGCCGTTACGTCCAGCTAGTACCGCTGACGGCTTATGGGTGCTTGATCTGATCATCACTTACTACCGGCGTATTGACGAGTCTTTAAAGTCCTACATAGAGGTTTTACTGGCTCAGGCAAAACGAAATAAGGGAACATATGTGATATGTGTGGGACCGAGAATAATGCGTGTATGTGATACCGTATTCTATTCTCGCGACTTTTGTATCGGTCGGTTATATGTGATATAGCCGGGTTATCGAATCAAGGGTTAATTCGATAAGACGATACATTGGATGTTAGTCGGTTATATGTGATATAACCGGATTATTAAGTCAAGTGTTGATTTAATAATTTAGTGTATAATTGTACATGTGATATACTAATTTACATTAACTAACATTGGTTCACTTAAGCATTTGTTTTTCTCACATGTGCACAACTTAATATATATATGTGATATATATTAAATTGTGTTTTCTTTTTGTATCATGGTTGTTGATACACACTACATGGGTGTATGAGACATACACCATACTAATTAAAGTGGTGGGGTTTTAATGTTTAAAGTAAATCAAAATTAGTGGATTATTTGTTTTGTGCATGAAGCTTGTAGAAGTTTATGGATGCTTTGACAAAGTCCACTCACTTTGTTTTATTTTAGATATCTGTTAACCTAACCATTTGGATTAGCCATGGTTATGCATCTACATGAGTTAGTATATGATACCCACTCAACCATGGTTAGAAAAACTCACTTGATCATTTTCATTTCTCTTCCTTCATTTTCTTCCTCCAAAAGAAAAGCTTTCTAGGGTTTGATCCAAAGTGAGAAATATTGTGAGAAAAGAAATTCTAAAGTGAGCTCACTTCCTATTTCATCATCCTCTACTAGACTAGCACTTTAGTTTAGGGTGTTTGCTTTCCTAATTCTTTAGTTAGCTTTCCTAATTCTTTAGTTAGTGAAGTAGTAGCTTTAGTTGGCATCCCCTCGACGTAGATCATCTTCGGCCTCGAAGACTTCAAGTAAGGTCGCTCCTTTCGCCTCGTGAAGCCATGCAAGAGTCCGGGAGAACCACGATCGCAGCGAAGGGACTACTTCAAGGAGCTTTTGAAGTGAAGGACCGATCTACAAAGGTTGTATTTCGTTTTTCACTTAGTTGTAAATGGTTTACAAGTGTTTCTGTATTATATTTCTAGCTAACGATTCTTGTTTAGAGTTCCTTTTAACGGCATTTTTTTAAAATGGTATGGACGATGCCTCCCGAAACCTTGCTACCGTCGATAGGAACCCTACAGTGGTATCAGAGCCTAGCTAGGAAATTATACGGATAATGTTAGATTACAAACACGAAACAAACTCCGAACTTGAAACCCTAAATATCATGTTTCTGTCGATTTTAAAACGAGCCCTAAATTTTTTTTAAACATATACAGAGTCATATATATGTGATAATATGAACACTGGTGAAATTTGGTGTCATTTGGGAACTTTTGGGCCGGCGAGACCCCCCCATACCGGCCATTTCCGAGCCCCCCCCCCAAATTTTTACAGTGTTCTATTGCATGGGTTTTGGTGCATCAGGTGTTGTTTATTTTTGCTAAATTGTCATGTGATGTTAATTTACTATAATAACAACTCGGAGTGTTTCGTAGTCGTATTTTAACTATTTTCGGGTTATTTTATACGATATTAAAAAGTTCAATCGGATGTCAAATACCCACTTTTTCCCTTGCCGGAAAATTTTCCAAGTGTTGGATTTTTCCCGTAGTTAAAAAGCTTTCAAAGATCATGCAAGTTATGCGATGGACCCTCTAGAAGAACAAAACCTTAACTCGATTATGTGACCGTCAAAACTGCCACTGAACCCTCGGGTTTGTGGTGATTCAGCGGTGCCACATGTGAGGCGTTGGTTTGGCCCTTCTACGGCTGGTTCATTGATACTGTGGCGTGTGCTGAATAACTTTAAAGCTACGCTCAAGTGTTGAGTTTTCTGGGTAATTGTGGGTGTTTGTTGATTCGATCGGAATGTTTAACATCGTCTAGTTTTTTCTGCGACCGTAAGTGTAATATGTGATATCGCCGGTTTTGTTGCTATATGTCAACGACAATTGGGATGCGCATATTTACTTACGTTGATGACATGTGATGTTATGTGTTGCTGTATATGTTATATTGGATCGCCGCGTTTTGAATAGCCGGGGGTTTTATGTGAGATGAGAGTTTTTATTGTCATTCATGGAAAATCATATGTATGTAATATTCTTTTATTGGGGCACTTCCGGGTTGAGGTTGATGTCGCCATTGATGTATATTATTTACTTTTCCGCATTAGGATAGACCCAAGGAGGAGAGCACAAGTAACCGGGTTCTAGAGTTCAGTGGGAGACCAACTCGAGGAGTCGGGTCCGGGTCTCCTAACCCTAGAATTGGTAGGGTTGCTTGTCGCTCTCATAGGGGTCTAAGGGTATGGGTTTGGCTATTCATCGCGACCGTGGAATCCGTGATTTACAGAGGCTCAAAATAAAACACGGACCTCATAGTATATCCATTATTTCATATGTTTCTTCTGCTGCGATATCTGTGATGTGATCACTTGATATGTTGTGATAGATACTGTATATAGTATATATGATATATTATATAGACGTTGCTTATGTTTTACACCCGCGCTAGCACTGCCCTGATCTACCGTTAGTTACCTAACCTAACAGTGCACGACGGGACATCGAGGCGAATGCGGATGGCATAAGCGTACGTTGTATTTATCTGTGATATTTAGGTGACTTAAATGATGGGACTTCATTAATGTGATTAATGAAAGAAAATAAACCTAAAGATGTTGTGGAATCGAATTTTCAAAAACAGGTAGCTACAGTTCTTGCTTTGCATAGCGGTGTTCCTTGTAGAACATCCTGCACCTTATTCGATAAGGAAAGGGCCGAGATCCCTTCACCGGGAGTGACCCCTTTAGCAATAACTGGCAGATGCTACAACCTTCGGTTTTGTCTTTTGATTGTTTTTCTAGTTCTTGCTTTGCATAGTGATATTGTGAATATCCTGCACCTCATTCGATGAAGAAAGAGCCGAGATCCCTTCACCGGGAGTGACCTCTTTAGCGAAACTAGCAAAAGCCTCAAAAACATTCCATTTAAAAATCATTTGATTCTACAACGATATCAAGTTCATTACGCAATAGGTTTTCAGAAAAACCTGTCGTAGCCCTCCGTCATTTCAGATAAGTCATACTTAGTATTCGTGCTACGTTTGTTAGCCTGCGTCAAGGCGTAGTGTGCGGTAGCTAACTAGTATTTATCTGTTTATGCATATGATGCAGATTGGATTAGGGTGGTCGTGCGACTTTGTTGGCCTGCGTCAAGGGTCGTGCGGGTAGGTTTAATTCAATCAAGAAATGACGGGTTGAACTTGACTAGCGGTCTATGGTTTGTTGGCCTGCGTCAAGGTCATGGGATGCTAGGGGAAAAATATTATTAGGAATTTCAAATGTTGAAATTTGCAATGAGATTGCATACCTTCTATGAGATAGTTGGATCCCGATACCCACTGCGAGTAATTGTTACTCTTGGGAGAGTTTTACACATGACAATTAGCCAATCAAGTAGGTGTCTAAAAAGGTGTCAACGGGGTTATGCCTCTGGGAAAATGAGGTTTATTTTAATTAGGTCCGTGCGAAAGCACGGGGATCCTCCCTCAAAGTACCGACACTGGCCTAGCTGAAAGATTGGCAAAATTGTAGGGTGTAATTAATCCTGGCTAGTCTTTCCTTTTAGGGTTTGAAGAAAGATTTGATAGAAACAGTGTGAGTCATCCTGATTAGATAAAATAATAACCAATCTGATCTTGCAAGAGCATACGCTATAGTGTTTTCTTCTCTCTCTCTCCAGGTAGTGACCATATCATGTCTTAATCAAGATAATAATATGGATGTATTGACCGAAGCCGCATGTTATACTGTGCTGGGGAACGTTGGTTCTGTTCTTTCTTATAAAAGTTATAAGATTGAACAGGATATAGGGGAATACCAGGATTCCCATGCCACCCGAATGAAAAAAGTACATGATGATGCATTTTCTTCGGGTGTGTTCGTTACAAAGAACTGTTTCTCCATTTCCTCTACGTCCTGGGTATTAGATACCGAGTCAGGATCCCATATATGTAATCAGTTACATGGGCTGAGAAAAGATAGAGAACTTGGAGAAGGTGATAAAGACATAAGGGTTGGAAATGGTGCAATTGTTGCAGCTAAAACCGTTGGGGAATATCACCTTGTATTACCAACCGGTAATACATTGATTCTGAACGAATGCTATTACATGCCGAACCTGATATGCATATCAGTTTCTTTATTGAGTAAAAAGGGATATAATTTTGTATTACAGGATAATGTTATGAACATTTTCCTGAACCAAAAGTTGGTTGGATCAGGCATGTTGTGCAATGGGATTTATGTTCTAAATCAATCAACAGTTCTGAGCATAACAAACACACACAAGAGGAAGAGTTCAGAAATGAACGAATCCTTCTTGTGGTATTGTAGACTTGGTCATATAAATGCGACACGGCTAGCTAAGTTGCATAAGGATGGATATTTGAATCCGTTCGAATTTTCATCTTATGACACTTGCCAGTCATGTCTCAAAGGAAAAATGACCAAGGGACACGGAGAAAGAGTTACTGAACTCTTGGGACTGGTACATAGTGATGTATGCGGTCCCATGTCTATACATGCCAGGGATGGTTCTCCGTATTTCATTACATTCACTGACGATCTCTAGATTCGGATATGTGTTCCTGATGAAACACAAATCAGAAGCTTTTGAGAAATTTAGAGAATATAAACAAGAAGTCGAGAACCAAACCGGGAAAAGTATTAAAATCCTTCGATCTGATCGAGGAGGAGAATACTTGAGCAATGAATTCCTGGTCTTCCTAAAAGAGAATGGGATTCTCTCTCAGCTAGCTCCTCCATATACACCACAGCACAACGGTGTATCGGAACAGAGGACCGCACCCTATTAGATATGGTGCGCTCTATAATGAGCACATCTGAGTTACCTATTTCCTTATGGGGGTATGCACTGGAAATAGCTGCAGACCTATTGAATATGGTTCCCACCAAATCTGTGCCAACCACTCCATATGAGATATGGAAAGGAAAGAGACCATATCTTAATTATGTTAAGATATGGGGTTGTCCGGTATATGTGAAAACGCATAATCCGGACAAGATCGGGGCAAGGTCCATTCTGTGTAAGTTTATTGGATATCCCAAACATTCGCGCGGGTATATCTTCTACCACACCGAGGAACAAAAAGTGATTGTTTCTCGACATGCCACCTTTTTAGAAAAGGAATTTCTTGAAAAGGAGATTAGTGGCAAAGAGGTAGAACTGGAAGAGGTTCCAGCAATACAGACTACGACAGAAGATTTGGTGGAACCAAAGGATTCGGTAGTTCCCGATGAACCCCAGCCACTCCGTCGATCTAGTAGGGTTCCTTACCCACCTGAGAGATACTACGGTTTTCTCATGGATGGTGGGAGCGGGGATTGCATCATGGAGGATGATGACCCAACTAGATTCGAGCAAGCCATCACGAGTGGAGACTCAGTGAAATGGCTGGATGCAATGCAGTCCGAGATGGAATCCATGTACACCAACAAAGTATGGACTTTGGAAGATGCTCCTGAAGGGGTAAAACCCATTGGGAGCAAGTGGATCTTCAAGAAAAAACTTGGTGTAGATGGGAAAGTGGAGACTTTCAAAGCTAGACTTGTTGCAAAGGGTTTTCGTCAACGACCAGGTATGGATTATGACGAAACATTTTCTCCAGTGGCTATGCTTAAATCCATCCGGATCATGCTTGCCATCGCTGCATATCATGACTACGAAATCTGGCAAATGGATGTTAAGACCGCCTTTCTAAACGGTGATTTGGAAGAGTGCATGTACATGACTCAGCCAGAGGGCTTCGTAGCTAGTGGGAGCAGCGGGAAGGTGTGCAAGCTGCTTAAATCCATTTATGGATTAAAGCAAGTATCGCGGAATTGGAACATCTGCTTTGATGTCGTTATCAAAGAGTTTGATTTCGTCAAAAACGTAGATGGACCTTGTATATACAAGAAGGTAGCAGAGAGTAAGGTTGTCTTCCTCGTATTGTACGTGGACGACATGCTCTTGATAGGAAATGGCATTCCTATGCTGCAATCGGTCAAGCTCTTCTAATCACAAAGATTCTCAATGAAAGATCTAGGGGATGCCTCCTACATCTTGGGGATTAAGATCTATAGAGATAGATCTAAACGGATACTGAGATTGTCCCAATCCAGGTACATTGACACCATACTAAAGCGGTTTAGTATGGAAGAATCCAAGCGTGGGTTTTTACCCACGATCTCTGGGCTCACTCTCTCTAAAGAGATGTCTCCCAAGACTGATTTGGAGAGAGCTCGCATGCAAGGGATACCCTATGCTTCGGCAGTAGGCTCTATCGTGTACGCGATGCTATGTGCCAGCCCCGATGTAGCACACTCACTAAGTGTAGTGAGTAGGTATCAAGCAGAACCTGGAGAGAGTTACTGGACAGCTATGAAGAGCATTCTCAAGTACTTATGAAGGACTAAAGAGATGCTCTTGGTGTATGGTAATGGAGAACTACAAGTGGAGTCCTTTACCAATTCGAGCTTCCAGAGTGATAAGGACGACTTTAAGCCGCACTCGGGATTTGTCTTTACCCTCTATGGAGGGACGGTTTGCTGGAAGAGTTCCAAGCAGGAAACTGTGGCAGACTCGACGATGGAGGCTGAATACATCGCTGCCAACGATGCTGCCAAAAAGGCTGTCTGGATCAAGAAGTTCATAACTGAAATTGGAGTGGTTCCATCCATTAAGGATCCAATACCTTTGTATTGTGATAACAATGGAGCGGTGGCTTTGGCCAAGGAACCCAGGTCCCATCAGCGATCCAGGCATATTCTGAGGCGGTATCACCTGATCTGGGAGATAGTTGATCGCCGGCAGATCGAGGTCAGGAGGGTTGACACGAAGAATAACACAGCGGATCCACTCACGAAGGCCATTCCCCAGATACAGATGCTCGGTATGCGATACTACAGCAGCTGGCTCTAGTGCAAGTGGGAGATTGTTGGTTGTATGCCCTAGAGGCCAGTATTGTATATATGATGTATATTATATTGGATGCTTGGACGTATATAGAGAGGACTTTCTTGCTCGATATGATAGTATGCTATCTGGTTGCTCTTTATCTTTACATGTATACTTGTCTCTTGATACTGTCTTATGGTTACATGTTGGTAAAGCCTTTAGGATGTGTACTTGACTGTCAGGACTATGATGCAGATCATACTAGTGGGGCCATGGTAGTCCATAAGTTCATCCTTTAATGTCCCCAGTCGTAGGTATATCGAGACGGGACATCGACATACCAGAGTAGACTAGCGTATACGCTTCTCGACCCATGAGATGGGAGATGGATGATCCCATATCCATTGGTGTTTGACATCAGAGAGGGTATACGGGTGCTCAGTGGAGACTGGGTACACTGGACAAACTCTCCGAGAACTCCCAGATGGTATTATACCTCACGTCAGATGGCAGTTCTCTGGTGACACTTGTACAGGTTAGTCTGTAGACCCGAGATCGTCATAGAGTCTTGTGTGATTCCCACTATGCTTTGATTTATGAAGGAGGAGTGGCAAGAGCGATCTGAGATAGAATTTATGTACACCAACGAAGTATGGACTTTGGTTGCTATATCTAAAGGGTTAAATCCCCATTAGGTGCAAGTATATCTTGAGAAGATTACTTGGTGTACATGGAAAAGTTGAGACTTTCAAAACTAAGACTTGTTGTAAAAGGTTCTCGTCATCAACCAAGTTTGGATAATGATGAAACCTTTTCTGGGGCCTATGCTTAAGTCCATCCAGATCCTACTTGCCACTGTTAAGAACTGTGGTTTGATTTAGAACGTATATGTTTTTAGATAACGTGCCTGAACCCATCAACTCTTGATATAGGAAATGTTCAAAACATTATCCAACAATACAAAATTATATCCTTCTTTACTAAATAAAGAGACTGATATGATGTTGTATATCAGGTTCGGTATCTAATAACATTCATTCAGAATCAATGTATTCTCGGTAATACAGGATGATAACTGCCAACATCTTGGCTGCAACAATTGCACCGTTTCCAACTCTTGAAATTTTATCACCCGTTCTCAGTTCTCTACCTATCTGTAGCCCACCCTATCGTAAGAAGTACCCGCTAAGGATTGACCGGACAGGGGAGCTGCTCGGTAGCCTCTTGATGAGGGCTTCGATCTTTAGCGTAGGTGGGTAAGAAG
The DNA here is from genome assembly GCA_030015575.1 of Agapanthus africanus. Classification (NCBI taxonomy): domain Eukaryota; kingdom Viridiplantae; phylum Streptophyta; class Magnoliopsida; order Asparagales; family Amaryllidaceae; genus Agapanthus; species Agapanthus africanus. Next base: position 179,571,816 of record JASDDO010000014.1, read on the forward strand.
TTACCCACTAAAGATTGACCGAGCAGGGAAGCTGCTCGGTGGCCTCTTGGTGAGGGCTTCGATTCTTAGCGTAGGTGGATAAGAAGCTACCCACTAAGGACAGACCGGGCAGGAAAACTGTTCGGTGGCCCCTTGATGAGGGCTTTAGACTTCTCTTCGCCTTCATGGGGCGTCGCTCGATCTCCTTTGACCCATAAAATCTGGAAGAGTGACCGTCGCAGACAACATATGGCAGAAACGCACGGGCAAGACGTAACGCTCCATAGTGCGCATCGTTCCAACTTCCATTGACCGCTTGAGGGCATGGTCGCCACGTAGTAGCTCTGTATTGGGAATTTTGAAAAGATCCCCTGATTCACGCTGCTGCGCGCGCAAACTTCGGCCTTTAGGGATTCTGTTGGGGCTATAAATAGCGAAAGTATGTTGGTTTCTTTTAGCCTTGCATTTCTGAAAATGGCCGGACGTCCATGCGCGCTCATCAGCGAGATGATTTCCCTGGACGATGTGTACCTCTACAATCTCGACCGGTCCGAACAGACGTACGAGGCGGTGATAGACCGTGTGGAGGCCCACTTTCGACGCCTTCTTCCCCGGAGATCTCCACTCCTCTAAGTGCTTGTTTATGCGATCTGGAGGAGGTCCCCGAGTCTGCACAATGCCTTGTCTCCGCAGTTGAGGGATGAGGCGATCGAGAAGTTGCATTCACTTTACCACCTCGGCGTGATCTCGAAGAGCAGGCGGGACCAATCAGCGGGCCTTCTTCTGGAGTGTTTCCAGAAGAGGTCGATCATTGATTTATGCCCGGCGGGTGGCGCTTCAGAGGCAGCCGAGGAAGCTAGGGCTCGGCTGGCGGAGATTTCATCGAAGTATCATCAACAATGTTTCCTCCATCCCAGCCCCCTTTGCTGTAATAATCTCCTTTTTGTAAGTCTGGGGAGCCTATAATACCTTTTAATGAATAAAATTCTTCTTTTTCGATATGTTTTATTTTCTTTGATCTCTTAGCACTTTTTACATATTTTCTCAAAACGAATCTAGGGATGTGGAATCCGAGGAAGAAGAAAATATATCAAAGAAGTCTCTTATAACTTGGGAAACTTAAGAAAAATTACATGGCTTTTGAAAAAAAGAAAATACATTCATCGGTGGGACTCGCCGGCTCCACGGGCAGACCCCGAGGAAATGACCATGATTTAGTCGATCGTTAACTCACCAGGAGGGGGCTGGTTCTCGTGCTCCCTGTCTGCCTGTCGCTTGTCCCGCAGGTACTTCGCCAGGTGGCCAGAGTGGATCAATTCCTCGATGTAGTCGCGGAGTTGTTTACAGTTCTCGGTCGGGTGGCCCTGTGACCTATAGAAGGTGCAGTACGGGCCACGGATACGTTTAACCGCTCTATGGGTGACCGGTGGGAGCTTGAAGAATCGCTCGCCCTTCGTCTCCTCTAACAGCTCAGTCTGGGAGATGTTGAGAGGAATATACTCCTGGAACTTTTGGGAGTACGGTTTTGGCCGGTCGACCTTCTTCTTCTCTTCTATGCCCTTCTTCTTTTGGTCGGCTTGGTCACCCCGGGGCAGGTTGGCATTCACCTCAGACTTGAGTTGGATCTCTCGCTTGGTCCAAGCCTTTACCGCGGCCATGGTCTTAGGTTGCGCTAATGCAAAAGAGCGGAGCCACTCTTTGTGCCTAAGACTCGACCTTAGGACGGTGATGACAGTTTCGTCCCGGTGCTCGGGAACCTCGAGAAGAGCGTTGTAGAAGCGAATGACATATCTTTTAAAGGATTCCTTGTCCCCGCTTTTTATGGTAAAGATGTAATCGACAGTTCGCTTCTGTCGTATGTTTCCGACGAAGTGGCCGAGGAACTGGATGACCAGCTCGTCAAAGGTAGAGATGGAGCATGGCGTGAGTCCTCGGAACCAGTCCCGTCCAGCCCGGATGAGGGTGGCAGGAAATGCTCAGCATTGATCAGCGTCGGAGCTATCCTGGAAGCTCATGCCCGCCGTAAATACGTCCAGATGGTCCTTTGGGTCGGATTTCCCATCGAAGAGGGCCATCTTGGGAGGCTTGTTCCTGGACGAGACGTGTACGGCGAGCAACTCCTCGGTGAAAGGCTTCGTAAGTAAGTCGGCGGCGTACCTGGCCCCTTCACCGGATGGATGACCCTCCCAATGTATACCCTCGATTTTCTTTTCGAGGGCGTCGAGGCGGTCGTGATACCTCGAGGATTCGGCGCAGTCAGAGTGGTGGCCCTTCCCGCTTGTGGTCTACGCCAGGCTGCGACTCTGAGTCCGTTCTATCAAATTCCTTAGGTCCCCTGGCAAGGTCCTTCTTGAGTCTTCGCGGCGAGTGCCGTTCGTGCGATCCCGTCGAGGGAGAGGGTGTCGGTCATGCCTGGGAGCAGGCGAGCTGACCGATACTTCCTCGGGGGGGACGGGAACGCGGCGGGCCTCGGGGCGATAGGTTCTTTCGCAAGACCTCGGCGTGGGGCTGTGTGGCGCCCAGCGGGCCATAGAATCGGTCGCCGCGGGGGAGCCACGGTCGCCGGAGTGAGCACGGCGTTGTTCGGTGGCGCCAGCGTGGACGGCGTCATCTGCCCCTCTGCGGAGGTCGTGATTCCTGGGAGGGGGGACGGCGACCTGGAGGGCTGGGCCCGCCGTTTGGACACGGACAAGGGCATCGACAATGGACGCGAGCCTGTCGATTCGTGCCGAGAGGGCGTGGATGGTGTTCGAAAGGGGAATAGATCTGTCCGCGCCTCCGTTGTGGGGAGGGCGGTGGCTTGTGCTGGGATCGTCACGGTCTTCGCTCGCCATGAAGTCGAGAGCAAAAGATCAACTTTCAAAGGGTGGAGAAAATTGAAAATTCCTACATACGGCGCCAACTGATGGAGGCCTGGATCTCCTTCAGATGTTGTCCTTCGTCGATCTGTAGCGAGAGTTGATGAAGGGTTGAGATTGACGTTGATGATTGTCTTCTTGAGCGTGTGGATCTCAATGAGTTGATTTTGGGGTGAAGCCGAGCTACCTGCAAAGAAGTCTCGGGGTGGTTGTACCACCGTGGACCCTCCGACGATCAAGTTAGCCGAGAAATTTAAGCAGGGTAGCAGCTTGTTAGATTGAAATGGCCTTACCTAAGTCGTCTGAGAGAGAGGTTTTTATAGTGGTCGCTCGGAGCGAGCTGGCACGGGATCTTCGCCGTCGGTTACGCCCCTGACGTTACGCCTGCGTGAATGACGTGATCCCCCCCATTAATGACGAGATACGCTCGTTAATGGGGGGATACGGCGGTGTGGAACGCGGGATGTTGAGTGTCGGATATCTCCGCTTCTGGCGAGATACGCGGAGCCGTGGCGGAGGCGCTTGAGCTCTGCGTCCTTGGTTGCTCGGTAGAACCGAGGACGCTTAGCTCGGCGGGAGGCTCGGAGGTGAGCGGGAGACCGAGGAAGCTCGGTTCTGTGATAGCTCAGAGACGAGCTGGGAGGGCTGAGGAAGCTCGGCGTGTAGAAGGCTCGGAGGCGAGCCGGTGGTTATTTGTAAGGCGAGCACAGAAGTGTTCTGGAAGGCCATCGAAGGTCGGGTCAATCCTCGGGATGAAGGCACGGGAAATGCCTTCAATGTATCATGTTTGCTCATGTCCCTTAGGCCCCGGGACACGTCATCTTCCGCGTGTCATGATCTGGAGAATTCCCACTTATGTGTATCATCAGATGTCTTCCATGAAAAAATATCCATTAATTCATCTCTTGTCTCATTAGAGACGCATAGTTCTTCAACATTGATGCATCCATATGCAATATGTCACTTAACCAAAATCATGTGTGGTTTTATTATTTCCCTTGTGTGATGAAGATTCCTGAAGAAACGACTCCAAATCATGCATGCATGGATACATCATGCGTCTCCTTTTCTGCCCACTAGCCAGGCTTCCAGTACCGACCTATGAAAAAATTGCCCCATGGGCTAAATCACACACATAAATATCTAAGGTTTCGGCTTTTTCTAAGATAAATATCTAAGTTTCTATGAGTTGCACTTAAATACCTATCTTTGACTCAAGCGATTTTTTAAAAAGACGAAAGTAACGGCATTGTCAAAATTACTGTTATCCTACCTTCATGTATCACACGTCGGAAGTTAAGTGCAGACGAATTAAAAAATTGGGTATTTATCTGCTAGTAATAGAAACTTAGGTATTTATCTATCAAAGCTGTGAAACCTTCGGTATTTATATGCAATTTATCCCCTATTATTTTCATTTTTAGGTTTTTTTTTTTGAAATATAGAAAACCTAAAGGAAAAGGAGAGAGGAAAGAATAAAGGGTTTACACCATCATTTATCATTTATGTTTGGTGTATTGCATATTTTTTATGTTGTGTCATCATAATTAGCAATGAATTTGATAATGCAAAATCATTATTTATTACATTCCATTCAAGAAAAAGGAGGGGAGAGATATATTTAATTTAAGTTTTTAAAAAAATACATACGGGTCAAAACCTCAAAGGTAAGGCCTTGGCCCAACCAAGCTTGGGCTCCTGAACTTTTCTTACAGAATCGAAGCCCATTTACTGCAACTCAAACTGAACATTTTCCATCTACTGATTACTATTTCCACAAAACCCTACTTCGGACCGCGAGAGGTAATAATCCCCAATTTTTTTTTTATAATAATCGCATTTATTTTTAATCTCGCTTCTATAATGTAAGAATCAAATTTGATGATTTCGATTGTTATCTGAAACACATTTCTCTTTAAATTGTTGTCTCTTATATAATTTGAAGCTATAATTTCGTTCGCTGATTTTGTTACATGTTGTGAACATTGTGAATTTAGAGAAGATTGTATCAGCTGCTCGATTGTTTTAAGCGCTAGGTTTTATTTTATTTCTACTTGGTTTTTTTAGCCTCTTTCTTAATCTAGGGGCTTAAACTGCAAAATCAAATCGGCAGAATTAGAATGATGCCCGAATCACAAAATTTACACCTTCAGGTTTAAAGGCGAAGTTTTTGATTGCCCTTACCTTTTTCGGTTAGAATTTGGGTTAGGGTTACAAGGAGGATAGTCGGTTGTAATTTTTTATCATGACTGAGAAATTTTCTCTTGGAGAAAAGGTGTAGATGATGATAATGATTTGATCGTGATACCGCTGTTACGAGTTTTTATATTGGTAGTTACCAGTACATTATTTTGCTTGTTGATATGCTACTCGACCTTTTGAATTTGAAATTTCATATGCTCATATTGGTTTTCCCTTTAAACATCACAGAGGTCGAAAAACGATGGGGAATTGAACCTAGGTTCCGATTAAAAGCTTCTATGCAATGTCGGACGGGGGAGCATCCAAGAGAAGTCTTCCTTCTTGGACGAGTTCCGACGAAAATGAGAGCAAATCCCGCAGAAAGAAGCAGGGTGATGCTTCTGAAGATGCCAAAAACACTCAAACTAACTCACAGTTCTCAAAACTTCTGGTAACTAATTTGGGGCTTAAGCTAGAGGACATTCTTTTGATATAGTCAATTAATAGTCGCACCCCGCATCCGCTACCATTAGTTTCTATATCACTAATTTCGGGGTTTTATGAAAAAAATGAAAAAAAAAATGGAGTTTTATCGGCAGGATGGAGTGGTCTTTGTATTGTCTGGGTTTGTTAACCCTGTGCGAAGCACATTGCGATCACAAGCATTGGACATGGGAGCAGAGTATCGACCTGATTGGACCGCAGATTGCACTCTACTTATTTGTGCATTTCCAAATACTCCTAAATTTAGACAAGTTGAGTCAGATTGTGGCACTATTGTCTCAAAGGTAGGAAACTTTTCCTTCGATCCATAGATTTTCCCTTCTGATCATGCATTTCAATTTTCAACAATTATTTTGTAGAAGGATGTATACCTAGTGTAGATGTTTTATTTTCTACACTTGTTTACTTATATGAATTATATAGATGGCGATGTATCTTTATATATTGTGGCCATAATTTATATGATCATATAGCTTATAGTTTAGAGATTACCAAAATAAGATTGAGATGTTCAAAGAAAATTGAATTCAACTTGTACCTACAGTCAAATTGTTTAACAAAAAGAATTCTGAACTATGCATCGAACCATGTGTTATGATGGCTGTGATATTACTAGTACGAAGGACAATAAGACTCTTCATGCTTCCCGTATAAATATAGAATTAAATACCCATATTCATATTTTGCAATTTCATAGATTATATTGTTTTGGATATGGATATGAGTAAGGGTGCTAGAGGCTCGAGTAGACTGAACTTGGCTACTATGTACTAAACTCATATCTGAAGATACACTAGTTCGATATGGGTACCAAATCTGGGCAAACTTCGATCATGTCAGGTATAGAACCTATGGATTTGGGCGTAACCTCATGAAGTCCAAATAGTCCTGAAAGATTTTACAAAATAGTTATTTGGAAGTGTAGGCCTAGTTTATAGAAAACAAGGCATTCGGTTGTAATCAGGTTGGTTTAAAATCTTAGGATCAAGTTAACATGATCGGAATCTGACCTACTTGCACCCCTATACAGAATATTAAATATATTATATTTAATTCTATATCTATACCTCAGATTGATAAATAATAGCATCTATGGTCTGAACGCTGACTGGTTTCAACTTGGCATATTAGTAAACTATTTTCGACGCTCTTCAAAATTCAACAGAGGATTGCCTAGTAGTAAATCTACAAGGTCTATGTTACTCTCTTTATGTTAGCACAAATTATCTCATACTAATTGTTGGACTATATACTTGCTATAAGATATGACGATTAGCAATCGGAGGAAATTTGAATTTGACGTATTTGCTATAGATCAAGTATATTCACAATAGTGTCACTTGTATCAGAAACATGGACAAGAAACAACATATAGTTTATTACTCTATCACACAGATAAGTTAGCTTAAATATAAGAAATAAAAAGAAGAAATGTTTACTCTATACATTTAGATTCTACAAATACCATGAAGATTAAGTAGCCATCTCAATGAAAAAGTTCATCTTTCCATTGGCTTAGAAATATGGAAACCCTCTCAAAGCAGTTAATTATGTACGTTCACTAAAATACTCAATCCTTTAATCATTTACAAAGAAGCAATTAAGATGAAAATAACTCCAAACCAAATCAAAGATTAATTCCCATCATTTGAATCACAAATTAATTTCTTAGTCTGGGACTGAATTCCAATACATCAACTTTTTAGGATTTCTCAATAGGAACAGGGATAAACAACTACTCAAGCATCTGATAAATGATAAGTACATCATAATCATGACATATATCCCACACATAATATCGGTCATCCCTCATGGTTACATTTCGTACAGAACATACCAATGAAAAAAATTGTGGCACCTTCATCGATTTTCTATGCTTCACAGTACTTTTTGTTGCATTGGCTTTTCCTTGTTAATTCTCATACATCTGGAATTGCTTGAGCTAGTATCCCTGACTAGGTATCCTAGCTGGTCATGTCCTCAAGTTATTCAGTAATTTTTCTATCCAAAATCTAACATATACCATGTTGAAAATATTTTTGGAAGGTTTGTACCCCTAGAGGGGGCCCAGGGAGTAGGGTGGGGGTGTAGTGCTGGGGTGGGTGTGGGTGGGTTAGAGAAGAAAATTCTTAGCAATGGATTATGTGACTTTATATTAAACCAAATTCACCCAAATGTTTTTAAGGTGAAGTTACAAAGTTGGTCATGTATATATTACATCAGAAACGGATGGGTACTCTAAAAAGCAGCATCAAGTAGTAGGTTTACTAAAGCTGTTATTAAATTATTTAAAATAATGTAGAAATAAAAAGGCTTTATTGTAGGAAAACTCCCTTGCTTTTGGCCAGAAAGCAGGAAACCACCCAAGTTAAAAAAAAACTTGCACTTTACCCCCGGTTTAACAGTGTTATTTCCCCCCATTTCTATTAACTCTTTATATAAGGAAATACCTCTTGGTAGAAATACTAGTTACAACAGTCAATGAAACAATGAGCGAAGCACTTTGCATCCACAAGCTTTGGATATGGGAGCAAAGTATCGACGATTGCACTCTACTTATTTGTGTGTTTCCGAGTACTCCTAAATTTAGACTACTTGAGTAGGACTGTGGCACTATTGTTTCAAAGGTAGAAATCTTTTCCTTCGATCCTATAGTACGTTCCTTCTCTTCATGCATTTCAACAAGGATGTCAACAAATTAGCATACACATACTATAGATGTTTTCTCATTAGTATTTGTTCTCATAAAATTTAGGCTAAATTACTCTAAATTCCCCTCAGCCATCTCTTTTTTTCACTAACCTACGTTGAAGTATTTATAATTACAGTAGTCTCCCTTAAAGTTCTACATTTAAGGGTATTTTTAGAAGAAAAAAACCCTATAACCAAATATTAAGGGAGTTTTCTGTAATAAAAAAATTGAGGTAGTTTAGTGAAAACACTGACAGTTAAGGGTATTATAGTGTAATTTTACCTGAGAATTATAGGCGGTGAGATAAATTTATATTGCCAAAATTTATATAACTAAAGAACAAATAAGTTGGAGATATCATTCCCCAAATAAGATTGAGATGTTCTCGGAGAATATTGTATTCAATGTCTAACTATAGTCTTTTTGTGTCTAACCAAGAATCTGAATCATGCACTAAAGCATGTGTGATGAAGACTCTGGCATTACAAGTGCAATTTATATTTTACATTTTCATTGATAATTATGGTACATTTTCAGCTATAATTATGGTTAGGATATGGATATAAATAAGGGCACAAGATGCTTGGGTAAAACCAAAACTTGGCCATCTTGCACCCAACCCATATCCTAAAAATTTAGACTCGTCAGTTCTCTATAGGTGCAAAGTCAAGGCACAAACTTAAATTGGGTCAGGCATAGAATTGACAGATTTGGACCCAACCTGATAAAGTCCGAATAGATCTAAATGATTTGACAAATATTTGTTCAGAAGTGTAGGCTTAGTATAAAGAAAACAATGCTTTATGGATCCAAACCAAGAAAAGCTAGGCCTTGTTTCCTTGATTAATTCATTGGGTCCAACTTAGGGTTAGGTTTGAAACCATTGGATCAAGCTAGACATGGCTGAATTGGATGCCGAACTGGATTCAACTTTGCATATTTGTATAAGAGACTGCATAGTAAATCAGCATGGTCTAATTTTTTCTCTTTATGTTAGCACAAAGTGGTTCTCATGCTAATTGTTGTTGCTACAGCGGTTCAATGATCATAGACATTAGGATGGACATAGGTATATGCCAATGAGTAAATTTATTTTAAATATATGGTATTGTTACATATGTTGATCAGGACTATGAATGACAAACAAAAACAGCCTATAAGTCACATAGCTCAACTTAAATTGAAGAAACAATAAGAAGAAAGTACCCCTATTTACACATTCATATTCTAAAACTGACATCAAGATTGAACAGCAATCTAAACTAATGAGTTCATCTTTCATATCTCCAATACCAAAATCCTCTTGAAGCAGTTTATTATACATGTTTGCTAGAATTGTTGCATGAGATTGTGAAGAATATGGTGTACAGAGTACTATAATAATGAGTTAATCTTTCACATCTCTAATACCAAATTATTCTCAAAGCAGTTTATTATACATGTTTACTAGAATTCTTGCATGAGATCTTGAAGAATATGGTGTACAGGGTGGTATAATAACTATCGTTTAAACAAATATAGGACCTTACGCATCTCAGCTTCAATTGTTCTAGGAATGGATATCAGAGTGTTACGACCAGAAAAAACTTGTCGACATCGAGCGTTTCCTTATGCATGCAGGAAAACCATGGCGGAAAAAGAGCAATCAACTTGAGAGTAATAAAGGTGATAAAATCATCCATGATATTCCTTTTAAAACTCGAGACTGCAAGGATGTTTTGAATATTTAATGTTTTTCTATTCAGTTTGCTCTATGCACTATGGGGGTTGGGAGAATGCAAATGTTGAATAAAGGAAACCCTTTTTCCATATTTACTTTACGGATTTAAGCTTCAGATGCTTATTATATTTTCATTTCCATTGCGAGCCAAAGATGGTTTCGTTCTTTAATTTTTCTTCAAGGAAATACAATGGCCGAAGTTCTGTGATGAGATGACCCAACTGACAATGTGCTCATGTTTTGGTCAGATCCAAAAGATCTGAATAATGCATACCATGATATGGGAACCTTATAGTCTTTTCATTGAGGAACTTAGTGCTATTATAAAGTTGCTTTGTATCAGTTATGCGATTGATCGTTCGGGGGTGGTCGTGTTACTCAATTAATGAATAACAGTTGTGTTTTCTTTATTTTCTTTTTTCTATAAAAATGCGCCAGTCACCAGTCACATTTTCTTGCTAATATTTCGATTTAATTTAATATTTAGAAGATTGTCCTTTAACATATACAGAGCGCGCACTTATGGGCACACACAACATTGCATTTATTTCTACATTTATCATGTTCCACAAGTTACCATCAATTTACAAGCAGTCACCGTCTCTGTTGTTAGTCATGCTTCCAAACTTCCCATTTGCAGGTCAGATAGATGACTTGCATGAAGAACCTAGAAAGAGACCTGCAAAAAGGTCAACTGGAAAGCCAACTGGGTCCGCCATATCAAAGGTCTATATACGAAACTAAGATTTATATATATATATATATATATATATATATATATATATATAATTTTCAGATTTTTCTCTTAGAGTTTCATCTTTCATGTAGAATCAGTTTTTTGGGTTTATTTTGATTCTCAATATCCAAGGCATGATAATTGCATCTTTTGGTCTTTTCCTTGCAAAAGTTAGATTTATCTTATCAACCGTATATTATCTTGCAGGATTCATACATTGCTTGAATTGTGAAAATATAAATTGCTTTATATGACCAAACTTCTATCATCTTTTGTTATCAATGTAGCATACTTGCAGATATTTATTAATATTTTTATTACCATACGATGCAAATTAAATGTTCTTTGTTCATCGAGTATTTACTTGGTTGACTCCATTGTTATCTATAACATCAAATTGTATTGATAAATGGAATTGTAATGCTTGTGCTCATACAAGCTGATGCGTTACTTAAAAAATAATGGGATTTTATATGAAAAGGTGGATGTAATGGAATGCTGTATATTGGTAGGTAGATATGGGTGACGGAATAAACTGTATCTCGAAGCACTGAGGTGGTAAGAGACCTTAATAGAAATTCTGGCCTTTATGTGAGCTATGGATATTAGGGACATCAAGCTGTTATTGTGCAGTTAATTTTGCTGTAAAACATTTTTTTTGTTAAGGCAACTTCTCCCAAATCTTTAACCACATACCTGATTCCACTCATGTTACGGAGGGAAAGCTAATAGTATGTGATGGAATAAAGAAAGAGCGTGGGTGTGGGTTTAGGGGTGATTATGGGCTGGAGGAATGTCTTTGTGACTTCATGTAGATTTGTACTGATGTCTTCAGCCATTGTTACAAGGCATCTGCAGTTTGCTTTTAAAGGGAGAGGCTCTTCTCTAGTACTCATTGGGGCTAGACATCTTTGGTGTAAAAAGATTAATTTCTTCTATCCTTGTGGATAAATGTGGAACAAAAGATTATCTTAATTTTTCTTCCTCCATCGACCAATTATTTTCTGTTCACTTTCTTCTTTTCTGAAACAGTATTATTTTCATGCTAATAATTGAGAGCATCCTATGTTACAAGTACAAAATACAACATGGACTATAAAATAAAAAATGATTGGGGGTGGAGTGGTTTATTTTCATACCGATTTAATAGCGATTATGGAGCATTAACTCCATGACATTGAAAAAATCAGTATATTATCTCCTCCAGATAGGTGATCTTTCTGTCATAGGTTCGATTGTTAAAGACATATCATGAGGAAGTAAGGAGTTTTCTCTTTTGTATCATTCCGAAATTAATGGATGTTTGGTGATTCCTGAATCCGTTGCCATAAATGGCAAATGTGAAATGTACAAAGCTTGGGCACTAAAGTCAGGGCCATGCCCTAGAACTTGGATCATGTTCGAATAATTAAGCTTGAAATGGTTTCTAATTGGATTTGCTTGAACAAGATAAAACTGTAACTAAGCATTCAATCTTGACACTAGATGACAAAATCACTATACATAGAGTTAGGATCTAGTTCAAGAGGAGCATTTAGCTTTCTACACATAGAGTGCAACACTATAAGATTAAGATGGTTATGAACTCAACAGTTTACACCGATCATTGCTCATAGTTGCTCTTAAAGGAGTTTCATATTAATTACTCTGATGCATCTGCTCGTGGTTTATGTACTTCCATCAAGCTCGTAGTAGTGTTTAATTTAGATGGCGGATAGATTTTATTTGGTGTTAGGGCTTAGGTTCATCTCCACATGCCAATCATAGCTTTAGGGGATCGATGATTGTAGTAACACAAACCCACCATTGCCGATCCTAAGTCCGGATGAGAAAGGATGAGGGTTGTGGTAGGCTTGTGACAGCCAACGTAAAACTTTGTCACATTCTATGACATGAACCATAATAAGAATATCGTTGGGGCGTCCCCTACTCAGCGACGCACTACATCGGATCCCGGGTGTAGTGTTAAGTATGCAAGGGTTTCTAGGTCGTCGTCCAGAAACGACGCGCTACATCGGATCCCGGATGTAGTGACAAATAAGCAAGGGTTTCATAGGATCCATCTAGCTTACTGGAACATAGGTTCCCTTACGGATAGACTAATAGAATTAGTGGAGGTGATGATTAGGAGGAGAGTTGGTATTATGTGTTTGCAAGAAACTAAGTGGGTAGGTGAAAGAGTAGAGTCATAGAGCCTTGAGATTATAAGCTTTGGTATACATGTAGAGATAAAAATCGTAATGGGGTAGGCATAATCATAGATAGTCGGTTGCTTGAGAATGTAGTTGAGATTATGAGAAAATGTAATAGAATTTTACTGGTTAAGCTTATTCTAGGTGGAGAGATCCTTAATTTTATTAGTGCTTATGCACCACAGATAGGTCTTGATGACGCTAGTAAGCGTCTATTCTGGGAGGATTTAGACGAGATGGTGCAAAATATACCTAGCGGAGAGAAGTTATTTATTGGTGGTGATCTCAATAGACATGTAGGTACTAGTCGTAGTGTGTTTGATACTATCCATGGAGGTTTTGGTTTTGGACAAAGGAATGAAGTAGGTGGCTCGATTTTAGATTTTGTCTTATCTTATGACTTGATCTTAGCAAACACTTGGTTTAGGAAAAGAGAGTCCCACTTTATCACTTTTAGGAGCGGATCAAGTGCTAGTCAAATAGACTTTTTTCTGACGAGAAAAATAGATAGAGGTTGTTGTATCGACTATAAGGTAGTGCCAGGTGAGAGTGTAACCACTCAACATAGATTTTTAGTTCTAGATTTTCGATTTAGAAGAGGACCTAGAAAGATTAGACGTAAGGTAGAGCCTATAATTAAATGGTGGCGATTGAAAGAAAGTAACCAAAATGTTTTATAGATCGTGTAGTCCAAGAAGCGGATTGGTGGTCGGAAGATGATTCAGACAGAATATGGAACAAAATGGCTAGTCGTATCAAGAGAATAGCTAGAGATCTACTTGGTGAGTCGAGAAGTGGTGCTCCACCATCTAAGAACACATCATGGTAGAATGAAGAAGTAAAGGCTGCTATTAAAATTAAAAGGGATTCTTATAAAGATTTGAAGAAAAGTAAAGATGTGGAGAGATTTAAGAAGTATAAAATGACTAAAAAGAAAGTTAAAAAAAACTGTTCGAGAAGCTAAATCTAAGGTCTATAAGGAGGTGTACGGGAAATTAGACACTAAAAAGACTAAAAATGATATATATCGAATTGCTCGGATGCGGGAAAGGAAGATCAGAGACTTATGTGCGGTGAAGTGTGTCAAAAATAAAAATCAGAAGGTTTTAGTTCGAGATCAGTATATCAAGGAAAGGTGGAGAGATTATTTTGACAAATTGTTCCATGAGAGCTTTACTAAAAATTTGGATGGACTTATCATTCAATCTCAAGATATAAACCGTGATTTCATATGTAAAATACGACTACCTGAGGTTAAAGAAGTTTTGAATAGAATGAATTTAAGAAAAGCGGTTGGTCCTAACGGGATTCCGATCGAAATTTGGAGATGTTTAGGAGAACTAGACGTTAAATAGCTGAAAGATCTGTTTAATAAGATTTGGCAGGCAAAAAAGCTGCCAAATGAATGGAGGAAAAGTATCCTTATACTTATCTACAAGAACAAGAGTGACATTCAGAGTTGCTCAAACTATCGTGAAATAAAACTTATGTGTCACACAATGAAACTTTGGGAAAGAGTGATTGAACACAGGCTAAGAAAGGATATTAAGATAACAGAGAACCAGTTTGGGTTTATGCCTGGACGATCGACGACAGATGTTATTCATTTGCTTGGTCAACTTATCGAGCGTTTTCGAGAGAGAAGAGATTTGCATATGATATTTATTGATTTAGAGAAAGCAGTATCTAGAGAGGTATTATGGGGGACAATGATGAAGAAGGGGGTCCCGTCAAGTATATTGACATAATCAAGGATATGTACGATATAGTAGTGGCAAATGTCAGAACTTGTGGCGGCCTAACAAGTGATTTTCCGATTACAATTGGTTTACATCAAGGATCTGCATTAAGTCCTTGATGATATATACCGGATTGCTCGGATGCGGGAAGGGAAGACCAGTGACTTACGTGCGGTGAAGTGTGTCAAAAATAAATATCAGAAGGTTTTAGTTCGAGATGAGGATATCAAGGAAAGGCGGAGAGATTATTTTGACAAATTGTTTAATGAGAGCTTTACTAAGAATTTAGATAGACTTATCATTCAATCTCAAGATATAAACCGTGATTTCATGTGTAAAATAAGACTATCTGAGGTTAAAGAAGTTTTGAACAGAATGAATTTAAGAAAAGCGGTTGGTCCTAACGGGATTCCTATCGAAATTTGGAGATGTTTAGGAGAAATAGGCGTTAAATGGCTAACAGATCTGTTTAATAAGATTTGGCAGGCAAAAAAGATGCCAAATGAATGGAGGAAAAGTATCCTTATACCTATCTACAAGAACAAGAGTGACATTCAAAATTGCTCAAACTATCGTGAAATAAAACTTATGTGTTACACCATGAAACTTTGGGAAAGAGTGATTGAACACAGGCTAAGAAAGGATATTAAGATAACAGAGAACCAGTTTGGGTTCATGCCTGAACGATCGACGACAGATACTATTCATTTGCTTCGTCAACTTATCGAGCGTTTTCGAGAGAGAAGAAGAGATTTGCATATGATATTTATTGATTTAGAGAAAGCATAGGACAAAATACCTAGAGAGGTATTATGGGGGGACAATAATGAAGAAGGGGGTCTCGTCAAGTATATTGACATAATCAAGGATATGTACGATAGAGTAGTGGCAAATGTCAGAACTTGCGGCGGCCTAACGAGTAATTTTCCGATTACAATTGGTTTACATCAAGGATCTGCATTAAGTCCATTCTTCTTTACCATCGTGATGGGTGAGCTTACTAGAACTATCCAAGATGAGGTACCTTGGTGTATGCTATTCGCTGATGATATTGTTCCAGTAAATGAGACGAAAGCAGGGATTAATGCCAAATTGGAATTATGAAGGCAAACATTGGAATCTCGGGGTTCAGATTGAGCAGGTCCAAGACAACATATATGCATTGCAGATTTAGTAAATAGAGAAGTCAAAACCATATTGGTATAACATTGGAAGGGCAAGAGATATCACTGAGCGATCAGTTTAGATATCTAGGTTCCATCATCCAAAAGGATGGGGAGATCGATAGTGATGTTAATCAAAGGATTCAAACTGGTTGGTTGAAATGCAGGAGTGCAACATGAATTTTTTGTGATCGTAACTTTCCGTTAAAATTGAAAGGAAAGTTTTATCGGTACGCTATTCGGCCTGCCTTATTATATGGTACAGAATGCTGGGCTCCTAAGAAGTATCATACAGAGAAGATGCACGTAGCGGAGATGCGCATGTTTCGTTGGATGTGTGGTAACACTAGAAAAGATAAGGTGCGAAATGAGGATATTTGTGCAAAATTTGGTGTAGCACCTGTGGAGGAGAAGATGCGGGAAAACCGGCTAAGATGGTTTGGTCATGTGCGACGCAGACCTATGGAAGCACCGGTTCGACGAATAAATACTCTCGATATAAAAAAGGGTAAAAGGGAGACCGAAGAAAACATGGATGGAGGTGATACGAAACAATATGGTTGCCGAAGGCCTCAATGAAAGTATATTGTTCGATAGGAGTGAGTGGAGGCGGAGGATTCGTGTGTTGGACCCGGCGTGATTCTCATGTTCATGTAGCCTATCCCATATGCTTGGGATAAAAGGCTCGGTGGTGGTTGTTGTTGTTGTTGATTGTAGTAACACCTTCATTTTGGCAAATTTTCGTTACAAATATGGGAAAACCCCATCGTTAATTGTTGATAAACTAGGCAAGAAACATAAATGTAGCCTAGAATTTGATTGAGCATAAAATTACTAACAACTGTACAGTCATATTCTTAAATTGCCACTATTGCCATGTGCTGTCGTCAACCTTTCTCTTAATCTTCTCTAATCATTATAGCATTGTGTTGAACAGGGAGGGCTTTCTGATACTGCTAAAGATCATTTTTCACCCCTCGAGATAAAAGAGTGGGCTATCACCGATTTAAATAATACCGTCTCATGGTTAGAGAGTCAAGACGAAAAGGTAATTTCCTCATCAATCTACATTGCACTTCTTTCCATTAAAAGTTAAGTTAGGATGGTGCAGTTGAAGATGCATGCTCTTGCATTATGAATTATTGAATGTTAAGTTAGGATGGTATGAATTATTGAATGCTAATGGGAAATCAATATATTGACTAGAATATTCAATGATGGTAACAGTTATGAAAGTCATGAGATTTTGTATGGATCGGAAAATATGATAGAGAATAATAACTTTGATTAGGATTTAAAAATCAATCTTATCTTGTGTTTTTTGTTTTTGACAGCCAGAGGCAAGTGAAGTCAAAGTCATAGCTGCAGAAGGGATTATGACTTGTTTACAGGATGCCATTGAGTCTCTGAAGGAAAACAAAGTAAGTTAACCTCTTTCTTTTCGATTGATTTATCTTGAATTGCTGAATGCACTCATGTCTACTGTTATATGGCAAAGCCTGAGGAGGTTTGACATATTCGAATCCCAAAAAACATAAGCTATATAGTCAAAAACCCATCTTCAAGTTGAGCTCTCTTTGATCCATGTTCTGACTCATGGCTTCCTTAACTAACGACGAAAAATCAACTGCTCCTCGATCAATTGTTGCGTCCTTCGAGCCACTTTGGCAATCTCTAGCTCATCCACTTCTACTTCAGTATCCAAATTAAATCTCCTTTCATTTATCAGCTTACTTTCATTTCAGATCGCATAGGCAAGATAAGGTTTCACTTTCCATAGCAGGTCGGAGCTGTGCTTTTACTCAGAGCCAACTCAGATCTATTGTTGCAAAGATTCATTCACTCTTCCACCGAGAGCATGTCTAGAAAGCTATGCCACTAGGTGCAGTCGCCAAATAAGACCTATAGACTCATCCATTTCACCACTACAAATTTAACAGCCATCTGCAACATGAACAATCATGACCAGTTAACAGTCGTCACTTTATTATTCAAGAACAAGAATTGTCACAGAAACCATGGAAACTTTAGCAGACATAGATGATGATGGTGCATGGCATCCTTTTTCTTCCTGTCTTCTGTCTGCCTTAATGATGATGGTACATGGCATCGATCATTTTCCCACCATGGGCTATCTATTATCCCTTTAGTAGGCATAGATGAGATCAATTCGCGAGCCCGGTTGGTAGTACAATTAATTTCTCTTCAATCCAACTGCCATCCTCTCGCCTGTAATCAGCCACCTTGTCGTCATTGATCTGATTAACATTCATAAACCATGGAAACTTGCATGATAACCACTTGCGATGCCATACGTTATTCCTGGTTTCATCTCCTACTCTCCATTCCACACTTGTATGAAGTCGTTCATGTTACATGCTGCCATGTCCCTCTTATAACTTTCTAATCAATCCTTGCCCCGCAGAATAGTTTACTCGCAGTCTTCGCCAAAACCAATGGCTACTTGGACATAAGTTTTGCCGCCTACTTTGAGAGTAGTATGAAATTTGGTTTTGCTGCTGAACACACTCCGAGACCCCCTCCCCCCCCCCCCGTATGGTGAGCAGCCTTTAGTTCCCCCCCCCCCCCTCCAAGAAAAAACAGACACACACACACACAAAAACACATAAAAAAGGGGGAAAAGAAAACAAACAAATAAATCAAAACAAAACGTAAAAGAAAGAGAATATTCCTCATCAGTTTGTCGATAGTGACTAATCACAAATAAGCAGTGGCGGAGCCAGGACTCAATGTCAGGTAGGGCAAGGATTAAAAGGTTAAATTTCAAGAAACCCTCGTCACTTTTTGCTTGAGTGAGTAAATCGAGGAAGCATCATGCTAATCGCCAAAAAATTAAGGAATATACTGCAGTTTAGACCATTTGTTTTTTGTTTAGTTCAAAATGTATATCAAAAACATATATCTGAAATGAAATTTAAAATTTTACATCAATTAGAACGTCAAATTGCTCTTCTAAATTCATTAGTTCTTTTATTTAAAATGTCAACTAATTTTTTGAATGCTTTTCAAAGCATTTGATATAATAAACTAGTTTCTTAACGTATACATAAGTGCAGGGGTTTCAATTGTGCTAGCTAATAAATAAGTGATATTTTTCTTTTCTTCCAATGCAAATAACCACTCAGAACAATTTTCTACTAGCTATTTCGTACCGGTATGAAAAGTTTCTATATGATAAAAGTGCTAGTTTTCCATTCGATAGTTGTGCAACAAAGTAAATAACAATTTCATTGATAAATTTTTAGAAACACAAAAGTTCATCAACATAATCTTAGGATTTTACTCGCAAGAATTTTTATTTTGAAATGAATGAATAATATTTGAATAGATAGTTATTTTTGAAAGAAGCATAGGAATAAATAACTTTTTATACAGAACTAATTTATGCTATACCTTAAAGCAAAATATTTAGGGGTCTTTCTGGGGAATGGATTCATGAGAGATGAAAAATATGACATTAAATGACATCTGTGGGACCCGCATGTCAAACTGGAAAAAAAGTTGTCACTAGGCTGGTTCGAACCTGGCATTACTGAATGGTGGTTTCATGCCCTATGTTACCATAAATCGCTATACCACAAGCGAATTGCGAATTGAAATTATCGTTCCCAATTCGGGAACACTAGCGCCCCGGATCGGAAGAATCACAGTTCCGATCGAACCCATTAAAAACTTAGGTTAAATGAGGCATATAATTGGGTTTGTGTTAGATTATACTAAAAAATATGTTTGTTTTAGCAAAAGAATTGAAATATATATGTATATTATAGATCAATACGCACACAAACATACAAACTATCCACAAATTCTTCACTTTCTAGAGGTATGTATTCCGTCTTGTATAATCATATGGAGGAATATTATCCTTATCGTACGGGGATCCACAAGTGGCGTTCTGCGTTCCTGTTTTCGTTCCTCATACCGAAACATTCCGTGTTCCGGATAACATTGTTCATGCCACATCCACTTGATAACATTTTCAGGTAGGGCAAAAGTGGTTCCTCTTTTATATATATACTTTAACCTTCCATATCATATATTGCTTAATCGGGTGGGTCGCTTGCCTAACCTTGATCCACCCTAGATCCTCCCTTGCAAATAAGACAGGAGCAAGCCAATAGCTTCTATGTGAGTCTTGATAGAATGTTTTCATGTTGGAATTTAAAGTTGTCTCTAGATCCTTCCCGTCGATTTAGATCATTATATACCATGTGGCATAATCTAGATTGACAAAAGACTTATCTATTTCTTTTTCGTATGATTTTGTTCCACTTGCTAGAAAATTATCAAGGGTTAAAATAATTATATTTGTTTCAGGATATTCGGCCTGTGATGGAACAGTGGATGTTTGTCCCTAGTGTTGTCAAAGAGCTGGCAAAACTCGAACCGCGAAGCAGCAAAAAGGAGCTACACGAATTGGCCACCAAGTGTAAAAAGATTTACGAAAGTGAGTTCCACAAGTTACAAAGTTCACCGGGAAGTGAGAAGAAGCAGAAAGCAGGAAATGATGAGGATGCGGGGTTTGATAGTGATCAGACGATTGAGATGACAGAAGAGGAAATCGAGCTTGCTTGTAAAGAATTGAGTTGCTAGGGTGAGAATGCTAAGAAAATACATGTAAAAAAGAAAGCACCTTTGATGGGTTTGAATCATTAAATTGCAATGATCCTGCCGTAAATTTCATGTTTTTTTGATATGGTCCACATAGAAATTGAAATGGAAAAGCTTGATGGTTCGGTTCTATTTTTGATATGGTCCACAAAGAAATTCAATGGTGAATTGCTTTTATTAAAATGCGAAATATACTGTAAATGTTATGCTCCTTTCTTACACTACATCTCTACTGTTATAGTGTAAAAGACGGAAGGTCTTTAATTTTGAAATTGATTTGGAGCTTAGCCTATCTACTTTGCAAAAGAAATTCCTTAAAAATCATTAAAATTCAAATGTCAATTTGTAACTGCAAGGAGCCTCGCACATCTCTTCTAAATGGCTAACTCCACAAATCTTCTCTTTTATTAACTAACTCCATACAAAATCTCTTAATTACACTTAATATATATAACATGCGTTCTCGCATGTGTAAAATACTGATATGAATTAGTGTTAGCGATGAATATCGGATCATGTTGGATCCATTCCAAACTCTGTCCAATTATATTATTTTCTTTCATTATTTCAAAATAGTTTTGTACTTCTATTATTCTTTAATCGTTAACCATGAGCAATAGATATCGAGAAGGAGTACTTTAGGAATAAGATGATAAATAGAAATGGAAAAGCTGGAAGGTTGTTCAGGCTAAAGCATAGGTTATTTTAAAGAGAAATTTATAAAGCATCATTTAATTCAAGGCTTTTTAAGATAGTACCATTGAGCATAAAAAACCGCCATTAACTCTTCTCTTGAAGGTATTGTGAAAGAAACTCGAAGGATATTCTGGTCCAAAAAATGACATTCAGTTTATCTTACGGCTATTTAATCTGAGTAGGAGTTCGTATTCAGTTCAAATGCATGTTAAATGAGTTAACGAGTGTTCTTATCATTTTTGAGTCTCAATGAGGAAACCTTGAAAATTTGATCCGTTTTTTAATAAAATTTACTCTTTTTTTCCCAGCTTTAACCTTCTGGTTGAGTTGGGTTTGGGTCCGACCCGACCCGATCCGACGCGCATAAGTAATGTCATCCTTAGTTAAATCCCTAGTCCCTTTTCTCCCTTCCGGTCAGCAACCAAATCAGCGGCGGCGACGGCGAGACCAGGCCTTCTCCGGCGAAAAAAAGGCGCGGGAAAAGACTCGCTGTCGTGTTCTCCGGCGATTTTCGCCCTTCAGGTTGGATCCCCTTCCCTCTCTTTTCCGGCGGTCTCCGCCGCCAATTGTCAGTCATCTAGTAGATATTCTCTTTGTTAATGTCTCATGCTAAAGTTTTCATCTTTAAGAAAGATTTCATCATCTTTCAATTATTTCGAGATCGCAACTCTAATAATTTCCTTACATGGTGTAAGAAAGCATTTCATTTATATGTTGAACTCACCCTCAAGTTTTTTGTTTTTTAAGGCATAAAAGTTTTGATTTTGGTGCAGTGGTAGGGGCTTTAAATTGGTAACAATGCCACAATTTTTTAAATACAAATCCAGGAAGTATTAAAAGGGGAATTGTTGAAGAGCAATCAGTAAGAAATACTTGTGTATAAGTATAGGCCAAATTGCAAGAAACTTCCCTCAGTTGGATTTTAGATAATTTTACTGATGTTTTTTTGAATGCATTTTAATATGTGATGCTTTCACATAGGGGTAATTTGGGACTAAAAATTTGTGAAGATGAAAATTGTTGTCTCTTGAATGAGGTGCGAACCGCAGCTCTTCAAAAGAGGAGAAGTATCCAACAATAGGTCGAAAGGGAGGAGGTTTCATTCAAATTAGACTTTTGTGTAAGCTAAAAAGTAATGACCAATCTTTAAATGGAAAGCGAAAGTTTGAAGAGTTGAACCGTTTGTAAGAAGAAGGTAAGAGACACAAATAATCCACCCTAAGGTATTATTATTTTTCCTACATATTCTGAATAGCGATCATAATTCGTAAGCATTCACGTATTTATGACGAAAATGAAGCCATAAACTACTTGGAAAAGAGGATAAGTAGGAGCCATGTGCAAGCAATGCCTGAAATTATCAACTAGATAAAATATACATGTTCTAGGATTATTATTTAGGGAGGGACGAGCTCATAGATTCTCCACTACTTCCGAGACTGCTAGTTGAGCTCATGCTGTAGCTGTATATTTTAATGACCGCAAATACTTCTCAATCTCATGAATTTCTTAAACTGTATCGAGCGCAATATCATGTACTTTTAGTATTCTCTTTCTTTTACTCAGCTAGTCAGCTCATTAAGTAATGATTCAAGTTAAGTTCTTGTGCAAGCCGTTTAAAATATATCCTGCTTGTAACTTGCCTTGATAACTTCAATAAATGACCTAAATGAGGCATTATCACTATATAGTTATACTAAGCTGTCATGTTATTTGGTTGCCCAAATTTATAGAGCTCACAAAACCAGTTTAAACTATTGCATAGTTTCTGCCTACTGATGAGGTTTCTTGGGTTGTAACTTTAGCAATTCATTCTCCCATAAATCCCCCATTCTTTTCCACACATGGATACTTATGAGTTGATTTTTTTATATTTTTTTCCATGATTTGGAATTAGAAGGGAAAATGGCCAAACCTACATTGAGCAATGGTTCCTTAGCTCGAAAGCAGCAATGCTCATGTGGCGAAGATTTGTGTCATATCAATATCGAAGCTGATGAAGACCTTTCATCCACCAAAGCTTCACTACTCTCAGAGCCAAACTTTGTTCTAGGCCGACCCCCACCTCCTATAGAAAACCCTACACTTGTCCCCTCTCCATACATAGGTCAATCTTTTCAAACCGATGATGAAGCCTTAGAATATTATGCCACCTATGCTCGAAACAATGGCTTCTCAGTGAGAAGAGAACGCTCTAAAGGAAACCCAGAGCATCCAATGGGAGTTTACAAAAGGGAATTAGTGTGTCATCGTGCTGGCCCCCCACTTCCAAGAAAAACCGATGATGTGAAGCGCCAGAGGAATCGGAAGGCGTCTCGATGCAAATGCGAGGCACAGATGGTGATAAAGAAAAATGTGACTGCCGGCGTGACTAGATGGATGGTGGTTAATTTCAGTAATGTCCATAACCATGAGCTGATGGATAGTAATGAAGTGAGATATCCGCCTAGTTATCGAAATATATCTGGAGTTGATCGCGATTGGATTTTATCTCTAGCGAGGAGTGGGTATACAGAGAGTGCCATAATGAGAGCTCTTGAAATGGAGAAGGGAGTACAGCCGGGGCAATTGGCATTTACGGAAAGAGATGTGAGGAATTTTCTTCAGGCTTCGAAGACTGTTAATCGAGAAGGTGAGGCGTCTGAGCTGCTTAAAGTTTGCAGATCAGTAAAAGAGAAGAACCCAGATTTTTGTTATGAGTTTCTTCTTGACGAGAACAATAAGCTCGAGCATGTGGCTTGGTCTTATGCTACTTCTGTTCATGCGTTTATGATGTTTGGGGATGTCGTGGTTTTTGACACATCATATCATTTGAATGCTTATGATAGGCCTGTTGGGGTATGGTTTGGTATTGACAATCATGGGCATGCTATTTTCTTTGGTTGTGCTATTTTGCTGGATGAAAAACAGGAGTCAATGGCTTGGGCTTTCCAGGTTTGTTTTTCTTGTAATATATCGTTGTCTACTTTTCTTTGGGGTTAATTGCAGATAGCACCTTCATCAATACCTCATGAAGCACTTATAACCTCGCAGATAGTTCATTAGCACTCGACACCCCAAGTTATCCAACAGTCACCAAAGTTGATATCTAGAGATGGTTGATACTAATTTTAGGGGAGTTCCTGTAACCAGTTGAGGCATACTAAGAAGTTCTATATGAGGTATATACGTATGCAATTAGCTTTTTTAGGCTAAATTCTACTCAACTGCCCTTAACTATGATCGTTTTTCGGTTGACTATACAGTTAGCGCCATCTAAGCGTTCTTCATTGGTGTTTTAGTTGGAAAAAAATCTCTTAAAACCAAAGGGGTCAAGGGAGTAAAGTGTAAAAAGAAACTTTTAAGGTAGTTTAATGAGAAGCATTGATAGTTAATGATAGTTTACTATGATTTAGTTTTTCCTTTTATCTGAGTGGCAACCTTCATATTCATTTCATACGGATCTTGATATATTCTCTCTTTCCTAGGCATTTCTTCGCCTTGTGGATGGAAAATGCCCATTAACGGATCTAAATATGGGGATTAAAGATGCTGTATTCTCTGAGTTGCCAAACGCAAAGCATGCATTTCCAATGGGGCACATTGTCTCCAAATTGCCAAGCTGGTTTTCTTCCTCTTTAGGTTCTCAATTTGAGAGCTTCAAGTTGGAGTTCGATAAACTATATGAGCTGGAGTCCATCGAGGAGTTTGAGCTTCGATGGGTAGAAATAATTAACGAGTTTGCACTTGGTTTCGATAGGCATATAACTCTCTTATATTCTCTGCATTCCTACTGGGCTTTACCATACTTACAAGGTTGGTTTGTTGGTGGGTTGTTGACAAATGGCCATTCTCTATCTTTCAAATCGTTCTTTAATGGATTCTTGGTTTCGCAAACACGGCTTAAATATTTCGTGGAACAGGTAATATCTTTCACATTTTCATCCTAAGTTAATTTCTTCTTCTTGATGTTTGTTAGTGTTATGAATTAGATTACCAAAGTCGAGACCATTTTCAGATTTGGAGTTAGGATAACCATAGGTATATTTAGGTGGAGGTATATGCAAACTGGAATTTGCTAGGTCTGATTTCATATCGAAAATAACTTTTGTATGTTGTTTGGCTTTGGAGTTATCTTTGTCTTGGTAAATTTGTTAAAGCTTGGGTAGCTTTACATAACTCCAGCTTTCTAACTTAACTCCAGATGCAAACATGGACAAAATTACTTTAAAAAAAAACATACTGGATGAAAATGATTCACTTTTCATTTTCCTCGTGGAAGTAAGGGCATGTTTGTTTGCAAGGAAGTAACATGAAAGTATCGGAAATAAGCCTATTTCAAGTACTTCGGTTTTTTTTTTTTTGCACGGAAGCAGAGCTTGGAAGTTACTTCAAGATGATGATGTGGATCATGTGGTATGGTTACTTTCAAAATTTTCTTCCCCTCATTTTGAATGGGAAGTAACCATGGAGCACAAGGAACAAAAAAAAGAAATAATTATTTAATGCTTCTCTTTATTACTTTCAATAGATAATAATTTATTACTATTAAAAAAGTCGTGGTTCGAGAACTCGGTTTCGGTTTCGGTCTCTCATAATTTTATTAGTTTCGCTAGGTTTCGGCTAGTTTCGTTAATCTCGGTTCGAGTTTCGGTTTCGACGGTAATTCAACATACATAAGTATAGATATATTAAATAC
Source organism: Agapanthus africanus (assembly GCA_030015575.1). Taxonomy (NCBI): domain Eukaryota; kingdom Viridiplantae; phylum Streptophyta; class Magnoliopsida; order Asparagales; family Amaryllidaceae; genus Agapanthus; species Agapanthus africanus. The sequence goes on from JASDDO010000014.1 coordinate 179,597,586, forward strand.
TTAAATTTATGCTTCTATATTACAAGACAATAATCCTAGTATTTAAAAATTCAGTCATTATGCAAAATATATTGAAAAGTGTACCTAGATAAGTATTAAGATAGGGTTTGGGTTCATTTTTTTGCGGTTTTCTAATAATGAAGGCCTACAATGATCACAATGACAGGAAAAATGGTATAAAAAATAAGTTTTTAAAGGTTTTGGCCGAAACGATATTGTATGGTTGGTTTCGTATCGATCTCAGTTGGTTTCGTATCGGTCTCCATCAAAGCCGATACGAAACCACCACGTATCGGTGGTTTCGGCCGAAACCTCGAACCTTAAAAAAAGTAATTCTTTTTTGTTTGTTTTGCTTATAAAAGAAATATAGGAAGTTATTTCATTTTTAACTTCCATCTTCAAAAAATATACAAACAAACACTAGAAGTGAGATTTAAGTTTACTTCCATCACATGTTTTTTGGAAGTTACTTCAAGATTTCTTCCGGATCTCCATTACTTCCGGACAACCAAACGGGCCCTAAGCAAAAAGGAAATGTAACCTTATTCTGACACAGATATCTACATTCTTGATCAAGTCTTTTGAGTTTCAAGTAAATCAGATAACCAGGAATCAATATTATATTTTTCCTATGCAATTTCGCTTGTACTTGAGGAGCCTCGAGTCTTAAATACCCTAGTCCAATTTTTTTTTAATCATTCTTCCCTAGGTTGGCGTCGCGGTTGATTTCCAAAACCAAGCAGAAGAAGAAGCAACATCACGACAAAACCAACAAGGAGCCACCATTAAAACATCCATGCCCCTCGAAGAACACGCGTCAACAATCCTCACCCACTATGCTTTCGAAATGTTCCAAAAAGAAATCATGGCATCGACAGAGTATGCAGTTTTTGAAACCTCCACTACTCAAAATTACCTCGTCTGCCACTACCTAAAATCATCTGGGGGCCATTTCGTAAATTGCATCCCTTCAAACGAAGAGCTTGAATGCAGTTGCAAAGGGTTTGAATCTTTAGGAATTTTATGTAAACACTGTCTCCGAGTTCTTTCCTTAAAAAACGGATTCCTAATCCCGGAAAGGTATTTATTAACACGATGGAGACGGGAAACTTCTTTGTTCCCTAAAAGCAATGGGCAGAAGTATCGCTCGCAGGCTTTGAAATCGCTTGCTTCGATTGTAATTCAAGAATCAGCTGTGAATAAAGATCGATTTGATTATGTAGAGTGGCATTTGAGTAGGCTGCTTAATCATGTGAGAGGCATGTCTGCTTTGGATGAAGCCGCCACCGCCGCCGATTTGGAGATTAATTCCTCATTCAATGATCAAGTTGATATTGTTACAGCACCTTCCATCGCTAGGGGAAGGCCAAGAAAAGCGAAGGCAGCAATTAAAGTGGCAAAGGAGATTCAGGCACTGCCATAGAATTTGTTTATTGATCAAAGTTGTTTGGTTATGGTATGATGAATGGTGTAACATTTCAATGTATATATGTAAGTGGATGGTTTTGAGTAAAAAAGTTTTAGGTGTACTTGGTATTCAACTTCTCTTCTACTGTAACTAATCCTTTTTATATCAACAATATCCGTTTTGCACTCAACTGTCGTATCAGCGTTTCACAAATTCTGTGAACACCGTTATGTTTAGCGGAAAAACTGAGTGCAGTTTACTGAAAATCAGTATTGTTTAAATGAAAATCTTAGGAGAATAGATTAAACAGGTAAAAGAAAAGTTTTGCTCAGTGTACAGGAAGGAAAGCTATTAATTTTCTGCCCTTAATGTGCAAGGCATTCATGCTAGCCATTGGTAAAAGATGAAGCAATCAATTCCTATTTCCCCAGTTTTTGCTTTGGGAGCAGAACCCTACTGTTCTCAAAGCCTATCAAAATTATAACCTCTACACAGCTCAATATGTTTCAAGATTTCATGAAGTTGATAGCTTCACCAGGTATTTTAATTGCACTTATGTGTCTTGCATGGCCTTTTGGGTGAAACAGGTTCTTCCCAATTTTCTGGTTAGAAAACCACCAGTAATTTGGCACACACTGTATTGTGACATGTAACTTGAAAAACAAAATACAAAGAAAAAACCAGTTATTTTTTAGGCTTGATTCTAAAAAAAACTCAAACCTTTTAGCTAAATACGAGAAACCCTCGAATATTTTTAAAATACACAAGAAAACGACCACAAGACTTTCAAAATATACAAGAAACTATCACAAAAACTTTCAAAAACCGTGAGAAACCCCCAAAACTCAGATGTCACGTCAGCAATAAATAACACAAAACTGCATACCATTGGGGTCTCTCGTAATTTTGAAACCATTTGAGAGTTTCTCGTATTTTAGCTAGAAGGTTTGTGTTTTTTTTTTTGGAATTAAGCCTATTTTTTATTTCCTAACTTTACTTATCTATATAACTATACAATACGAATTTCTAAATGGTTCTAAAATCAGGGTTTGTCATGTTGCATTCTGGTTTGGTTATTGGTATGCATTTCAACTCACATTTGTACTATATATGTTAGATTTTCATGTTCTAACAGCTAAGCCATATTAAATAACTAGATAAAATGATCAGGAAAAACACCAACTTAATTCTTATCATTCTGAATTTGAATTCTCTCGGAGAATAGAAAGGCGAGTAAATTAGCTCTAAACGTCTAGATGGTTGTGATTAATTCGGCTCAGGTTAGATGATACGTAATCAAATAAGCAAGACAACTTGTTATCCACTCTCTTTTCAATGATATAAGTAAGTAGAGGCATCTAAGTAGTTGGTGTTTACTTTACACTATTTAAAAAGATATGATATTAGCTTAACAGATGATCATGAGATCTTCAATGCAAAGCTTTTTATGCTCCATTTTAACTAGATCACTTTTTGATGATGATGATGATGGTTGATGATTGATGGCCTCAATAAGAGATAGAAGGGTGCAAGTATCAAGTACCTGAATAAAACAGTTATGGCAATGACACATGCCATAAATACAAAACTCATCCCAAACTTCTTTAAATCCGCCCCCCCCCCCCCCCCCCAAACAAGAAGCATCCAAACCATAAAAAAAGCACAAGAGGTAAAATAAAGAAATGGCCAAATCCACATTACTATTCTCACTACTATTGATCACATTGCTCAGCAGTTCCAATCATAGTAGGGGCAACAATAGCCGACGATGAGAAAGACTGCGCTGACCAGCTCCAGAATCTAGCTGCATGCATACCGTATGTGAGTGGCACGGCCGCCAAGCCGTCTCCGGATTGCTGCTCCGACGCCGAGAAAGTTAGGAGCAGCATGCCCAAATGTTTGTGTGTGCTGATCATAGAGAGCACCGATACTTCATTGGCTCTCCCTATTAATACTACTTTGGCTTTGCAAATGCCTGCTGCTTGCAATAGTGATGCCCAAATCTCTGACTGCCCAAGTAATTAATTAATCACTAATCTCATCCCACTTTTTAATCTTCTTATCTTAGGAAAATGGAGATGCATGCAAATTTTCAAAATGCAACATGTTTATTTTAGGAAAATAGTAGAACCGAAACCAAAATGGAGTAAAAAACAACATTTAAATAAAATTATAAATAGCCATTTCAAAATTGAACACCAACAACATCTTAAGAATAGATCCTACCTGTGAACAATATTTAAATAGATCACTTCTTCTCATGTATGAGTTTCTAGTATAAGACAGTATTGTTGGATGGTATGAAACAATTGTTGGTCCATCATTCACTAGTTTTAACTTTTGGTGCCAATATCGTCCAAAAATTTTGGGATATTCTACATGAGTTCTTTTTCCCCTCATTGATCAACTTTCATAAGGGTATCTCCTCGATTTAATTTTAATTATCTAACACTTAAAATTCTTAATTGTGTTTCTCCATATTCTACCTTATGTTACTCTTTATTTTATCCTCTCCATTAGAGTTACCTCTTAATTTCTTATAGATGTACAAAACTTTTCTTTTATGAGTATTATTTAACCAAATTTATCAACATTCTCATTTAGCCAATGTAAATGTATGGATATGTCGACCAATAAACCAATGTAATCATATATATAAAATGCATGCAATATGACTAAAGTCAATTTTTACCTGCATTTTTTTCATCATAATTCTAGATGCTTGCTTGGTTGTGCTTTTGTAGAAATCTTGAAGCTTTCTCCTGACTCTCCAAATGCAAAAATCTTTAAGGACCGCAACGGCGATTCGTTAACGGCAACACCACCTTCGGCGGACTCTGCTCCATCTTCTGCTCAAGGATCTTCTAATTCTAAAGTTGCTCCAAATAATAATAATAATTCTGCTGGAGATCATTAGAGAGTTTTATGAGCAAAGGAGTTGTTGTAGTGATGGTTTCAGTTGCAGTAATTATCTTCCTGTAATCTCCTGTTTTAACGTTGTCAGCAACCATGGAAGCTGAGGTGCAATTATTAGAACTTGATGGTGATTTGAAATAAAAAGAAAACTTGGAGCCTAGCTAGCTTTTTAAATAAAATTTTGCATTTGTGTTGCTTGGCTAAATTACAGCATATCAGAAGTGCTTTTTCTTTTGATCTTATTTTTTGGATGGATAACCCGCATTTATCATCTAGTATCAAATTAGAATTCGAACTTAAACTGAACACAAGAATATTCAATAGGTGTCTTCTAGTTAACTCTCGTGCCACGTCAAACATTCCTTACTAATGTTCAAGTTTAACGGTCTTGACTGATTCCCACGTATTTTATTGTATTGTTCAAGTTTAACGGTCTTGACTGATTCCATGAATATAAGGAGTAAAAGTTCATGTTCAGATTGTATTCAAGTATTCATATCAAGTTCATGTCAAGCCATATTCATGGTTCGGGTTAAATCAAGTCAAGTTCAAATGTTCAAGTTCAAGTTGGGTTCAGTTTAAGTTCGAATGGAATTCAAGTCAAGTTTGAATTCGAGTTCAGATTCTAAACATATCTGTAGGGTGTTTTTCATCACCCCATTCATATGGGAATACGCATGCGCTTGTCAGGCGCATTACAGATTCCCCCTGCCTAGGGTAGACTGGGGTTTATTGATTGTGGGGATCCGAATCTCCGACAGCCGCGAACTAAGCTATCGTTAATTACCCCTCGTCTTTGGAACGAGAGAGTCTCCGATTTACGGGTCAAACAGGTCATACGAACTCAATATGCAGTGTTGTGTTTTGAAGGGGTTTTGGATATATCAGAGGGGCCCCGCAAAGTTTTTACGGGGGTCCCGCTACCCGGATAGCGGGCTGGGAGTCAAGGGGGATAGCAGCCCCCTTACGGGGTGCGGGACAGCACCCCGTTAGAAATTTTTTCTAACGGGGAAGGTATTTTTATTGTGGAGTATATGTAAAATGAGGGAAAATGGTGTCCAAAGGACGTGTGAGCGCCAGCGCCTCACGTGCCTAGCACGCTGGTGCTGAGCGCTGGCGCTAGCGCTTGGGCGCTTGGGTTAGCGCTGGGCGCTTCGATCGCTGGCGCTGGCGCGAGCGCTTCGGGCGCTGGCGCCTCATGTGCCCGGCACATGGGTGCTCTGGCGCTAGCGCTTCGGGCGCTGGCGCCTCACGTGCCCGGCACGTGAATGCTCGGGCGCTAGCGCTTTGGACGCTCGGGCGCTAGGGCCTCATGTGCCCGGCACATGAGCGCTCGGGCGATAGCGTTTTGGGCGCTCGGACGCTAGCGAAAGGAAGGGGGTTTTATCCCCAGAAATAGGAGTTAAACTCCAAAAAGAGGATTTTGAGTAGAGTTAAACTCCAAAAGATCTGGATTAGGAGTTAAACTCCTTAAAAATCTTTAGAGGTTCTTCTCTCTTAAGCTTGGGATCTTCTCTTGAGTCTTAGATCTTTTTCAAAGTGGGATTTTCGGAGATGGGTCTTCTTCCTCCTCCTCTTTGTTGGCCGGATCTTGGAGAACAAGAGAAGTGAGATTTTAAAAATCTCACCTTTTTGAGATCTAATGGAAGATCTGAGATCGCTTTTGTGGGTTTTGTGGTGAAAAACTATTTAGTTTTAGAAAAGAAAGAGTAAAACTCTTGATTTAATTCAAAAGAAAGAAGAAGGTTTAGAATCTTGAGGAAGGAGAAGGAGGCACATACCTTGATTTTTTTAGAGAGAGAAAAAAAAAATCTTTAGATATTTTCATCATGTTACCTTATATAGGCTACACACTTTACATATAGCCCCTTGGGCTTGACAAAATGGCATTTTGCCCATCTCATGTCTCATGTGTTATTTACTTTTACACATAAGCCATGGGCTTTACAAAAATTTAGCTTTATGCCCATTTTCTTACATTTATTCATAAAATAAAATAAAAGAAATACAACAAAATTATTTATTACAAAAAAATTATTTTGGCATGGGGGAGCCGACGGCTTCATATTCGGGCTCGACCCGGGCATTGGCCCACTTGACCTGGGTTTGGGCCCACTTGGCTTGGAGTTGACTTTGATTTTGACTTGGTCAACCGGGGTGTAAATTTTGACACCAACAAATTACCCCCATCAATAAGTGCATACCACATATGTGGGTTGTGTGCAAGAAATTGATGGATCTTTTTTCGCGTGGAGGTCGACTTGATCTGGTTCCTGTTTTAACGACGTGGAGGTCGATGCTGCCATTTTAGCGACTTGAACGGTCAGTGCTACCCTTTTTGCGATTTGGACGGTCGGTGCTGCCCTTTTTGCGACTTGGACAGTCGGTACTGCCATTTTTGCGGCTTGGACGGTCAGTGCTGCCCTTTTTGTGACTTGGACGGTCGATACTGCCATTTTTGCGACTTGGACGGTCGGTGCTGCCATTTTCACGACTTGGACGGTCGATTCTGCCATTTTAGTGACGTGGATGGCCGGTGCTGCCCTTTTAGCGACTTGGACGGTCGGTGCTGCCCTTTTAACGACTTGGACGGTCGGTGCTGCCCTTTTAGTGACGTAGACGGTCGGTTCTGCCCTTTTTGCGACTTGGACGGCCGGTGCTGCCCTTTTTGTGACTTGGATGGTCGGTTCTGCCCTTTTTGCGACTTGGACGGTCGGTGCTGCCCTTTTTACGACTTGTACGGTCGGTGCTGCCCTTTTAGCGACTTGGACGGTCGGTGCTTGATTTGACTTGCTCCGCTTCTTTCGGTGTCAGGGATTTGACTTGTTTCCGAGGTGGGGCTTGATTCCGCCAGGGAGGTCGTTGGTTGTTTTGCTGATTTGATGTGATTTGGGTTGACATCAGCATCGCTACACTGGAATATGGTACCAGGAGTGAATCATCATCTGCCATAAGTGGATTTGGGGATTTTGGTTTTGGTTTGGCATCAGCACCGCTTACACTGGAATATGGTACCAGGAGCGAATCATCATTTGCCATGAGGGGATCTCCCTCGTTTTCAGTTTAACGACTTAGGGGTCATATGTTCCCAGTTTAAAGACTTAGGGGTTTATGGGATTGGAGTTTGGAATTTTGGGGTTAGGATAGGCATCAGCGTTGCTAACACTGAAGCACATGTGCCAGGAGCAATTCATCATTTGCCTTTTCATGTTGGGGAGCGATGGCTTAGGAGACAAGTTTAGGTCCCTATCACCTAAGGCTTTTCAATTTTATGAGCCGTAAGGGTCCTATAAAAGCATTTTCTCCCTACGAGTCGAAAGGATCTCGTAGGTGTACTTTCTCCTTAGGAGTCGTGGGGACTCCCAAGTGTGTTTTTCCTTTGTGAGTTGTAAGGATCCCACAAAAGTGTTTTCTTACGGGTCGTGAGGATCCCGTAAGTTTGTTCTCCTCATGTATCGTGAGGACACATGAGTGGGTCTTCCCAAATGGAGCATAATCCCAAAGGCGGAGACCAGCCGCGTAACTGGTGATTGCGGTAGGGCATGGGTATGCTGAGAATTATTTGAGCCCGTGGATTGTATACGATAGTCAACTTGGGGACCAACCGTAGGGCCGAGACAATTTTGGGAGATTGGATTTTGGTTGGCGTCTGCATCGCTACTGTAATACCCAGTTCCATTATAAATATCTTCCGTATTTTAAATAAATACTTTCCCCAAAATTTCTATTTCAAACTTTTATAATTATTATTTTTCCTAAAATTCCTAAGTTTAATTTCAATTTTAATTTCTTAACCTAAATCTAAAACCCTAACTCTTTTATTATTTTCCTACAATTTTACCTAACCCCAAACCCCAGCCCAAGCACAGCCCACGAGCCCGTTCACCCAAACCAGAACCCGAACCCGACCCGAACTCCTAGACCCGACCCGACTCCCTCATCTCCCTCCTCTTCTTCCCTTCCTCCTCTCCCGCTTCTCCTTCGCGCACCCCCACGACCCCGCCCTCATCCCAACAACCCCCGCACGACCCGCTTCCAACAAGCCCCCACGACCTCGCCTCACCTCCTCAACGTCCTCCCCCTCGTGCTCCTCGAGACCCGCGCCTGCTCGCGATCTCTTCCTTCCTCGCCAACGGCTCCCCGCGACCCACTCTCCCTCACTCCCTCTCGCTCTTCCTCTCTCTCCCTCACACTTCACCGGAGCCACCCTCACCGCCATCACTTTCAACATCGAGCTACCTCCCTTTGTCAAGATCCCATCCTTCTCTCAACGCACTCTAGCTCCCAGCTTCTCATCTGAGCACCAACCTCGCCACAGCTAGCCCAGCACCACGTACGACGTTGCAACCATCCTCAACTGCCCCGTGACTCCATCGCAGACGATCCCTCGCACCGTCAAGAGCCATCATCTCCTCCACTGCACCACACAAACCCTAGCCTCTTCCTCGACACCCGCTCATCCCCGACTGTCACCGCCGGTCATTGCCTCGTCGAACCCAAAACCCACCGCTGGCTCACCCCAAGCTCACCACCGACCACCTGCCCCCATCACCTTCCTCTTCTCCTTCACCCAAACCCAAGCCCTCAACCTAACCCTGAGCACCAACACCTCACCAGCCTCCCTCTCCCTGAGCCAACCCCAACGAGCTCCTGCACAACCCGTGACCCTCACTGCCTCGCCAGAAAACCATCGACGGTACCTCCGACCGCGAGGGACTCCATCGCCGAATTTCTAACGCCCCCAGCTCACCTCGCCGGAGCTCCTCACTCCAATGCCGACAGCTGAGTTCGTCACCTGCCTCATCCCTCCCTTCTCACCACCAGCACCACCACTGCCACCGCTTGTCACTGTGGCTGCCCCTTGAGTTCGTCACCTGCCTCCGACCCCCACTGCACCCTGAGCCCCGCACCAAGTCCCCACGACATCCACCAACGACTCCACTGCACCACCACCTCACCGGCGGCCTCCTCATGCCCACTGCGTGCCCGGTCCCAAACCACATCGTGCCCGCACCTGTGCCACTACGTTCCCCGACTCATGCCCATTCCGTGTCTAGCACCGTGTCGCCATCACACCACGTACGCACAGCCACCGTGCCTACTCCCACGTCACGCCGTGCCTACCTGTGTGCTACGACAGCACCCACTCCGTACCTGGCACCACACCACCATCGGACCTACTCACGTGTCGCGCCCCGTGCCCAGTCCCCGTGCCACGTGTGTCAGCCCCTGTGCCATACCGTGCCCAATCCAGTGCACGCACCGTGCCGCTCCTGAACCACGCACCTAGTCAAGACAGTGCCCAGTGCCGTGTCGCGCCCGCGTCATCGCCACGTCCACTACCGTATCACACCCGCGTCGCCGCCGCGTCCAGTACCGGATCACCGCGTATCGCGTCCGCACCACGCCTGTGCTAGCATCGCATCGTCTCGTGTGTCGAGACGAAATCTGCAAGCTGCGTCGCTTCTATATCAAGCGACCGAGGCAAGTGAACCCCTCACTTGCTTTACATGCTAATGTGTTATACACTAATATACATTTATTTTCACTGCTCTAATTTATCAAGTGTTCGACATGAAACCCTAAACGAAAACCCTATTTAAAATGGCAGAATTTATGACCAATAAATCCCTTTCTGATAATGAATGTCGTGTAGGGAATTGCGTTAAAAATAGCTAGATTATACCTTTGTAATGTTGCCCAAAAAGGCGATGTTAAATCTGGAAATCGCCGTGCATATCACATTGTAAAATTAATAGTAAATTTGATATAACTCGTTTCATGGCTTGCTCGGGCTCGTTACGAAGCAGACTGGATAATCTGTAAACCTCTGATAATTATTACTGAATATTTATTCGTTATGATGTTAAATGCTGAGGCAATTCGCGGCCCTGAACTGCAGTCCGGGGCAGCGTTCGTTTTGAATACCTGGATTTGGAACACCTGTACACCCCTTCCTTAAACTGAAAATGTGCGGAACCCCATATAGTCGCGTAGATAATTTAGTTATCTAACCCCTGAATCTGTTCCCGTGTCATTTTACCGTCGTTTAATATTTAATTCGTGTTTTAGAATACTGTTGTGTCCTGCAGTTTTCTGCAGTGGCAATTTGTACACATTGATATTAAACTGAACATATCTCCCCGTATACAGCGGATATCATCGATCCGTCTAATACGTTGGAAACCTGAACCTAAATATTATTCAACTGTAGTGTTACCTAATTATGCTCTCAACCGGGAGTAAAACGTGTTACCAAACGGGTTTCCAATTCAGAAATTGGATTTCCAGCAGTAAACACTTAAAATGAAATGACCATAACTAGCGAACTTGAAACCCGATTGACGCGAAACCAATTTTGATGGATAGATAATTAAACATACTGCTTACCCCTTTTACATTATTTCGCTTAATTCTGCATGTATGATTTATAGTAAATTATGTAAGTGGTAGGACACTGGCTGCTGATATTTTATTCATATCATAATTATTGCATCCTCATCATATCAGGTAGAGGTCATATACATTGGTAACCTAGTGATCGTGTACATTACCCAGTGATAGATATTAGCGGTTTGATTGTGGCAAGTATGTTAGTGTTAAAGCGTGAATGAATAAGTGAAAGTGACACGTACTTGTACACAATCAGCGGACCCAGTTAATTTATTGCATTGTCGACGCCTATGGGGCATATGTAAGTGTAACTATAACTGGTATGGGACGGTTATGGAAGCACTTATATTAGTGTCATAGGTAAGGCATCAAACACAGTCCATTTATCTTGGGTACCGGTCGAGACATGCTTGATGGAGATCCTGTCTCCAGTTATCGCGTAGACTTGTCATGGACCGACTAGTATTTGGGTTTATGGTCGGTGTTTGATGTAGACCACTAGGTATGGGGTAGTTTGAGTGTGAGTTCAATGGAATCTCGGGATTCCCATTGCCAGCATATACCGTGATTTTGGGAGTTGTATGGATGATTATTATCTTGCGTGATTCGGGCCCGTGTTCCCTTGCCTCTGGGGCCCTATCCTTGGGTTGGGGATACCCCTGCGTGGTTGACACTCATACTTGAACTGACGATAGGTTTAGCGACCTGAACAATGAGACTTAGAGACTGATAGGTTTAGTGACATGCTTTGATTACTGATTCGATATACCCGCTTTACTGTTTACATGTACCGGTTACTTCATGCTTATGTCATCACTCCATGCTTATTATTTCATATTCATCATTATTGCACGTGTTTACATATTTATTTATATTTATTGCTATTGTGCCGCTCTGACGACCTGAGTATACATACTCAGAGCGAGAAGTGGACTTAGCTCGGATCAGCACCTGTCTTACCTTGAGGATATTGCGGACGTCTAGATCAGCGACGTCAGCGCCATCTTTCTTTGATCTCTATCTGGTTAGTTTTTGTATCTGTTTTGATTTAGTGACTGCATTTCTCATTACCTGTGCATTGATTACTGATTACCACGTAAAGCTAGAACCCGAAGTGTGACTACGGCAGGATATTTCCTTGACCGTAGAAGCATGGCTGGCCTTGTTACCCCCTCGTATTCCGTATTTTGGAAAGCGGAGCATGACAGCTGCACTGGAATATGATATCAGGAGCGACTCATCATTCACCGTTTGGGGACTTGGAATTTGGATCTTATTTGGCATCAGCATTGCTGCACTGGAATGATGCCAGGAGCAATTCATCATTTGCCCCGGGAGGACTTGGGATTTTTTTTTGGTCGGCATCAGCACCGCTAATACTGAAGCGCAACGCCAGGAGCGACTCATCATTTGCCGTTGCCCGTTGGGGAGCGATGGCTCAGGAGACGGGTTTAGATCCCTATCATCTAAGGCTTTTCAATTTTATGAGCCGTAAGGGTCTCATAAAAGTATTTTCTCCCTATGAGTCGAGAGGATCTCGCAGGTGTATGTTCTCCTTAGGAATCGTAGAGATTCTTAAGTGTGTTGCTCCTTTGTGAGTCGTAAGGACCTCAAGTAGGGATTTTCTCCTCACAAGGTCGAAAGGAATTTGCGAGTGTATTTTATCTCTTTTCATGAGTTTGCACCCTTTCGGGTTTTCACAAACTCGCCGGCAGTCCTGCTGTTTTTAATCACGGATCCCTTTCGGGGTTTTATCCGTGCCCGTTTTGCTTGTGGACATACCATCCTTTTTTTTGGTCGCTGGTAGGATTTTAAAAGTAGTCTCACCGGCAGGACTAGGGAGAGATAGGGGTCGTTTACACCCGTAGATTGTATACGGTTTTGCAGGATGTATGATCCAGACCGTAGGGCCGGTGTTCTCAATTCACCTGCGACTTGGAGCATTCACGCATAGTATTTCTTGAGATATCGGCCATTGATGGGTGGCATGGGCTTTTCACCCTTGGCACTTATTAGTTGGTAGGATCCTCCGTCGAACACTTTCTCGATGACGTATGGTCCTTCCCAGTTTGGCTCGAATTTTCTCTTAGCATGTCGATTGGGGACGATCAGCCTTTTGAGGACCAACACCAATTCGCCTTTCTTGAAAGCACGGAGACGAGTCATCTTGTCATAGGCCCGTGACATTTGGGCTTGGTACATCTCTAGATTTTTTTGTATTGCAAGCCTCTTTTCTTCGAGGGCGTCAAGCTCTTCCAGCCGAAGAAGCACGTTTTCCTCTTCCGTCAATTCGTGCTGAACGGCCATTCTTAAGCTTGGAACTTCGACTTCGAGGGGGAGGACCGTCTCCACTCCGAAGAGCAATGAGTACGGAGTGGACTGAGTTGGAGTACGGTTTCTGGTACGATATGCCCACAACGCCTCGTGAAGCTTGAGATTCCAGTCTCTCTTGTTGGCAAAAGCATTTTTCCTCTGGAGCTTGCATAGAGTCTTATTGAAGACTTCGGCTAGCCCATTGGCTCTTGGATTATAGATGGAGGAATATTTTCAGTCTATCTTGTGTTGAGTAGCGAATCTTGAGACTTTGAAGCTCTTGAAAGAAGGCCCGTTGTCAGAAATGATTCTTCTTGGTGTACCGAAGCGGTATAAAATATTATGCTGGAAGAACGTTAGAATATTTTCTGTCTTGACTTCTTTTAGCGGGACAGCTTCAGCCCATCTGGAGAAATAATCAGTTGCGGCCAATATGAACCGTTGGCATGTGGATGACGGAGGATCAATTGGGCCAACTATGTCAGTGCCCCAAACTTCGAAGGGCCACGACGCCACCGTAGGATGCAACGAATTGGGATGCTTATGAATGAAATCACCATGGATTTGGCAGAGATGGCATTTCTTTGCATTCTCTTCGCAATCCCTTATCATGGTGGGCCAGTAATATCCAAGCCGTTTGATCTGAAGCCGCATTTTGGGGCCGGACTGGTGAGCCCCGCAGACGCCCGAGTGAACCTCTTTCACAACTTTCTGGGCTTCGGCCGATGACAGACATCTGAGCTAGAGTTGGTCATATGATCTGCGGTATAGCGTATTATTTACAAACAAGTATCGGAGAGCTCTCTTCTTCAGCTGAATCCTCGCAGATTTTTCTTCGGGCAGCTTGTCGTATTGGAGGTACTCTATGAAGGGTTCCCTCCAATCGGGCTCGTCTTGAATAATCGAAGGTTCTTCGGCAGGATTGTTCTCTTGTTCCATACTTTCTTCTTCACGCAAAGAGACTGGAGGCAGAATTTTCCGGCTTCTGACTGTGATTAGAATTTCGTCCATATCAGGATCGGCTAGCTCCTTAGCTAGGCGAGCGAGTATGTCGGCTTTTCCATTCAACGCTCTGGGGCTCTCATTAGTTCAATATGAGTGAACCATTTCATGAGTTCCACCGCTCGACTTCTATATCGAGCTAACTCGGGTTTGTATATCTTATAGTCGCCGCTTACTTGGTTGATGACAAGCTGGGAATCACCGTAGACTCGTAGCCGAAGGATTTCCATTTCTATGGCGAGCTCCAAACCAGCTATCGGAGCTTCATACTCAGCCTCATTGTTTGTGTGAGGCTCGGTGAGAGCAAAAGAACGTCGTAGGGTTCCCATCGATGGCGTGATGAACACCAATCCTATCCCTGCTTTTATCTGCGGGATTCTTGATTTGCCGGAGCTCCTCATTGATGAGGCTCCATCGAAGTAGAGCTCCCAACATGGCTCCTCTTCCTCGAGATGCAGCACTTGTTCGTCGGGTAACTCGCAATTAAGCGGTGACCCTTCTGATACGGGATGAGCAGCAAGGAAGTCTGCAAGAGCTTGCCCTTTTACTGCTTTCTGAGGAGTATAAACTATGTCAAACTAAAGTACCATGACAGCCTATCTTGACATTCTACCGGCGAGGCTTGCTTTGGTCATTAAGTGTTTGAGCGGGTCGACCTTAGAGATCAGCATAACCCAATGAGCGAGCAGATAGTGCTTCAGCTTCTTCACAACGAACATCAGAGCCAGGCATTGCTTTTCGATCGGGGAATAGTTGTGTTCCGCTCCGACTAAAGTTTGACTGAGGTAGTAGAGGGCATTCTCTTTTCCCTCCTCATTGTTCTGGGCCAGGAGCGTACCGAGTGACTCATCTAGTGCGACAACGTAGAGAATCAGCGGTTTATTTGGAATGGGAGCGGACAGCACTGGAGGGTGCAACAAGTACTGTTTGATGCTTTCGAACACTTCTTGACATTCGGCATCCCAGACAAAGGGAGCTCCTTTCTTCATGAGCTTTGAGAAGGGCCTACATCTCCCCGATAAATTTGAGATAAACCTTCGTATATAAGAAAGCTTGCCTTGAAAAGATCTTAGCTGCGTTAGATTCTTCGGAGGCGGCATCTCCATGATAGCCTTTATCTTGGATGGGTCAACTTCAATCTCTCGATGTCGGACTATGAAGCCCAGGGATTTTCCCGATGACACGCCAAAAGCGCACTTCAGAGGATTCATTTTCAGATCGTACTCCCTCATTCTCGTGAGAACGGTCCTAAGATCTTGGATGTGATCGGCCTTGGCTTTAGTCATAACGACCAGATCATCAACATAACATTCGACAACTTTATGGATTAGGTCATCAAAGATATTGGTCATTGCACTTTGGTATGTAGCACCTGTGTTCTTCAGTCCGAACGGCATCACCTTGTAGCAGTATATTCCGATCGGGGTTCGAAATGCTGTGTGTTTCTCATCCTTAGGTGACATCTTGATCTGATTATATCCAGACGAGCCATCCATAAAGGTGAACAGCTCATAATTTGAGGTGTCATCGACCATCATTTCCATGACTGGTAGCGGGAAGTCATCTTTAGGGCATGCCTTGTTGAAGTCCCTGAAATCGACACAAATTCGGATCTGCCCATTTTTCTTCTTCACTGGGACTATGCATGCGATCCAGTCCGCATATTTATCTTCTCTGATGAAGCCAGCATCGATAAGTTTCTTAGTTTCCTCGATGGCCTTTTCTTCTAGCTCCCTTTTCATTCTTCGGGGAGCTTGTTTGACTGGCTTAATATCTAGAGAGATAGCCAGCTTATGCATGGCTACCTCAGGGGAGAGGCTAGGAATTTCTTTGTACGTCTATGCGAAGCAGTCGACGAACTCATGCAGTAGGGCGATTATCTGCTCTTTCATTTCTTCTAACAAGAGTGAGCTGATGTAGGCCGGCCTTGGATTATCGAGCGTTTCTAAGTCAATCTCGGTTAGCTCGTCAAAGATTGCTTTTCCGCCATCTTCCAGCTCTTGAGGAGTTTCTTCTGGCTCGGCTAGCTCGTCATCATCATTTGACCTTTTGCTGGCTTCACCAACATGGATCATATAGCATGCCTTAGAATCAGGCTGGATGAAACCTATGCCCCGTCTATCTGGAATTCTTCCATCGATGAGTGCTTAGACCTGAGGCGGGTGCCATAGCCCTTCATAAAACTTTGCTTCGGACTCCGTTTGATATAACCGACATCCGCACCTTTTGAAATATTCCCGCATCTCGGGCGCATAGTATCTGGGATTGAGGACGGCTCTTATGCCTCTCTCATAGGGAAGGCACGCGACAGACAAATCGTCCGGGTGCACAACAGGATTTGACCCATAAAACAGGTACCCTTCTGTCCATTTTTTCTTTCGGGAACGTAGAAAGTTTTCAGCTGGTCCACAGTAGAGACTGACAATGCATCGAGCTCTTTGCACATCTGGTCCGGCACCCTTGTGACAACTAGGGATCCTTCTGTAATTTCAAAGGTCTCTCGTAGTTTCGCTTATTGCATGGGGGTCCAATCTGCACAGCTGTTGCAAGGCAGGTCCTCTTCCTCTGACTCTTCGGTGTCACTGCCAAGATGAGGGCGGACTATGCTACTAGATGGGCTTTTAGTATTAGATTCGTCCGTATCGCTGCTGAAACGAGGGCGAGTTTTACAGAAAGACGGACTTCTAACGTCGGACTCATCAGTGTCACTACCGAAACGCGGGCGCACTTGGGCGTTTTTGCTTTTGAAAGTGACAGCCGGCTCAGATTTGCTTTTGAGTCTTGGGGCCGCACTATCATCAGTCAGCTGTGGCTTAGCATTTTGGTGGTTCATAAAGTACCGAGAATCTTCATATCGGACTTCATGCACACTGAACGGTTGGATGTCTCCGTCAATGCGTCTTTCTTCGCCAATTTTAGTATACTTCATGCATTAATGGAGAGTTGACGGAACGATGCCATAATCGTGAAGCCACGGTCGTCCCAAGAGAATTTTATAAGACGTGTCAGCGTCGATCACGTATATCTTAGCTTCAGTTTGCAGATCCCCAAATTTGATTGGCAAAGCTATAGACCCCAGAACTTGCTGGCAGTTTTGATTGAAACCTTGAATGACAATTCTTTCTCTTGACAGGTGTCGGACGTCCATTGACAAACTCTTCAGAGTCCGCAAGTTCATGATGTTCACTGAGGACCTCGGATCAATCAATATGCGATTAATCTGATCTCCATCGCTGTACCCGGTCACGTAAAGCGTCCGGTTATGCTCAGCTGTTCCCGGTAGTAGGTCTTCGTCCTTAAACGTGACCGTGGCGATATGCAGGGTGTATTGGGCTTCTTTCATATTAATTTCCGCAAAGTGAGCCTGATACCGCTTAGGGTTTTGTAGACCATGAATGAGAACATCTCTAAGCTCCTTAGATAGGACCAAGGCATAACCGGAGGTGAGCCAAAACATTGTAGTCCACTGAGGAAGGACTCGAGTTTTCATTAGCCGGTTCTCTGCCATCTTCCTCATTAGCCGCATGTTTTTCCTTTCCTTTTGGGGCGTTGCCCTGATTTGGCGGCAGAGCTCTACCACTTATGAGCTGGATTTGGTTGACCTTTGTGGTGGGCTCCTCGCCCTCTTCGGGAAAATAGAGATCTTCCTCAGAGTCGCTACCAAGGTGGATGGCGTAGCAGGTCACTACTGGGATCTCTTCATTGGAGTCTTCTTCTAACTCCTCCAGAATTTCAGCCGCTTGTACAGGAAGGAACTCCTTTAATTGAATCAGAGTTCTTTCCTTCTGTTCATAATCTTCGAGGGAATCGATATATTTTTGAATGGTCGATCTCCCTGCAGACTATTTTTCGCGCCGAGCTGCACTTTTCTTCTTCTTGAGCTTTTTAGATTTTGAGTCTGATGGAGCCGCATTGGCAGCTGGAATGGTAGGCCTTTTCTGCCCTTCTCATTCCGTCATGGGCTCTTTCTGAAGTAGCTTTAGCATCTTATTCGTCTTATTAGATATGTGCTTACTCCAAGGGGGCTGCGGCGAGTCGGGTTCATTTCTCGAGGCAGCAGGTTCAGCTGTCTGCTCCCAGATGGCTTCAGCTTTTGTCTGTATAAAGTTGGTTGTTGCAACTTGATTGTTCACCAACACACTTTTGGACAGCTCGATCTCTCCAGTCTTGTACTGCTTCTCGACCCAATCTTTGAAGATATAGCAATCATCGATTGCATGACTCGCTACTCGGTGGTACAGGCAATATAGAGGATTGTCGGTCATTTTTGCTTCATGAGGTCTTTTCGACTCCGGCAATTGTAGACCGTTGTTCAGGGCATCTTTGAATATCTTTCGGACCTTGTCCCTTCTGAAAGAGTAAATCTTGTTCTTTTTCTCCTTTAGGGAAGGCCCTTCTCCTCCCAGCACTGGCTTTCGAGACCGGTTGGTTTTGGATTCGCCTGCTCTTTTCTTTTCTTCATTGTCAGACGCATTGAGGACATTGGTATTGCTGGAATTCCCGCTTCTACGGTTGTCGTCCTTCTTGCTTTTCCAAGTCTTGCCTTTCTGAGAGTCCGGGGGGAGGGGGCTCTTGCTTCGAGCGTTCCAGCATTTGGACTTTCTTGGTTAGCTCCTGAAATGTCTTGAGACCTGCTATACACAAGAATGTGACCGTCCAATTGCTGAGGTTCCCAATGAGGAGGCTGACCGATTGGTCCTGCTCCAGCGGCGGTTCGCACTTGACCGTGAGATTACACCATCGGGCGATAAAGTCGGTGTTGCTTTCATTCTTCCCCGGTTTGGTCCTCACAAAGTCAGCAATGGAGATTTTATCACTGACACTCATGAACCTTTGCCGAAACAGAGACTCCATTTGGGCAAAGATAATGACGGACCCGTCTGGTATGCTCGCGTACCAGTCGAAAGCGACACCGGTCAGACTGTTGACAAACTGACAAAGAAGGAGCGCATCATTGTCCCCTGTATTTCCGCATGATGCCTTAAAGTGGGCGACGTGCTGATTTGCATTTCCTGTCCCGTCAAATCTTCCGAACTTAGGAATGACGTAGCCGCTCGGGAACTCGAACAGATCGTACTGTGCGGGATATAGCCGCCCACTACTGCCAATTTCTTTCTGAGCTTCAGCTTTGGCCACCAATGTTTTAACTTTGCTGGTGACCAAATCCATTATCTGATTTTGTGTTAGCGGGATAGAGTTATCTGGGGCCAAGGCATCTCCAGAAGTGGAATGTGGCCAGCTTTCGTGCGGCTCAACCAATCTTGGACCCAAAGGGACAGGCATCGGCCGCTTTGGATTATCATCATCCGGCTCATGAGTAGCGACTTGTGCTTGATTGGTAGGCGCTTGAGCAATTTGAGCCGAAAGCTGCATCACAATGTTCGTTAGGTCGTCAGTTTTCGAATAGAGCTTGGCCATCTCTTTATCTTTGCTCCTGAGCTGTTTTCGAAGCTCTTGAAGCGGCTCTTGCTCCGCGGTCCTGGGGCGGAAAGTCGGCTCTTTCTCACTGTCCAAGCTTGACTCTACATGGACTGAGGGTTCTTTCTGCCTATCATCCTCATCGAGAGGGTTTTCATCTTCTAGCAGAGGCGGCTGTTCTTGGGAAGCGACAACCACATTCAAGCCGGATTGGGCTTGGGATGTGGTGGCCACATCGTTGCTTTTGCTGCGAAGGTTATCGCTGGGGCGCCCGCCCTCCATGTAGACTGTATGGATAACATATCCAGCCGTCTTCTTATTATCGGCGGTTGATTTCACGGATCGCTGTCTTGACCCTCCTGTTTCGGTAACGGGCAGTCGACTGAAGGCGGATGGCCTGGCCGGATTCTTGAATGGTGCTGATGCTTCCTTTTTGGTTTTGCCCCGCTGTTTTTGCGCGGCATAGAGCGCCTGATAGACTCTTGAAGAGACAGTGTCATACTTTTTCTGTTGGGGCCGGGACACGTCTCTTTGTAGTGACGTTCGGACCGTTATCTTCTTGATTCTAGAGGTCGTGGCATTTTTCTTAACCCACTTCAGAGGTTTGAAAGAATTACTTTTTACGGCCGACTCAGCCGTCGTCGCAAAGTAACCCTGCTCTTGGATCCTCACAAGATTCCACTTGGCCGGAGTCCTGGCCCTCTTGTTGGCTCGATACCTGAGCCGCTTCTGTCTCAGTCTTTCTGTTTTGAGCACTTGGCTGGTTACGGCTCTTCGGGAAGCCGCCGTGGACCGGGCGATGGAGAGCTTTAGAGATATGCCTGATTGTGCATTTGTTGGGGTCATCGCCTGAGCTCGTCCGCAATGTTTGATGTTGCCCTTTATACCGGAAGCCTTGCCCCCAGCTGGAGCACCAGAGAGTCGTTCAGACACCATCTTAAGTTTCGATTGTGGTGCCTTAGCGATCACAATATTCGGCCTCTTGCCCCTTGAGACCGGCTTGGCCACCTGTTTTGCCAGGATTTCTGCTAGATGAGCGCTTCCGGCAGGATAGATGATGATGGAACCAAACTGGCGGGGCAGTTCCTCCCACTGTCAACTGAGGCTTGCAGGGAGAACAACATGAGTATTGATCTTGACCACGTACGGAATCGGGGTCGCATCAGAAGCTGGATCCATCTTAGGAGACATTGTCGTTGAAAGTTGATTGCTGCACGGAAAAACATTATTTCAGTACAAACATCGACATATATGTTAAATGAGTTCGCATGAACGCTTGACACGAGGCATGGGAGGAGAGAAGAGTCCTACCGGACTTGCCGGAATCTGTAGGGTGTTTTTCATCACCCCATTGAGATGGGAATACGCGCGCGCTTGTCAGGTGCACTATAGATTCCCCCTGCCTAAGGTAGCCTGGGGTTTATTGATTGTGGGGATCCGAATCTCCGGCAGCCGCGGACTAAACTGCCGTTAATTATCTCTCGTTTTTGGAACAAAGAACCTCTGATTGACGGGTCAAACTAGTCATGCGAACTTAATGTGAAGTGTCGGTGTTTGAAAGTATTATAGAAGAACGTATTTATTTCATTTATCCTATTTGTGACAATAGATTTTTTTTATTCAAAAAAACATTTTTTTAAAAAAAGTTTTATTTTATTTATTATTTACATTTATTATTTTATTTTATTTTATTTATTAAAAAGGGGGGAAGCTCCCACTTACGTGAGGGAGAGTGGGGGCTCGGGGGCTCTCCCACTTGGTGGGAGCCTTCCCTCCCCTCACGTGAGGAAGGAATAGGAGCTCCTACTAAGTGGGAGCTCCTCCCTGGGAGCTCCTCCCTTACGTGAGGGAAGGAGGAACTCCCCCTCATATGGGTAGGAGCTCCCACTTAGTGGGAGCTCCCCCCTCACGTGAGGAAAAGGAACCCCCTCATGTGAGGAGAGCGAGAGGCGGCGAAAAAAGGGTAGGAGCTTGTGCTCTGGGGTTTGGAGTTGAACTCCAATTTTTTTTTATTATGGAGTTAAATTCTAAAGTTTTTTTAAATGGAGTTGAACTCCCTGATAAATTTTTATTATGAAGTTAAATTCTAAAAGATTTTAAAATGTGGGGTTGAACTTCCAAATTTTTTTAATGGAGTTAAACTCCCCATTTTTTTTATTATGTGTTAAATTCCAAAAGATTTTTAAATAGAGTTAAACTCCAAGAGAAATTTTTATTAAGGAGTTGAACTCCAAAAGATTTTAAAACGTGGAGTTGAACTCCCAAATTTTTTTAATGGGGTTAAACTTCCAAAAGAATTTTTATTATGGAGTTAAACTCCTAAAAGAATTTTTATTATGGAGTTAAACTCCAAAAGATTTTAAAATATGGAGTTAAACTCCCAATTTTTTTTAATAGAGTTAAACTTCCAAAAGAATTTTTATTATGGAGTTAAACTCCAAAAGATTTCATCCTTTCTCATTTGAGAAGAAACCCAAATGGGTTCTCTTGAAACTCCGAGATTTGGATTTTGGGTGATGAAAAGAGATCTCTTTTTTTCTTTTGATGGAGCCTTGGGAGTTGGGTTTCTCTTCTTCTCCCTCTCTCAAATTGGATCTTAAGGAGAAAGAAGAAGGTAGCAAAAATCTTTCCTTTTTGAGATTTAATGTGAGTTAAACTCTCTTTCAATGGGTTTATGATGAAACTTTACTTGGTTTTGAGGGGAAAAAAGCTAGACTCTTGATTTAATTGGAAATGAAGAGAAAGTAGAAGAACTTGAGCAAGAGAGGATGGATGCACAAACCCTAGAGATTTTTATGGGGAATGAATTCTTCTTTTTTTTGGTTTCATTATCAGGTTGCCTTATATAGGCTTACAAATTTACACATAGCCCTTTGGGCTTTACAAAATGTCATTTTGTCCATCTCATGCCCATGTGCTTATTTCTTTTTGCACATAAGCCATGAGCTTTACAAAAATTTAGCTTTATGCCTATTTTCCTTACATTTATTCATAAAAATTACATCAAAATTATTTATTACATGATTTTCATTTTGGCATGGGGGAGGCCAGTCACAGGGATTGACTTGGGCATGGGCCCACTTGGCCTGGGCTCGGGCCCATTTTGCTTGGGGTTGACTTTGATTTTGACTTGGTCAACCAGGGTGTAATTTTTGACCCCAACAAAGTGCCCCCATCAATAAATGCACACTGCGTGTGTGTGTCGTGTGCATGAAATTGATGGATCTTCTTTCGCGTAGTGTGATTTGATTTGGTTCTCACTTTTGGGAGGTTGACACTGACCTTTTTACGACATGGACGGCCGATGCTTGACGTGTCTCCGAGACGAAGTGTCGCTGGTTAACGTGTCCCCGAGGCGGAGTTTCTGTTTGACGTTTTCTCGAGACGGAGTGTCGGTGTATGACGTATCCCCGGCACGGAGTGTCTGTTGTTTGACGTTTCTTCGGCACGGAGTGTCTATTTGACGTTTTCTTGACACGTAATGTCGGCGGTCGACGTATTCCCGAGACGAAGTGTCTGTTTGACGTTTCCTCATCACGGAGTGTCTGTTTGACGTTTCCCCGGTATTGAGTGTTGCTGGTTGACGTGTCTCCGAGACGGAGTGTCTGTTTGACGTTTTCTCGGCACGAAGTGTCGCTGGTCGACGTATTCCCGAGGCGGAGTGTCTGTTTGACGTTTCCCCGGCACAGAGTGCCGCTGGTCGACGTATCCCTGAGGCGGAGTGTCGGTTTGACATTTTCCCGGCACGGAGTGTCTGTTTGACGTTTTCTTGATACGGAGTGTCGCTGGTCGACGTGTCCCTGAGACGGAGTATCTGTTTGACATTTCCCCGACACGGAGTGTCGCTGGTCGACATGTCCCCGAGGCGGAGTGTCTATTTAATGTTTTCCCGGCACGGAGTGTCTGTTTGATGTTTCCCGAGGCAGAGTATCTGTTTGATGTTTCCCCAGCACGGAGTGTCGCTGGTCGACAAGTTCCCGAGACGGAGTGTTTGTTTGACATTTCTCCGGCACGGAGTGTTATTGGTTGACATGTCCCTGGCACGGAGTGTCGCTGGTTGACGTGTCCCCGAGGTGGAGTGTCGGTTTGACGTTTCCCCGGCACGGAATGTCACTGGTTGACGTATCCCCGGCATGGAGTGTCTGTTCGACATTTCCCCGAGACAGAGTGTCTGTTTGACGTAGAGGCCATTGTTGGAATTGGTTGGTTTGATTTGTTTTGGGGAGGTTCCAATTTGTCTGGCGGGACTTTTGATCTTGGAAGCTCTTCCGGATGGGACTTTAGTTTGATTTGTCTGATTCCTGTCTTGTTTGGCGGGACCTTTGAATTTGAGGCATTGCAGCGTGGGATTTGGAATTTGGAGTTTGGTTTGGCATCGGTATCGCTACACTGGAATGTGGTACCAGGAGCGAATCGTTATTTGCCGTGAGAGGATTTGGGGATTTTGATTTTGGTTTGGCATCAGTATCGCTACACTGGAATGTGGTACTAGGATCGAATCATCATTTGCCATGCTCGTTAGGGAACGATGGCTTAGGAGACAGGTTTAGGTCCCTGTCACCTAAGGCTTTTTAATTTTATGAACCGTAAGGGTCTCATAAAAACATTTTCTCTCTACGTGTCACGTCCCGCTTCCCAAAATACGGAATGAGAGGGGTGACTAGGCCAGCCATGCTCCTGCGATAAGGAATAATCCCACCGTAGTCACACTTCGGTTTCTAGTATTACATGGTAATCAGTAAACACAGCACTAGAGTAAAGGAAATCACAGTTCACAACTTTATTACATTAAAACAACAGAATTCAGAATACATTTATTTACATCAAAGAAACAACCAACCAAAAAAATAACAGTGTTCTTATGGAGATAGCGCTGATGTCGCGGTCTAAACCTCCGCGATCTTGAATGGCAGGTCCCGTTCCTTATCTGGGTCTACTTCGTCCTCTGAGCATGCACACTCAGATCGTCAGGGTGACACGTATAGCAATAAATATATAGTGTGTGTACAATATTAATAAACATGAAGTGCATAGCAAAATACAATAACACGAGAATAAATAACGTCAAGTGAATATGAACAGCGCGGTATATGTATCATGTCAACAATCCACGCAATATGTATGTCATTATCTATCAGTCGCTAAGTCAAATGAAATCAATCGGTGGAAAAATGCTTGTGTTTAACAAGGGTCTCGTGCATGTCCGAGACTATGGTCCATTGTTGCCCGGGACATAACCTTGAAGTCGTGCCACTAGGCCCAAGACCTAATATATATATATATATATATATATATATATATCACTAATATCGAATGATCATCCTCTAAGTCACTGTATTTCGCTAAATATGAGTTCAATTCCACCTTGATTCCCCCATTTCCACAGGTCACAATAACTATAAGTATAGGATTTATTTGTATACAAGCACGAGCCAATTCACGGTCTTACTCACTTCCACTGCACTGTTCACTCTCACTAATCAATCACTTATCACTGGCATGTTTGATACAACTAATCCAATACCACTCATATTCGACAATGCAAAGTTCGCTAAAAATTACTATGAACGTTCGCTATCACTAAAGGTATCATGTTCGGATAAAATACAAGAATTATGCAGTATAGCAAGTCATATACGATATGAAACACACTCCACCTTATGATTTCAGAAAAAATATATTAATCTACACAATAGTATTTAGACAAAATTCTATAGAAGAAGTAAAAAGTAAACTCCAACAGCGATCTAACAAAATTGGTTCTATATCAAACGGGTTTTAGGTTTGCGAGATACGATCGTTTCATTTTAAGTTTTCATCACTGAAATTTCAGTTTTTGAACCGAAAGTCCAATTCGTGACACACTTTTCACCCTGTTGGGATCATAATTAGGCAAAACTACAGTTGAGTAAAATTTATATCTTTTAATTAGGTTTCTAATTCACCAGACGGATCGACAATACCCACTGTGTGCTGGGAGATACATTCTGTTCAAGGTCAAGGCATACGTTCTGTCCCTGCTTGGGACAACGGTACACTTCTACAGTTTAAATTGCAACTAAAATATCAAACGGTAGTAAAATTAAACGAAACCAAAACCAATAGTTATATAACATGATTATCTTTACAACGGTATAGGGTTATGCATAATTCCATGTTCGTACAGCGCTACACATTCATATAAAGTCAGGCATCATCATGGAATGCTGCTCTGGACTGCAGTCCAGAGCCGCATTCCCAGTCAGTTCTCGTTGCCGTGATCTATCAGTATCGAAAAATAAACTATAAAAGGTTCTTGCTTATTGAGTTGGCTTCGATATGAGCTGTATAACATCACATTTCGACGTGTATCAAATTTTATATTAAATTTAACATCTCGACGTGTACAGTAAAAACAGAATTGGCGTCGCCTCTTTGGGGCGTCGTTACACGTACGATACTTCGTCATTTAGAGTTCAGTCTTCTACGAAACATTCATAAGCAGCAAAAGGGAATATGGATAAAAGGTTTGAGCATGATCGCCGGGGTTTAAGTTCTGTTCTCTACCTCGAACTAACAACACCATATCGAGAATTGTCGAAATGACTTTAGTTTTACCTAACCCGTGAAAACGATATCTAACATTTACAACTTCCACGCGATATTAACATGACATCTTCAGATCCGTTTGTGCCTAAAACTCACGCTTTAGATTTAATGCGATCATGGCATACAAAATATGTGGTAGTATATTACGTAACGCGGATTCGCAATAAATGAATTATTATAATGCTAATATGAATTTATAGATCTAAGTATATAGCATGTTAAAGAAAGTGAGGCTTCACTTGCCTTCGATCACTGATATAGAAGCGACACTACGTACAGGATTCGTCTCGACAAACGAGATGACGCGATGCTGGACATGGCGCGTGCGCGATGCGCGGTGACTCGATACTGGACACGGTAGCGACACGGGCGTGATACGGCAGTGGGCGTGGTGATGACGCGGGCGTGACACGGTACTGGGCACGGTCTTGGCTCGGTGCATGGTGCGAGTGTGGCACGACACGGCATGGGAGTGGGAATAAGGGTGGTGCGGTGCTGGGCACAGAGTGGGCATTGGACCGGGCACGGCAGAGGGCACGTCGTGGTGCAGTTGTGGCACGGCGCCGATGCGGAGGTGGGCACGTAGGTAGGCTCAGGTACGAAGTAGCACTGGTGCGGGGCACGGTATGGCACGGAGGCAGGCACAACTTTAGCTTGGCGGTGACTCAATGGCGATGGTCCAGAGGATGCGTCGATGAGGTTGGTAGCTCCGGTGATAGCTGTTGTGTTCGGCTGGAGGTAGCGAGGGGGTCGACCATGGAGTTGTGAGGGGTCGGCTTGGGGGCTGGCGGCGACGAGGTAGCCGACGATAAGGTTGGCATGGGGAGCTCGGCAATGGAGGTGTGGAGGAGTTGTGGGTTCATTGGAGAAGACGAGGAGGGTGGTGGTGATGGTGAGAGAGTGGGTGGTCGACGGTGGTGCTGGGGATCTCCGGTGACAAGGGCGATAGGAGGAGCAGCTTTAGATGTTGGCGGTGATGGTTGGGTTTGAGAGAAAGGTCTCGGTTGTGTGAGGTGTCGCTGGCAGAGTGAGGTGATGGACTTAAGAGTGGAGTTGTGGAGGAAGTGGAGGAGGAGGGAAAGAGCTTGGGAGCTTGTGGTGATGGTGGTGATGGGTGCAGTGAGTTGAGGGAAAAGTGAGAAGGAGGTGAATGAGAGTGTAAGAGATTTAGAGATAGAGAGAGAGAGAGATTGGTTGAGAGAGAGAAGGAACGGCGAGGGATTCTCAGGGATAGGATCCGGGGCGAGGTCGTGAGGGAGCGGGTCTTGCGGGCGCCATTGCAAAAGAAGAGGATGGCGTTGGGGAAAAGAACGAGGGAGGAGAGAGAGAAGACATTGAGGGGATGGAGGAGGTGGCCGCGGAGATCGCGGGGGTTGTGGCGTGGCGAGGACGAGGTCGGGGGCGAGTGCAAGAGAAGGGGAGGGACGTGGGGAAAAAGGAGGGAAAAAGAAAAAGTAGAAGAAGAAGAAGGAGGAGTGGGGAAAACGGGTTGGGTTGGGTTTGGGGGTATTAGATTAGGAAAAAAAATAAAAATATAAAAATATGAAAATTATAGGAAAAATTTAGGAAAAATATATACAAGAAACTTGGGATTTACACTACGAGTTGAGAGGATCTCGTAGGTGCATTTTCTCCTGAGGAGTCGTGAGGACCCCAAGTGTGTTTTTCTCTTATGAGTCGTAAGGATCCCACGAAAATATTTTCTTATGAGTCGAGAGGATCTCGTAAGCTCTATTCTCCTCATGTATCGTGAGGACACATGAGTGGGTCTTTCCAAATGGAGCATAATTCTTATAGCAGAGACCGGCCGCGGGACTGGGGATTGGGGTGGGGCATGGGTGTGATGAGGATCATTTGAGCTCGTGGATTGTATACGGTAGTTAATTTAAGGACTGGCCGTAGGGCTGAGAGAATTTGGGGGATTTAGATTTTGGTTGGCATCTGCATCGCTGCACTGGAATATGGTACCAGGAGCGACTCATCATTCGCCGTTTAAGAATTTGGGGATTTGGATTTTGGTTGGCGTCTACATTGCTGCACTGGAATATGGTACCAGGAGCGACTCATCATTCACCGTTTGGGAATTTGGGGATTTGGGTTTTGGTTGGCATTTGCATCGCTGCACTGAAATATGATACCAGGAGCGACACATCATTCGTCGTTTGGGGATTTGGATTTTGGTTAGCGTCTGCATCGTTACACTGGAATATGATACCAGGAGCGACTCATCATTCGCCGTTTGGGAATCTTAGGATTTGAGTTTTGGGTCGGCATCAGCACTGCTAACACTGAAGCGTAGTGTTAGGAGCGACTCATCGTTTATCGTTGCCCGTTGGGGAGCGATGGCTTAGGAGACAAATTTAGATGTTTATCACCTAAGGATTTTCAATTTTATGAGCCGTAAGGGTCTCATAAAAATATTTTCTCCCTACGAGTCGAAGGGATCTTGTAGATATATTTTCTTCTTAGAAGTCGTGAGGATTCCTAAGTGTGTTGCTCCTTTATGAGTCGTAAGGATCTCACATGGAAATATTCTCCTCAAAAGGTCGAGAGGACTTTGTGAGTGTATTTTCGTCTTTTTTCACGAGTTTGCGCCCTTTCGGGTTTTCACAAACTCGCCGGCAGTCCTGCTGGTTTTACTCACGGAACCCTTTCAGGTTTTCATCCGTGTCCGTTTTGCTTGTGGACATACCGTTTTATTGTTTTGTTTTTATTTTTTTATTTATTTTTTTACATTATTTTTCTTTTATTTTCCAGTTTAACGACTTAGAGGTCATAGCTGTACGCTTATTCAAAATCCCTGGACTTTTGATCTTACGGTGCTTCAATGTTCGCTTTGTCTTTTTGGAGAGACGTGTACGTGCGTCCCGTAGAAACTGCGGTGGACCGGGTCATTTTCTGGAGCGGGCGATTGAGCTATCTGTCCCCAGAGGGTTTTGGTCTTCGTTCGAATGGAGCGGACAATCGTAGCTTGGTTTTTTGCTAACGCGTCTTTGGCCAATGAGACCACTCCCTCATTGTATTATTTTTCAACCCAATTCTTGAAAACAAAGCAGTTTTCGATGGTATGACTCACCATTCTGTGATACGAGCAGTACAAGGGATCATCAGTCATGTTTGCTTCATGTGGTCTTTTTGATTTCGGCAATTGCAGGCCGTTTCTCAGGACGTCCTTGAATATTTTACGAACTCTGTCCCTTTTGAAAGAATAGATGTTATTCAATTTCTTTTCCAGGGGCATTTCCCATCCCCATCCCAACATTGGTTTTCGAGGCTGGTCGGCATTAGGCCTGCATATTTCTTGCTTACTTTCGTCGGCAGACGCTTAGAGGATTTAATGTCCTTGGAAGGCCTACCTTTGCGGTTGTTGTTCTCCATATATCTGGACTTGTTGTTATATTGGAAATTTGGAAGAGATTCATGATTCGTCTGTTCCAATATCTGAACTCTTTTAAGTAAGTCCTGAAGAGTTTCGGGATCCGCTGACGACTTTCCTTTGATTATGTCCCGTGTCAACTGGTCCCAGTCATGCGTCAGGACTTTCCTCGGGGCTAGCCGCCGTCGACTTTCATGAAGGTATTCCGCTCTTAGACCGGAGGGAATAGCTATTGGCTTCTTTGGAACATCAATCCCTGGTTTGTGGACCAAATTTTGATTTTGTTGTGATTGCATTTGAAAGACTCGGATTGCGAGATTTTCCACAATATTCACCGGATCGTCGACTTTGGAACGGATCTTGGCTAATTCCCTATCACGGTCCTGAATTTGCTCTTGAAACTATTGGAATAACGCTTGTTCTGTAGTTTTGGGGACGATGACTGGGCTATCTTTATCGCCCGAGTTTGATTCCCCAAGAACCATGGGCTCTTTTTACTTAGCAGCTCGAGCAGGGTCCTCATCATTATCTAAGCCGAGCCAATATTGGGCGGCGTCAACCATATCATCACCATGGCTGTGAAGCGTCGGAGGGTTCGTTTCTCCAGGTCCGACCATATAGACCCTATGGATCGTGCATGTGTCTGTTGCTCCCTCATTGTCAACGTTACTCGCTGGACCTTTGGATTGTCACTGTGGTTTGCCTCTTTCAGGGAAGGGTGAACAATTAAGAGCGGTCGGTTTCTGAAATACTTCGGTTTCTGTTTGTATAAAATTGGTGGTCGTGGCTTGATCGTTTGTGAACACGCCAGGGGACAACGAGATTTTTCCCGCCTTGTATTGTTTCTCGACCCAATTCTTGAAAATGCAACAGTCTTCGATAGTGTGTCCCAACACTCGGTGGTATGGACAATAATTGGGATGATCAGCCATGTTCGCTTCACTTAACCTTTTTGGTTTTGGTAGCCGCATGCCATTCTTCAGAGTATCTTTGAATATTTTGTGAACTTTGTCTCTTCTAAAAGAGTAGACCTTATTTCTCCTTTCCTCCAAAGTTGGCTCTTAATTTTGTTAACTACTTAAAAGTGTTTATTGTAAATATGGAACATATGTGGCTTTATCTGCAAAATACTTTTTATCATATGTTTATACACTATACTTAACATTATGAAGGAAAATATATGCATATAATATTTATATAATATTTTGATAATTTAAATATGCATATCATATCAAATATTCCTAATCAATATTGTATCATATATAAAATGACTAGGATAATATCTCAAATATAATAAATATACTAATACTATGAATTGAAATATTGTGCAAATTTAGCTCGGCTCTGGAGATCGAGATATCCGAGATGTCAGAAATAAAATCTGCCGATAAAATTGAATCACATCATAAAATCATAAATAACAGAAACTCGGAGGAAGATATAAAGAATCTAGATATCACACCAATCTCCACGTGTCAACATGAGGTAGCACCAGAATTTTGGACACCTGATCCCACCAAACTAAGGTTTTCTTCTTATATGGAATCTAGGGTTTTCTTGTTCGAGGGCTGTAAAAAGGACAGAGAGCTAAAACTTGGAACCGATTTATCTAATCTATCTAATCTCGAAAATAGATCACTAAAAGCATCACCTAATAGATCAAAACCGAAGAGATCAAGAGGTCCAAGACGATCCACGCATTCAGGTTGATCATCAGCGCATCATCTACTTCCAACGAGAACAGAGATTGGCAGCATAAACTAGGGTTCTTGTACTCTAAATTTAACGGATTTGTAAATGATAGTTGATTAATAAAAAGGTAGATCTTTAGTTTAGTTCTTTGTATTCTGCATTTAATTTCTGCATTACTTTCTGCATTTACATTATGATCTCCTTCTTCATCTTTTTTCTATCTTAACCATGCGTGAGTAATTCCTCGCTTGATAGGGTTCGTAAAATTAGAATAGATATAGTAAAATCTCTTAAATTCTTTTATATCTTTTAAAGTTTATAAACTTCAGCAAAGTAATTGTTAACATCGTAATCGAGCTCGCTATCAATTTATTGATAGTCTCAACCGCGATTGAGATTAGATTAACAATTGTTTTGGTAAAGGCTAGACATGAATAAAGGTCAATGAAAAGATAAGGGTTAAGAGTGGGAACCCTATTCCCTTCAAAAATTCTAATCTTTATTAATCACTATCGATCTAGTTTTAAATCTATTAAAAGATAAAATGGGTCATCTTTAATTAATCATCTATTACTACCAAATTGTATGAACCCTACAAGCCTCTTCTTCATAAAATCTACATCTGTATATCGTAAATCTAAAACTATTCTTCCTATTTTCAATCAACGCGTCTAAACCAAGATAAAGGTTCGACGTTTCGTTGAAAACGACCCGTACTCATCTCGGCTAGTTACTAACGATACCGTTATTGATTACGGTCACTTTACTTACGACACACTTCGTTAAAAAAGAATCAATCAACTCTGAATTGCCATAGGTGGTAAATGTTTCCTCTCATGGCCGTTAATACCCATTGAAGAAAAAATCTCTCAGCTTGTTAACGGAGCCCTCTTTATAGCATTAATGGATTATATGTACGTAATTTCTTAATCTTAATCTTTGTGAGGAATGTGTTTGGCAGTATTTCTTCTTCGATAAGAACTATTTATTGCACAAAGCTAATATTAATATATTAATAACGCCAAATTTATGTGTTACCATTCCAAAAAAATAAAGATGCCTAAGGTGAACGCGTAAAAACATTTTAATAGAAGATGAAACCATATTAGTTCAGCTAGAAAAACTATAGCAACCATAAATTCGAGTCAAGAGATATAATGTTAGTACTTGTTCATCCTTGTAGGGGGGCTACAAAGCAATAAGAACAGGAATGCACAAGTGAAATATAATGAGATGATAACAATGCATTGGTTATTCAATTTGGTCCATCATGACTAAACATGACGAACAAATAATGACAAAAGGACCCTTAACCGCTTTTCTTCCATCTTTTCCTATCCAAAACAAACCCAAATATTTAGTTCGTCTATCTGAAACCATAACACTTAGCATGTACCTTAGTTGTTATATATGCTTCTATAGCTTGGCTTCTACTCATTGATTTAGCCCCAATCCAACCTACATGTCACTAAAGGAAAAAAAGGAGAAAATCCAATACGTTGAAACATCCGAACCCTAAATTAGTCGAAGGAAAATTCTAAAGAAGCACTTGAATTGCCACTTTGCGCGCCACAATAATTGCTTACGCCATCGCTTTGATTTATTCACACCAACTGTCACGCTATTCTCTCTTTTTCAATCCATACCCAAAACCCAGCTATCCTCAACCCAACCCCACCACTTCATTAATTTCATAACCCAAATTCAATCTCCTAAACCTCAAATTTATTATTAACAGTACGCTGACAACAATCTAGCTAGCTCATTCCAAGTGTCAAATTCCTGCTATTTTCGAAACAACAAATCACTAATGCAACAAAAAATTTCAGTAGTAAATCAAATTAATGGGAAAAACTATAAAAGAACATAATTCATGAGCATCATCATCAACTTTGTTGGGAAAAATAAATATCAATACATTTACAAAATTTAATACTGCGGCATTTTTTATGTAAACAAATGGTAAAACTCAGGTCATTTAGTGATTTCATGCTTATGTTATATACAGAGAGGGACAACCAAATATAACCCCCGCTACGGTATTTTATAGATTGAAAAAAAAAATTCAATTATTTCTTAACGTTTGTCGCCATCCATCTTGAACCTACGGTCTAAAATAAGTCACACTAAATTCATATGAAATTGAAACTTTTTACTCATGCATCAAAATAGAAGTTTAAAATGTTGTACCTCCTCGAACAACCGCAATTCTACAACCAACGAATGCAAGAGTGAAGTATATAAAAATCAGATAATTTTTGAATATCAAAGTCTGCAAACACAATAACCAAGATGGATGGAGCCAATCAAATTGACATTTTAACTGCGGCTTGAAGAAATGAGTGCATATGTGCACGCTTCAGAAAATAAGAATGTCTGCACGCGCGCGCAAGCACACATAAACTCATACATGTATATATATGAGGCGGGTATAAGGTGCTATAGGAGGAATAAATTCGCCCCCCCCCCTCTCTCTCACTCACAAACACACACACTCATTACTATATACACAACTACAGAGTATGGTTTTGGTCACGGTTTTAACCGTGACCAAAGACACTTTTGGTCACGGCTAAAACCGTGACACACTCATCGTCTAAAACCCGTCACGAGAAACTTAGTCATGCCTTTAACCTTTAACCATGACCATATCTCTTTTTCGTCACGACCATGACCATATACGTGGCGTTACCAAAAACGGTTTAAAAAACTAAATGAAAACTTTACAGGGTTCATATATATGGTCACGGTTTAAACCGTTACCATATATCTCATATGGTTACGGTTTAATTTAAATCGTGACCAAAAATTTAAACCATAATTTTGGATGCCTGCTATAGCAGATAATCGTGACTATATAGACCCTATAGTCACGCTTTAAACCGTGACTATAAGGGGAAACCATAGTGAAGGTTATCTGCTACTAGCAGATAACCGTAACCATATCTATGTTCACGGTTAAAACCGTGACCATATAATATTTGGTCACGGTTAAAACCGTGACCAAATATATTATCAAATTTTTTTAAACAGAAATTTACGCGTCCCACGTGCGCTATTTTCAATTACAACCAGCAATAGATAATAATAATATGATCAAATCTCACGCAATTATAACAATCAAGAAGTAACATGATTAGAATTAAACGCAATTATAAGCAAAATATATACACCATACAATATAATCAATAAACCAATAAATCAAATGTTTGTATCAACAAATCAAATGTTTGTATCAAAAAATCAATAATTTATGGTTGTTAGTATGATCCAGCTCTATCGTTTCGTGACCTGAGCATACTCCCAAACTCGTATCATATGGCCTGCCTGATGGCCTCCGTGTTCGACCGCCTCAGCTTCTCGATCTGCACCTTAAGCGTATCCACTCGCATATTCTGCTGCTCCACCCGATCTTAGAGCCGACGAATCTCCTCTTACGACGCAGCGGCTGCATCTATCCGCATCTGGGACACAGCGTACACGTGGACGGACAGACGGACGCCTGGCAAAGTGTCGATGGGTCCCGAGACCAATCCCGCGCTCATAGCTACCGTGATGTCCGCCGGATATCGAATCCAGAACAGGGACAATAGTGGTAATCGAGTCGTCGGGACCAAGTCTTAAGATGTCTGTCCTCTCCTGAAACTGGGTCTAGGAAGAAGATATATATATATATAAAGTATCGACTTGATTATATGAAACTTACCATATACCTGCCTGTGCCCCTGCGTAACGCGAATCATCTCCTGGCAGCAGTGTAGTTGGCGGGGTCTTTCTTTTTTTGCGATAAAATTAGGATTTATTTTAATAAGTAATTTGAAACAAAGAAAACATATATTCTTAAACATCGAAATACTCACAAGATGGTGTTAATCGCTACCCTACGACCGCTTCCCTTGGATCGGGATAGCGCGTTCTCTGACACCGTTGTTTCGGTTCTCCCTGTTGTAAACCGACGCCGCTTTGCAAATATAAAAAAGATAATATTATATATCACAAAATATGATTTTATATTATATTATTATAATCTTAATATTTAAATTTATACCTGAACATCATCGCGCTCGTAATAAAGCGACCAGCAGCGGCCAATTCTCTTTCGGAAAATCCCGAAAAATGGCCTCCATCATCGCCTCTCGCACGTCCTCAGTCGTCGCGGCCCAGAAAATGTAATGATGTTTCTTTACTTCATATCAGCATCTCCTCTTGATAGCCTGGCGCTCGGATATGACCCGGTCTATGGCCCGATGTGTATTGAACAACGTAGGAACGCCATCCTCGCCGATGACGCCGATGAATTTGTAATGTCCCTGGGCTTGAAATTATATATATATATATATATATATATATATATATATAACGACGATTAAATTTAAATGTATAAAAGGGTATATGATACCATGGCCACTGCAAAAAAACTGCCGAACATAGACGGTCTCGCGTGGGCTCCTTCTAATATGGAGCGGGTACCTATAGTAGGTACGGATCTCCGCTCCCATGTAATCCCCCCACTTGGTCGAGTAATCACCAATGAGAATACCTGACGCGGTCCACTCCAGCGTCTATGGAGCAGCGCCTGGGGCTGGTCTGGAGGAGGAAGGCCCAGTAGGACCCCTCATCCTAAAACAGGTGGAGCCTGCAAAAAGATAGATATACAGACACGATATAATTATATTCAAAGTATGTATATAGTATTTGACAAATTTCAATTTCAATTGTTATTTAAAAGATTTAAGCAATAATGATTATACCCGACGTCCCCAGTATGGCAGTAGAAACGACGCCAGACTTCATCCCATCAGTATCATGCATGACTACAAACAGCAAACTGCTAGATGATTCAATAAAATTATTTTAATAGAAAACTAAAAAATGAATAGATAACTACATATCATGTGCAGGAGAGTGACTGGGGTAGGAGGATCTGTTATCCAGCTAATAGGGGTAGGCAACGGGTCCTATGGTGTTGTGGTGCTGGGAATGATGGGGGTCCTGTAGGTGTCACGCCCCGCTTCCCAGTATACGGGAAGAGGACGCGACGGGTCATGCGACGTATTTACTCAGAAGTAAACACGCTAAGCGTATCTAAGCAATATAAGATAAAATGTACATAAGAGACATGAATTTAAATGAACAACAGTTTTATTTATTAACATTGTTTTACAGGTACAACTGAAAATGTAAATACATGAGTAGAAAGTAATGCCTAAACAATGGCATAACTGAAATGAAAATATGTACAAATGAAGTCTAATGCTCCGGGTCTTCAGTGTACTGCTCCAAATGCTCCTGGCTGGTCTCAAGCTCTAGTGCGTCCGATCCACCTGATAACATTCCAAAGAAGAAGAGAAATAGAAATGTCGTCAGCGAACAATCGCTCGGTAAGTCCTAAATAAGGAGAGTAGTAGAATAGACAGAAAAGAGGGTATAAGATTGAATGTTAGGTTAACGTAGTGTTTGTAGCTTGGTACAGAAGATACCAGTGTATACGAGAGGAGTCCAACTTACACCGTGAACTTTGGTAACCCGTAGTACAAGGCTCCGTCGAAAATACCACGGAACAACGGCATGAATGTAATTATGTTTTAAGAGACCACCTCGTACCACGTTTAATATATTCCGTACCGATCTACCCCTTTATAAACCCCGTAATGTTTATTGTATTGATTGTATTGATTGTATTGATTGATTGTGTTGTCTTGTAGTAAATGTAAGACTTTTCGAAACCATGATATCAGTAAATGGAATGCAAATAAATGGAGAGTCATGTAGACAGAGTATATCCATGGTTCGGTTCAGTCAAGTTCATGTTGTTATACATGGAATCCTAGTATAAACGGATTCATGTTGTATTATAGTTTATACTTAAATCATATTCAATTCAGATTGATTAGGTTGAGACTCAGTCTGAGTCAGACATTTTGAAAGAAAATTGAAATCCTGAATTAATTTTGATGTTATCGGTAACTGCTGCACATGGACGGCAGGATTTGTGTTTTTTTCCAAGACAATTACCATGTTAATAACACTGTTTGTTAGATTGTCTACCTTAGATAGGCAAGCACCCATATTCTCCGGCTCCCTGAGGCTCAAGAGAACCGGTCCCGCTTAAACCTATGTTTACTAGGGTCTTTATTGTAATTTAGTATAACTTAAGGGGCTTTTATGTAAAAATAGTTTTGAGATATTTTCAAATTACACCTCAAGTATTTAATTATCGTCTTTAGGGTTTACATAGATGTATATTTTATAAAAGTGACATTTCTAGTTAGTAGAACCTAGTTTTCATGTATATGGTATTTTAATGAAATATTGGAATTTTGCATTGAATTGAAATGGTATTTTCCTGTAATGGTGATTCCTTTGATTTAGAAAACTTGGAATATTTTTATAATATATAAAATAGATATTTTGATAATAGTTATATATATATATATAATGAAAATAAATTTTATTTATTTTTTGTAGAAATCTCATTTTCTAAAGAAAAATGCATTAAAATTCAATCGAGATCGAATACTTCTTTCGGAGGTCTGCATCTCACTCTACTAGCTCCGAGAATGTGCGATAACCCGCACCATCCCGAACAGGGTTTTCCAAAGTGGGTTGTAGAGGCACAATTGCAAAGAATTGATTAATACATCATTTTAAAGAAATGGTTTTGTAAGTTGATAGTATTTATTTGTAAAATCGTGTTATCCCATGAATATATTCCCAAAAATTCATCGTGATATGTCAAAGATATATGTTGTGATGAGGTAGGTCATTATCTCGTGAGTTATCTAAAGGTAATACATGTTTTATGTCGTTTTATGTCGTAAATAAAGTTTGTGGTATTTTACCGTAAAAATACAATAAAAATTGCTTAAATGATTCTTTTGAGATGAAACTTGTTTTAATAGGTTTTTTAATATTTGTTAAACAATATATGAGAGTATGGTATTTTGTTGATTAAGAAAAATAGAGTTTTAAAGAAAAAACGAATCGGAAGTCGGATTAACTCCGCTTCTGTCGGGTTTTAGAATTGAAAGTTTTTAAAATAGAAAAAGTGAGGGGAGAGGGGGATTACAAGCTTTTGGACAATAGAAGGGAGAAAAGAAACTAAGGAAGGATTTGGGACGTCATTTCGTTGCCGGAATCTCCTTGGAACGTCGCCGGAACTTCACCCTTTGCTAACTCCACTTGCACAACTAGAGACTTGAGAATTTTTGAGAGTTTTTGTAAGGAAATTCTGAATGAGAAGAGGTGAAATATGGTTTAGTATTTATAGGGAACTAGGGTTTAGTGTGTTGAATCGGAGAATTAAAATTTTGCATTTAAAATGATTAAAGGGGGTGATTCAATATTCTCTGGAAAAATTCAGAGAAAACAAACAGTATGAGGGAAGTGGGGTAGGCCAACAGGTGCAAGGGGCAGAAGATGGGGAGTATCCCCTACGGAAGGGCCGGTGACGCCGGCATTTGGACAATTCCCGCGGTTGAATCCGATGGTATGGGGCTCAGATTCACCCCACGTGTCATGGTCTGTTGGTATACCCCCAGTGCACGTGTTTGATTATTCTATGTCTCTTCATTTTACATGTAGTGCACGTGTAAACCCTTGGGCTTCTAAAAAAATTAAAAGAAAAATTAATAAAATTATAATGTGGCTGGAAGGGATTCGATCACAGGGGCTACGTCACAGCAGTGCAAGGCTTTACCAATGAGCTACAAGTGCTTTCTTGCTGTTAAAAAAAAATCAAATTTACAACATGTGCTCAGGCTCAGGTATCTCTTTCTGTATTTTGGAAAAAATCAGTACAGAAAGTTTAGGGTTGTTACAGTAGAAAGGGCCATGTTAGGAAGGGTGCTGGTAGGTTGGGTGTTAGTACGGGGGGCACGGGTTGGGGTCGGCGCTGCTGCTGCTGCAGCAGCTACTGAAATCCCGCCAATCACATCTAAACGTCGTTTCCTATGACGTCTAGAGCCGGATCCACGGCCTCCCATCAGACCCTACATATTTATTCAAATATTAAAAATTTACTTATAATTATTAGACAATTTAAAACATTTAGTTCAATTTCATTACTTAGCACGTTTGTTCGGTGCATTAGTTGATGATTCGTTGGGTGGATTATCAAAATCTTGATCTGTGACAATCATTTGGCCGATGATACATCTTATTAACGTATTGATGGACGGCGCAGAATAGTTTGGATCGTTGATACGTTCAATAGAAGGACTTAGACGTGTTCATCTCTTACTCGTCACTCTTATCTTCAGAGTCACTCAACGTCGGCACATTATAATAATCTCTTAGTTTCCAACGACAAACAACACTCTAGTCAGCCTTATTTAGGTCCCGAGAATAATATATTTTTGTTGCCATCGATGGAAAGATAAAGTTATCGTATTTGTAGGCTGTCCGTTTGGTGTTTACCAAAGTGAGTTTATATTCATCGACCTTCATAGCTCGTTCAGATTTGGTATCGTACCATCTGCATTAGAGTATAAAAAAGGGGCATCCTTATGAATATATGAGACTGCTATAATCTGCCCAAGAACACCGTGGTAGGGATTTCCTCTGTCGTCGGAGGTCGCGACGCCTCTATTTTGCGTAGCTCTAATGCGTTCCGTCCTTTCGATCTCAACTTTATAGCCGGAAACCCCATACCCGTTATAAAATGTAGCTGCAATCGATGGACCGATTAAAAGGTTTTGTACCTCTCTATCAATCTGCGCACCATGATTCATTTGTCCGTCGACTTCTTCTTTACACCAAGCGACGTAAGTATGTCTCTGTTCTTCTTCAATTCTGTCTTCCGACCACGTCTTAGGATTCGATCTCTTGAGGGTAGTTTTGTGCTCTCTGTTCGTTAATTTACAGTTATATTAATTAGATTATACTCTATTTCAAATGGTTTAAATTGAATATTAATTCTCGTCACATAGACTGCGGCGGTTGTTAGGAACTAAACGATATCGTCTGATATTTAACAATTTTCATATAATTTTATGTCACGACGAATATCGTACGTATGTTAACCGATAGATAGGAACTAAGTCGCGTTTTTATTTTTGCATATGATTATCAATGAGAATGTAAAAATTTCATATTATCATCGAGTGTCATACACTTACTTTAAGATTTAATTTGGAATGGTCTTACGTTTATGTTTCAATTTCAAGATTTCGAAGTTTTTAGTTTATGGTAAGTTTTTTAAAGTTAAGGGTTTTCTTGATTGAGTTTAAAATTTTGGATTTTGGTTTTTTTTAATGAAGTTTGATATTTTAGATTTAGGGTTGGTTTTAGAGTGGAATTTGACAAAAGTTCAATGTAGAGGAGAATGACGATGAATTAAAGTTTGGCCTTTTTTTGTATGTGTGTATGCATGTGTGTGTGTCTCTGTGTGCGCGCGCGTGCTATTCACTAAAATACCCTTAATTGTTGTTGTTTTTCACTAAAATACCCTTAACTGTTATTGATTTTTCACTAAACTAGATTAACAAATTTAAATAAATAGTTCAATCATCTTCTTAAACTTACTTGATTACTACAAAGTTCACTAAAATACCTTTAGCTATTGTTGGTTTTATACTATACTACCTTAAACAACCTCCTTTGCTCAATACTATTTTTTACACTAAAATACCAATAAGTGTTGTTGCAATTTCACTAAAATACCCGTAACTACTATTGTTGTAACTTTACACTAAAATACTCTTCACACTTAGTTCTAATCCTAACCCTAACCACACCCTCCGGCCCTAACCCTCAACCCAAACCCTTACTCTCCTCTAGCTACGACATCACCACCAATATCGATCACCACCAACAAAATCACCACCAACAAACAACACCAACAAAATCTACACCAATACTAATTACCAACACCCAGAACAACTTAACAACAACAGTAACAACATTTCAATCAATAACAGAAAATTTAATTTAATTTAATTTAGGGACTAATAAAATTAAACCAAAATAATTAAATTCAAACTTACCTCTTCACGATCGGCGGCGATAGGAGCTGCAGGGACTTCGAGCAGCGATCTGCCGTGGGAGAATGATAAGCGGCGACGGGAGAGGCCGGCAACGAGACTAGGCCGGCGATGAGAGGATTTAGGGCAAAAGAAGAATTTTTTTTGAGATAATTCAATAAAAACTAAAATTAAACCAAAAAATTAAAAATTAACCATGTTTACTTACCTCTAGACGACGCCGGCGACCTTCGACGACGACCTAAGGCCGGCGGGACTTCAATCAACGGTGACGCTGACCTAGGGCTTTGACGACGAGCTCAATCGACGGACCGAGGCTTCGTTGGGACAAAGGAGGAGAGGGCTTAGACAAGGCGGCGAGATTTGGGGAGGCGAGGCGGCGACCTAGGGCGGGAAATTTTGGGGGAGAAAAGAAAGAGAAATTTTTGGAGGGGAAATGAAAGGCTCGGAAGGGAAAGTAAAAGATTTGGGTTTTAATCACGAGTGGAAGGGGGCCCGCCTAATATTGGAAATGGTCACGGTTTTAAGTGCGACCATATCCCATAAAACCATGATGAGGAATTGGTCACGGTTTGAACCGCAACCAATGCCCCATTACTATTGGGCCCAATTGTAGTAGTGATATTCTTAATTTCCTACGCTTTGTAAGGAATGCGTTTGGAAAGAATTTATACTTCATAAGCTGTGTGAAAGGGATAATTGTGATGGTTAGAAAACCTTAACTCATCACCACTTTATATCGGTATCTTAACTTATTATAAATATACCTGAATACATCATAATCGTCCATTACATCATATATCATCATAACACTTCCCCTCAAATTGGAGTATATACATCACACATGCCCAACTTATTATAAATAAAATATATACGGGTTTTCCCAAGAGACTTAATGAACAAATTAGCAAGTTGGTTCTCCGATTTCATACGGATCGTATCAATAACTCCTTCCTCAACCTTTTCATGAAGGAAGTGACAATAAACCTCAATGTGATTCGTCTGTTCATTGAAAACAGGGTTGTTCGCAATATAGATCACAGTAGAGCTTCATAGGTGCAACAGAACCTTATCCAAGCTCAATAAGTAGAAAATGAATTCATATCAACTCACTTGTGGTGTTAGCCATAGTTCTGTACTCCGACTCTGTGCTGGATCGAGAAACCATACTTGGTTTCTTGCTTTTCCAAGAAACCAAGTTCTCTCCAACAAACACACAGAAACCAGTAGTCGACCTCCTATCATCAGAAGACCCTGCCCAATCTGCATCCATGAAACATGTGATCTTGGAGTGCCCATGGTCCTTATAGACGACACCTTTCCCCGGTGCACTCTTTATGTACCTCAAAATACAGAGGGCTACATCAAGGTGAGCCTCACGAGGATCAGACATAAACTAGCTCACTACACTAACCGGAAGGCTATATCTGGACGAGTGATGGTCAGGTAGTTAAATTTGCCAACCAATCTCCTGTATCATCCTGGATCAGAAACATGCTTCCTCTGACCCGCAAAGAGCTTCACATTCAGGTCTATAGGAGAGTCGATGGGCCTACAACTAGACATACCAGCCTCCGAGAGCATATCAAGGGCATATTTTCGTTGATTGGTGAAAATCCCTTCCTTCAGTGACCTCGATACCTCAATGTCTAAAAAGTATTTCAACCCCCCTAAGTCTTTGGTGCAAAATTGCTTCTGAAGATGAGCTTTCAAGTCCGAAATTCCTCTCTCATCGTCTCCTGTAATAACGATATTGGCCACATAGACGACCATAAGGATTCTCTTTCTACTGCGATGCCGATAGAAAACAGAATGATCGCTATTGGATTTTCATAAACCAAAGGTCCTAACAACATCAGTCGGTCTCCCAAATCATGCACATGAAGATTGTTTGAGGCCATACAACGACCTCTTGAGCTTGCAAACAAGCACATACACTCCTTTAGCAACAAAGCCAGACGATTGCTCCATATATATTTCTTCATGCAAGGTACTGTTCATATCATAATTTTGCATTATTATATTCCCCATTCTTATTCATTTTACAAATAAACATGTGCTTTTGATGTATGTCTGCTACATAGTTGCAGGTTACAGGATCTCGGAACAAAAACAGTGAAAACGATGAAAAGACAATACAAAAGTGAGACTACGACCAACAAATGAAAGAATCTTGATCATGCCTACAGTTTGAGGGATAAATGAAGATCAATGGACAATTTCATAAAGCACAAAGGCAGCGCAAGGTTCAAGACTTCTGTTCCCCTCCGAAAGACGGCGACGATGTGAGGACGTCTTGCCTGAGATTCGAGGTAGATGCTATATGGTTTTATCCGTCTACCTCTCCGAAGATTCCAAGTTGATTTATGGCACCGTGTATCGGAGGTTTAGACGGATGCGGCCGATGTAGCAGACTTTGTCAGATTCCCCCTCGCTAGAGGCGTTTTTGATTGTGGGGACGCTCTTCCCTGCAGGCGCAAGCCTCTGCAGTTAATTACGCTACCGCATCGCGGTAGCCACTTTCTCCTTCTCCAGAATTTCACTTCGTGTCGTGTGTGTTTGTTTTGTTTGTGGTTGCCCGTGGATTGTATACGGAGACTGAGTAATGCCGTCGTCAGTAGGACGTGGATTAGTCCAAATCCGTATTTACTTAGATTTGGGTTTGGTGTTTTTAGTTTAAGGATACGTTAGCCGTATTGAGTCTAAGATCAACTTAAACGTCCGTTAAGGATACGTTAGTCCTGTTTTAGACTAAGATCGACTTAACGTGGTGATCCATTTAATATATGGCCGTCGGGACTCGTCACCTCTCTGACGACATTGAAGGATTACAACGACAGGTGTCAGAGGAGTTCGGAGATGTACCCTTGAACCAAAGTTGATTATGGAATTTTATAGTTCATTTGAATGTTTAAGAATACGTTAGCCGTGTTTAGGGCTAAGATCAACTTAAACGGGACCGTTTAGATCCGGCAAAAGAGCATTTGGAGGCTCTATTGTTCCAATTTAGGGACGTAGTGGTCCATATTCCAATTTAGGGATGTGGTGGTCTACCAATAGTTTAAAGACGTTTCGGTCCATCATTAGTTTAAGGACGTTTCGGTCCGATATTAGTTTAAGGACGTTTCGGTCCACGAGTTTAAGGACCCCGCGGTCCATGTTGATGTATGGTTGTCGGGACCCGTCACCTCTCGGACGTCGTTGAAGGATTACAACGACAGGTGTCAGAGGAGTTCGGAGATGTACCCTCGAACCGGAGGTAAATTGATTCAGAAGAGCAGTCTTGCTCAATCAATTTAATTTGAGGACTTACGGCCATGATTGGGCTAAGTCCAGTTGAAAAATATTCAACATTTTTATTTGTGTTTGTATTGCATTTCTTTTTTTTTTTTTGGGCTCTACCCATAAAAGATGCAGAGTATCAATTTGTTTTGGGCTCTACCCATTTATAAATGATGCAGAGCATCAATTTACTTGGGCTCTGCCCTTTTATTGCTTTGTAATTTATTTAGGCCTACTAGGTCTTTTTGATTTGGGCCTGGCTCTTTAGCAAAAGAAATGCATTGCATTTGTTAGGCGTTTTGCGCCAATCAAAGAGCGGAAGCGCATGTGGTGAG
Organism: Agapanthus africanus; assembly: GCA_030015575.1. NCBI lineage: Eukaryota > Viridiplantae > Streptophyta > Magnoliopsida > Asparagales > Amaryllidaceae > Agapanthus > Agapanthus africanus. Next base: position 179,642,292 of record JASDDO010000014.1, read on the forward strand.
GACACGTGTCATGCAAGCGCAGTGCGCTGCTGCGCTGCTGACACGTGGCGCGTTCTGGTGAGTTGCGCCAGTTTCAGAGAGCAAAGCTCTATCCTGAAAGCGCACAGCGCAAGTGAGTCAGATGCTGACACATGTCACGTTCTGAGGAGCGCAAGCGCAACAGCGCAGTGCGCTGTTTCAGTGCGCTGCGCTGTTGCGCTGCTGACACGTGGCGCTCCCTGGTGGCTTGCGCCAACACAGGAGCGCAACAGTGCAATTTTTCAAGTGCAAAGCACTGTTAACTTGAGAATCTTTTAGATTCCAAAACCAATGGTTCATAAAATAAGTGCAAAGCACTGCTTGGTCTCTTGATCTAATTTAGATCAAAGAAAACAAGTGTTTCTTATTTTTCTTGATCTTAGAGAACCAATGGTTCATAAGTGCAAAGCACTATTTTTATTTTGTTTTTTATTAAAGATCATTGATCTTGTTCTTAGATCAATGATCTATTAGAAGAAATTTTTCTATCTAAAAGGTCTTTTACCTTTCTTTTTCTTGAAATTTCTTCAGAGTTCTCTCTGTTTGAAATTTTTGATTTCTCACAAAATGTTCATGCCTTTGAATTGAGCTCTAGGGTCCTTTTTATAGTGCCCATAAATTAGTTAAATTTGTTAAAGAGATCTTTCTCTGAGTGATTTGGGGAATTTTCCCCACCGTTGGATCTTTGATCCAAGGGCTTCTATTTTACAGAAGAAAATCTTCTTGTTTTAACAAGAACAAAAGATTTCTTTAGAATTTTAATTCTGTTTGGCGCAAATGCCCCAGCGCGTGACACGTGTCAAGCAGCGCACAGCGCAGCGCAACTGCGCTAGCGCATCTGCGCTGACACGTGTCGCGCAGCGTAAAGCGCAGCGCAACTGCGCTAGCGCATCTGCGCTGACACGTGTCGCGCAGCGCAAAGCGTAGCTGAAGCGTTGCTTCCTTTGATTTTGTTTTAAACAGAGCTTTGCTCTGATTGGGTGTGCTGGTTTGGGTGCTGCGCTGATGTATATGCGCCTGACACGTGGCGCGTTGCGCCCGGGATTTGAAGCGTTGCTTCAAAATTTGAATTTTGAATTTCCAACAGAGCTGTGCTCTGATTGGGGGAAACAAATGCCCCCCACCGTTGCGCTCACGTGGCGCGCACGTGAGTGCAGCGGTGGCAAGCTCCTGACCGTTGGATCAAGGGGTGAGCTGAAGGGGCACAAGCGCCTTATAAATAGGACCTCTGCCCCTTAAAAAATCTTCACCCTTTTTTCAAGATTTTTGATTTCAATAGAGCTTTGCTCTTTCTTAAGAACTTCAGAGCTTTGCTCATTTCCAAAGTTAGAAATTTTAGGTAAAATTAATTTAAATCAAATTAATTTAAATTAATCTTAACCAAAGGGCTTTGCTCTCATAGATCTTTTGATCTAAAGAGATCCCCATTGGGGTTTCATAAACAGAGCTTTGCTCTCAAAACTTATAGATCTACAGAGATCTTGTTCATGGGTTCTAACCCATGAACAGAGCTTTGCTCTTGGATCAAGTGTGGATCTTTTAGATCTTCAAAATGAAGAACTTATTATAAGTTTTCATGGATTTTTCAATGTCCCAAAAATTTTAAAATTTTTAAGTGTTAAAATTTTCTGATGGATCTTTCCATTATTATCACAGAGCTACGCTCTTTTAAGGAATTTTATTCCTTTGAGACCAGAATTTGACAAGTGTCATTCTGTGACAGAGCTTTGCTCTGAAAGAGGAGATTTTCTCCTTGTCTCTAGGGATTCCCTACTAATGATAATATTCTCTTGGGGATCTTTTCTTTAACTGACAGTCCCACCCAATGATGAGGCTGTCTTATTAAATGAGGCATTTTCATCCAGATTTTGTGGGTCCCCATTTGGTCCCCTACCCACTGCACTGCAGTGTGATTAATTTTAATCTAATTAATTTTTAAATTCATTTAATTGAAGATTTTAAACGCCAAGCGTTGAAATTACAGCACTAACGGCTATTTCTTGTTCCTTTGCAGCGACCATGTCTCTCGATACCTCGTTCCCGTTCGCCCGCTCGAAGGAAAGTTTTCCTGAAGCGCCCTTGGACCGTGAAGTTCTAGCCATGATTAAGGACCACGACCCGGAATACAAGAGTCTCCACCTTTGGGGGTCGTGGTATAATCAGATCATCATGGGTCGATGGAGGTTCACATGCGCAGTGCCGTCAGAACCCATCACGGCGATTCACTATGCTACCCCACCCTCGGTGCAGTATGCCGTGGAGATGGTGGATTGGACCGCGAAGGGCTTTCTTCATCCCGCTATGGATGCGGTTCCGATCCAGCGTCCTATGGTCTTGGATATCCTAGGACGCCGTATCTGTCAGGGCGAGGCGAGATCTTGGGGGCAATCATATAACATTGGTTTGATCCCCCGCCACCCGATCGGCTATCTGCCATGGGCTCGGTATATCCTGTCGATGAAGAAGTCGCAGTTGATAAGGTTAGGACTGTACACCGCGGTCTACGTCTCTCTCTTCCAGTATCCCATGCTCCCCACCTGGTGGTTCAAGGCTTTCTTGGAGCAGTGGAATATTCCTATCCACACTTTCCTTGTCATAGATCAGGAAGTGTCAATCTCTTTGGAGGAGTTCACGGAGGTATCCGGTTTACCAGTCATGGGGGAACATTATGAGGAGTTGCTCCCGAAAGATGAGTACGTCTTTGGTGCTAAGCCGATGGTAAGGGGGCTCATGCCGGAGAATGCTGTTCAACACCAGTTCCCAAGCTTGATTAAAGTGTTGAACATATATGAGTCCCTTTTCATCGAACATGGGAGTCGAGGAGTTAACTTTGAGGATTTCATTGCTCGGTTTCTTCGTCCAAGCGTCCTCTCATCAGAGGCTGCCAAGTTCGCTACCCTAGATGACCCTTTCGGTCAAGGTGCGGATAACCTGCCGGAGAAGGAGATAGATCAAAAGGGGTTTTTTCCTTCCGGACTTCCCGACTATGTCTTTTGCAGAAATTGCGGCCCCTGGAATGGATGAGGAGGCCTTTTTCTTAGGATTTCTTGGGTCATAGTTGAGTTGGTTTGCGATTCCAATGCACTCTCACCGCATGCGGCCCTCTGTTTTTTACCCAGCCCACCGGATGACTATCGGGGTAAAGGTGGCCGTTGGGATCGCTGGCTTGGCGCACTTATATCATGGCCTCAGTCGAGCAGCGGATGCTAATGAGCCTGGGGTACTGCACATGGTCTTCCCGATGCACTACTTTGTATCGTGGCTCGAGCTACACACAGCGGGTGTCTTCGGCATGCACAAAAGGCCCTTGTTCTTCGACAAGTGCGGTTTCCCTCGCATTATACAGCTGATCGGCGCATCAATTGTGACCCCATCACCACGGAACGCCAGGGGTTTACTGCTTCGCCCTCACACCGTTGGAGCCAGGATGTCCTTCATCGACAAGGTATTAACCATTGGAAAGGCGTCCACTACCGCGGTGCGACCATTACAAGACTCCTTTAAGGATGGAGCCTCAATTTTGACGGCCCGGGAAACCCTCCACTTATACTCCATCAGACCGGGCTTCCTAGTCTTCAGGCAGAACGGTGCAGCGATTTTCATGAGATATAACCCGCATCGTTTCGCCCAACAACTGGGCTACGATCAAGGGATACCCTTGAAAGCCTTCCTACTGGAACCCACCGCCACTAAAGAAGGGATGAAGAACACGCTGCATCACTTCATGCGCCTGAACACGGGTTCTCATTTTTTTATCAGTGCGCCGGCCTGCGCTCCACGACTCCTCAATGTATATAAAGAATGGTACAATCATGCGACGGGGGCCGTTATAAAGGAGGAGAGGCGATTGCTAGTTGACCGTAAGGGTGTGCCTCCAGGTACCGACCGTAACGCTCCTTAGTGCCAAGGACGCCGGTAGTTCCCCCTTTGAAAGATTCTAGAGCCGGGCCATCGCATGCGCAAAGTCCTCCACACGGATCGCCGCTCCCTGATATTGCAGATGCACCTCTAGTGCCCTGTGCTCCAGTAGAGATAGTGGCTGTGGCCTCGCCGGAGTCTGGCATAGGTGCAGACATCGGGACCCGCCGTCCCAAGATGGCTGCTAAACGTAAGTCGATCCCGCGTGCACCTAGGGTTGGCGGGCAGAAGAAAAAGTAGTCGCTCTTCGCCGCGGACGTCGCGTTCGGTCAGGAACCCCACGCTCTCTATGCCGAGGGCCTGAGTGAATACGGGACTAATGAGGGATTAGTCATGCCGCCAGATGACACGGACTTGGAGGCTGCCATCGCAGCTTCAGAGCGGTTGGCAAGGCGAGACGCATGGCTGGCTAAGCTTGCGGCATCAGGTAATCACCAGTCGCCTTTTCTATTACATCATATCTTTTATTATTGCCTTTGACTAATATTGTTTTTCTTCTTTTCCTCCAACAGGCATCACCACCGAGGAAGCCATCGCCGCTTCCCTGAAGACTTTCCAAGAGGAGGAACGTCTTAGAGCGTCCATGGGCCTTAGTTAGTTTCAATTCATCAAGTTTTCATTTCCCTTGTGTTATGGTCGATCTAACCTCTCCCTTTTTATCGCAGAAACCTCAATGTCGTTCCCGCCAAGCGACGCAGATGTTCTGCCAGCTGCCGATGTTCCTGCTTCCTCGGGGCTACCGCGGGAAGTCCGTCTTGAAGAGCCAATGAGAGATACCTAAAAGGCTCTGGAGGCATCTCTGAACGAGGACGACGATGCCTTAATGAAGGAAGCGTCACAGAGGTCCATCGCGACAGCCCGGGAGGAGAGGAAACGGTCAAGGCGCGTAGAGAAGGCATGCCGGGCTGCTTTGGCTATGGGAGTGGGCCCCAGCACCGTCCCTCGTGCTGATACTCCATCCGAAGAGGCCCCTGTCGCCCTATCCATTGCTCGCAGACAAGTGGCGCGCGCAGTTCGGAGCGCAAATGATAAATCCACTTCAGGTAATATTTCTCTCAGAATTTTGTTGTAAGAATTATAATGTCATCGGTTCTTATATATTTTATCTTGCAGGGCCAAGTCCGACTGAGAGGGAGGCGGAGACCGTTGAACCCAAGGAAACAGAGGAGGCGGCACCTGCCGAACCTGAGCTGACGGTGGGCAACGTCGCTGAGGCTTCGGAGCTTGAGATGGAGGTTGAGGGGTTTGCAGCCGAGAAGGTCATTGATGCCGAGCCTGAAGCGGCGGCAGATGAAATGATCGTCATAACTGAGCCCAGGGTGGTGGCGGACGAGGCGCTTGAGGCCGGCGACCTTGTGGTGACGGCGGATGAGCCGATGGAGATCGCGGAGCCCGAGGAAGTAGCGGGTGAAATGGGCACGACTCTTGGGGATGAGTCAGCCGCTCTCTCTTAAGAGTCCGGCAATACTCCGATCATTGCCCTCCCCGTCTACGATCTTCCGCCGTCTCCTGGACGCGAGCACGACGACGATCCCCATCGAGTCGGGTGATGAGGCCACGGGCGGTGGCCTCATGTCAATGGAAGAGGGAGTCGCCTCCGTTTCAGCCGGCAGCTCATCAGGTAAATCCCAAGTTGCCGTCTTTCTTTACCTTACAATCCTTTCTGACAATTTCACCTTTTTCGTAATGCAGGTGCAGCCAGCGCCGATGCCCCACTGCTCGAGGGAGCGCCTTCAACGACTGCTTTGGCGGTGGTCACCTCTCAACCCTCTCTCATACCGTCGAAGATGTTGGAAAGTATGGGTTTGCAATTTATTAATCTTATCTTCCAGACGTATAATTTGTGTACTAAAGTCGCACTGTTATGTCTTTTCAGGAGTGCTCTTTGATCATCTATATCAAGTGTTGCTCCCACATTTCTCCTTCCCATCTGAACTCGCTTCTCCCTCTGGTGATGCTGGTGAGTATAGTTCCAGGCTGATACCTTTCTTTTTCGGTAATAGAATTATTTCTAAATTTTTTTTGTCTCGACTGCAGTGTTACAAATCGAAGGGGGAGAAGAAAGATCGGTCGCGCCACCGGCCCTTCTGGCCTTGCCACCTGCTTCAACTGGTATAGTAGATTATCTTATCAATGACTTTTTCCATATCTATTGAATCATCATCTAATCGCATTTTGTCTTTTCAGCTGTTGTTCCGGTCTTGGCACCTTTTGAGTCTCATATTACAATGCCGGCCGGCCCTTACCAGAGACGTCCGTCCTCAAAAGGTGCGGCGAATAGTCTGCGCATGTTGAGCGACTACATCGAGGAACTCGACGCCGAGACTCCTACGTCTGCTGCGGACTTCGCTACGACGGTTAACCCGATATTGGTGATATTTGCCAATTTCCATGACGAGGGCATCGTCGCCTCTTGGGTTAATCACTGTCGGGAGATTGAGGCTCGCCTTCATCAGCTGGAGTCGATGCGTCTCGCCCCCGAGACTTTAGCCGCGAGCAATGAAAGAGCAGCATGGATCAAGGAAAGCGATTCTTACGTCCGCCACTTGGAACAAGAAGCAGCTTTAAAGCTACGGGAATGCCAAGAGACCTCGAGCGAGATGGCCCGTCTGCGTGCTGAGCTTGAGGCGAATGCTGCCCAAGTAAAAGCTATCTTTGAGGGTCTCCTAGAGCGCATCTCCCATGGACTAAACTTGAAGCGAAAGCTTGATGTAGCCGAGCGTGATACCCCAGGCCGCGAAGCTACTCATCAGGCTGTCAGGGATCAGCTTGCATCCGTCTTGCAGCAACGGGCCCAAGTGGAGGCGGAGCTGGCAGCGGTGGCCGATCAGGAGAAAGTGGGGAAGGAAGCGCGCGAACAATTGTTAGAGCTATGCAAGACGCTTCCTTCTCAGTAACTCTCCTTGTATCTCGATACTTGTAGAATTTTTCTTTTTTCTTTTTAAATAATATGTAGCCATTCTTCAATACTTTGTACGCTTCATGTTGTACTTGATTACATTCAATAAAGATACACATTTTTCTTCGCAATGTCTTGTACTATCTCTTTTGCTTTCCGTCTTCTCTTATTATCAGCATGCTGTCACAATTATCAGATAATAGAGTAAGCATCTTGATTTCTTCACGAGATAGCGATGGCTTCGGCTACAGGTTCAGATCTGCCGCCTAAGACTTTTCAACTCTATGAGCCGTGAGGGTCTCATAGAGACTTTCTCCCTACGGATCGAGAGGATCTCGTAGGTGGGTTTTCTTCTTAGGAATCGTGAGGATTCCTAAGTGTGTTTTCTCTTATAAGTCGTAAGGATCCTATAAGAGAATTTTTCCCTCTTACGAGCCGAGAGGACCCGTAAGCGGTTGTTTCCCTTCTTGTCGAAACTCGACTTTGGAGAGTGAGACTCGTGAATAGTATGCAAGAGACCGTTTTAGATCGACTTGCAGGGTCCCATTGTTCAGAAAGCAAGTTTTTTAATCCCTGCTGCCTGAGGCTTCATCTTGCAAGTTGAGACGAATCGGGAATTTTCCGCGGAGACACTGGTTTCTCTGCGAGCCGACGCGAATCAAGAGGCTCTCGTCAAGGACTGTTTGTTTCCCTGAGTTGAGGTTTTTGCCAAGGATTATTCGTTTCCTTGGTGCCAAGGATTATTTGTTTCCCTGGTGTTGAAACGGGTCAAGCCCACGGAGGCACTGGTTGCTCTGCGAGTCGACGCGGATCAGGAGGCTCTCGTCAAGGATTGTTTGTTTCCCTGAGTTGAGGTATTTGCTAAGGATTATTTGTTTCCCTAGCGCCAAGGATTATTTGTTTCCCTGGTGTTGAAACGAATCGAGAATTTACCACGGAGGCACTGGTTGCTCTGCGAGTCGACGCGGATCAGGAGGCTCTCGTCAAGGATTGTTTGTTTCCCTAGCGCCAAGGATTATTTGTTTCCCTGGTGTTGAAACGAATCGAGAATTTCCCACGGAGACACCGGTTGCTCTGCGAGTCGACGCAAATCAGGAGGCTCTCGTCAAGAATTGTTTGTTTCCCTGAGTTGAGGTATTTGCTAAGGATTATTTGTTTCCCTAGCGCCAAGGATTATTTGTTTCCCTGGTGTTGAAACGAATCGAGAATTTCCCACGGAGGCACTGGTTACTCTGTGAGTCGACGCGGATCAGGAGGCTCTTGTCAAGGATTGTTTGTTTCCCAGAGTTGAGGTATTTGCTAAGCATTATTTGTTTCCCTAGCGCCAAGGATTATTTGTTTCCCTGGTGTTGAAACGAATCGAGAATTTCCCACGGAGGCACTGGTTGCTCTGCGAGTCGACGCGGATCAGGAGGCTCTCGTCAAGGATTGTTTGTTTCCCTAAGTTGAGGTATTTGCTAAGGATTATTTGTTTCCCTAGCGCCAAGGATTATTTGTTTCCCTGGTGTTGAAATTAATAGAGAATTTCTCACGGAGGCACTGGTTGCTCTGCGAGTCAACGCGGATCAGGAGGCTCTCGTCAAGGATTGTTTGTTTCCCTAAGTTGAGGAATTTGCTAAGGATTATTTGTTTCCCTAGCGCCAAGGATTATTTGTTTCCCTGGTGTTGAAACGGGTCGAGAATTTCCCACGGAGGCACTGGTTGCTCTGCGAGTCGACGCGAATCAGGTTTTTCTTCGTCAAGGACACCTTTTTTTGAGTTGAAGGATTTGCCGAAGACACTGGTTTCTTCGGGGTTAGGATAAATCGTCGAGATTTGGCTTCGTTTTCTGGCGAAGCCTGTTGGGAAAGTATGGTTCCCTCTTTATTTGCGCCCTTGGATTGTATACAGGGATCGATGTGATCTCAACTGTAGGGCCAACATTTAATCATCATTTTTTAATTTTTTATTTCCGCGATGCTCTATCATTTCAGCTTTTATATCGCGAAGGTCGCGATTGCCCAATCATTTCGGCTATTTTTCGCGGTGCCCAATCATTTCGGCTATTTATCTTATTTTTACTCGTTGCTTTTTATTGCGAGTTGCCCAATCATTTCGGCTATTTTCCATGCATACATTTTCTTTACTTGCTGCTTTTATTGCAAGCTGCCCCATTATTTCGGCTATATCTTATGCATGTGCGACCTACCGGCTTTTCACCGTAAACCTGAAATTAGACACCGATTTCGGCATCAGCACCGCTACAACTGGGATATTGCCAGGAGCGAATCATCATTTGCCTCTGTCGATGTCGAACAAAGGTAGTTTAGCGAACAGGGTTAAGGTCCTGTCGGCTAAGACTTTTGACTTCATGAGCCGTAAGGGTCTCACAAAGGTATTTCTCCCTACAAGTCGTGAGGATCTCGTAGGTGTATTTTCTCCTTAGGAGTCGTGAGGATTCCTAAGTGTATGTTCCTCTGTAAGTCGTAAGGATCCTACAAGAGGGTTTTCTCCTTGTAAGTCGAGAGGACTTATAAGGGTTATTCATCATGCGTACATATCCCCGGTCACGGATGGAACTTGGTCAGGGAAATGTTTATTCGCGCCCGTGGATTGTATACAAGGGCCAGTATTGGACAACTTGTAGGGCAATATCGGAAGTTGTGGGAGGTTTTCTTAAGCACAGGTTTAGGTCTCTGTAACTTAAGACTTTCAAATTTATGAGCCGTGAGGGTCCCATAAGAGAGTTCTCCTTACGAGTCGTGAGGATCTCGTAAGTGTATTTTCTTCTTAGGAATCATGGGAATCCCTAAGTGTGCTGCTCCCTTGTGAGTCGTAAGGATCTCACGCGGGTGGTTTCTCCTTACAAGGTTGAGAGGACCCTGTAAGTGTCCTTTAACGAGGTTGCGCTCTCTCAGGTTTTCACAAACACTCGCCGGTAGTCCTGCTGTTTTTACTCACGGAACCCTTTCGGGTTTTCATCCGTGCCCATTTTGCTCATGGACATACCGTTTTTTTATTATTCTTTTTATTATTTTCTTCTTCTTCTTTTTTTTTTACGAGGTCGCGCCCTTTCGGGTTTTCACGAACGCTCGCCGGTAGCCCTGCTGTTTTTACTCACGGAGCCCTTTCGGGTTTTCATCCATGCCCTTTTTTGCTTATGGACATACCGTTTTTATTTATTATATTTTTTTTATACTTTCTCTTTTTTTTATTTTATCGGCCTATGGATGCTGCGATCTTAGTTTAAGGACATTTTGTTCCGTCATTAGTTTAAGGACGTTCCGGTCCGTCATGGAGAAGGCTGGCTACTGCTTATAAAGCTTGAGCTTAGGAAGATAGCGAGCGGAGTCATCTATCATTGACCTAGGCTATGGCTCATTAAGCGTAGTATTTCTTTAGGAAGCGACCGTTTATCGGCCTGAAAGGCCTTTCACCATGCATGTCCATGAGTAGATAGGCCCCACCCTGGTAGACCTTATCTATGATGTACGGGCCTTCATAGTTTGGCTCGAATTTTCCCCGCTTGGCGCGATTGGGGATCATAGGCCTTTTGACCACTAGCACGAGTTCGCCTTTGCGGAATGTAGTCGGTCGGGTCAATCTTTCATATGAGCGTGTCATCTTTGTTTTATAAGCTTCCAGATTTTGTTGCGCTATGAGCCGTGTTTCTTCAAGGGCATCAAGCTCCTCAAGCCGAAGGTTAGCATTTTCTTCGTTCGTCAGCTCGTAGTGGATTGCCACTCGTAAAGAGGGTAACTCTATCTCGAGAGGAGTACTGCTTCCATACCAAATACCAACGCGTACGGCGTTGTGTTCGTGACCGTCTTGAACGTAGTTCGGTACGTCCAAAGAGCCTCTTGCAGTCTCTCGTGCCTGTCTTTCTTATTTCGGGACACCGTCTTTTTCATGATCTTCATCAGGGTCTTGTTGAAGGCTTCCGCTAGACCATTAGCTCGCGGATTATAAACTGAAGAATATCTCCAATCTATATTATGCTGCTGTGCGAAGCGACTGATCTTGTGGCTTCTGTAGGCTGGCCCGTTATCGGAGATGATCCGTCTTGGCGTTCCAAACCGGTATATGACGTGCGTCTTGAAGAAATGGAGGATATTCTCCGTCTTCACTTCCTTCAACGGTACTGCTTCTGCCCATTTGGAGAAGTAATCAGTCGTCGCCAGGATAAAACGATGTCCTCTAGACGATGCTGGTTCGATGGGGCCGACTATGTCAGTTCCCCACATCTCGAACGGCCAGCTAGCCTCCGTTGGATGTAATGGATTTGGATGTTAGTGGAAGAAGTCCCCATGGATTTGACATGAGTGGCATTGCTTCGCATATTCGAGGCAATCCTGAATCATCGTGGGCCAGTAGTAGCCCATCCGTTTGATCTTCAACTTCATCTTCGGGCCCGCTCGGTGAGAACCACAGATTCCGTCATGAACTTCCTGAACGACTCTTTCTGCTTCGTCAGGTCCTAAGCATCTTAGCCACAGAGAATCGAATGACCTCTTGTACAGAGTATCATTGACGAAGGCGAAAGACAGAGCTCGTTTCATGAGCTGATGTCTTGTGGATGCTTCTTCGGGCATTCGGTAGGACTTAAAGTAGTCTATGAAGACTTCCCTCCAATCCTCAGCCTTTTCTCGTTCTTTTATTTGTAAGGTCGTCTGCTCAGTCGCTCCCTTTTCTTCGGATGATTCCGGAGGTATTTCTACTAGGGCAAGCACCCGACGGCTTTGTACCATGATTCTAACGTCATCGAGGTTCTCGTCAGCCAGTTCTTTAGCAAGTTTGGCCAGTGCGTCTGCTTTGCTGTTTTCCACGCGCGGTATGCTTTCCAAAGTATAGGAAGGAATTTGGGTCAACAGCTGTTGCACCTTTTCGCCATACTTCACCAATTCTGGCTTGCACGTCTGGTAGTCAACGTTTACTTGACTGACGACCAGCTGGGAGTCTCGATATATGAGGAGGTTTTCAATTCCCATGTCGATGGCGATCTCGAGGCCTGCTATCCAAGCTTCGTATTCGGCTTTATTGTTTGTCCTCGGCTCTGTTAAGGAGAAAGCGAAGCGCATTATTCCTCCTTGTGGGGTCACGAAGATGAGTCCTACCCCCGATTTGATTATAGGGGTACTTTGTCTGCGCTTCTTCACGGAAGATACTCCATCGAAATAGAGTTCCCATCGGGTATCGTTCCCATCGATAGCGTCAAACGCATGTTCATCTGGCAACTCGCAATTCAGAGGAGAATCGGCCGATATCGGATGCTCAGCAAGGAAGTCGGCGATGGCCTGGCCTTTTACTACCTTAAGAGGTTGATAGGTTATCGAGAACTCCATCAAGAGCAGGGCCCATTTAGTGAGCCATCCCGTTAGTATGGCCTTTGACATTAAATATTTAAGAGGGTCCACCTTCTAAATGAGACGGACCTCATGCGCCAATGCATAGTGCCTGAGCTTTGTTATCGCGAAGATCAACGCCAGGCAGTGTTTTTCAATGGGGGAGTAGTTGCTTTCTGCCCCCAGTAGAACTTGACTTAAGTAGTAGAGTGCTCTTTCCTTCCCTTGATCGTTCTCTTGCGCCCATAGTGCGCCTAAGGAGCCTTCGAGAGCGGCTGTATAAAGAATGAGGGGCTTTCCCTTGACCGGAGCAGCCAACACCGGCGGGTTCTGCAGGTATTGTTTGATCTCGTCTAGCGCGCTTTGGCATTTTTGGTCCCAAGCGAACAGGGTTCCCTTCTTCATCAGGTGGCTGTAGGGACGGCACTTTCCTGAAAGGTTGGCTATAAATCGCCGTATATATGCGAGCTTCTCTTGGAGAGACCGCAGCTGTTTGAGGGTCCTTGGCGGAGGCATTTCCATGATCGCCTTGATCTTTGACGGATCTATCTCAATACCTCGGTGTCGGACGATGAATCCCAGGAATTTGCCCGAGGAAACTCCGAATGCACACTTGAGCGGGTTCATCTTCAAGTTGTACTGTCTAAGGCGTCGAAATACAGTCTTTAGATGCTCGAGATGTTCCTCGTATGATTTGCTCTAGACTACGAGGTCATCGATATAACATTCGACAATTTCATATATGAGGTCATCGAAGATCTTCGTCATGGCTATCTGGTAAGTAGCACCGGCGTTCTTTAAACCGAAGGGCATCACCTTGTAGCAGAATATACCCAAAGGAGTCCTGAAGGCGGTGTGCTTCTGGTCTTCGGGATGCATCTTTATTTGATTATACCCTAATGAGCCGTCCATGAAGGAGAAAACCTCATCAGTGGACGTATTGTCTATCATCAGTTCGGTGACTGGCACCAGGAAATCATCCTTCGGGCAGGCTTTATTGAGATCCCAAAAGTCCACGCATATACGCACCGTCCCATTTTTCTTCATCACCGGGACGATGTTAGCGATCCACTCAGAATATTGAACCTCATGGATAAAGCCAGAGTCGATTAACTTCTTGACCTCGGCGTTGATGCTCATCTCAAGCTCGAGCCGCATTCTCCTCGGCGCCTGTTTGACTGGCTTGACGTCCGGAGATATCTCCAATTTATGCACAGCAATTTCTGGATCTAATCCCAGCATTTCGAAATAGTTCCATGCGAAGCAATCTTTGTGCTGCATAAGCAGGTCTTTTAACGCAGCCACCCTTTCTTCAGATAGCAGCTCACTGACGAACGTCGGCCGTGGTCACTTGCCGTGGGCACCCAAGTAGCTATCGCCTTTTGTGGATTGATAGGGCGGTCATCTTCCCGCTGAACTTTCACCTTTTTCTGTCGGCGGGGATAATATTGATCAATTACCGAGTCTTGGACTTGACGCCAGACCTTGTAGATCTTAGAGGATAGCCGTTGAGGGGGCTTTTCCGGCTTTACCTTTGTAGCGCTCTCCATAGGTGGAGGAGATCTTTTCAGCACAGCGGTTGGAGAGTTATTGTGGACCTTCCTAAGTGGTTCAAAGCTGTTTCCAGTTGGAACAGGAGCATCAATTTCCGCCGTTGGAGTCGGCGGAGTCAGTCCAGAAGGAGAGTTGCCCCCGGTCTTCCTTACTCGGCGCCAGTGGTATATCCCTAGTAGGAGGGGTGTTGTCTCCTGAGGGTTTTCAGCGGATTACACCCACAAAATCGTATAATAAAAGAAAGATGGTGAAAGTTATATAAAGATAAGAATTATAAAAGAAAGAACTTGAAAATAAGAGTTTTCAACTCTACCAGCTTTTCAGTTGCTATGAGCTCTATCTTAATAGTCATGAAAAGATGTTGAAATCACATCATCCCTCAATAAAACATCGCTTTTAGTTTTCATTCCTACCTTTCTTCCAAACATTGATCATATACCCCTACGTGTGTGAACTGGATATCCCTATACTCAGAGAATTCAATTCAAGCAATCATACTCTTGTCCATCTACCTCAGTACTTTTTAATAGATATTTAGATGGAATTTGCTCACACATTCTTCATGCGACCGTTAATACTTCTTGAGGTATTAACCGATCGATTATTCATGTGCTTGCTAATTAGGTGTTTTTCCTCGTCTTGCAACACCTAAGGCTTAGCAGTGGCCCCCAAACCAGTTGGTCTAAGGCACTAGGTGATAAAGCACTCTCGCTATATTTTTTTATTGCTGCCTCGGTGATAACAAAACCAGTGTTCATTTTTCTTTTCCCTATTTTATCTTTTATTCTCCACTTTTATTTTCTTCATACTTTGACTTCTAGACAAGAGCATTTCAAGGTATCCTCTACTATCCCGAGTTTCAAGATGTGTGTAAGTGCGTATAGTAGGGTATCAACGTTCAAATGTTTGGCTTGCAGAATAGGAACTATTTTTCAGGCTTATTTTTATCCTCAGATTAGTAATTTCCTTCATCTTACTAACCCATGGGACAACAGCTCATAACTACTTATTACTAGTTTCATTTAAGAAAACATCTAACTTTCTTGTTTTTCTTAAACTATTCCTATCTTTTAAATATAATTTTTCACTTTCTACTCTTTTATTATCACAATTTTTTTTGTGATTATATATAGTATAATGCAAAGTATGGCGTAAATAAGCACAGGAGCGCTGAAGCTCGTTGGCGGGAGCATGGTCCCGAAGAATAGCCCAGTGGTGGCTTGAGTTACCTGCTCCACTGGCATAGTGAAAAGGGAGGCCACTTGGGGCCCGTAGGTTACTCCTCCAGATGGGACAGAGCGAGAGTTGCTGTTGCAGTTAGTGCAGTTTGAAGCTATTGATTTCTTGAAGAGCTTGAATATTCTGCCTCCTGCATCGACCTTAGTCTTTGGCATGTGCCAGTTGTTTGAGGACCGATTCCGTCGGCAAGGCTGCTGCTTGGGGAGCCTGCCTGTGGACGACAGACATCCTCTGGGCTTCCTCCATCGGCGTTGAGGCACCGAGGGTGGGAGGTGGGAGCATCAACCCAAAAAGAAACCCGTTGATTTCTTGAAGAGCCGGATTGCAGAGATTTGAGGCTGCAAGTGACCCATACTTGACTCCGCCGGATATGATAGAGCCTGAGTTGCTAGGGTGGGAGCAAATGCCATTCTTTATAGAGACGAAATGTCGGCTTCAATATCTACTCCGCTAAGAGCAACCAAAAACATACACACCGCGATTATTTGATCGCGGAAAAAACACGACACACGAAGTGTGGAGTGGAAAGATGAAAAGGTCCCACCGGGCGTGCCAGAATATGTTCCCTTCCGAAAGACGGCGACGACGTGAGGATGTCTTGCTTGAGATTCGGGGCAGATGCTATATGGTTTTATCCGTCTACCTCTCCGAAGATGCCAAGTTGATTTAAGGCACCGTGTATCGGAGGTTTAGACGGATGCGGCCGATGTAGCAGACTTCGTCAGATTCCCCCTCGCTAGAAGGGTTTTTGATTGTGGGGACGCTCTTCCCTGCAGGCGCAAGCCCCTGCAGCTAATTACGCTACCGCATCGCGGTAGCCACTTTATCTTTCTCCAGAATTTCACTTCGTGTCGTGTGTGTTTGTTTTGTTTGTGGTTGCCCGTGGATTGTATACGGAGACTGAGTAATGCCGTCGCCCGTAGAACGTGGATTAGTCCAAATCCGTATTTACTTAGATTTGGGTTTGGTGTTTTTAGTTTAAGGATACGTTAGCCGTATTGAGGCTAAGATCAACTTAAACGTCCGTTAAGGATACGTTAGTCCTATTTTAGACTAAGATCGACTTAACGTGGTGATCCATTTAATATATGGCCGTCGGGACTCGTCACCTCTCTGACAGCGTTGAAGGATTACAACGACAGGTGTCAGAGGAGTTCGGAGATGTACCCTTGAACCAAAGTTGATTATGGAATTTTATAGTTCATTTGAATGTTTAAGGATGCGTTAGCCGTGTTTAGGGCTAAGATCAACTTAAACGAGACCGTTTAGATCCGGCAAAAGAGCATTTGGAGGCTCTATTGTTCCAGTTTAAGGACGTAGTGGTCCATGTTCCAATTTAGGGACGTGGTGGTCTACCATTAGTTTAAAGACGTTTTGGTCCATCATTAGTTTAAGGACGTTTCGGTCTGATATTAGTTTAAGGACGTTTCGGTCCACGAGTTTAAGAACCCCGCGGTCCATGTTGATGTATGGTTGTCGGGACCCGTCACCTCTCGGACGTCGTTGAAGGATTACAACGACAGGTGTCAGAGGAGTTTGGAGATGTACCATCGAACCGGAGGTAAATTGATTTAGGAGAGCAGTCTTGCTCAGTCAATTTAATTTGAGGACTTACGGCCATGATTGGGCTAAGTCCAGTTGAAAAATATTCAACATTTTTATTTGTTTTTGCATTGCATTTTTTTTTTTGGGCTCTGCCCATAAAAGATGCAGAGAATCAATTTGTTTTGGGCTCTGCCTATTTATAAATGATGCAGAGCATCAATTTACTTGGGCTCTGCCCTTTTATTGCTTTGCAATTTATTTAGGCCTACTAGGTCTTTTTGATTTGGGCCTGGCTCTTTAGCAAAAGAAATGCATTGCATTTGTCAAGCGCTTTGCGCCAATCAACGAGCGCAAGCGCTTGTGGTGAGGACATGTGTCATGCAAGTGCAGTACGCTGCGCCAGTGCGCTGCGCTGCTGCGCTACTGACATGTGGCGCGTTCTGATGAGTTGCGCCAGTTTCAGAGAGCAAAGCTCTATCCTAAAAGCGCACAACGCAAGTGAGTCAGATGCTGACACGTGTCACGTTCTGAGGAGCGCAAGCGCAACAGCGCAGTGCGATGTGTCAGTGCGCTGCGCTGTTGCGCTGCTGACACGTGGCGCTCCCTGGTGGCTTGCGCCAACAAAGGAGCGCAACCGTGCAATTTTTCAAGTGCAAAGCACTGTTAACTTGAGAATCTTTTAGATTCCAGAACCAATGGTTCATAAAAGAAGTGCAAAGCACTGCTTGGTCTCTTGATCTAATTTAGATCAAAGAAAACAAGTGTTTCTTATTTTTCTTGATCTTAGAGAACCAATGGTTCATAAGTGCAAACCACTATTTTTATTTTGTTTTTTATTAAAGATCATTGATCTTGTTCTTAGATTAATGATCTATTAGAAGAAATTTTTCTATCTAAAAGGCCTTTTACCTTTCTTCTTCTTGAAATTTCTCCAGAGTTCTCTCTGTTTGAAAATTTTGATTTCTCACAAAATGTTCATGCCTTTGAATTGAGGTCTAGGGTCCTTTTTATAGTGTCCATAAATTAGTTAAATTTGTTAAAGAAATCTTTCTCTGAGTGATTTAGGGAATTTTCCCCACCGTTGGATCTTTGATCCAAGGGCTTCTGTTTTACAGAAGAAAATCTTCTTGTTTTAACAAGAACAAAAGATTTCTTTAGAATTTTAATTCTGTTTGGCGCAAATGCCCCAGCGCGTGACACGTGTCAAGCAGCGCACAGCGCAGCGCAACTGCGCTGACACGTGTCGCGCAGCGCAAAGCGCGGCGTAACTGCGCTAGCGCATCTGCGCCGACACCTGTCGCGCAGCGCAGCGCTCGCGCAACTGAAGCGTTGCTTCCTTTGATTTTGCTTTAAACAGAGCTTTGCTCTGATTGGGTGCGCTGCCTTGGGCGCTGCACTGATGTATATGCGCCTGACACGTGGCGCGTTGCGTCCGGGATTTGAAGCGTTGCTTCAAAATTTGAATTTTGAATTTCCAACAGAGCTTTGCTCTGATTGGGGGAAACAATTTCGACACGAAGCAAACGGTAAAAGTCCTCGACATTATGCACTGTAGAAATCTGGAAGAAACTAGAAGATAATCTGAGAAACCAAGTGAAGAAACAAGTAGCCAAATGCAACCAAACCAAGACCAGAAAAATCCAGCCCAAGACCCCACCATATGGCCGCGGTTCCACGGCCATAGTGAGCACGTGTCGGTGCAAAATTCAACGCAGGTGGCGGTGCGTTGACTAGGCTTCTTAGGGTAAAATTGTAAATACAGATAGGGATCGGATGTAACTCTAGGGTTTCTATGATCTATAAATAGAAACCCTAAACCTCTTTTTGGAGGCATGCCTCTTTTTATTCATCTATTTCAGAATTTTAATTCGTTGTAAATGTTTGAAGAGAGCATCAAATAAAGTAAGTTTTTTTTATGCCCTAGTTAATTTCTTTTCTGCCGTAGTTTAGTAATTTTATTATCTTCCCTAGTTAATTAGTTTAGCACTTTTAATTATTTATCGTAGATAAAAAATGTTTCTTTTAATCAATTCCCTAATGAGTGAGTAGTTCCTCACTTGTTAGGGTTAGGAATAGGAAAGGTTTGAGAGATGAAAATCTCTCATCCCTTTCTTGCCCATCACATATTTTTATAGGACTTCATGCATACATACACACACCGCTCACTACGCCACCCTATCCCACGAGGTAGCGGTGATACCGTAGTTTAAAAGACCGGTTGTATATGTTTTCCATGGAGGTTAGGGTAAGTATTAAGAAAGGAAGGACAAGAACCTAGAGGAAGAAACCTAGTTTCTTCCCGATGGTACTAATCCACTTTATTAATTATTACCATAACACCTATTAGATCTTAATTAGGGTATAAAAAGCGGTGAGGAATATTGACTTTCCAAACTTAACCTAAACTTAACCCTAGTAAGGTTTTAATCCTAGTCTAAATCAACTTTAGTTTTTAGTGATGATCAATCCAACACCAATTGGAATTAACTCGTTAGAACAAATAGAAAATACACAAAATCCCTGTGGACCGACCCGTACTCACTAGCTAGCTACCAAATGACGTCGTTCTTGATTGCGGTAAATAATTCTTTGATTCATCTTTTAAAAGCGCAAGCACGCAAAATCTCATTCTAATCAGGTACCATGTAGAAATGCTTCTTTCACATCAAGCTGATGTAAAGGCCAATGATATATGACAACCGGCGATAAAAAGATGCGAACGAAAGTCATCTTGGCCACGAGAGAGAAAGTCTCATCATAATCAACCCCGTAAGTCTGCAAGTATCCTTTTGCTACCAAACGAGCTTTCAGCCGAGTAAGAGAGCTATCAGGATTCAACTTCACAGTATATACCCACCGGCAACCAATAGCCTTCTTCCCAACAAGAAGACAAGTAAGATCCCATGTGCCATTAAGGAGTAATGCTAGTATTTCCTTCTCCATTGCTCTCTTCTAACTAGGATTAGCCAGTGCATTAGATATTGAACCAGGAAGAGGGTGAGAATCTAAGATGAAATGAATGCATGATATGAAGGAAACAATCATGCATATGTGACATACTCACTAGTGGGATATCGAGGAGTAATAGTATGGGTACCCTTCCTAAGAGCGATAGGAACGTAAAACTAAGAGGGATCCGGACCTGGAGTTGGAAGGGTGACTGGTGGAATGTCTAACTCAGAGAGATCCGGATTTGGAGTTGGAGAGGTGACCGGTAGCAGCAAGGCTGGAGCTGGAGGCTATTGTGCCTGTCTGGCATACACCTGAGTTACATATTCTTGCATCAGTTCCTTGGTTTGGTCCACAGAAGGTTCGATTGGAACAGGAGTGAATGAGGTAGTTAAAACATTAAACTCATCGATAGGGATATCCTCACCGGCAGATGGAGAAGAATAGGTAGTGGAAAAATATTGAGTGGTCTTATGAAAAGTGGCATCCGCCGATACGAACACTCTATCTAACTTTCTACTATAGTATCTATAACCCTTTTGATCCAGAGTATCCGAGAAAGGCATGTTGGGGTTAAAAATTACACTCCGGTTGACCAAGTAAAAGTCAAAGTCAATCCCAAGTAAGCGGGCCCAAACCCTGGTCAAGTAGGACCATGCCCAAGTCGAGCCCCGCTGCCGACCTCTCCCATGCCAAAATAAAAATTATGTAATAAATAATTTTAATGTAATTTTTATGAATGAATGTAAGAAAAATGGGCATAAAGCCAAATTTTTGTAAAGCCCATGACTCGTGTGCAAAAGAAATGAGCACGTGAGGCATAGGATGTGCAAAATGCCATTTTGTAAAGCCCAATGGGCTATATATATTTGTAAGCTTATAAAAGGCAATATGATGATGAAATGAAGAACAATAATTCATTCCCTTAAAATCTAGGGTTTCTGTACCTCCTTCTCCTTACTCAAGGTTCTAAACATTCTTCCCCTTTTTGAATTAAATCAAGAGTTTAACTCTTCATTTTCCAAAAAAAAATAGTTTTTCACCATAAAGCCTTGAAGGGGAATCCAGATCTTCCATCAAATCTCTAAAAGTGGAGATTTTTAAGTCCCGTCTCCTTTTCTCCAAGATCCAGCCAACAGAAACGAGGAAGAAGGATAACCATCTCCAAAAATCCCACCTTGGAAAAGATCCAAGGCTCAAGAGAAAACCCAGGACTTAAGGGAGAAGAAAGGGGTCCCCTTTCATTATCTCCGAAAACCTCTTAGGAGTTTAACTCCACAAAAAATATATATAATATATAAAATAATAAATCTCTTTCTCTAGGAGTTTAACTCCAAAAGTAAACTGGGGAGTACAACTCCCAGTGTAGGGGCTAAGCCCTTTTGTCCTTTTTTTAGGAGTTTAACTCCAAAAGTCAATAGAGAGTACAACTCTCAGCAGGGGCTAAGCTCCTTTTTTCTGCTACCACCCAGCGTCCGAGTGCTAAGCACGTGAGGCGCTGACGCGCGGCGCCCGCGTGCTGGACACGTGAAGCGCTGGCGCCCACGTGTCCTTTGGACGCTATTTCTCTCTTTTATATATATATATATATATATATATATATATATATTCACACTCCCTAACACTTTCCCCCGTTAGAAAAATTTCTAACGGGACGCTGCTCTACACCCCGCAAGGGGGCTGCTAGCCCCCTTAACCCCCACCTCACTATCCGGGTAGCGGGACCTCCGAAAACTCCGCGAGGCCCCCGATATACCCAAGACCCCCTCAAAACACAACACACGCACACTATACATTGAGTTCGCATGACCGGTTTGACCTGTCAATCGGAGGTTCTTTTTCTCCAAAGGCGATGGGTAATTAACGGCAGCTTATTCCGCGGCTGCCGGAGATTCAGATCCCTACAATCAATAAACCCCAGCCTCCCCTAGGCAGGGGGAATCTGTAATGCGCCTGACAAGCAACGCGTATTTCCCATCTCAATAGGGTGACGAAAAACACTCAACAGATTCTGGCACGCTTGGTGGGACCATTTCCCTCCTTCCATATGTCACGCCCCGCTTCCCAAAATACGGAATACGAGGGGTTGACAAGGCCAGCCATGCTCCTACGGTCGAGGTAATATCTCTCCGTAGTCACACTTCGGTTTCTAGCTTTACGTGGTAATCAGTAAACAATGCACAGGTAATGAGAAATGCGGTAACTGAAACAAAACAGATACAAGGAACTAACCTGATGGAGGTCAAAAGAGTATAGCTCTGGATAGCTGATCAAGATTCCCGCGATGTACGTCTGGTCCTGGTCCAAGCTAGATCCACTTCTCACTCTGAGCATGCATACTCAGGTCGTCAGAGCGACGCTATAGCAATATATATATAGATGCAAGTGGTGACTCGTACAGTAATAATGGATATATAACAGTAAACCAAGATAATAAACATGTGAACATGAAGTAGCCAATGCGGATGTCTAATAGAGCAGGTGCACAGTAAAGGAGTAACATAGTATGTCAGGTGTGTCGATTCAGTAAGCAATGCATGTCAATGCCACAATCCCTATTAGTCTCTAAGTCTCACTGTACAGGTCGCTAAGCCTATCGTCAGTCGAAGTGTGAGAGTCAACCACTCGTGAGTATACCCCACCCAAGGGTAGGACCCAAGGGCAAGGGAACACGGGCCCAAGTCGCTCGCTAATAATCAGTGATAACCCTGTATATCTCCATATATCTCCATATATGCCAGCATGGGACTCCCGAGAATCTGTTGAACTCACACTCAAACTACCCCACACCCCATGGTCTACATCAAACGCCAACTATAAACTCAAATACCAGCCGGTCCATGACGAGTCTACATGAGAACTGAAGACAGTGTCTCCATCAAGAATGTCTCGACTGATACCCAAGATCAATGGACAGTGTTTGGTGTCTTACCTGTGACACCCATACAAGTGCTTCCATAATTGTCCCATACCAATTATAGTCACACTTATACACGCCCCACAGATGTCGACAATGCAGTAAATCAATAGGGTCCACTGATTGTGTACAAGTACGCGTCACATTCACTTATCCATTCATGCTCAACCACTAACGTACTTGCCACAATCAGACGCTAAAACCTAACACTGGGTAATACACATGATCACTAGGTTACCAATGCAATAACACATATGTAATGTGATGAGAATACGATAATTCAAGCATGATTAAGATGTCATCACTCGGTGTCTTACCACTTGCATAATTCTTCATAAATCCTACATGTACAATTTAGCGAAACAATGAACAGGGGATATGTAGTATGTTTGATTATCTAACCATCAAAATTGGTTTCACGTTAAACGGGTTTCAGGATCACTAGATATGGACATTTCATTTTAAGCGTTCACTGCCGGAAATCCGGTTTCAGAATCAGAAGTCCGTTTCGTAACGCAATTTTATCCCAGTTGGGATCAGAATTTAGTGATGCTATAGTTGAATGAAATTTAGGGTTTTAAATAGTTTTTCTGAATCACCAGACGGATTCTCAATCGCGTCTCTACGTCAGAAGTTATGTACTGTTCAACACTAGGGTATCAGTTCTGGTTCTGTTTGGGACTGCTATACGTCCTGATCTTTTAATTTGCATTTTAAATAGAAAACGACGATAAAACAGGGTGAAATCACTTGAGTTATTTATCTAACAGATTCATCTTCAATAAGGTGTAGGGTTCCGCAACATACGAGTTCAGGCAGCAAGGTAGTAAATATTACGGGACAGAAAACAATAGCCAGAGTCGCTCTGGACTGCAGTCCAGAGCCGATCTCCGAACCAATTCTCGTCATAATTTCAGTATAGAAACAATTAAAAACTAATATAGGGTTATAGGTCATCGATTCAGATTCGATTTAAGCCCTCGAACACCTCATTTAAATATGTACACAATTAATTGTGATTTAAACAAGTTTCAGGTGCGGGAATTTCTCAGTTTTTACGGGTGTAATTGGATGTATTCGTTTAAGCCATTAACAGTCATATTTTTCAGTGAAATTTCTACACAAGGTTCCTTGCCAGACGGGACAAAATATGCAATCGAGTTCCATCAATTTAAGAAAAGGTTTTTGTTCGAGTTTTGCATCGAACACATACACTGTTATGAGTCGCACTAAATGTTCATGTGAATTTTAACGGTATTTCAAGTTCTAGTAAAATAAATAGCATGAAGCAAGTAGTTAACTTGCCTGGAGACGCTTTGGCAACGCACGGCAGCGGCAACGGCACGAACGCGCGATGACGGTACGGCTTGGATTCGCGGCCTCGGCTCGCGTTTCGGGTTCATCGTTGGAGTTGCCCGGAGATGTCTCGCGATCACCGGAGGCGGAGAGTGATGTTGTGGATCTCCTGGGATGTGCTGGGGTCGGCGATGGTCGGCGGCGTAGCTCCGGTGATGTGCACAGTAAGGTTCGAGGTTGCAGCGAGGGTTTGATGTGGGCTTTGGAGAGAGAGATGGTGGGGCTCGGGTTAGGAGTGATAGTGTTGGCGCTGAGGAGGTAGGGGTGTCGACGAGGTGGTTCAGGTTAGTTTGGGGGCTCACTGGCGTCGAGTGTAAGGGAGCGGCCGAGATGGGTGCCGGGGCTCGAGCTCGGTTGAGGGGTGCTTGGTCGAGGGGGTGAGTCAGGGGGCTCTGTTGATGGAGAGGAGAAAGCGAGGGAGGAAGGACGGGGAGAGTCGTCGTCGTCGTCGGGGGTGAGGGATGATGGCTGTGGTTTTTTGTGGAGAGAGAGAAGAGGAGGAGTTGGGAGTGTGAGGGAGCGAGGAGTTTGAGGAACGAGGGTGAGTTTGAGAAGAGTGTGCGGTCGTGGGAACGTGGCGACGAAGGTGAAGCATCGGCGACGTCGGGTCGAGCGCGGGAAACGTGGGTTCGCGCAACGTGGGTATGCGCTGGAAAGAGCGGGAAGATTTTGGACGTGGGGAAGAAGGATTAAAAGCGGGCCGGGTCGGGTAGTGCGGGCGTGGGCTGCTGGGCTAGGCCGGGAATTGTGTTTTAATTTAGTCGAATTTCCTTTGGGCTGAGGGAAAAGGGTCGGGGGATTTTATTATATTCTGTTTAGGCTTGGTTTTAAATGGGGGAAATTATTATATATTTAGTTTTAGTTAAACATTTTATTTGTTTGGGCCGGAGAAAGAAAGTGTGGGCTGAGAATGGGATTAGGGTTTGGGGTCTAAAGGAAATAAAATAGAAATCGAAAATAGATATGGGGAAGTGGCCTGGCTAATAAGAGGGAAGAAAATACGAAAAGGAAGAAGGTAAAAGACGAATTTGAAGAATTGGGGACGGAGTAAATAGGGGAAAAGAAGGATGAAAGGGAAAGGGTTCAGGGTTTTTAAAATAATAAATGAATAATAATAATAAAATAAGTAGATTTAAGAGTAACAAAATACTGATGTTGATATATAAAAGAACTGGGTATTACATCATACCACCCTTACAAAAATTTCGTCCTCGAAATTTAAAATAAACGATAAGTTACAAAATAATAAGCGAAAGGCGACCACATCGAACACTAACACATAGTGATTTACTTAAATCAGGTGGATAAAAATTTTGAAGGTCTATATATGTAAGAATAACACAACTAAAAGGATATGTCTAAATAAGTATAAGGCAGAAACAACTATAAGGGCAACCTATATGTACAAAAGAATAAAATAGCAATAACGAATAATAATATTCGAGGCGTGCTAGATAAAATCAAAATCCTAAATATGTGCACACATACGTATATCAAAAGTAGTGCAGCTAAAATAATAAGTATAGGGCATAACCATACTGAAATAGTGAAGGATTTGTCGGTAAGTTAAAACAGTTTAGAATAATGTATCAATCAACCAATTTTAACATAACTTAGAAAACCACATGGTGAAAATAAGAAACATAGCACAAAATAATATGTGCAATATATGGTTGCGCTACCGAAAAACGGGAAGAATAGTAGTGTACTTAAAATGCGTAAAACGAGAGTAGTTAATAACACGCACTTTTCGATAAACACAAAATAATGAAAACTAAATTTTCGAATAACGATGTCCCTAAATATAGTTAGGGTAACAGGAAACAACACAAAGATGTATTGAGCTAGCCAGGGTAAGGATTAGGATGGAATATGGCTCACTCAAAAGGTCGGGGTGTGACACTTTAAACGGAAGGTCGAAGAGGCCGGTGTGTAAGGGTGAACAGTAATGAACCTCATGAGGGGAAGGGATGTATGGGAAGGAAAACGGTCGATACCCCATGCGAATCAAAAATCCGAAGGGTTAGCGAACTCGGAAATTTCACTATCAATTTCTCCTCCAGAAGGATATCAAACAAGGCACATACAAAGGATGAAGTGTGGTCCATTCAAAAGATTTGGGTGCAGTACTTTTAATCTCAGCAAGGGTCAAAACAGCACAAGGTGCAGGGTGGGCAATCAGGGGTCTCAGGAGGAAAATAAAGGTATAGGTGAAACAGTCAAGCATCATGTGAACCAACAAGATCAAAAGATTAGCGAACTCAGCAAATTTATTTCATTCCGGAAAATTCCAAACAAAGCATTCTCGAAAGTAAAAGATGACCCTAAACTATACATAGATTTTATTTGGCCAGAGAAGAAGAAAGCTAAATTACGTCAGTCGCAGTTGTGGAGGTTCAGCAGGTTACGGTAGGTTCGCGCGCTCAGATAGGGGCGTCCATTCCCATATCGCCTCGCAGGGATCGCCACTGGAGGTTCTTCTGCCGCGAGGTCTTGTTCTTCTGGTTTTTCTGTCTCGACTGGAGCTTCTTCACCATGGTATGCTTCCATGTGATTCGCCTCTTCCGGATCTTCTTCCACGGGATCTCTTTCCACTGGATTCTCCTCAGGGTTTTCCTCTCCGGGATTTTCTTCCATCGGGTTCTCCTCGGGATCTTCCTCTATCGGGTCTTCTCCGGGGTCTCCTTCATCGTCGTCCGAGTCGCTGATCATATCAACTTCTGAGGCTGCGAATCCCTCTCCCTCGGAATCGCTGTTTCCGAAACTCACCTGTGGACCGTTGATCTCGTCATCCGAACTCACCAGCATGCAGTCCAAGGAAACGCACGACCGTGTGCCCTTATCTGGAAGCGGCGCTGCCCCAGGGTGGGCCATGGCCTGAGAAGAAAGAGTCATAATTGGACAGTGGGACACAACAAGAAGATAACCAAGGATACAATGGCATAGGGAGGATATGCTGGAGGCAAGGACGGAAAAATTAAAATGTAAAAATGCTGATACAATGAATAGTATAAATAAAGTGAGAAGTAAGAGAACGATACATACATCACAACTCAGAGTTTTATTGCATTCAGCTAGAAGTTCGATGGATACAAGATTTTAAACGAAGGGAAATATTTACAAAGGTGTGACAATATATATTTTTTTGAAAGCAGAAAGCGCGATAACTCTTCTTGGATTCCTAGACCGCTGCAATCTCGTCACGCGAGTTGAATCCTGCACTGGGTCCGTACTATTCCTCGAAACTCGAACTACGAAATAACCATCACTTAGCAGAAGTGGAGAACGTGGACGAACCACCTCCTTGTAGCTCCTTCCTATTAGGGCAACCATTGATAAAGTGTTCGCTGGACCCGCAAATCAGGCATCTCCCTTTGGCGCGACGACAATCCTTCTGAAAGTGTCCTGGCCTCTTGCAGTACTCACAACATTAGGTCTTTTGCTGCTTCTGTCGCGGGGAAACAAGTAGGCGCTTCATCTTCACCTCTTTTCTTCGTCTAACAGGGATCCTTTTACGATTGAGGACTTCCGCTGGTGCCTGAGTCATCTGCCTTCTTAGTCCCTTGGCTAACAGGTCGTTTGTGCGCTCCTGGGCTTCCTTCAGACTTTGCAGTGCATTCAGAATCTCTATGGTCTGATTCTGGGGGGTGGAGATAGAGGAAGAGTCGTTGGAAGACATGATCCTGAAACAACACCTTTAGGACGGCATAAGATACAGAGGGAAAAATCAGAACAAGATACAAAATTGACAATGAAATAAGAATATCGGGTGAGGTGAAATTCATTCAAACAGAAAAACAAATGTAGAAATCCAAGTTACCCAATAGAGCACAGTATTGTAGCTATGCTGCAGTTCATAATTACAACCACGTAACTCTACTAAGTCACCCAAAATTCTAACGGATGGAGTCAAAATATGGCATGACGAATAATAAAGATTTAAGTCAAAGATAACAGTTCACAATCTGGGCCGAAAGAGCGACTTAAATTGTCAAGCTCTACTCGGAAACTTCAATCCAAATCATAGCAAAACCTGGCTCTGATACCAACAAAACCATGTCACGCCCCGCTTCCCAAAATACGGAATACGAAGGGTTGACAAGGCCAGCCATGCTCCTACGGTCAAGGTAATATCTCTCTGTAGTCACACTTCGGCTTCTAGCTTTACGTGGTAATCAGTAAACAATGCACAGGTAATGAGAAATGCAGTAACTGAAACAAAGATACAAAGAACTAACCTGATGGAGGTCAAAAGAGTATAGCTCTGGATAGCTGATCAAGATTCCCGCGATGTACGTCTGGTCCTGGTCCAAGCTAGATCCACTTCTCACTCTGAGCATGCATACTCAGGTCGTCAGAGCGACGCTATAGCAATATATATATAGATGCAAGTGGTGACTCGTACAGTAATAATGGATATATAACAGTAAACCAAGATAGTAAAGATGTGAACATGAAGTAGCCAATACGAATGTCTAATAGAGCAGGTGCACAGTAAAGCAGTAACATAGTATGTCGGGTGTGTCGATTCAGTAAGCAATGCATGTCAATGTCACGATCCCTATTAGTCTCTAAGTCTCACTGCACAGGTCGCTAAGCCTATCGTCAGTCCAAGTGTGAGAGTCAACCACTCGTGAGTATCCTCCACCCAAGGGTAGGACCCAAGGGCAAGGGAACACGGGCCCAAGTCGCTCGCTAATAATCAGTGATAACCCTGTATATCTCCATATATCTCCATATATGCCGGCATGGAACTCCCGAGAATCTATTGAACTTACACTCAAACTATCCCACACCCCGTTGTCTACATCAAACGCCAACCATAAACTCAAATACCAGCTGGTCCATGACGAGTCTACATGAGAACTGAAGACACTGTCTCCATCAAGCATGTCTCGACTGATACCCAAGATCAATGGACAGTGTTTGGTGTCTTACCTGTGACACCCATACAAGTGCTTCTATAATTGTCCCATACCAATTATAGGCACACTTATACACGCCCCACAGACGTCGACAATGCAGTAAATCAATAGGGTCCACTGATTGTGTATAAGTACGCGTCACTTTCACTTATCCATTCATGCTCAACCACTAACGTACTTGCCACAATCAGATGCTAAAACCTAACACTGGGTAATGCACATGATCACTAGGTTACCAATGCAATAACACATATGTAATGTGATGAGAATACGATAATTCAGGCATGATTAAGATGTCATCACTCGGTGTCTTACCACTTGCATAATTCTTCATAAATCCTAAATGTACAATTTAGGGAAACAATGAACAAGGGATAAGTATTATGTTTGATTATCTAACCATCAAAATTGGTTTCACGTTAAACGGGTTTCAGGATCACTAGATATGGCCATTTCATTTTAAGCGTTCACTGCCGGAAATCCGGTTTCAGAATCAGAAGTACGTTTCGTAACGCATTTTAATCCCAGTTGGGATCAGAATTTAGTGATTCTATAGTTGAATGAAATTTAGGGTTTTCAATAAGGTTTCTGACGCACCATACGGATTCTCAATCGCGTCTCTACATCAGAAGTTATGCACTGTTCAACACTAGGGTATCAGTTCTGGTTCTGTTTGGGGCTGCTATACATCCCGATCTTTTAGTTTGCAGTTTAAATAGAAAACGACGATAAAACAGGGTGAAATCACTTGAGTTATTTAGCTAACAGATTCATCTTCAGTAAGGTGTAGGGTTCCGCAACATACGAGTTCAGGCAGCAAGGTAGTAAACATTACGGGACAGAAAACAACAGCCAGAGTGGCTCTGGACTGCAGTCCAGAGCCTGTCTCCGAACCAATTCTCGTCATAATTTCAGTACAGAAACAATTAAAAAATTGCATAGGGTTACAGTTCGTCGAGTCGGCTTCGATTTAAGCCCTCGAACGCCTCATTTCAATAAGTACACAATTAATTGTGATTTAAATAAGTTTCAGGTGCGGGAATTTCTCAGTTTTTACGGGTGTAATTGGGGGTATTCGTTTAAGCCATTAACAGTCATATTTTTCAGTGAAATTTCTACACAAGGTTCCTTGCCAGACGGGCCAAAATATGCAATCGAGTTCCGTCAATTTAAGGAAAGGTTTTTGTTCAAGTTTTGCATCGAACACATACACCGTTATGAGTCGCACTAAATGCTCATGTGAATTTTAACGGTATTTCAAGTTCTAGTAAAATAAATAGCATGAAGTAAGTAGTTAACTTGCCTGGAGACGCTTTGGCGACGCACAGCAGCGGCAACGACACGAACGCGCGATGACGGCACGGCTTGGATTCGCGGCCTCGGCTCGCGTTTCGGGTTCGTCGTCGGATCGCGATCACTGGAGGCGGAGAGTGATGTTGTGGATCTCCTGGGATGTGCTGGGGTCGGCGATGGTCGGCGGCGTAGCTCCGGTGATGTGCACAGTAAGGTTCGAGGTTGCAGCGAGGGTTTGATGTGGGCTTTGGAGAGAGAGATGGTGGGGCTCGGGTTAGGAGTGATAGTGTTGATGCTGAGGATATAGGGGTGTCGACGAAGTGGTTCAGGTCAGTTGGGGGCTTGCCGGCGTCGAGTGTAAGGGAGCGGCCGAGATGGGTGCCGGGGCTCGAGCTCGGTTGAGGGGTGCTTGGTCGAGGGGGTGAGTCAGGGGGCTCTGTTGATGGAGAGGAGAAAGTGAGGGAGGAAGGACGGGGAGAGTCGTCGTCGTCGGGGGTGAGGGATGATGGCTGTGGTTTTCTGTGAAGAGAGGGAAGAGGAGGAGTTGGGAGTGTAAGGGAGCGAGGTGTTTGAGAAACGAGGGTGAGTTTGAGATGAGTGCGCGGTCGTGGGAACGTGGCGACGAAGGCGTAGCGTCGGCGACGTGGGGTCGAGCACGGGAAACGTGGGTTCGCGCAACGTGGGTACGCGCTGGAAAGAGCGAGAAGATTTTGGACGTGGGGAAGAAGGATTAAAAG
This sequence comes from Agapanthus africanus, assembly GCA_030015575.1. Taxonomy (NCBI): domain Eukaryota; kingdom Viridiplantae; phylum Streptophyta; class Magnoliopsida; order Asparagales; family Amaryllidaceae; genus Agapanthus; species Agapanthus africanus. The sequence continues at coordinate 179,672,963 of JASDDO010000014.1, forward strand.
CGGGCCGGGTCGGGTAGTGCGGGCGTGGGCTGCCGGGCTAGGCCGGGAATTGTGTTTTAATTTAGTCGAATTTCCTTTGGGCTGAGGGAAAAGGGCCGGGGGATTTTATTATATTCTGTTTGGGCTTGGTTTTAAATGGGGGAAAATTATTATATATTTAGTTTTAGTTAAACATTTTATTTGTTTGGGCCGGAGAAAGAAAGTGTGGGCTGAGAATGGGATTAGGGTTTGGGGTCTAAAGGAAATAAAATAGAAATCGAAAATAGATATGGGGAAGTGGCACGGCTAATAAGAAGGAAGAAAATACGAAAGGGAAGAAGGTAAAAGACGAATTTGAAGAATTGGGGACGGAGTAAATAGAGGAAAAGAATGATGAAAGGGAAAGGGTTCAGGGTTTTTAAAATAATAAATGAATAATAATAATAAAATAAGTAGATTTAAGAGTAACAAAATACGGATGTTGCTATACAAAAGGACTGAGTATTACACCATACTTCGGGTTAAACGTTCAAGCAAACTCAATCAACATACATATCGATATTTATACTAAAATAATGCTCTTTCATGCAGGATTTCAAGCGATCAAGCCTCAACAATGTCTCCAAGGACGAGCTCAGCTCTCGACCCAACTCCCATCTCCTACACAATGAAGATGGATACCAAGACGGTCCTCTCGGCCAGTCTCGGGCGACAGTGGGAAGTGCTGCTACTGCAGTTCGGCTCTATTTTGTTCATGCCAGCTAACACCATCCCAGCTCCTCAAGCTCCGGTGACAGACAAACCGGCCTTGAAAGGCAAGAAGACAAATGTGGTGGTCTCGAGGGCACCCCAACCCAAACGCAAGTTGGTGTTTGAGCGACTTTCCTTGGCCCCAGCTGGGGGAAAGACCATCAACGCCAACATAGCAACAAGGCATCTCGGGTAAGCTCCAGCGGTGCCCCTGACAACTGTTCAATCAGGTATCTTCTCTAAGCTCCCCGTCAATCGACTCATGATGGTTTTCTGGATGACGGATCCCCATCAAGCCCTCATAATCGAGAAGCTAAGACAGAAAAGTCTTAGATACAGAGCCAACAAAAAGGCTAGGGCTCCTGCTAGGCTGAACTTCATGAGATTCCAAGCACAGGGTTACCCCGCAACAACAGCTGATTCGGCTGTAAAGTTCACTAACTCTTTTGAACCACTGAAATTGGCCCAGAAGAATACCATGACTGCAAGATTCAAGAAAACTACGAGCCAGACAGCGCCACCCAAGGACCCAGTCAGGCCAACCGTTTTCATTCATCTATCCTTTCCAGAAGAGGAAGGGCCACGACGATGGTCTAAAAAATCAGCCGCCAAAGATAAAAAGATGGTTCGATATATGGTACACACTGTCTACATGGTGGACACACGCAGAAAGAGCAAGGACGGGGCCATCACATCTTAAATCCAATCTGGTTTGAATGTGGCTGCCACTTCCGAAGACCAGCCTCCTCTGGAAGGTAATGAAAATCCTTACAGTGAGGCTGATAAGCAGAGAGATCTCTCGGTTCATGAGGAGTCAGGCTCGGAAAGCGAAGAGGAGCCAATCTTCCATCCCAAGACTGCAGAGCACAACTTCTCCAAGAGCTCCGAAAGCAATTCAGAAACAAAGACAAGGAAATGGCCAAACTCTACTCGAAGATTGACGACTTGACAAACGTCGTCTTACGGCTCACGGCCTAAGTTGCCTCTCAGCCGCCGAATCAAGCGCAGGGTTCTGCTCATGAACCGAGAAACGGTGTCCCAAGGCAGCCGACGCCTATTCCCTCAAATCCAAAGGTGGACGGATCGCATGAAAGTCGATTGCATCTTACCTCGGGAAATGTCTTGGCTACCGATGACAGCAACCCGCTAAATCAAGATCAAATCATGGATTTGGTTGCCAACAAAGTCAAAACATTGATAGCCGAAGCCAAAGCGCAAAAAATATCAGTTGTAGTGGCAGACCATATTCTGCTCGATAGGATCTGGTAGAATTTCCTGGCAGTTATGTCATCCCCAAATTCGGAAGATTTGATGGGACGGGAAATGCGAATCAGCACATCGCTCACTTTAAAGCCTCATGCAGGAATACTGGGGGCAATGATGCAGTTCTCCTTCGCCAGTTCGTTAATAGCTTAACTGATGTCGCTTTCGACCGGTATGCTAGCATACCGGATGGCGTCGTTACTACTTTCGTCCAAATGGAATCTTTGTTTCGAAAAAGGTTCATGAGTGTCAGTGATAAGATCACCATCGCCGACCTCGTGAAGACTATGCTAAAGAACAACGAAAGCAGCACGGATTTTATAACCCAATGGCACAGTCTCTCCGTCAAATGTGAACCGCCGATAGAGCAGAACCAACCTGTCAGCCTCCTCGTCGAAAATCTCAACAATTGGATGGCGCCGTTTCTATAATCCGCGGGTCTCAAAACATTCCAAGAGCTGACCAGAAAAGTTCAGATGTTGGAGCGCTCAAAGCAAGAGTCCTCCTCCGATTTCCAAAATAACAATAGTTCCTGGAGAAACCGAAAGGACGATAATCGCAAAGGTGGAAATTCCGACGATGCTGAATCTTTTAACACTTCGGCTAACCGAAATAAGCGAGGGATGAGCGGACCTCATGCCAACCGGTCTCGGAAGCCAGTGTTCGGAGAGGGAGGAGAATCTCTACTAAAAGAGAAACTGGATAAGGTCTAATCTCTCAGAAGGGACAAAGTCCATAAAATATTCAAGGATGCCCTAAAATGGTCTACAATTGCCAGAATCAAAAAGACCTCAAGAAGCGAATATGACTGATGACCTTAAATATTTCCCCTATCACAGAGAGATAGGTCATGCCATTGAGGACTGCTTCGTCTTCAAAGATTGGGTCGAAAGGAAATACAAGGCAGGAGAGATAGAACTGTCTAAAGGCGTGTTAACAAATAGTTAAGCTGTGACCGCCAATTTCATATAAACGGAGACCGAAGTCCTTCAAGAACCTGATTCTCTCAGACATCTGCCTTTCCCTGAAAAGAGTGGACCAAGGCAACAAGCTAAAAGCCAGACGAGCAATATTGCCAATGAAGAAGCGGTAGATGGGTACATAATCCATACGGTCTATATGATGGAGCCCAGAGGAACAAGTCCTCCTACGCCTTATAGCCATGAAGATGACGTGGTTTTTGCCATCTAACACTGGCTCAGTCTAGATGACGGAAAGCCCGCTTATGCAATTAAGCCTAAGAAATCCATGGTTTCTGCAGAATTGAGCTCAGGCTCTAACAGATGACCACTACGTCGTTAAATTGGAAACAGTCGACCACCACGTCGTTAAACTGGGAACAATCGACCTCTAAGTCGTTAAACTGGGGATGTAAAAAATGTGTAAATAAACATAAAAAATGGGCCGAAATGATGGGGCAACTCGCAATAAAAATCAGCGAGTAAAATAAAATTGAAAATAAACAGCTGAAATGATGGGGCAACCGCAAATGAATAGCCGAAATGATAGAGCAATCGCGACCTTCGCGATAAAAAAACTGAAATGATAGAGCAATCGCGGTAAAAAAATCCCTCCAATGGCGAATGATGAGTCGCTCCCGGTACCATATTCCAGTGTAGCGATGCAGATGCCAACCAAAATTTCAAAGCTCTAAATGGTCCAATGGCGAATGATGAGCCGCTCCTCGTACCATATTCCAGTGCAGCGACGCAGACGCCAATGAAGTCTCAAAATTCTCCCAACCCTACGGTTGGTCCCCGAACTGACTACAGTATACAATCCATGGGCTCAAATAATTCTCATCACACCCATGCTCCACTACAATCACCAATCACGCGGCCGGTCTCCACCCTTGGAATTATGCTCCATTTAGGAAGACCCACTCATGTGTCCTCACGATATATGAGGAGAACAAACTTACGAGATCGTCTCGACTCGCAAGAAAACACCTTCGTGGAATCCTTACGACTCACAAAGGAAAAACACACTTGGGAGTCCCTATGGCTCCTAAGGAGAAAGTACACCTACGAGATCCTTTCGACTCGTAGGGAAAAAATGCTTTTATGGGACTCTTATGATTCATAAAATTGAAAAGTCTTAGGTGATAGGGACCTAAACCTGTCTCCTAAGCCATCGCTCCCTAACAGGCAAAGGCAAATGATGAATTACTCCTGGCACCTGTGCTTCAGTGTTAACAACGCTGATGCCGACCCCAACCCCAAAATTCCAAACTTTCGACCCAATAGACCCTTAAGTTTTTAAACTGGGAACAGGTGACCCCTAAGTCGTTAAACTGGGAACGAGGGAAATCCCCTCACGGCAGATGATGATTCGCTCCTGGTACCATATTCCAGTATAGCGGTGCTGATGCCAAACCAAAATCCCCAAATCCTCTCATAGCAAATGATGATTCGCTCTTGGTATCATATTCCAGTGTAGCGATGCTGATGTCAACCCAAATCATATCAAGTCAGCAAGACAACCAATGACCTCTCTGGCAGAATCAAGCTCCACTTTGGAAACAAGGCGAATCTCGACACCGCAAAAATTGGAGCAAGTCAACTTCAACCACTGACACCACAAAAGCGGAGTAAGTCAAATCCAATCCCTGACACCGCAAGAAGGGAGCAAGTCAAATCAAGCACCGACCGTCCAAGTCGCAAAAAAGGCAACGCTGACCGTACAAGTCGCAAAAAGGGCACCGCTGACCGTACAAGTCGCTAAAATGGCAGCAACGGCCGTTCACGTCGCGAAAATTGCAGCACCGACCGTTCAAGTCGCAAAAAGAGGAGCACCGACCGTCCAAGTCGCTAAAAGGGCAGCACCTCCACATCGCTAAAATGGCAGCAGCAACCATCCACGTCGTAAAAATGGCAGCAACGACCGTCCAAGTCACTAAAATGGCAGCATCGACCGTCCACGTCGGTAAAATGGCAGCATCGACAGTCCACATCGCAAAAATGGCAGCAACGACCGTCCAAGTCGCAAAAATGGCAGCGCCGACCATCCAAGACGCTAAAAGGGCAGCACCGACAGTCCAAGTCGCTAAAAGGGCAGTATCGACCGTCTACGTCCCTAAAATGGTAGTATCAACCGTCCAAATCGCTAGAATGACAGCATCGACCCTCCAAGTCGTCAAAAGGGAACCCAACTAAATCAAGTTCCATATAGAACAAGATCCATCAATTTCATGCACACAACCCACACAAGCGGCGTGCATTTATTGACGGGGGGCACTTTGTTGGGGTCAAAAATTACACCCCGATTGATCAAGTCAAAGTCAAAGTCAAACCCAAGTAAGCGAGCCCAAGCCCAGGTCAAATGGGCCCATGCCCAAGTCGAGCCCCGCTGCCAGCTCTCCCATGCCAAAATGAAAATTATGTAATAAATAATTTTAATGTAATTTTTATGAATGAATGTAAGAAAAATGGGCATAAAGCTAAATTTTTGTAAAGCCCGTGGCTTATATGCAAAAGAAATGAGCACGTGAGGGATGAGATGGGCAAAATGCCATTTTGTAAATCCTAAAGAGCTATGTATAAATTTGTAAGCCTATAAAAGGAAACATGATGATGAAATGAAGAACAATAATTCATTCCCTTAAAATCTAGGGTTTCTGTGCCTCCTTCTCCTTACTCAAGGTTCTAAACCTTCTTCCCCTTTTTGAATTAAATCAAGAATTTAAATCTTATTTTCCAAAAAGAAATAGTTTTTTACCATAAAACCCTTGAAGGAAAACCTATATCTCCCATCAAATCTCTAAAATAGGAGATTTTCAAGTCTCATCCCCTTTTCTTCATGATCCAGCCAACAAAGAGGAGGAGGAAGGTGACCCATCTCCAAAAATCACACCTTGAGAAAGATCCAAGGCTTAAGAGAAAACCCATGGCTCAAGGAAGAAGAAAGGGGTCCCCTTTCATCATCTCCGAAAATCTCTTAGGAGTTTAACTCCACAAAAAAATATAATATATAAAATAATAAATCCCTTTCTGTAGGAGTTTAACTCCAAAAGTCAACCAGGGAGTACAACTCCCAGTGCAGAGGTTAAGCCCCTTTGTCCTTTTTTTAGGAGTTTAACTCCAAAAGTCAATTGGGAGTACAATTCCCAGCAGGGGCTAAGCTCCTTTTTTCTGCTGGCGCCCAGCGTCCGCGTGCCAAGCACGTGAGGCGCTGGCGCCCACGCGTCCTTTGGACGCTATTTCCTTTATTTGTGTGTGTGTGTGTGTAGACACACACACTCCACAACACTTTCCCCCATTAGAAAAAATTTCTAACGGGGCGCTGCCCCGCATCCCGCAAGAGGGCTGCTAGCCCCCTTGACCCCCAACCCGCTATCCGGGTAGCGGGACCCTCTCAAAACACAACACATGCACACTGCACATTTAGTTCGCATGACCAGTTTGACCTGTCAATCAGAGGTTCTCTCGCTCCAAAGGAGAGAGGTAATTAACAGCAGTTTAGTCCGCGGCTGCCGGAGATTAGGATCCCCACAATCAATAAACCCCAGTCTACCCTAAGCAGGGGGAATCTGTAATGCGCCTGACAAGCGACGCGTATTTCCCATCTCAATGGGATGACGAAAAACACCCTACAAGGCACATCGAAAAGATTTTGGATCAAGTTTGGATACCCTGGGACGATGGTCATGAACAAAGCAGGTGCACTCAAACACCCTTGGAGGTAGAGGAAAAGATGACCTAGAGGGAAATAGAATAAAATAGGGTATATGTCCATTGAAAATAGAACTCAGCATACGATTAATCAAATGACATGCGGTAGGCACGGTATCGTCCCAAAAATGTTTTGGAACTTGCATATGAATCAACAGAGTGTGCGACCTCTAACAAGTGCCCATTCTTTCTCTCGGATACCCCATTTTGTTGAGATGTGTAAGGACATGAGAATTGATGAACAATACCAAAGGAATCCAAGAATTGCCGAAAGTCTGAGCCGAAATATTCTTTGGCATTAATAGTTCGCAAAATTTTAACAGATTTACCTAATTGATTTTTAATTTCGGTACAAAAGGATTTAAAAACAGTGAGCACTTCATATCTCGATTTCAAAAGATACAACCATGTCATTCTAGAGAAATTATCGATAAAAGTCATAAAATAACGGGATCCACGGTTTGACACAATAGAACATGGACCCTATACATCAGAATGTACAATCTCAAATAGACCGGTTGATTCCCTATTTCACAAAACTCACACTTAAGAGTAGGCAAATGACTAAGAGAAGGAACCAGTTTTTTAAAATTCTCTAAACATAGATGACCTAAATTACAATGGACCTTAAGAGGAGCCGCGGCGGTAGAACAAGTTGTAGGTATATGTCTATCGAGATAGTATAAGCCTACACGTTCATGCCCTGAACCAATCATCTTTTTCGTCTCCAAATCCTGCGTAACACAACCAGATGGAGAAAATGTAACCGAACATTTTAACGAATGCACAACTTTGCTAACAGATAGTAAGCTAAAAGAAAATATCGGTACATATAGAACTGAAGATGCAGATAAAGATGGGATGAGGAGGGTAGAACCAATGCCTTTCACTTTAGAGATGGAACCATTTGCCACAGTAATAGAACTGCTACATGAAGTAGAGAACAATAAAGTGAATACATTTGATTTCCAGATCATATGATCTGATGCATCTGAATTTATAATCCAAGACGTAGTAGGAGAAGCTGATGAAAGAAGACCGTTATTGCCTTCACAACTCTCCATTATCTTTCTTTGGCTGCGTGGCCCTTTGGTCATAACTGTGATGGGAGAATGTGTCTTCAAAAAGGATGCAGAAGCTCGAGAGAGAAGATTCCTGAGCTATAATATGTAAAACCTGATGAGGCTTAATCGGATGCAGCCATCCTAGAAGTTCGTGTTGGAACGGATAGATGAACACCAACAACTAATCAGGGAACAAATGCTCCAACAATCCAAGACAGGACTCTACGAAGAATCCACCCAAAGATCGTGATTGATCTCTCAAGGTCTAATCAGCGATCACAGCAACACCTCAAATAGATCCATGATCGAACTCCGACAACTCCATCACTTCAACAAAACAAACTTCACAACCAATCATAGCAAAAACAACTTCAACAAACACCATACTTCAAGATTTAGCAAGAAAATACCTTCAGATTAACAAGTATTCAGCCAATGGTAGAAAAATACGTACGGAATTTGTGGTTTTGTTCCTCCCACGCCATGGACTACACCCTGCCATCTAAAAGAGAAGGGTGTATGGGAAAATTCCAAATTTGCTACCCATATTCAAGAAGTGCACAAGCTGGTCCGGCCTTCACCTTGCTGTCCTTAAGAAGTATGCTAATGATTTTAAGGAGCGATATTTTCAGACAAAAGATCTTGAGGAACCATCGATTCAGAACATCGAAGGTGAATATTGGCAAATTGTTAAGCACCCAACCGAAGAAATCGAGGTCCTCTACGCACGTGATGGGCGGCATCGCGGCAGCGGCGGTGATGCATGGCTAGGTGATGGGTTTTGAGGTTTAGAAGATGAAGTGCTCAGATTAGAAGATGGAAAAGATGAAGGGTTCAGATTAGAAGATGAAGAATGGATGGCTCTAATATCATGTGAAAGGGATAATTGTGATGGTTAGAAAACTCTAAACCATCACCATTTTATATAAGTATCATAACTTATTATAAATATACCCGATTATATAATGACGGTTTATTACATCATATATTATCATAACAAACAATAAAAATAATTGCATACGAATAGCTCCGCATGCCTGTCTGACCATTTAAAAAATCAAAGCAAGATGCCTAAGCCATAACCAAGGCAGCTTTTATAAAAATGATATAAATATACTAGTTCACCTGTACATAAGGAAGCAACCATGATTATTATTCAAGAGACGTAACAATCTTGGCATAAAATAAAATAAAGATAGGTATAAATCTAGGGCAAAAAGGCAGATTCAAGGCACTATTGTTGATTTCAGATGTTGAAGATATCATCTTAGAAGCAGTTGGAATTGAATGGAGCGACGATGCAATTATAAACTGATGATGCTCAATATTGGCGACCTTTCAGATCAGGACACGTGGCAGATGACGTGTCCCAGAACTCAGAAGAGAGGGCCCACAGGGGCCGATCAGGCCCGACCTACAAGCACAAAGCTGACTCACCTCAGGGCCCTTGCAAATTGGCCTCCTCGGTCTCTCAGCTCGCCTCCGAGCTACCGCAGGACCAAAATACCTCGGCCCTCTCGCTCGTCCCCGAGCTTTCCCGCCGAGACCATCTTCCTCAGTCCCTCCGACCGACCAATTCCACCACTCGCAGATTCTCCGCCGGCAACATCCCACGTTCCACGCCATCACGATCCCCATTAACGGGCGATCCGCTCTTTACGTGGGCGTGACGTCGGGAGCGTAACTGCGGGCGAGATTCTCGCGCCTGCTGCTGCATGCTACCACCGCTATATAAACCCCCATCACAGAGGGGCCAAGTAAACCATTTTTTACACTTTTATGCCGTTACTCTGCTCGGATCTCATTACTAACTTGAGCGTCGGAGGGTCCTTGGTGGTACCAAACCATCTCGGGACTTCTTTGCAGGTACTCGGCAACACCTTCCTCACCTCACCTCTTCCTCCAAAGACCCATTGAGACCCGCACGCGAAGGAAGATAATCAACTAAGTCCACCGCGAGATCAACGGAAGACAACATCCGACGGAGGACCGAAACGGAGCTCCATCAGTTGGCGCCGTCTGTGGGAAACGAAAATCCATAAAAAAACAAAGTTGGCCTTCCGATATCCATCCCCATGGCAAGCGATCACCCTGAAGATCCAGATACCAGCCGTCGCCTCCACCTCACCAGAGGCGTGGGTGAACCTCCTCGGGCGACCGTCATCAACGCCCTCGCCGTCCGAATAGACTGACACCCCCTCCCTTGACCGGGTCGCACGGAGGGGGCTCGCTACGGCGGCTCGAGGGCCACCTCGCCTAAGGATCTAAGCCCTCACTAAGAGGCAGCCCAGCAGCTACCCTGCTCGGCTATCCCTGGCGGGTAGCTTCCCTACCGCAACACCAGGGATCAGAAAGTCCTCCCAGAGGCAGTCGAGCCCGAGGATCCCTCGCTCGGCTATCCTTGGCGGGTAGCTTTCCTAACGCAACGTCAGGGATCAGAAAGTCCTCCCAGAGGAAATCGAGCCCGAGGATCCCTCGCTCGGCTATCTCTGGCGGGTAGCTTCCCTACCGCAACGCCAGGGATCAGAAAGTCCTCCCAGAGGAAGTCAAGCCCGAGGATCCCTCGCTCGGCTATCCCTGGCGGGTAGCTTCCCTACCGCAACGCCAGGGATCAGAAAGTCCTCCCAGAGGCAGTCGAGCCCGAGGATCCCTCGCTCGGCTATCCTTGGCGGGTAGCTTCCCTCCCGCAACGCCAGGGATCAGAAGTCCTCCCAGAGGTAGTCGACCCTGAGGATCCCTCGCTCGGCTATCCCTGGCTGGTAGCTTCCCTACCGCAACGTCAGAGATCAGAAAGTCCTCCCAGATGCAGTCGAGCCCGAGGATCCCTCGCTCGGCTATCCCTGGCGGGTACCATCCCTACCGCAACGCCAGGGATCAGAAAGTCCTCCCAGAGGAAGTCGACCCCGAGAATCCCTCGCTCGGCTATCTCTGGCGGGTAGCTTCCCTACCGCAACGCCAGGGATCAGAAAGCCCTCCCAGAGGCAGTCGAGCCCGAGGATCCCTCGCTCGGCTATCCTTCAGGACAAAAGCCCTCGCCAAGAGGTACCGGGCAGTAACCCTGCCCGGCCAAGGGTCCTTGGTAGGCTTCTTACAGCCCTATAACTCTTCCCGCGCCAAGAACCAAGGTCCTCCCAAAGGCAGTCGGGTCCTTACTCGGCTATCCCCAGCTGGTAGCTTCCTACTACAACCGACAGGGATCAAAGTCCTCGCCAAGAGGCACTGGGCAGCAACCCTGCTTGGTCCCCGTCCTGAAGGATCAAAATCCCTCGCAAGAGGCAACCGAGCAGCTGCCCTGCTCGGTCATCTCCGGCCGGTAGCTCCCTGCCCATGACGCCAGGGATCGAAGCCCTCGCAAGAGGCATCCAAGCGGCTACCCCACTCGGTCATCCCAGGCTGGTAGTTACCTACCCACGACGCCAGAGACCAAAGCCCTCGCCAAGAGGCAACTGCGCAGCTTCACTGCCCGGCCATCCTTAGCAGGCCTCTCACGGCCCTTCCAGCGCTAAAGGTCAAAGTCCTCGAAGAGAGGCACCGAGCAGCTACCCTGCTCGGCCATCCTTAGCAGGTATCCCACGTCCCCTTCGACGCTGATGGTCTGAAGCCCTCATCGCCAGGCCGTCGAGTTCCTTCTGCTCGGCGCATCCCCAGCGGACATCCTCCTGCCCATACGCTGATGGTCTGAAGCCCTCATCGCGAGGCCGTCGAGTTCCTTCCTGCTCGGCGCATCCCCAGCAGGCATCCTCCTGCCCAACAGACGCTGATGGTCTGAAGCCCTCATCGCGAGGCCGCCGAGTTCCTTCCTGCTCGGCGCATCCCCAGCGGGCATCCTCCTGCCTATCAGACGCTGATGGTCTGAAGCCCTCATCGCGAGGCCGTCGAGTTCCTTCCTGCTCGGAGCATCCCCAGCGGTCATCCTCCTGCCCAACAGACGCTGATGGTCTGAAGCCCTCATCGCGAGGCCGCCGAGTTCCTTCCTGCTCGGCGCATCCCCAGCGGGCATCCTCTTGCCCATCAGATGCTGAGGATCTCAAGCCCTCATCGTGAGGCCGCCGAGTTCCTTCCTGCTCGGTGCATCCCAGCGGGCATCCTCCTGCCCATCAGACGCTGATGGTCTGAAGCCCTCATCGCGAGGCCACCGAGTTCCTTCCTGCTCGGCGCATCCCGAGCAGGCGTCCTCCTGCCCATCAAACGCTGAGGATCTGAAGCCCTCAACGCGAGGCCGCCGAGTTCCTTCCTGCTCGGCGCATCCCCAGCGGGCATCCTCCTGCCCATCAGACGCTGATGGTATGAAGCCCTCATCGCGAGGCCGTCGAGTTCCTTCCTGCTCGGCGCATCCTCAGCGGGCATCCTCCTGCCCAACAGACGCTGATGGTCTGAAGCCCTCATCGCGAGGCCGCCGAGTTCCTTCCTGCTCGGCGCATCCCCAGCAGGCATCCTCCTGCCCATCAGATGCTGAGGATCTCAAACCCTCATAGTGAGGCCGCCGAGTTCCTTCCTGCTCGGCGCATCCCAGCGGGCATCCTCCTGCCCATCGGACGCTGATGGTCTGAAGCCCTCATCGCGAGGCCACCGAGTTCCTTCCTGCTCGGCGCATCCCCAGCGGGCGTCCTCCTGCCCATCAAACGCTGAGGATCTGAAGCCCTCTTTGCGAGGCCGCCGAGCCCCTTCCTACTCGGCGCATCCCGGCGGGTAGCTTCCTGCCCAACAAAGACCAGGATCAAAGTCCTTCCAGACTCGACTATCCCTGGCCGGTAGCTTCCCTACTCGCAACGCCAGGGGTCAAGACCCTCACCAAGATCAACCGACAAGCTTCCCTACTTGGTCATCCCCAGCAGGCATCCTCCTGCCCAACAGACGCTGTGGGTTTGTAGCCCTCATAACGAGGCCACTGAGCCCATCACATGCAGCGGATCCGAAGCCCCAACAAGAGACATCAGGTCTATCCAAGTCTGAGTAATCCCCCCTCGACTTCGGGGCCATGGAGATGCCTCCTTCTCAGCAGTGCTTGGCGCACTCGGCAAGTGATCGAAATCAACTCGACGACCGATCGCTCTACATATCACGCCCACACTGGGCTACTCCCCATCAGTCCACAGGTCTGCACACATCGCGTCGGCCAACCGACGCTCGACACGTAGACCGTCACTTCAGTGGCAGGACGCTCGAACCGGCGCACCCTCCTTAAATGCAGAGATCTCACCCCGATAAGCTGGCAGAAAAGACAGCTGACAACCCGGGGACGCGTCCCGATGAAACCTTAGGAGGGAGCTTACCCCAGACGGCCCGGCAGTCCACTCTTGACCCGACCCACTAGCTGGTCGGGACAAGAGTGGGGGGCTAATAATGATGCTCAATATTGGCGACCTTTCAGATCAGGACACGTGGCAGATGACGTATTCCAGAACTCAGAAGAGAGGGCCCACAGGGGCCGATCAGGCCTGTCACGCCCTGCTTCTCATTGTACGGCGAAGAGGACGCGACGAGGCCCGCTACGTATATACTCAGAAGTACATATGCTGAGCGTATCTAAGCAATATAAAATAAATACACAAGAGACAAGATATAATAAAAACAGCAATTTTTATTTATTAACATTCTTTTGTACAATACATGAAAAGGAAATACAACTGAAATAAAAGATGCCTAAACAGTGGCATAATAGGAAATGAAAAGTACTGAAAAGAAAAGTGTACACTGAAACTAAAGTGCTGGATCTTCGGCAAACTGCTCCAAGTCTTCTGCAGATGGCTCGATCTCTGCCGGGTCCGAATCACCTGACGACATTTAAAGAAGAAAGAAATAGAATGTCGTCAGCGAACAGGTCGCTCGGTAAGTCCCAAAGATAAGAGGAAAGTAGAATAGACAGAGAGTAAGAGAGAGAGAGAGTGTGAGTATCTTTTAATGTTGTATTATAATATTATAATATTGTATTAACGCTGTTGTTTGTAGCCTGGTATAGAAGATGCCAGTATATACGAGGGGAGTCCCACTTACACCGGGGACCTTGGTAACCTGTAGTACAAGGCTCCGTCGATAATACCACGAAACAACGGCATGGATGTAATTACGTCTTAAGTGACCGCCTCGTGCCACCTTTAACATATTCTAGCCTCCTTATAAAAATTTCGTCCTCGAGATTTGTAAAAAGAAAGTGTAACAAATTCAAGAAAAGTTTGGTGCCTAAAATACTAACAGTGTATGAAAAATAACAAGGTGATGCAGGTGTTTAAAGTATGTGAAAGAGTCTTACTAGTGTTACCTTGGTCAACTTTCTTGGCTTCTACGGCTGCTAAGGTGTAAGCCTGGTGTCTCGGCACGTTCCTCCTAGCTGGAGGCATATTCCCCTGTATCCCAGGCATATTTCTCAGTGCCTGATGGAATTGGCGATTTGGCTGGGCAGAGAATCCACGTGGAGGTGGTGCTGGGAGTGCAGGATGAGTTTCAGGAGCTTGGATAGCTGGCTGCTGCGGGTAGTTGACGGGTGTGTTTGATGGGTTGCGTCTATAAGGACAGTTTCCAATTCCATGATTGGACGCGCCACAAACCAAGCATAGGCCTTTTGCGCGCCTACAGTCCTTCCACAAGTGTCCTTCTCTCTTGCAATAAAAGCAAAAATCGGGTCTTGGCCGATCCTTGACTTCTTCCAGTCTTCTGAGTTCAACAGCTGGCCTTGAAGAGGCCCCTCCTGCCATTTGAGTGGCAGGGCGTTTCACTCCTGCAGATTGAGGTCTGTCCCTTGCCTTTATCACTGCTTCATAATGGCGGGTAGCTTCCAGAGCATCCTCGTGAGTCAGAAATTTTCCCGTGGCTAGAGCAGCCTGGATTTCCGTGTCCAAACCTTGTTGAAAGCGACGGGCTCTGATCTCATCCGTCGGAATCAGGTGTGCCGCAAATCTGTTACGGTCTTGTGTTAGCTGTGTATTATGTGATATCAAAAATTTGAAATACTGTGACATATCTTACCGACTGAGCATGGTGAATTCAGCGTCATACACATCTACTGACTTGTCCCACATCGAACCTTGTTGTAGATGAATGAACTGCTGCTCCATTGCAAACTTGGCAGTCACAGGGAAGTACTTCGCGTCGAACTTCTCGCGAAAAGTCTTCCATTCAATGGGCTGATCAAGACGGCTTTCTTCCGTCTTCCACCAGTTTCGTACATTATCCGTGAGCTGCAGTTTCGCCGCACGAACCCAAGCTATGTCTGGCACTTGTGCTGCTGCCAGATCATCTTCGATATTTTGAGCCCATTCCTCAGCTTCCAGTGGGCTTTCCTTTCCTGAGAACTGTTTGGGATGTAAAACCCTGAATTGCTTTACCCCAGGTGCTTCAGCCTCGGGACGGTGTAAGAGCTGCTGCTGTCCCTCTAGGAGGCTGCGGATTGCCTCAAGCAGAACCGTTTGCTCGTTTACTGGAGCAGAACGGAAGGTGTGAGTGGTAGTGGTGGAGGTGTGTTGTTGACATTGGTGCTGGTGTTGTTCGGCGAATCCATAACCCTGAAGAAAAATTTAGGTCGGGACAGATTCAAATGAAACGATAAGATTCAAGGAATATGAAATTGTAAGATTCAAGGAACATGAATTGTGAAGAATATTTTAGTTGCTGGTTCTTGTGTTATATTGCTTAACTTTGTTCACGCAGAACAGAACTGCATGATAGGGATTCATACAGCTCTGACCTGCATGGGCCACCAACAAAACCTGTCACGCCCCGCTTCCCATTGTACGGCGAAGGGGACGCGACGAGGCCCGCTACGTATATACTCAGAAGTACATACGCTGAGCGTATCTAAACAATATAAAATAAATACGCAAGAAACAAGATATAATAAAAACAACAACTTTTATTTATTAACATTCTTTTGTATAATACATGAAAAGGAAATACAACTGAAATAAAAGATGCCTAAACAGTGGCATAACAGGAAATGAAAAGTACTGAAAAGAAAAGTGTACAATGAAACTAAAGTACTGGATTTTCGGCAAACTGCTCCAAGTCTTCTGCAGATGGCTCGATCTCTGCCGGGTCCGAATCACCTGACGACATTCAAAGAAGAAAGAAATAGAATATCGTCAGCGAACAGGTCGCTCGGTAAGTCCCAAAGATAAGAGGAAAGTAGAATAGACAGAGAGTAAGAGAGAGAGAGTGAGTAGCTTTTAATGTTGTATTATAATATTGTAATGTTGTATTAACGCTGTTGTTTGTAGCCTGGTACAGAAGATGCCAGTGTATACGAGGGGAGTCCCACTTACACCGGGGACCTTGGTAACCTGTAGTACAAGGCTCCGTCGATAATACCACGGAACAACGGTATGGATATAATTACGTCTTAAGTGACCGCCTCGTGCCACCTTTAACATATTCCGTACCAGTCTACCCCTTAAACCCAGCGATATCTTGTTTGTATTGTTATCTTGTAAATTGTAATGATTGTATAATTGATTGACTGACTGACCGAAACCATGATATCAGAAAACGGTTGTAACCGTAGGGTCATGTAAATGGAATAACTGAGAATCATGTAAAAAGAATATGTAAAAATATCATAGTTTTATAAATAAAGGTATTTATCTGTAATATTGATTTATTTGAAATTCATGGTATTTTAATGTAAAATTTATTCTTGTGATTTTTAGAAAAAGTGGAATATTTATATTATAACAAAATAGATATTTTAATGATAAATATACATATATTTATACAAAAATAATTTCAATAAATATTTTATATTCTAAAAATCTCATTTTCTTAAGATGTCGTATTTTAAATCTTTCGAGACCGAATGATTCATGCGGAGGTCTGAATCTCGCACTACTAAGCCCGAGGGTGCACGATAAACCGTACTATCCCGAACGGGTTCCCCAAAAATGGGTTGTAGCGGCGCTTTGCAAAGATTGTAAATTACTAAATCTTTTAGAAAACGGTTTTATAAAGTAAATGATATTTATTTGTAAAAAGTCAATTTTTCGTATTTTAGGTTCTAGGGTTTTCTAATTCAACTAGACTATTTCTAAATGGTCTAAATAACAAGTTGTTAGATGTCTCAAATCGCCTCTTCACCGCCAATTGTGGCGAGGTAAGTACAAGCGAAGAAAGGAGGGATCCGCTCACGAATTATCGTGAGACGAGCCTTTTAAAATTACCTTTCTCACTTGCCTAGCCTAGACACCACAAAGTCAGGTTTAGATAAACGACCGATGTCCACAATTTATCGTATTTTCATATTAATAGGTATTTATTTTAAAAGTGTAACAAGGTAAAACTTTTAGAAATGGTTTTATTAAGAATATGGTATTTAAATGAAAATATTGTTTTATCGTATTCTAAGTTTTTCAATGGTATCGTGTTAGGTTGTATGTAAGTGTGTGAGGAGGTAGGTCGTTACCTCGTGATCTACTTTAAAGGTATAGCAAGTTAATGGGATTAAATGTGAAATCGAAATATTGTGGTATTTAAGTAAAAAATACGATAATTTGGGAACGCTATCATTTCATGTGATGAAACTTGTTCAAATTGTTTGTTAAATGTTTAATAGTCAACATAAACATGTTTAAGCATGAATGTAATGGTGAGAAGTGAAATTTTATAGAAAACCGAATCGAAAATCGGATTTGTTCCGATTCCGTCGGGTTTTGTAATTTCGTATTTTTTTTCGAAAAAGAGAGAGATTAGAATGGGATGTACGGGTTTGGACAATACGAGAGTGATGTTCCCCTCCAAAATACGGCGCACAGGACCGCGATGTCCTGACGCTGAGATTCGGGGCAGATGCTATTTGGTTTTATCCGTCCACCTCTCCAAAGATGCCAAATTGATTTATGGCACCGTGTATCGGAGGTTTAGACGGATGCGGCCGATGTAGCAGACTTCGTCAGATTCCCCCTCAGGGTGAGGGTTTTTTGATTGTGGGGACGCTCTTCTCTGCAGGCGCAAGCCCCTGCAGTTAATTACGCTATCGCATCGCGGTAACAACTTTCTCCTTCTCCAGAATTTCACTTCGTGTCGTGGGTGTTTGTTTTGTTTGTAGTTGCCCGTGGATTGTATAAGGAGACTGAGTAATGCCGTCGCCCGTAGGACGTGGATTAGTTCAAATCCGTATTTACTTAGATTTGGGTTTGATGTTTTTAGTTTAAGGATACATTAGTCGCGTTGCGGTTAAGATCAACTTAAACGTTCGTTAAGGATACGTTCGTCCTGTTCGGGACTAAGATCAACTTAACGTGATAATCCATTTAATCTCTGGCTATCGGGACCCGTCACCTCTCTAACGTCGTTGAAGGATTACAACGGCAAATGTCAGAGGAGTTCAGAGATGTGCCCTTGAACCAAAGTCAATTTGGAGTTTTAAAGTCCATTTAAATGTTTAAGGATACGTTAGCCGTATTTGGGGCTAAGATCAACTTAAACGGGACCGTTTAGATCCGGCAAAAGAGCATTTGGAGGCTCTATTGTTCCAGTTTAGGGACGTAGTGGTCCATGTTCCAGTTTAGGGACGTTTTGGTCCAATATTAATTAGGGACGTTTCGGTCCAACATTAGTTTAGGGACGTTTCGGTCCACGAGTTTAAGGACCCCGCAGTCCGATATCCATGTATGGTCGTTGGGACCCGTCGCCTCTCTGACGTCGTTGAAGGATTACAATGACAGTCGTCAGAGGAGTTCGGAGATGTACCCTCGAACCGGATATAAATTAATTTAAGAGAGAGTTGTGCTCAGTCAATTTTATTTAAGGACTTACGGTCAAAATTGGGCTAAGTCCAATGAAGAATGTTCAACACCTTTATTTGTTTCCGGTCTATTAGGCATGTGTTAGGGCTTTGCCCACACTTAAATAATGCATTGCATTACTTCAGGCCATTTGTGCCCATTTTGACTGGGCTCTGCCCTTTTTATTATGATGCAGATCATTTGTTTTGGTCCACTGGACCTTTCAATTGGGCTCTGCCCTTTTAAATAAAACATAGCATTTTATTTATTAGGCCTGTTAAGCCTTTTAATTGGGCCTGGCCCTTCAAGAAATGAAATGCGTTGCATTTGTCAGGCGCTTTGCGCCAATCACTGAGCGCAAGCGCTTGTGGTGAGGACACGTGTCATGCTCTGGCGAGCGCAAGCGCAACAGCGCAGTGCGCTGCGCTAGTGCGCTGTGCTGTTGCGCTGCTGACACGTGGCGCGCTCTGGTGAGTTGCGCCAACGAAGGAGCGCAACAGCGCAATTTTTCAAGTGCAAAGCACTGTTTTATATTTTGGTTGATTTTAAATCAAAGAAAACAAGTTTTCTTTTGTTTTCAAAGAACCAATGGTTCATAAGAAAGTGCAAAGCACTACTATTACTTATTTTTTTTTCTTTTTACTTAAGATTATTGATCTTAGTCTTAGATCAATAGTCTGTCCATAAGAGAATTTTCTCTTTTTCCTAAAGGTTTTTACCTTCTGTTGTTCTTGAGGAGTTCTCAGGAGTTCTCTTCTCTCTCTTTTTTTAGAAAGATATTGATGCTCTTGAATTGAGGTCGAAGATCCTTTTTATAGCGCCCATAAATTAGTTAAATTTCTTAAAGAGATCTTTCTCTAAGTGATTTGGGGAATTTTCCCCACCGTTGGATCTTTGATCCAAGAGTTTCTGCTTTGCAGAAGAAAATCTTCTTGTTTTAATAAGAACAGAAAAGATTTCTTAAAATTTTAATTCTGTTTGGCGCAGATGCCCCAGCGCGTGACACGTGTCGCGAAGCGCACAGCGCAGCGCACAGCGCAGCGCAACTGAGCTGACACGTGTCGCGCAGCGCACAGCGCAGCGCAACTGCGCTAGCGCATCTGCGCTGACACGTGCAGCGCTAGCGCAACTGCGCTAGCGCAACTGCGCTGACACGTGTCGCGTAGCGCAGAGCTTGCGCAACTGCGCTAGCGCATCTGCGCTGACACGTGTCGCGCAGCGCACAGCGCAGCGCCACTGCGCATACGCAACTGAAGCGTTGCTTCCTTTAATTTTGCTAAAAATAGAGCTTTGCTCTGATTGGGCACGCCTTCTTGGGCGCTGCGCTGATGCATCTGCGCCTGACACGTGGCGTGTTGCGCAGCGCGAATATACTGAAGTGTTGCTTCATTTATTAGATTTTAAATTTTCAAAGCAGAGCTTTGCTCTGATTGGGGGAAGATGAAGCGTTGCTTCATCTCCCGCCTCGGAATTTGAACAGAGCTTTGCCCTGATTGGGGTGAACAAATGCCCCCCCACCGTTGCGCTTACGTGGCCCCAAACGTGAGCGCAACGGTGGCGGAATTCCAACCCCCGTGACAACTTTTGGAAGTCGAAGAGGCACTTGATGCCTATAAATAGGACCTTTGGTTCCCCACAGATGCTTATAATTTTTCAGATTTTTATTTTCAAAAAAAAAAAAATTTGAGAGCTTTGCTCTTGCCTTCAAGAACTCTAGAGCTTTGCTCTTCTTTCCAAAGTTTTTAGAAAAAACTTTAGGTAAAATTGATTCTTAGATTAAATTAATTTTAATTAATCTTAAACAGCAGAGCTTTGCTCTCATAGATCTTTTGATCTAAAGAGATCCCCATTGGGGTTTCTCTAGCAGAACTTTACTCATTTTCAAAATTAGAAACTTTAGGTAAAATTAATGTAAATCAAATTAATTTAAATTAATCTCAGTCAAAGAGCTTTGCTCTCACAGATCTTTTGATCTAAAGAGATCCCCATTGGGGTTTCATTAAGCTTTTGTTCGTGGGTTTTAATCCCTGAGCAGAGCTTTGCTCTCTAGGAATTTAGCCCTCTATATATATTATTTTTCTTCTATCGCTAATCTTCCTGTGGTATTTTTTCCAGGCATAATGGCGGTGCATCTATACAGTTTACACGAGTTCATCACCTATGACGATATCCGCGCACAGGGTCGTCAACAAAACCAGGAGTTTACTGACGCTCAATGTGCAGAGGTCATGGGTCGTCTGAACGCAAGCGGTGGTTGGTTGCTACCCCGTCGTTCGGCTCTTTTGAAAGTCGTGCTGGGAGGAATATGGAGAGCACTTCCGGGTCTTCACGAAGCCCTACCGCTCAATGCGCTGAATGATGCCGAGGACAAGGTGCATTCAGTGTACCTGACAGGGCTAATCTCGAAGAACGGCGAGACAGCCTCATTGACATCCTACACCAAATCTTCTAGCATACGACGATAGTTGCTGCTTATCGAAGGCCGGGAGGGCTTGCCGAGGATCTTGACACAGAGGAGCGCGAGAGGCTGCGCATAAGAATAATTAGAAAGGCCAGAAGAACTCTGGATGGCCTTACTTTTGAATTCCTCAATCCGTGCCCCGGATCTGAGGTTACACCGTTGTAATAATTTTAATAATGTTATTATTTATTTCTCCGTGATTGTAAGAACTGTTGGAGATAGTGCCCTCAGAGTCAATTATTGGATCACAGGCACGTGATTGCAATGATTGAGGGGAGGACCTGTCTCAGTAGGACAGCCTTACTCGAGATGATAGTATGCTATCTGGTTTATCTTTATCATCGTGTACTTTAGGTGACCTTACGAGTCGCTATTACACGTTGATAGAGCCCCTAGGATCCTTGCTTGACTACCAGCAGTATGAGGGCGATCATATACGTGAGAGCTGGAGTCTATAAGCACATCCTTAAAAGGTCCCTAGTCGAGGGAGTTTCGAGACAGGGCATCGATTCTCCAGAGTAGACTAGTGTATACAGTCGAGACCCCGACGAGGGGCGGTGGCCGGTCTCACAAGCCACTGGTGTCAGTTGGTTCACCTAAGATGTATACATGTGCTCATTGGGTTATGAGTACACCGGACAGGACTCGCCGGGAACCTGCTAGTTGGGATTATACCAGACGTCAGATAGCAGTTCCCTGGTGACATGTGTACAGGTTAGTTCATCGACCTGAGATCGTCATTTGTCTCGTGTGAGTTCCCACTGTGCTTTGATTACTACCCTACCACGGCTCAAAGGAGTCGTGCAAACAGGTTTTAGTTGGGTACAGTCCCGAGCCACATGGAGGCAGTGAGCGGATCTGCAGGGGTTCGTCTCTCCCGGTATTGGGGGTGAGGTCGCGCTGTGTCTAGGAGAGCCAGAACATGAAAAGTCCTTGGCCAAGGCAGGAGATTTGCTGGTAGGTATTCCAGTAGTATCTCAGGGTGTTCTGGGCTACACTCCGACACGACTTGTACCGCCATTGGGGGTCTGACTTTTACCAACCCGCTAGGCCCGCCATGCGATGCTCATAGACGAACAGACCGGACTGTACGGATATTTTCACTGACAGGCTCAGTAGGGTGTCAGGATGAGTTCGCTCGTCGACGTCCCTTTTGGTCAGTACCTGGTAGCCCGTTACGTATTGGCTTATACCTCTGACGTGCTAGTGGTTAAATCCACAGCCATTGTATTGACGAGTCTTTAGAGTCCACCACACTCAGTTACTCAGGTTTCGGGCGAAACGCTGTAGAGGCCGTATGGAGATATGGCAGGGTTCAATCAGATACGTGCGGTATTGCACGGATCATGATCGGACGGATTTTACTAGCCGGCTTTGGCTTAAGCCGGATCCTAGTATTAGATAGTGTAGATTTTGTCTCTTTGCATTTGTGTTCAGTGGGAATACAAATGCGGGCATGTATTTGCAGTAGCGGGGTTTTCCTGTAATTTATTACGGGATAAGTTTTCTGAAGTTGCCAGTTTGCATTCCGTTCCGGCCGATTTTTCTTTGTTCCTTCTCGGCCGGACTTTTCGTTGGAGGGGGGTTAATTGCAAGTTTGCAATTAACTTACTTTTGAGGGGCTTTCTTGCATATGTGGCTTTATGATGAGACTAGCTTCATGATGATATTCTATTATGGTCCTTTCATTTGCTTATCTTGTAAGTGGACTTTGATGAGAAATGAGAGTGACCATTTTCTATATTGTTTTTCCATTCCTTTTTCTATACATCTTTGAGATGCCCTTTTTCTCTCTCCCATCTCCACTTTGAGGAGATAGGGCCAGCCACTTCAAGAGAAGAGAGGAAGAGGGTTCTTTTTGATGGATGAGGAAATCTTCATTTCATTTCCATTCTCCTTGCTACAAGATTCCACATATTATTCCAAAGTTCTTTTGACCTCTATCAAGGCAACTTCAAACCCTCAAAGAGACATGGTTACTACACTATTCTACAGCAAGCCTTGGACGCGTCGGCTAGCCAACTTCGCGCCCGAGTTGCCTCGGTCCAGAGGTGGGAGCCCGTAAAAGATTCTGGCTACGTGGTGCCCTTCCCGATGAGGACGTGATTGACGGAGATTCCGTGGGTGATCGGAGTGGAGACGAAGACCGAAGGACACGGATCGCTTGGTATACTTCTCTACCCATCTTGTATTTTGCTAGTAGCTAGGTTAATGGCCCGATCCGGGTGAAAAGTGCGCGGTGGTGCCGGTTCAATAGTTTTTGAAAGTTTTTGTTTCCGCGTTTCCGGCGTCGGAACGACGTCCGGGGCGCCGCCGCGGACTTACACTGGTATCAGAGCTACGCCGTTAAACTTGCCTAGCTTGCTCTAGTATGTTTAAAGCTCGATCGAACGGATTTTTCCGAAAACCCGATTTCAAGTATACAAGTTTCTGTCGAAATTTTTTTAAGCTCCAAAAATTTTTCAAGGTGTTGCAGAAACATGTGTAGAGAATTCTAAGAACACTGCAAAAATTTGGTGACCCAATTCGACTATACGGCCGCGGAACCGCGGCCATAACCCCACTTTGGCCGCGGTTCCGGCGCAGTAATATAGCTTCGTTCCACCATTTTTTTTGCAGTGGGTCCTAGTCGCTGAAATGGGGTTTTTGGAACATTCTTTTTGGGCCCAGATTTTCTGTAAGTGCTACAGTATTGCTTGGGGGCCCACTTGATAAATTTGGTCGATCGGATATTTTAAACTTGCTAGTTCACAGTATTTACATTATATCTGCGACCGTGAATGTCACTTGATCGGTAAATCCCGTCTACCTGCTATAGCCCGGTTAGACGGATTTGTGAACGTGACATTCACGTTGATATTATGTGATTGTGCTGTGTTGTTGCGGATCGGTCGTGGGGGATAGCCTGGATGCAATATTAGTACAGTTCTGTTTTATATGTACATTTGATATTGCGGGGCGAGCGTCCGACATGTGGACTGCCGTCACTGCCTGTTTGTATTATTCTTTTGGGGCACGACCAAGTTGCAGTCAATGTACCCGTTGTATGTATATTTTACTTTCTGTACTAGGATTACCCCACGGAGGGGTGCACGGATAGCCGGGTTCTAGAGGGCAACAAGCCCGCATCTCATGGCATTGAGACGGAGGGGGCTTTACTCTAGAATTGGCGGGCTGTTCGCCGCACTCGTAGGGGGTATAGGATTGACCCAGGAGGGGTGCCTGAGTTACCGGATTCCGTGAAGTGCTGGGTGGTCCATTCACGTTGTTGAAGGGAGCTGCCTCGCTTCAGGTTTTGGCGGGTAACTTGCCGCGCCCGTAGGGGTCTAGGATTTCATTGCACAGGCTATCCACACGACCAGGGGAACGTCGGGTTTCAGCGGCTCTGTGAAACCCGGGGATCCCAGATATCTGTATTATTCTGTGATGCTGTACATTTCTTTGCTGTTGCATTTTATCACGCCTAGAGCGAAAATTATATATTATATATATACTAGTAGATGTTGTATATGTTTTGCATCCACGCTAGTCCAGTCCCCGCTCTGTCGTTAGTTAGCTAACCTAACGGGTGATGACGGGACCTAGTGGCGAATGCGGATGGCATATACGTACGTCAGTATATTTTCGTTCTTTGTGGTGTGATCAATTGATGGGACTGCGTTGATTCGGATCAATGCAAGATAAACAAACCTATTCTGATGTTGTTGGAACACTTTTTTAAAAGCTGTTATTGCAAGGGCGTTCTCTTTTGTTTTTCATCGTGGTATTCAGTTGGAATATCCTGCTCCTCAGTCGACGAGGCAAGGGCCGAGATCCCTTCACCGGGAGTGACCCCTTGGACAAAAGTGTGCGTCAGGGCAATAACTTCACTATAGCCGATTACTTTTGCTTTGCATCGTGGTATTCAGTTGCAATATCCTGCACCTCATTCTACGGGGAAAGAGCCGAGATCCCTTCACCGGGAGTGACCTCTTTAGCGAAGGTTTTCGTCACTATATTTTTCTAAAAAGCTATCAGTTCCTTCAACGATATCAAGTTCATTACGTTAAAGGTTTTCGCCAGAAACCATTCGTAGCCCTCCGTCGTTTCATATGGATGGTCAATAGTATTCAAGCTGTGTATGTTGGCCAAAGTCAAGGCACAGTGTTTGGTAGCTATTGGGTATTCATGTGTAGCATAGATAGATGCGTTGGTTTGGGACAGTCGTACTGCCATTTTGGCCAAAGTCAAGGGTAGGTACGGGTGGGTTCAAATTAACCTGGATAATGACGGGAAGAACTTGACATGTGACTTATGATATGTTGGCCAAAGTCAAGGTCATAAGAGCATGGGGAAAAAATTCACATCGGGAGTTTCAAAAGAACTGAAACTTGCCAGATATGCGCATACCTTCTGGAGTGTGATAGCATGAGCGGATTCCGTCACGTTATCATGCGATGATAGTTGGATCCCGATTCCCACTGTTGAGTTGGTTTACTCCTCGGGTGATCCCGGCTAATTCTTCCTTCAGGTTTGGGGAAGAATTTGACGTTACAGTGGGAGGTTTCCAGATTAGATAAAGTGATAACCATTCTGATCTAGGTTAGAGTTCACGCTGAGTGTTTCTTTTCTCTCTCTCTTTGGCAGCGACCATTGACCCGACCCTAGACTATGACTTAGTGACCAAGTTGACCGAACCTTCTTAACACTGGCTTTTGGATTGTCAGAGTTGCAGACCTCATTGCCACTCCTACTTTTACCCTTTTCTCCAGGACACCCCGTATTACTACGAACGTCCACTTCTATTGGACAAAACTATCGTATGGTTATATACGAACTCGAAGGAATTCGAGGATGGTTTCTGGTTCTGGAGAAAACGAATAGGACTATTCAGTTGTCTTTTCCTTTTACCTTCTCTCAGGTTGCGAGTACTTCTTGGTTTAGGAGATAGTACACCTATTACGCAAATTGGATAGTCTTCTTCCAGACCTTAGGCTGGTGCCGACCGGTAGGGAATGAAGAAAGTCAATTAGCCTAAACGGTGTACAGAAGGTATTAAGTTCAGACAAAGCAAGGGATTAGTAAAAGGGCAAAGTAAATTGCGACTGATATTCACGACCAAACCAAGTATTTCTTCGCCAATCCTAAAATCACCTTTGTATTTCTCCAGGACACTCCGTATCACTACGAAGATCCCAAGTTTATTGGATAATCCATCGTATGGTTATATACGAACTCGAAAGGAACTTGTTCCAGTTCGGGGATGGATCCTGGTTCAGGAGAAATAGGAATTAAGTTCATTCGGTTGTCTTTTATCTTCACCTTCTCTTACATTGCGAGTGCTCCTAGGATTAGGACAGTACACACATTATGCTTATTGGATAGTCTTCTTCCAAACCATAGGCTGGTGCCGAACGGTAGGGAAGGAAGAAAACCATTTGGCCTAAAGGGGTGTACAGAAGGTAATGACTAAAGACATATAAAGGGATTTGGAGAGGTGGCAAAAAATTATACGGTTACAGTTGTGAATCTGGACAATGGAAGAGGCATTACTAGGAATACCAGGATACCCCATCGAAACATTTCAATGTTTCAGTTTCACTGTGTACTGTTAAAAGAAAACTGATTTTCCAATTAGATACTTGCTCCAGGGTATGTATTTACCAGGTATTAATCTCACATCTGTATGGTTTTACAGATGATGAGTGGGAGTAAGTTATTGGGAATTAGGTGACCATCCTCATTATATCGGGATTCGTTGTAATTGGTGATATTTGAGGAAGCCACCTGGGTTGTTTGCCGGTCGGCAAATATTTGGTTTTGAATATACGTTGTTATGCACCAATTTCAAATTGATATATCTGTACGTCTATTTTTCATCGAGTGAGATATACCTTTTTGAAATTATGTCTATGACATTTACCTATATCAGTGGATGGTTAGGTAAGGAGCATTGAACAGCGGTGTAATTCTTCTTAACCAAAAGTACAGTTTTCAACTTACGACACACAGTGAATGAGTCACAAGACTCAGGGGACTTATACAGAGTATTGTATATTGTCCAGTGTCCATTAGGACAGAGGGGTTGGTCCTCATACTATATTCTGTTTACTTTTAACTTCTCTAGTTCTTAGACATGTGTTTCGTAGAAACACAGGGTCTAAGTTTGAGGAGTTATAGGTATAAGAGTAAAGTAGAGAACTAGGTATTGCAAGTATCGGGATTCTTCAAGGTGATCGGAGATGTAGATACTTGTGAATGGTATTCAGTTGATAGTAATGATGAATAGAACTAGCTTCTATTTCAGGTTACTCATAATTGGAAGTACTCCTAAGTTGAGTAACGCTGATCGGCCTCTCTTCCATTTAGTTGACATGCACTAGAGACAGCTGCATGATTTGAATCTGGTTCAATTAAATCAGTGCCTCTGTTTCTTGGATATAGAACAGTTCATATCTTGACATTGTTAAGGTACGGGGAGTTGTCCGGCTTATGCTTAAAACCAGAATCCGGATAACTCAAGGCACGTTTCTGTAATGGCTGTTTGTGGGTTGACCCGGGCTATGACGAGGGTTGACTTTCTACCATCTGGAAGATCAATAGTGATATTGTTCTTAACTCGCCACAGTTTTAATAAAAATGGATTTTTTTCAGAAAAACAGTAGTGGGAGTATGGTAGAACTGGAAGTGATTCCAGAACCGCAAACGATTACTGCAGATTTGATAAGAACCTAAAGATTCAATCTGGTTTGACATTCCATTGGCCACTCCGCAGATAAAGTGGGTAATCTCAGGCACTCGAGAGGTACTTCGGTATGCTCAAGGACGGTGGCAAGGAGGTTCTTGTTTACCCAGACTTGCCATTACTATTGTTCAGACTGTGAGACCCGGCAGGAGGATGAGTATAGCGTCGTTCTGAACTAGCTTTAGAAGTATACGTCTATATGACTCTGCCAGAGGGTTTTCGTAGTCAGTGGGAGCAGCGGAAGCATTGGTGGACATCAGGCTTATGTCTATTTATAGACTAAAGCAGATATAGCGGAGATAGATCATCTATTTCTGATGTGACAGTCATAGGTTTGACTTCATCAGAATAGGGGATGGATCTGTTAAGAAGGTAGTAGGGTGTGATGTCCTGGTATTTGGATGACATACACAGAGTAGGAAGTGATATTCCTATACTACGATCGGTTATACTTTGGTCGTCACACAGTAGTTTCTCCACATAGGATTTGGATATTATATCAGACATTCTGGTTACTAGATCTATGGTTTTAGATCTAGATTTGGGTGGTTTCCCAATCTGGGTACTTAGACAGCATTCTAAGAGTATTTAGAATGGACGACTCCTGGCATGGTGGTGTACCTGCAGGTGATGGAGTCACCCTCTCTAAAGGTGTCTTACAGACTAAAGGGGAGAGGGATACGCATGATTGACAGATCACTTGCTTAGGCAATTGAGTCAATCATGAGTTGTCAAGTACCACACCAGATGTTGTTCTTGCAGTAGGTGCAATAAGTTGATATTGATCCAATCCTGGAGAAACAATCGGAAGCAGTTTTAAAACATAAGTTGATGTTCTAGGGAATTGATAACGGCAGCCTCCTTTGGGAGACGGTTATCATTCCAGGCTTCCAAGGTGACCTGGATGGCAGAGTGGCTGTCAGAGTTATAGTTTTCCTTCTGACGAGGGGCAGTAGTTTGGACAGTTGGTCCAAGTGGATACTGAGGGAAGGCATGGCGCAGGATACTGATTAAGTTCAGTTGACGATACAGTCTAAGAAGTTTGGATTTGGAGTTCACTTATGAGCTAGGTCCCATCAAACATCAAGACATTCTAAGACAGGTATTTCTCATTTCGGGAGATGGCTTTCTCCGCGAACTTGAGATAAAGAGAGACATAGAAAGAAACACCATAGCGGATCCACTCACTGAGGCTATTCCTCGAACGCAATAGTTTCGCAAACGAGCTTTGTGAGGCTGACTAGTAGAGGAGTTGGGTGTTCGATATCACACGGGCTGTGAGTATGCGACATCGCAATAATTAGCCTTGAGTGCAAGTGGGAGATTGTTGGAGATAGTGCCCTCAGAGTCAATTATTGGATCTCAGGCACGTGATTGCAATGATTGAGGGGAGGACCTGTCCTAGTAGGACAGTCTTACTCGAGATGATTGTTTCCTGATTTAAAATCAGGAAAGCTTATGGAAAAAGCTTCAGAAGAGGGTCACGTGCTTACACGTGACCAGCAGTCACGTGTTGGCACGTGACATCCAAAAGTACCGGCAAAGCGAGTGCAGTTTCCCAACTACATCAAAGAGAGGGGCTTCAGTGAAAGTCACGTGCTCCCACGTGACCTGGATCACGTGTCGGCACGTGACATTTAAAAGCAGCAGCAAAGACCCAACGCTTCCTGATCAAATCAAGGTAAAAGCTTCAGAAGAGGTCACGTGCTCCACGTGACCAGGGTCACGTGTTGGCACGTGACGATCAAAACATCAGAATTGTTCTCCAGTTAAATCAAGAAAAAGAGTTCAGACAAGGGTCACGTGCTCGCACGTGACCAGGGGTCACGTGGTGGCACGTGACGGTTAAGCAGCAACCAGAAGACAGAGCGCAGAAAGAAAGAAGAAAGCTCATTCCAAAGGGGGTCACGTGCCCACATGTGACCATGGGTCACGTGGTCACACGTGACCGGCTTTCAAAGCCCATTTCGTTGACAGAATTAAATTCTGAAAGAGATTCGAATCTTTCCAAAGGAAAGCGATTACTTGGAACCAATCGAATTAAAGATTTAAAGATGATTGAATATCATTTATCTATGGGAAAATCCCGAACTTGGAAAGATTTCCCCTCTAAATCTAACCGAAATAACAAAGGAGAATCCCGGGACTTGAAATCCAATGGTGAATAAAATTCACCCAATAATCCAAAGGTCAAAAAACGAATGATGGATGCAAGTCAAATCTCTCAATGAAGATTCGTCAAAAACTAATTGACTCGGCTGCTTCTCCTATAAATAGGAGCCAAGAGATACAAAAAAAACATATACGCAGAGGAAAGAAAAGGGAGAGAGCCTGGATACTTCGAGGAACTTGGATCTTCTGCAAAAGAAAACCCTAGGTAAGAAAGGGAAGACTCCTTGAAAAAAAAAGAGAATTTAATTCTCAACAGAGTTTAACTCTGATATATAAAACAGAAGAACATATTTCTTCTCTCTTTGATAGAGGATCTGCAAAGTGCACATCTCCCCTTGAAGTTGAGAATTTAATTCTCAATGGGTCGAGATCCTGCCATGCAGATCCAAAACATAGAGAGGGAATGGAAGCACGAGAATTTAATTCTCACAGAACTATAGGAATTTAATTCCTTAAAAATAAAACTAGGGCCTTACACTGTGTTATGGGAATTTAATTCCTTCAGAACAAAAAAAGAAACAGGGTTTAACCCTAATTAAGAACTTAGTTCTGTTGGAACAACAGGGATTTAATTCCCTTGATCATAATTTAACAGAGAGTGGGAATTTAATTCCTTAAGAGCTTTTATTAGGGTTTAACCCTATTCAGTTCTTCACATATATGAAGAATTTAATTCCTACGGAAAATTCAGGGTCCAACCCTATTCAGAACATAAATCTTCAAAAGGAAGTAGGAATTTAATTCCTCTGAAATTACTGTCAAGATTTAACCCTACGAGGAATTTAATTCCTGGAAAAGATTCTCTAAACAACATACATAGAGGCAGGGTCACGTGTCACCACGTGACCCCCCAAGAGATCTACAGAAAGCCCCTTTGAGGCAGCACCCCACGTGACCCACGTGACCCTCGAACACACAAGCATTTGAATGCCCGTCACGTGATGGCACGTGATGCTTTGAAAGATGCGATAATCTCAGCAGAATAAATAAAGGGAGGGCGCTCTCACGTGCTGCCACGTGACCCCTCTTGCCTTAGTGTTTAACACTAAATTGAAACTCCCGAACCTAGTGTTAAAACACTGTTGGGCCTTAGTGTTCAACACTAATCAAAAAACTTTATTTGCAGTGTTCAACACTGATTACCTTAATATGTAACACTGATCTGATATCTCCATTGCCAGTGTTCAACAATGATCTGTTTTAGTGTTTATGATAATTTGATAGCCTTGTTGCTGGTGTTTAACACCAATTATCTTTTAGTGTTAAACACTAACTTGTCAACCTCATTCCCAGTGTTCAACACTGATTGCTCTATAGTGTTTAACACTAGGCTTTAGCCCAATTGGCTAAATGGATAGAGGCAAAGCCTCTCCCTCAATGGACCAACAAGAAGCCAATATTCCAGACCTGATTGGACTTAGCCCAAGCTGGCCATAAGTCCTCAATTCGCAATTAACTGGGCTAATGGGCTCATAACATAATTAATCGGTCTTGATCCCAAATTGGGTCAAGGACTATTTAAGCCATTCCGGTTCTAAGGTACATCTCTTCACTCCTTTGATACTTGGCATTGTAATCCCTCAATGTCTTCAAAGAGGTGACGGATCCCGTCGACCACACATTGATATGGACTGTGGGGTCCTTAAACCCGTGTCTAATGCAAAATTCCTGGTTACGTGGAACGTGGATAACGTCACTCTTTGACCCCGCGGAAAACGCCCAGAACGGAGCCTAGTCCTCGCCGAGCACGGCAGTGAACCCGTGTGAAGCATCTAGTGCAAAATTCCTGGTTACGTGGAATGCGGATAACGTTACTCTTTGACCCCGCAGAAAACGCCCAGAGCGGAGCCTGGTCCTCGCCAAGCACGGCAGTGAACCCGTGTGAAGCATCCAGAGCACATACCGGACTGTGGGGTCCTTAAACCCATGGACTACGACGTCCTTAACCTTGACCGAGATGTCTTAAAACTAACAATGGACCGCAATGTCCTTAAACTACCCATGGACCGCAACGTCCTTAAACTACCCATGGACCGCAATGTCCTTAAACTAGAACAATAGAGTCCCGCATGCTCTTTTGTCGGATCTAAACGGTCCCGTTTAAGCTGATCTTAGCCTTAAAGATGGCTAACGTATCCTTAAACCTTCAAACAGACTGGACTATGAATCCTCCTAATTAACTCTGGCTCAAGGGTACATCTCTGAACTCCTCTGACATCTGTCGTTGTAATCCTTCAACGTCGTCAGAGAGGTGATGGGTCCCGACGGCCATACATTTAATGGACCGCTAGGTCCCTAAACTGGAACAATAGAGCCCCCAAATGCTCTTTTGTCGGATCTAAACGATCCCGTTAAGTTGATCTTAGTCTCAAAGTTAGGCTAACGTATCCTTAACAAACGTTTGAGTTGATCTTAGCCTCAAGTATGGCTGACGTATCCTCAAACCAAACCCCCAAACCCAAATCTAAGATAATACGGATTTGGACTAGTCCACGCCCTACGGGCGACGACATAACTCAGTCTCCGTAAACAATCCACGGGCAACAAAACACAAAACAAACACCCACGACACGAAATGACCATCTGGAGAAGGAGAAAGTTGTTACCGCAATGCGGTAGCGTAATTAACTGCAGGGGCTTGCGCCTGCAGGGAAGAGCGTCCCCACAATCAAAAACCCCTCAAACGAGGGGGAATCTGACGAAGTCTGCTACATCGGACGCATCCGTCTAAACCTTCGATACATGGTGCCATAAATCAACTTGGCATCTTCGGAGAGGTGGACGGATAGCACCAATTAGCATCTGCCCCGAGTTTCAGTGCCAAGATATCGCAGTCTTGTGCGGCCGCCATTCGGAGGGGAACAATGATACTATGCTATCTGGTTTATCTTTATCATCGTGTACTGCTTTAGGTGACCTTACGAGTCGCTATTACACGTTGATAGAGCCCCTAGGATCCTTGCTTGACTACCAGCAGTATGAGGGCGATCATATACGTCAGAGCTGGAGTCTATAAGCACATCCTTAAAAGGTCCCTAGTCAAGGGAGTTTCGAGAAAGGGCATCGATTCTCCAGAGTAGAGTAGTGTATACAGTCGAGACCCCGACGAGGGGCGGTGGCCGGTCTCACAAGCCACTGGTGTCAGTTGGTTCACCTAAGATGTATACAGGTGCTCATTGGGTTATGAGTACACCGGACAGGACTCGCCGGGAACCTGCTAGTTGGGATTATACAAGAAGTCAGATAGCAGTTCCCTGGTGATATGTGTACAGGTTAGTTCATCGACCTGAGATCGTCATTTGTCTCGTGTGAGTTCCCACTGTGCTTTGATTACTACCCTACCACGGCTCAAAGGAGTCGTGCAAACAGGTTTTAGTTGGGTACAGTCCCGAGCCACATGGAGGCAGTGAGCGGATCTGCAGGGGTTCGTCTCTCCCGGTATTGGGGGTGAGGTCGCGCTGTGTCTAGGAGAGCCAGAACATGAAAAGTCCTTGGCCAAGGCAGGCGATTTGCTGGTAGGTATTCCAGTAGTATCTCAGGGTGTTCTGGGCTACACTCCGACACGACTTGTACCGCTATTGGGGGTCTGACTTTTACCAACCCGCTAGGCCCGCCATGCGATGCTCATAGACGAACGGACCGGACTGTACGGATATTGTCACTGACAGGCTCAGTAGGGTGTCAGGATGAGTTCGCTCATCGACGTCCCTTTTGGTCAGTACCTGGTAGCCCGTTACATATTGGCTTATACCTCTGACGTGCTAGTGGTTAAATCCACAGCCATTGTATTGACGAGTCTTTAGAGTCCACCACACTCAGTTACTCAAGTTTCGGGCGAAACGCTGTAGAGGCCGTATGGAGATATGGCAGGGTTCAATCAGATACGTGCGGTATTGCACGGATCATGATCGGACGGATTTTACTAGCCGGCTTTGGCTTAAGCCGGATCCTAGTATTAGATAGTGTAGATTTTGTCTCTTTGCATTTGTGTTCAGTGAGAATACAAATACGGGCATGTATTTGCAGTAGCGGGGTTTTCCTGTAATTTATTACGGGATAAGTTTTCTGAAGTTGCCAGTTTGCATTCCGTTCCGGCCGGTTTTTCTTTGTTCCTTCTCGGCCGGACTTTTCGTTGGAGGGGGGTTAATTGCAAGTTTGCAATTAACTTACTTTTGAGGGGCTTTCTTGCATATGTGGCTTTATGATGAGACTAGCTTCATGATGATATTCTATTATGGTCATTTCATTTGCTTATCTTGTGAGTGGACTTTGATGAGAAATGAGAGTGACCATTTTCTATATTGTTTTTCCATTCCTTTTTCTATACATCTTTGAGATGCTCTTTTTCTCTCTCCCATCTCCACTTTGAGGAGATAGGGCCGGCCACTTCAAGAGAAGAGAGGAGGAAGAGGGTTCTTTTTGATGGATGAGGAAATCTTCATTTCATTTCCATTCTCCTTGCTACAAGATTCCATATATTATTCCAAAGTTCTTTTGACCTCCATCAAGGAAACTTCAAACCCTCAAAGAGACATGGTTACTACACTATTCTATAGCAAGCCTTGGACGCGTCGGCTAGCCAACTTTGCACCCGAGTTGCCTCGGTCCAGAGGTGGGAGCCCGTAAAAGATTCCGGCTACGTGGTGCCCTTCCCGACGAGGACGTGATGGACGGAGATTCCACGGGAGATCGGAGTGGAGACGAAAACCGAAGGACACGGATCGCTTGGTATACTTCTCTACCCATCTTGTATTTTGCTGGTAGCTAGGTTAATGGCCCGATCCGGGTGAAAAGTGCGCGGTGGTGCCGGTTCAATAATTTTTGAAAGTTTTTGTTTCCGCGTTTCCGGCGTCGGAACGACGTCCGGGGCGCCGCCGCGGACTTACAAGAACCCCCTTTTTTTATATGATATGAATAGAAAATTTCCATTTCATCTTGTCTTATTCCACATTCCGAACCGTTTGCACGTGCATGAATGAGTATGTCTTGAACGCTTGATCAAATGTAAATCGGATGCTCTTTCTGTCACTCTCTTATTATCAGTATACTGTTACAATTAGATGGTAAGCACCTTGATTTCTCCATGCAATAATAATGGCTTAGGCCGCAGGTTCAGATCTGCCGCCTAAGACTTTTCAACTCTATGAGCCGTGGGGGTCTCATAGAGATTTTTCTCCCTACGGATCGAGAGGATCTCGTAGGTGGTTTTTCTCCTTAGGAATCGTGAGGATTCCTAAGTGTGGTTTTCTCTTGTAAGTCGTAAGGATCCTACAAGAGAATTTTTCCCTCTTACGAGTCGAGAGGACTTGTAAGCGGTTGTTTCCCTCCTTGTCGAAGTTCGATGTTGGAGAGTGAGACCCGTGGATGGTATGCATGAGACCGTTTTGGGCCAACTTGCAGGGTCCCAGTGCTTAGGAAACAGGCTTCTTTTATGCCCACTGCCTAAGGCTTTATCTCACGAGTCGAGCCGCCTCAACAATTTTTTCGCAAGTCGAGACGAATCGAGCGTTTCTCGCAAGAACATCTTAACGTCGCATTTAACATCTGCTCTTTATGACAGAAGCCCGTTAAGGTTGGTGGTACTTAGGGTTTTGGCCATCGTACCGTCGCATAAGCTGATATAGTCCTCGATAGGCAATCGTGCTATTCGAGTAGCCCTGCGACTGCCGTGTCTCTGATCCCTTCGGGGGCTGGACAAGACGTCTTCAAGCAATCCTCCTTGGCAGTTTGACCGTCGGAAGAGCAAGCGTTAGGAATTTGCCATGTCGCTTTTTACTTGAGGTTAAGCTTATTTTGGTGAGCCCCGATGAGTCATAACCACTCCGCGCTGGTGTGGGGATGATCTCCGATAGTCTTTCGGGCTTTATATGAGTTGCCGTCAAGACCCTGAAGCTAGGAATTTGGCCTTTGCTCCGTTTGCTGGCATTGCGTCTGCTGTATCGAGACGAATGTTGCGGTGGGAACTAGGGATTTTACCGTGGCTCCGTTTGTTTGATGACGTTACGTCTGCTGTGTCGAGACGAACATCAAAGTGGTGACCATTCCGCACTGGTGTGAGATGATCTCCAGTTGTCTTTCAGGCTTTATATGACTCGCCGCTAAGACCTTGAAGCTAGGAATTTGGCCTTCGCTTTGTTTGCTTTGTCACGTCCGAATCCCTGCTGGAGGAAGAACGCTAGGGTGACAACTCGTCTGCTGTATCGAAACGAACGTCGAGGAGGTGACCACTCCATGTGAGATGATCTCCGGTGGTCTTTCAGGCTTTATATGACTTGCCGTTAAGACCTTGAAGCTAGGAATTTGGCCTTCGCTTCATTTGCTCACACTGCGTCTGGTGTATTGAAACGAATGCTGAGGTGGAGCTGGGATTTTGCCGTCACTCCGCTTGGTTTCGACCATGGGGTCTTTTGTTGACGTTGCATCTGCCTCCAGCTGGACTGCGGAGGAATGCTGTTGTTAACATTGCGTCTACTGTATCGAGACGAATGTTGGGGTGACATCTCGTCTGCTGTATCGAGACGGACGTCGAGGTTGTCTCTAGGTTGCTGATGAACCGTCGAGTTTTGGAAATAGGGATTTTGCCGTGGCTCCATTTGTTTGATGATTGTTGCGTCTGCTGTGTCGAGACGAACGTCGAAGTGGTGACCATTCCGCACTGGTGTGAGATGATCTCCAGTTGTCTTTCAGGCTTTATATGACTCGCTGCTAAGACCTTGAAGCTAGGAATTTGGCCTTCGCTTCGTTTACTTTGTCACGTCCGAATCCTGTAAGAGGAAGAACGCTGGGGTGACAATTCATCTGCTGTATCGAAACGAACGTCGGGGTAGAGCTGTGATTTTGCCGTGGCTCCGTTTGTTTGATTGTTAGGCCATAGATATTGCCGTTAAGATTTGGCTCCGTTTTCTGATGGAGCATTAGGAAGGAAAGGGTGCCTCCTTCTTTGTTTGTGCCCCTGGATCGTATACAGGGATTGCTGTACTATCGCCTGTAGGGCCAAAGTTTCATTCATTCATTTTTTTTATTTCCGCGATACTCTATCATTTCAGCTTTTATATCGCGAAGGTCGTGATTGCCCAATCATTTCGGCTATTTTTCGCGGTGCCCAATCATTTTGGCTATTTATTTTATTTTTACTCGCTGCTTTTT
Source organism: Agapanthus africanus (assembly GCA_030015575.1). Taxonomy (NCBI): domain Eukaryota; kingdom Viridiplantae; phylum Streptophyta; class Magnoliopsida; order Asparagales; family Amaryllidaceae; genus Agapanthus; species Agapanthus africanus. The sequence goes on from JASDDO010000014.1 coordinate 179,709,901, forward strand.
ATTGCGAATTGTCCAATCATTTCGGCTATTTTGCATGCATACATTTTTACTTGCTGCTTTTTATTGCAAGTTGCCCCATCATTTCGGCTATTTCGTATGCATGTGTGGTTCGCTGATTTTTTATCGCGGGTGTGGAACTTGGAATCTGACACCAATTTCAGCATCAGCATCGCTACAACTAGGATATTGCCAGGAGCGAATCATCATTTGCCTTTGTCGATATCGAACAAAGGGTGGCTTAGTAAACAGGGTTAGGATTCTGTCGACTAAGGCTTTTGACTTCATGAGTCGTAAGGGTCTCACAAAGGTATTTCGTCCTACAAGTCGTGAGGATCTCGTAGGTGTGTTTTCTCCTTAGGGATCATGAGGATTCCTAAGTGTATGTTCCTATGTAAGTCGTAAGGATCTTACAAAAGGGTTTTCTCCTTATAAGTCGAGAGGACTTGCAAGGGTCGTTCACCGTATGGACATATCCCCAGTCGCGGATGGGACTTGGTAAGGGAATGTTTATTCGCGCCCGTGGATTGTATACAAGGGTCAGTATTGAGCCACTTGTAGGGCATTATCGGAAATTTGTGAGGGTTTGCTTAAGCACAGGTTTAGGTCTCTGTAACTTAAGACTTTCAAATCCTATGAGCCGTGAGGGTCCCATAAGAGAGTTCTCCTTACGAGTCGTAAGGATCTCGCAAGTGTATTTTCTCCTTAGGAATCATGGGGATCCCTAAGTGTGTTGCTCCCTTGTGAGTCGTAAGGATCTCACGCGGGTGGTTTCTCCTTACAAGGTCGAGAGGATCTTGTAAGTGTTCTTTAACGATGTTGTGCCCTTTCGGGTTTTCACGAACACTCGCCGGTAGTCCTGCTGTTTTTACTCACGGAGCCCTTTCGGGTTTTCATCCGTGCCCATTTTGCTTATGGACATACCGTTTTTTTTTTCTTTTTCTCTTTTTTTTTACGAGGTCGCGCCCTTTCGGGTTTTCACGGACACTCGCCGGTAGCCCTGCTGTTTTTACTCACGGAGCCCTTTCGGGTTTTCATCCGTGCCCTTTTTGCTTATGGACATACCGTTTTTATTTATTATATTTTTCTTTATTTATATTTTTTTTATTCACCTCGTCGGCCTAAAGATGCTGCGGTATTAGTTTAAGGACGTTTCGGTCCTTTGCAAGTTTTAGGACATCGCGGTCCATCATTAGTTTAAGGACATCTCGGTCCGCCGTCGCTGTATTTGAGGCGAGTATCTAGTTTATTGACTTTTCGGTCTATGGGTCTTTCTCTATGACTGACCATGATGCCCCCGGCGTATCCATCTTTCTCGGAGCATGCGGTTGTGGCGGGTTCACCTTCCAATTTTCGGGCAGCGCGAACTTACCTTGTTGGTATTGGTCTTCAACCCAGTTCTTGAAGACGTAGCAATACTCGATCAGATGACCTACCGTTTGATGGTAAGGGCAATAATTAGGATTATTAACATCGCCTAGCCGCAACGGACGTTTTGGACTCGGCAGATTGATGAGTCTGTCGCATACTGCCAGCTCGAACAGTCCCCTTGTTTTATCTTGCGGAAACGAGTAAGGACGTTTCAACTTTTCTTGGAGGGGTTGCCGCTTGTTGCTTTGGCGAGCAACCGGTCTAGGGTCACCTGATTGTTGTTGAGCGCTGGCGACGAGGGCCATTTTTCCTTTTCCTTTATTCTTTTTGTTCGGTCCCTTGTTTACGGGGCCGAGATTTTTTTCGAATAGCGTGCGATTACATGGCTGAACGTTCTCGCGGCTTCTCAATTCCTTTATTTTCGAAATAGATTCCCCGAGGGAAAAGTTGGGGATAGCTTCTTCGTCAGAGTCGCATCCAAAGGTGATAATTTGTGATCCCTTGAAGTCGGCTATATGAAAGTTTGCGACGGCTCCTTTGCGCTCATATATCGCATTTTTCCGATGTCCACAAGCTTCACACTTTGTCCTGTCGAAGTGTTGCTTTTGAGCGACATACCCTTGCCACCAACAGTTAAAGGACTCGCAGTCTTCGGTAGGATGTATGATCTTCTGATGATATAAACAGAAGCTAGGGTGCATCTCTATCTCAGAGAAAGAATTTTCTTCAGAGGGCGGTAGCTTCATTCTTACTGATAGAGCTTTGGCGAACCGTTTTCTCGTCTTGAATTTGTTTTTACCCGCAGTGTATGGCTTTTGATTTGACGGGAATACCTTGGTTCTTTCTAGTATGGCCATTTCACGCTCTTGATTGGCTTTTGCTTTCAGACGAATTTCACTTAGGAAGACATCGATCAACTCGTCTGATGGCTGTAGAATCTCTGGCTCAGGATTCGCCATTGGTTTCTCAGCGCAAGGAGCCTCTTTATCATCCGTCAGTGAATGAGAAATCATTTGACAAGTCGCTACGTAGTCTTCGGATTCATCCGATGAGTTTTCTCTATTGTTTTCATCCTTGACTAAAGAACAAGCTGCCCCCGGCGTGTCCGTCTTCTTTGGAGAGTGCGGCTGTGGTGGGTTTACCTTCCAGCTTTCAGACAGCGCGAACTTGCATTGCAGGTATTGATCCTCGATCCATCCCTTAAAGACGAAACAATCCTCAATCGGGTGACTTACCGTTTGGTGGTAAGGGCAATAATTGGGATTATTAAGATCTCCTGGCTGGGACAGACGCTTTGGACTCGGCAGATTGATGAGTCTGTTACGCACTGCCAGCTCAAACAGTCTTCTCGTTTTATTCTGAGGAAACAAGTAAGGACGTCTTAGCCTCTCTTCGAGGGATGGGCATGGACGCACGTTGTTTTGGCGAATGACCGGCTTTGAGTTGCTCGACTGTTGTTGAGCATTGGCGACGACGATCGCTTTCCCTTTTCCTTTCTCATCTCGGGAATCTGATTTTGGAGGAGACGGTCTATGGCCCATCTGGTCCATTTGGGCTAATTGTCAATCAAGGCCTGGAAGGTGGTCGGCCTGAAAAATATCATGAATTGTGAGATGGTCGCCTGCGGATCAAGAGTGCCCACAAACATGCCTACCGCAGGTGCCTCTTCTATGCGTTGTTCGCATTTCGACCATAGGTTCCGCCATCGTGTTGCGTATTGGACCCACGTTTCGGTTGGCCTTATCCTGGCATTTATCAGTGCTGTTATCGGGGTGCGTTCACTAGCACTCGCGAATCTTTTTGTAAACAGCAGCTCCATCTCCGCAAATGTTTCGACAGAGTCGTTAGGTAGCTCCGAATACCATCCAAATGATGTTTCTGCTAAGCTGCCGACGAATTGGCGAAGCAACAGTTTGTCATTGCCTCTAGTGTTGCCGCATAAGGCCCTGAATTACGCGACATGTTGATGTGGATTTCCTGTCCCTTTATATACGTGGAATTTAGGGATCGTGTATCCCGGCAGGTAACTGATTTGGTCATACCAGCTTGGATAGGGTCGTCCCGTTCTAACAGTTTGCCCAGCCGCTTCACTCGCCTGATGAGCTCGTATTTGCTGAGCTATATAGTCGTCAAGCACGGCATTGGAAATGGTTTCTTCCTTGGCTGCTGAAAGAGCCGGATGAGGATCAGATATTTCCCCTCCGTCATTTCCGACAATGACTGGAGGGTCTTCAGCTGGAGGGTCCGGCTGTAACATCATCCCTACCATGTCTTAGAAGAGGAGTGCCATTTGTTTTATGTTAGCTGCTTGTTCTGTGGCTTCTGTGTCCTTCTTTTTGAGGATTCTACGTAAGAAGTCAGCATCAGTCTCTTGTTCGTGACGCTGCTCTGATGATTCTTCCGAACTTTCTTTCGGTTCGGTAAGTGCAGCCATCACAGTCATCATTTCCTGAAGCTTCTGTTGCTGCTCCTGGGCTTTCGTCACAGATCGGGTGAGCGGTCGGTGACCCGTCGAAGCATGGCTTTCCTCCTTTCCGCAAGCCATATAAACGGTGTGCACCACCATGCCCCCAGACTTGGGGCGTTTGTGTTCGGTGTCTTTGCGATTTGCCAAAGACACAGGGGCTTTTTGCGGCCTCCTTTTCTTCTGAGTAATTGGAGTTAAGGGGGGCGTTGTAATGGGCACCCGGGTAACTATTGGTTTTTGGGGCTTGACGGAGTAATCCTTCTCTTGCCGAACCTTCATTTTTTTTTGTTGGCGGAGATAGTTTTCATCAATCACTGACTCCTGGACCTGTCGCCAGACTCTGTAAATTTTAGAGGACAGCCGTTGAGGGGGCTGTTCTAGCTTCTTCTCTGGAGTATTCTCTATAGGTAAAGGAGTTCGCTTCAGCACCGCGGTAGGAGAGTTTCTGCGCACCGTGTTTAGCAATTCAAAGCTGTTCCCGGTTGGAACAGCAGCATCGGTCCCCACCGTTGGAGCTGGCGGAGTTATCTCAGAGGGGGAGTTGCCCCCAACCTTCTTTACTCGGCGCCAGTGGCGACGTCGAGCATGTCGTGCTAATGGAGTTGTTTCAGCTATAGGGGTGACCTCCTCATGCCCCCTGTGTTGGTCAGAATATACTGGTACCAGCTTTTTAAAGATCGACGTCCGTTGAACGGGGACGGCCAACTTGTCAGAAGCGGACTTCTGAACATGGGAAGCAACCTTGGTGATTTTGCCAGGAACGGGAGTTGGAATAGCTATCCGCTTCGGGATAACGCCTTCTAGTATGGCAGGCTTCTTCATGAGCCTATTAGAGCTCTGGCCTAGTCCGTTAAAAACTGAAGCAGTGGAGTTGGGCGACCTGTTGAGAGGGGTCACGGCAGTGGTAAGTCGATCGAAGACCGACTTCTTTGGAGCTTCTTGCAATGTCATTGGGGCGTTGAAGCTCATTGGTGGGAGCATGGTCCCAAAAAATAGTCCAGTGGTGGCTTGAGCCACCTGCTCCACCGGCATTTTGAAAAGGGAGGCTGCTTAGGGCCCATAAGTCACTCCTCCAGCAATGACGGAGCGAGAGTTATCGCTGCGGGCGGTGCAGTTCGAAGCCATCGATTTTCTGTTTTCTGTATAGAGAAAGACACCAAATCTTAGTACCTTGAATCCATAGGCAATCACAGCAAACCGCGATTTGTTCGCGAACACGACACACGAAGTGTGGAGTGGAAAGAGGAAGAGGTCCCACCGGGCGTGCCAGAATCTGTTCCCCTCCGAAAGACGGCGCACAGGACCACGATGTCCTGACGCTGAGATTCGGGGTAGATGCTATTTGGTTTTATCCGTCCACCTCTCCGAACATGCCAAATTGATTTATGGCACCGTGTATCGGAGGTTTAGACGGATGCGGCCGATATAGCAGACTTCGTCAGATTCCCCCTCAGGTGAGGGTTTTTTGATTGTGGGGACGCTCTTCCCTGCAGGCGCAAGCCCCTGCAGTTAATTACGCTATCGCATCGCGGTAACAACTTTTTCCTTCTCCAGAATTTCACTTCGTGTCGTGGGTGTTTGTTTTGTTTGTGGTTGCCCGTGGATTGTATACGGAGACTGAGTAATGCCGTCGCCCGTAGGACGTGGATTAGTCCAAATCCGTATTTACTTAGATTTGGGTTTGGTGTTTTTAGTTTAAGGATACATTAGTCGCGTTGCGGCTAAGATCAACTTAAACGTTCGTTAAGGATACGTTCGTCCTGTTCGGGACTAAGATCAACTTAACGTGATAATCCATTTAATCTCTGGCTATCGTGACTCGTCACCTCTCTAACGTCGTTGAAGGATTACAACGGCAAATGTCAGAGGAGTTCAGAGATGTGTCCTTGAACCAAAGTCAATTTGGAGTTTTATAGTCCATTTAAATGTTTAAGGATACGTTAGCCGTATTTGGGGCTAAGATCAACTTAAACGGGACCGTTTAGATCCGGCAAAAGAGCATTTGGAGGCTCTATTGTTCCAGTTTAGGGACGTAGTGGTCCATGTTCCAGTTTAGGAACGTGGTGGTCCAATATTAGTTTAGGGACGTTTCGATCCAACATTAGTTTAGGGACGTTTTGGTCCACGAGTTTAAGGACCCTGCAGTCCGATATCCATGTATGGTCGTTGGGACCCGTCGCCTCTCTGACGTCGTTGAAGGATTACAATGATAGTCGTCAGAGGAGTTCGGAGATGTACCCTCGAACCGGATATAAATTAATTTAAGAGAGAGTTGTGCTCAGTCAATTTTATTTAAGGACTTACGGCCAAAATTGGGCTAAGTCCAATGGAGAATGTTCAACACCTTTATTTGTTTCCGGTCTATTAGGCCTGTGCTAGGCCTTTGCCCACACTTAAATAATGCATTGCATTATTTCAGGCCATTTGTGCCCATTTTGACTGGGCTCTGCCCTTTTTATTATGATGCAGATCATTTGTTTTGGTCCACTGGAGCTTTCAATTGGGCTCTGCCCTTTTAAATAAAGCATAGCATTTTATTTATTAGGCCTGTTAAGCCTTTTAATTGAGCCTGGCCCTTCAAAAAATGAAATGCGTTGCATTTGTCAGGCGCTTTGCGCCAATCACTGAGCGCAAGCGCTTGTGGTGAGGACACGTGTCATGCTCTGGCGAGCGCAAGCGCAACAGCGCAGTGCGCTGCGCTGTTGCGCTGCTGACACGTGGCGCGCTCTGGTGAGTTGCGCTAACGAAGGAGCGCAACAGCGCAATTTTTCAAGTGCAAAGCACTGTTTTATATTTTGGTTGATTTTAAATCAAAGAAAACAAGTTTTCTTTTGTTTTCAAAGAACCAACGGTTCATAAGAAAGTGCAAAGCACTACTATTACTTATATTTTTTCTTTTTACTTAAGATTATTGATCTTAGTCTTAGATCAATAGTCTGTCCATAAGAGAATTTTCTCTTTTTCCTAAAAGTTTTTACCTTCTGTTGTTCTTGAGGAGTTCTCAGGAGTTCTCTTCTCTCTTTTTTTTTTAGAAAGATATTGATGCCCTTGAATTGAGGTCTGAGATCCTTTTTATAGTGCCCATAAATTAGTTAAATTTATTAAAGAGATTTTTCTCTAAGTGATTTGGGGAATTTTCCCCACCGTTGGATTTTTGATCCAAGGGTTTCTGCTTTGCAGAAGAAAATCTTCTTGTTTTAATAAGAAAAGAAAAGATTTCTTAAAATTTTAGTTCTGTTTGGCTCAGATGCCCCAGCGCGTGACACGTATCGCGCAGCGCAACTGCGCTAGCGCAACTGCACTACGCTGACACGTGTCGCGCAGTGCACAGCGCAGCGCAACTGCGCTAGTGCAAGCGCAGCTGCGCTAGCACATCTGCGCTGACACGTGTCGCGCAGCGCAGTACCTGCGCAACTGAAGCGTTGCTTCGTTTAATTTTGCTAAAAATAGAGCTTTGCTCTGATTGGGCGTGCTTTCTTGGACGCTGCGCTGATGTATCTGCGCCTGACACGTGGCGTGTTGCGCAGCGCGAATATACTGAAGTGTTGCTTCATTTATTAGATTTTAAATTTTCAAAGCAGGGCTTTGCTCTGATTGGGGGAAGATGAAGCGTTGCTTCATCTCCCGTCTCGGAATTTGAACAGAGTTTTGCTCTGACTGGGATAAACAAGTGATAATGAAGAAGAGAGTTCGCCGGTACGTCGATTCGTCGCCGCGAATTCCTAGCACGATCACCGGAAGATCGCCGTAGATTTCGTCGGAGTTTCGCCTTTCGCTCGTTTTCAAAGTACACAAGATCTCTTGAAATTTTGAGAGAGTGGGCTCAGAAATTTAGGATGAGAGGGTGGAGGGTAGGGGGTGTATTTATAGGGTTAGGCTAGGGTTAGGATAGGTGTAGGGTTTTTAATAAAAAAATGTAAAAAAATATATAAAAATCATTAAAAAAATGGAGTAAATGGGGGTTAATGGGCTCTTTGTAACCGATCTGACTATTTAAAATATGCAGGGGGGCGAGAATAAAAAGATACCCAATTTCGATGTTGGGGACTCGGACGAGTCGGGCCGAGTCGTAGGGTCGGTGGGTAGGGGGTCTCTTGGGGTGCTTACTGATGCATTTACATTTTCATGTGTAATAGGAAATTTGTGAGAAACGCACGTGTAACTGTTGGTATTCTAAAAAATCAAAAACAAAATAATATTAAAAATAATGTGGGACATGGGAATTGAACTCTGACGGCTTGGTTCAACAGTGTATGGTATTACCAATGAGCTACAAGCTCTTTCTTATAATTATGGAGTGAATTAATTACTTAAAGAGATATCAACAACATTAAATACTCCAAGTATACTTTGAATTTAAATTAATTCTTTATACCTTAAAAATGGATTTATTTAATTACTCAAGTCTTGTGATCAGGTAATAAAATACCCCTTTATGGATTTTGAAAAAATATTTTGAAAAAAAATTGTATAGGAAAATTAGGGTTGTTATAAGGCCCGACCTATAAGCACAAAACTGGCTCACCTCAGGACCCTTGCAAATTGGCCTCCTCGGTCTCTCAGCTCGCCTCCGAGCAACCGCAGGACCAAGATATCTCGGCCTTCTCGCTCGTTCCCGAGCTCTCCCGCCGAGACCATCTTCCTCGGTCTCTCTGACCGACCAACTCCACCACTCACAGGCGTAACCACCGCTCCGTAAATCTCTCCTTGCGCAGATTCTCCGCCGGCAACATCCCACATTCCATGCCATCACGATCCCCATTAACGGGCGATCCGCTCTTTACGCGGGCGTGACGTCTGGAGCGTAACTGCCAGCGAGATTCTCACGCCTGCTGCTGCATGCCACCACCGCTATATAAACCCTCATCACAGTGGGGTCAAGTAAGCCATTTTTTACACTTTTATGCCATTACTCTGCTCGGATCTCATCACTAATTTGAGCGTCGGAGGGTTCTTGATGGTACCAAACCACCCCGGGACTTCTTTGCAGGTACTCGGCAACACCTCTCTCACCTCACCTCTTTCTCCAAAGATCCATTGAGAGCCGCACGCGAAAGAAGATAATCAACTAAGTCCACCGCGAGATCAACGGAAGACAACATCTAACGGAGGCCCGAAAAGAAGCTCCATCAAAAACTCAATAGAAAGTGTATTTGACAAAGTTCATTAGAAATACTAGTGTTTTAGGCGTGCGTGCGAATATATGAGCTTTATTTATTTTCCTCTCTCAATTCTCATATTTATTTTAGTAGAGTTATTGGCCAGAGAAATCTAGAATGGAGATTTTGGCTTATTTCTTTGGATTTGAATTTTAAAATTGGGTTAGAATATAGAGGTTTTGTTTTTATAGTTACTAGTATATTGCACGGACGATGCACGTTTATATATAATTTGTATATGTGTTCACCGTCTTGTTATGTTATCATAATTAATCAAATAAAAATAATATGAGAAAAATGAAAGTTAAAATTGAGATCTAATTCATCATCAAAAAATAAAATCTTGAAAATTAAGAAAAATCAATTAGGATCATAACAAAAAGGAAAATAAATATCGGAAGCCTATTCTTTTCCCTCTTTTTGCATTTCCTACTTAAAATGTCTTTAAACAGTAGTTATTTGATTACACAGTAGTTTAATGGAGATGGTTATAACTTTTAATCCAACATCTAAAGTTAGTTTTAATTCTTGATCCAAAAATAGATTTTATTAGATAAATAGTTATTATATTAAATCAATTTTATATTTTTGGTGTAATTTTTGTTTTCTCTCTATTTTTTGACTTGATTTATTTTTAATCATAAGAATGACACATTCACTCAAAGGGTGTTTGATAGTCCAATTGAAATTTAAAATTGAGGTCCCCAAGTTTTGTTGCCATAATAGTTGAGATTTTGTCTTATTATAGTGACATGGCATTACCGAATCCATTAGGAAGGGTAATCTTTTTTCTCTCAATTTTTTTGCATTTTTAGACATAATTTCTAGACATAGGAGTGAACTAAAAAATTGTTGGCATCTTAAGAGGGTTCCTACTATGATAGCAATGATGTTTAACACCTGATTCAGTGCCTTGTTAGAAAATTTGCATAATGATGTTGATGCCATTAATACTAATTTTAACAATTTTTTTTCTTATTTAAACATAATTTTCTTTGCTCCAAAGTGGTGCAATCTATTTGTTCAAATTGAAGTATTCCAATGAATGCTTTGCATTGATGTCACTTTGCAACTAATTATGACAGCCAAGTTAAATTTGGAAATCTCGATAAAATTCTCGTCTCTATTATTTTTACGCAGAAAATAAAAGTCTTCATCACTATTTTAACTCAAAGGAAAAGCTGTATCAAATTGAAATGTCAATTTAAATTTTAGAATCGCATGTGGGCAAGATACACTCTTATAATTTTAAGAAAATTAGTATTTACTTTTCTTACAGGTTAAAAGATTAAACATATTTACTAATTTATTGTATTAGAAAGGTACGGTTTTATTTAAACCGTTTTAATTGTTCACTGCCAATAACATATATGCACGTACAGAATACTTGTATTATAAAGTGCATCTGTCGGTGTTAGATCCGATACTTTATAGAGCAACGTGTTCTATTGAAGGCGATCAACGTGATATGTTAGCTAATCTAGACATTCAGATAGCTCAATGGAAGAAACATCATGTAGTTGACACATAAAACGATCGTCTTTCCCCGCAAGCAATCGTTGTCATCATATATTTTCCTTAAAACTCCAATTAATACTAGGTTGTGCTTGGTGCATGGAATGGAAGTGATGATACTCATAAATGAGATTCCCCAGATCACGACACGTGGTGGATAACGTGTCGTCCACGTAAACCCGCTAGATTCCTGGGGGCTATGGAGCTGGAATAGGTATGATGTATCGAGAATATTCCTCGGCGCCTAGCCTCCGAGGTTGCACCCGACCTTTTGGAGACCTCCACTGTGTACGTTCCCTTTTCGCCTAACCACCAGCCAATTGCTCATCCCGAGCAATCATAGAGTTGAGCTTACTCAGCTTCCTAACTCGTTTCCGAGCTATCCTATAGCTAAAATTTCCCAGCTTCCTTGCTCGTCTCCGAGCCATCCTATAGCTGAGATTTCTAAGCGTCCCTATTTGGCCGGGAGCATGGAGCATGAGCGCCCCCGTAACGGTTCCGTGTATCACGCCACGACGAGAACTCCGCTGCTCCACGTCTCGCATCCTACGCTCGCGAATCTCGTTATGAATGAGCATATATCGCCATTAATAGGCGTATCCCACCATCAACGCGAACGTAACGCAGGGACGAAACGGACCGCGAGAATTTTGCATCGGCTCGCTCCAATGCGACCCCTATATAAACCCCTCCTCCAGACGATTCAGGTAACTGGAACTCAATCCAATACGCCGCTACTCTACCTAATTATTTCTCGGTATTTACTTGATCGTTGGAGGGCACCCCGGGACTTCCTTTGCAGGTAGCTTGACGTCAACAACAATCAACAACCCATTGAAATCCACATGCTCAACCTTCACCACAAATCTCAACCGTTTAGCCCCGCTGGCCACAAGATCGATGGAGGACAATATCTGAGAAAAATTCCGACCTCTATCAGTTGGAGCCATCTGTAGGAAAGTTTTCCACCCATAAAAGTTGATCATCCGCCTTCGATACAATGGCCAGCAATCATCGCAACGATGACCCTAGCATGAGCCATCCCATTCTCCGCAACGGAAGCGGGGACGGTTCCACTCCTCCTCCTAACATCGTCGTAGCTTTGTCGGCACAGATGGACTGACTGACAGCGAAAGTGGACGCGCTTGCTCGTGTTTAAACTGCCAGCCACGCCCGGAAAACCGCCACCCCTGCTCCCCAGAACGGCGGCGTACACGAGGCGACATAAGGACATGTTCAGGTCCTCGGCCTCGCTCGTGCCAATATCGACACTACTGAACACCGGCATGCCGATTCCGGCAGTCGCGACCTCTGTATGAGGAATAATTCCATGACTCGTTGGGCGCCGGAAAGTCCGACGCCGAGATTTCATGACCAACCAAATTATCACTTCAACGCTCGCTGCGCTCCCTTGCCCTTCGAGGCGACATCGGTCAAGTCGCCTGATTCTAGGGAAGACCGACGTCATCATAATTGTCGAAGCCGTGCCCAGGGCACATGTCGGGGGGAACCATGAAGGGTTCATCCCGAAAATCTGAAGAACGTGATAGAGCGAAACCGAAGCCGCTCATTCGAGCAAGCCCGAAGTTGAGACATCAGGCACTCCGATTATGGAGAATCCTCGGGGTACCAGCAGCGAATCGAGGTCCTCGAGAAGAAGATCGAGGGCATGCGGCTCGCCACCCGTTCGCCCGGCGAATCGGTAAAATACTCCGCGGATTTTCTCACGAAGCCCTTCATTGAGCAATTATAGAGAGAGTGGGTCTCATCCCGGAACAAATCGTCCAAGGTGGGTCTCTTCGATAGGAAGTCTGACCTGAAAGACCACTTGGACGCGTTCATCGCCGGTATGAGCTTTCAAGATAACTCGGATGTGTGTTGGGACCTCATCCGCGCGCGCAAACGCGTATGTTTTGAAAATGGAATCGGTTTTGGGAAATGAATATGCACGCGAGCTCTGTCTCCTTTTAAAAATTTATAAACCACAAGTACACGGCGCGTTGTAGCAAGCTGGCAAGTACGGGTCGATTCGCAGGGAATTGTGTATTAGGTTTTGTTGTTTAAGATTCAACAAATAATTAATTGGTTGGTTGTCACAAAAATATAAAACATGAAAACAAAGAAAACAAGTTAAGTAAGAAATGGCCGTGGCTTTGGCTCGGATGATCGAATCGCGACGATTCCTTCGACGCTCCCTTGTTCATGAGTTGTCCATCTTTGCGTCGATCCCAGCGTAAAGAATGACTTGTCAAGATGGTTGCAGAGCACAAATCATCAAAATACCGATATTTGACGCAAAACACAAAATGAGTCCGTATTGTTCACTTACCGTTTGTATGTACAAGCTTGAGGTATCAACACTAAGCACAAGGGTTAGCAAGCATACGACAACATCAAAAAACCAAAGTAGCGAGTGAGAGCAATAGTTTTATTGTTAACTTTGCTAAGTGTTTGTGATTGTATAGGGTATATGAAAACAAGAGATTTGTCAAGTCACTTAATCATAAAATACCGCATCTAAACTTAGCAAACTTAACACCAAATAGATTTTAACTTAAACATTGTGAAATGGGGAAGGAAGTGAATATGGTATATGAAGAGGTTACAAAGTAACCATGGTTTCAATATACCATATCACATCAAAAAATGAAACAATCCTTAAGTTGGAATCACATATATAAGCATAATAAACATGAACAAGAGGAGAAGGAAGGCAAAGCCTTTCATCTCACTTCCTTACCATCACCACAACCAAAGAAAATTAGTTACACATAATGAAAAGAAAAGAAAGCACAAAAGAAATAAAGAAACAAAGAAAAAGCAATATTATTTAACACTTGATTTAGTTGAGATACAAGATGTTGGTTGCTTGTTCAACCTTCATAATAAAGCTCTCAAAAGAAATCTTCAAGAGGGAAGAAGAAGAAGAAACCAAGTTTAAACCCACACAACTCTCAAGCTAAACCAAAAACAAAAGAAAACTATGGAATATAGTATATGTTACCTCTCCCTTGCTTTAATCTGTTCTGGTATTTATAGACTTCATTCCAGAATAAACAAATAATATAGATGGACTGATGTGACCCAAAGAAATGACCAGAAGAAAAAGTGGGGCCAAACTGAGCAAAGGGGACCGGTGGCGCCGGGCATTCATGGGGTCTCGCTGGTTTTATTGTGGGCAAATGGGATCGTATTTGTGTAGTGATCTTGACTGCTCTCCATGATCTCTCTGATGCTGTTTAATTTGTATAAAATAACCTAATTTGTATTCAGGGATTTGGAGGGAAACTAGAAGTTTTATATCACATCACAACTTTTTGCATTTATCACACATCATACCCATTTGCACAAGTTATGATACCCACATGTGCCAAGGCAGCCCCACCATGGTCCATTTGCTAAAGAGCTATGTGCACACTTGTGCTGTGTTGGACAAAAATTGCAAAAGAGCTCTTTGAATATCAGTCGATTTTCTGTTCTGTTCGCAGTGTCGGCTCCCAAATGCTATATCCGTGATATTGAGTGTGTTTCCAGTGTTTTATCACAAATACATGTAATCTGTAATTACAGAGCAGACACTAATTAATAGTACCGATATATAACAAAATTGATAATGAATGAAAGGTATTAAAATGCAGTTTTCAGAGATGAACAATGCGGCTCAGTGTCGAGCCTTCCCCACCACTCTCATCTGGGCCGAACGAGACTGGTTCCGCGGCCTGACTCCGTGCTCAATCTCAATTTTTGACGAGCTGGTCACTCAGTTCCTTAGCCACTTCGTTGGCAACCGATGACAGAAGAGGTCGGTCAACTACCTGTTCACCATTAAGAGTGAGGACAAAGAATCTTTCAAGGGCTATATCATCCGATTTTACAATGCTCTCCTAGAAGTACCTGAGCACCGGGACGAGACGAACATCGCCGCCTTAAGATTCGGTCTTAGGCATAAAGAGTGGCTCCGCTCTTTTGCATCGGCGCAACCTAAGACTATGGCCGAGGTAAAAGTCTGGACCGAACGGGAAATCCAACTTGAGTCTGAGATGAACGCTAACCTTCCCTGTGGGGACTGGACAGACCAAAAGAAATGGGACCATGAAGAGAAGAGGCAGGTCGATCGTCCAAAACCCCATTCTCCGAGGTTTCACGAGTACATGCATCTGAACGTCTCGCATGCCGAGCTGCTAGAGGAGACGAAGATCAAGAGATTCTTCAAGATGCCACCGATGATACAAAGGTTGGGGAACAAACTCTGCGGCTCGTATTGTTCCTTTCATCAGTCACAAAGACACCCGAACGAGAACTGCAAACAGCTGCGCGATTACATAGAGGACCTGATCCGCTCCGGTCGCTTGGCTAAATACCTGCGAGACAAACGTTAGGCGGATAGGGAAGATGCCGAGCAACAACCTGCAGGAGAGCTGACAGTCGGACAGATCATGGTCGTTCCCGTTGGCTTGAGTCTGAGCAACGAGGACACCCACCGTATCCGGCCAATCATGACCCTGGATACTCTCCAAAGTGGGACGACCCATTCCTCATGACCGAAATATTGTCCAGAGGAGCCTACCGACTCCAAGATTCCTTAGGTCGTAACCTTCAGCGGCCATTCAATGTAGAAAAACTTAACTGTATAGATGAACATGTACTCTCTTGAATAATGAGATTCCTGCATTTTTGTCATCTGAACTTGTTTTTGTTTCCGAGCTAAGCCTTCGCACAAGTAGACTTCCTGCTCGGTTAGGAGGCCGACGGACAGCTTCCTGCCCATCGCAACTATTTACAGCGGATAGATGTTAGATATAGTGCCCTCAAAGCAATTATTGTAATCGCATGCATGCAATTATGATGATTGAGGGTGGACCTATACGGATAGAACAGTCTCATTTGAGATGATAGTATGCTATCCGGTTTGACTTTATTATCATGTACATATCTTGTGTGGTATTACATATCACTATTACATATTGATAGAGCCTATAGGATTTATTCTTGACTACCACAGTTATTGTGGTGATCATACTTGTGAGAACTGGGAATTCTATAAGCACATCCTTAAATATCCCTAGTCGTGGGAATATCGAGATTGGGCATCGATATTCCAGAGTAGACTGGTGTATATGTTTCTTGACCCGGACAAGGGGTGGTGGCCGGTTTCACAGCCATTGGTGTTAGTCAGTCACAGAGATTGTATACAGGAGCTCATTGGTTTATAAGTTACACTGGACGGACTTTCTGAGATCATGCTAGATGGTATTATACCTATTATCAGGTAGCAGGTCTCTGGTGGCCTTAGTACAAATTAGTCTGTCGATCCAAGATCGTCATTTGTCTTGTGTGAGTTCCCATTGTACTTTGATTACTATCCTACCACGGCTTAAAGGAGTCGTGCAAACAGGTTTTAGTTGGGTACAGTCCCGAGCCACATGGAGGCAGTGAGCGGATTGCGGGGATTTGTCTCTCCCGATATTGGGGGATGATGTCGCGCTATACTCGGTTGGCCATCGCCATAAGACCTGGCCAGGCAGCTGAGATTACTGATTTGGATCAATAGTTTCTCGGATAGTGATGGGCTTGATATCGGCATGACTTATTGCGTTCGTTTACCACCCTTCTAAACCCGATATGAGACAGTCTCAAACGAACAGACTGGACTATATGGTATATGTCGCTGAAAGGATCAGTAGGGTTTCGGACTAGTTTGCTTGTCGATCTCCTTTTCGATAATACCTGGGCAGCTGTTACGTACAGCTAGTGCCGATGACGTGCTTGTGGTTAAACCCGCCATCAGTGTATTGTCGAGTCTTTAGAGTTATACACATAGGGTTTCCGGCTTTGGCGAAATGTTATAGTTGCGGTACATTTGTATACGCCAGGGTTCGATTAAAACTAGTTTATTTTATACGCTGACGATAATCGGACGGGTGTAATACCAGCCGGTCTTTTTGGAAATACGGATATTAAATCGGGTGTCAATTTAATATTTAATACATATATATTGTATATGTATTTACTAGTATTATACCACTACTAATTAATCTCTCTTTTATGTATTTTCTTTAGCTTATGTTATTCCAAGGGAATAACATAACTTTTATCTCACTCTATAGGGTGACATATGAAGGGGAGAGAAGAGGGTGGATACTTAGTAGCTTGATTAAATCCTATGGCTAGGATTTTATAGAGAATATTTTATTAGTAACCATTTTCTTTTTAAAGTGAAGGGTTAACTAATTCATTTCTCTAGATCTTCCTCTCTTTTAGCCATGAAGCTCTCATCTCCCTCCTCCTCTTTCATGAGAAAACAAATTAGAAAAAAGAGAGAAAAATTATAGTGAAGTAGAAACTACAACTCCTAGCTAGTTAGTTTAGCAACCTAACACTTAGGTTATTTCAATTTGAGATTGGAGCTAAAGTTCTTGAGCTTTCAAGGTGGATCATTTTCGATGAAGGAGATGGGCTTGCAAGCATATTCCATTGAGTTTCAAGAAGCCTACAATGGAGTCCAACCCAATTGGAGTATATGAAGATACTTCAAAGATTGTATGGTTCTAACCTTGATTAAAAACTCTTGGTTTTTGTTGTTATGTTTAATTCTTTAGCCTAGATCCTACTTTATGTAGACTTGAGGTTACTAGAAAATTTTAAAACCTAGTTTTGCATGTTCTAAAATCCTAGTAGTGAGCTCAATGTCTCCTAACTTGGTATCAGAGCCAAACTAAAGAATTAAACTTGATATCTTGTAGCCAAAAGAATTCATTAACCCATTTTAATAAAACTTTGTTTTGAAAACTTGCATGAAAAGCTCTCTTTTTGTTGTGTCTAAGCCACCGAATTCTTGGTTAGGACCAAGAATTTTGTGTAAGCACATAATAGCCAAATACCCATCCGATTTGTGCTCAGTTCGTCCCCGAAACAGGGCCGAACCAATGCCGAAACAACCCGAAACGAGGGCTGGAATCAACCTGGATTAGCCTTGAATTGGGGCTGTTCCGACCCCATTTCGGGGCCGAATCAAGGCTCAAATCGTGTGGGGCATTTGGGGTTTAACGGGTTTCGTTTTCATGCAAAAATGAGAGGTTAGCGCAAGTTCCCACTCATGAGCCGGGTGATAATGATCTGAAACACCCAATGCATGGGAGAGCCACGCGAAAATCGGCCACATTCCACTTCTAGGGATGCTTTGGCCCCATATGGCACCATTCCATTAACACATGATTGGAAAATAGACTTGGTCACTAGCAAAGTTAAAACATTGGTGGCCGAAGCCGAGGCACAAAAGTATATTGGCGGTAGCAGGCGGCCCTATCCCGCACAGTATGACCTGATCAAGTTCCCCAGTGGTTATGTCATCCCTAAGTTCAGAAGATTCGATGAGACGGGAAACATGAATCAACATATTTCTCATTTTAAAGAGTCGTGCGGAAATACAGGGGGCAATGATGCGCTCCTACTCCGTTAGTTCGTCAACAACCTAACTGGTGTCGCTTTCAACTAGTACGCGAGCATACCGGACGGTTCTGTCACTATTTTCTCCCAGATGGAGTCTCTGTTTCGGCAAAGATTTATGAGTTTCAGCGACAAAATTTCCATTGCCGACCTTGTAAGAACCATGCCAGGAAAGAACGAAAGTGATACAGACTTTATCGTCCGATGGTGCAATCTCACTGTCAAGTGCGAGTCGCCATTGGAGCAGGACCAATCCGTCAACCTCCTCATCGGGAACCTTAGCAATTGGATGGTCACATTCCTATGTACCGCGGGCCTCAAAACATTTCAGGAGCTGATCAAAAAAGTTCAAATGTTGGAACGCTGGAAGCAAGAGTCTACCTCGGACTCTTAGAGTGACAAGCCTTGGAAAAGCAAGAGAGACAACAACCATAGAAGCAGGAATTCCAGCAATACCAATGTCTTCAATGCATCTGGCAATGAAGACAAACGAAAAGCAAGCAAATCCAAAACAAACCGATCTCGAAAGCCTGAGCTGGGAGGAGAAGGGACTTCCCTGGAGGAGAAAAAGAACAAGGTCTACTCTTTCAGGAGCGACAAAGTCCGCAAGATATTCAAAGATGCTTTGAACAACGGTTTACAATTTTCCGAACCGAAGAGGCCTCATGAAGAATAGATGACCGACAACCCTTTGTATTGCCTATACCACCGAGTAGTGAGCCATGTGATCGAGAATTGCTATATTTGTAAAGACTGGATCGAAAAGCAATATAGGACTAGAGAGATCGAACTGTCTAAAAGCATGCTGGTGAACAATCATGTTGCGTCCACCAACTTTATTCAAACAGAAGAAGAACCTTTCTGGGAGCAAACTGCTGAATCTGCTACCCCAAAAAATGAATCCGACTCGCCGTAGCCTCCATGGAGCATGCATATATCTAAGATGACAAAGAAAATGTTAAATCTGCTTCAGAAGGAGCCCAGAACTGAATGGGAGGAGCAGAAGGAGCCTACCGTTCCAGCTACCAATTCGGCACGATTAGACTTAAAGTCCAAAGAGCTTAAGAAGAAGAAAGGAAAAAATGCAGCTCAACATGAAAAGGATGTTGGGGTCAAAAATTACACCCCGATCAACCAAGTCAAAGTCAATCAACCCCTAAGCCAAGTGGCCCAAGCCCAAGTCAGGGCCAAGCATGGAAGGGGCCGCTCAATGCCAAGAATGAAGCAATAAATTAGTTTAATACAATTTTTAGAAATAAATGTATGAAAAATAGGCAGAAAGCCAAAACTTTGTAAACCCAATGGCTTATGTGCAAAAAACATAAGCACATAAGACATGGGGTGGCACAAGTGCCATTTGGCAAAGCCCAAGGGGCTATATGTAAAGTGTGTAGCCTATAAAGGCAAACATGATGAAAAAATCAAGAACAACCTTTTCACTCTCTCAAAAATTAGGGTTCTGTGTCTCCTTCTCCTTCCTCAAGGTTTTAAAGGTTCTTCTCTTATCTGAATTAAATCAAGAGTTTAACTATTCCTTTCCCAGAAAGAAATAGTTTTTCACCATAAAACCCTTGAAGAAGAACTCAGATTTCCCATCAAATCTTTAAAATAGGAGATTTTTTAGCACCCCCCTTTCCTCCAAGATCCAGCCAACAAAGAGGAGGAAGAAAGAGACCCATCCCCAAAAACCCACTTTGGGAAAAATCCAAGGCTCAAGAGAAGATCCAGGGTTCAATGGAGAAGAAAAGGGTCCCTTTTGATCACCTCCGAAAATCTTCGAGGGGTTCAACTTTAAGATCCAAATTCTCAAAGGAGTTTAACTCCACCTCCAGACCCTTTAGGAGTTTAACTCCAAATCCAAGTCTTTTAGGAGTTTAACTCCAAATGCAAATCTTTTGGGAGTTTAACTCCAAATTTATACCTAATTCGTGTTTAGGGGTTCAACTCCAAAGCCTCTAGAGAGTTCAACTCCCAGTTCAGGAGTTAAGCCCCTTTCTCTGCTGGTGTTTCCAGCGGTCGCGTGTCGCGCACGTGACCTGCTGGAGCCTAGCAGTCACGTGCAGGGCACGTGACCCGCTGGCTCCCAGCGTCCACACGCAAGGCACGTGACCCGCGGACGCTTAGTACCCACGTGTCACTCACATGACCCGCGGATGCCCAACACTCACGTACTTGACACGTGGCCCGCGGGCGCCCAGCGCCCACGCGCCACTCACGTGACCCGCGGGCGCCCAGCGCCCACACGCCACTCACGTGACCCGCGGGCGCCCTATGCCCACGCGCCTTGCATGTGGTCCGCGGATGCCCAGCGCCCACGTGCCTCGCACGTGGTCCACAGGCGCCCAGCGCCCAGGCACCACTCACGCGTCCTTAGGACGCTCCTCGCCCCTCTTCTCCTATGCACACCACACTAAAAATACCTCTCCAGTTAAAAAAATTTCTAACGGGGCGCTTCCCACACCCCGCAAGGGGGTTGCTAGCCCCTTGACTCCAGCCTTCTATCCGGGTAGCAGGACCCCCATAAACTCTGCGAGGCCCTCGATATACCCAGAACCCCTCAAGACACACACATACGTATGCTGCACATTGAGTTCGCATGACTAGTTTGACCCGTCAATTGGAGGTTCCTTCACTTCAAAGGCGAGGGGTAATTAACGACAGCTTAGTCCACGGCTGCCGTAGATTCGGATCCCCATAATCAATAAACCCCAACCTACCCTAGGCAGGGGGAACTGTATACGCTCGACAAGCGACTCGTATTTCCCATCTCAATAGGATGATGAAAAACACCCTACAGATTCTGGCATGCCCGGTGAGACTTTTCTCTCCTCCGATATCTCGGGTCAAGTGTTCATGCAAACTCATTCAACATATATACCGACATTTGTACTGAAATAATGCTTTTCCGTATAGCAATCAACTTTCAATGACGATGTATTCTAAGATAAATTCAGCTTCCGACGCGACCCCGATCCCGTACGTGGTCAAGATCAATGCTCACGTGGTTCTCCCCGTAAGCCTAAGTCGGCAGTGGGAGGAACAGCCCCGCCAATTTGGTTCCATCATCATCTACCCTACCGGAAGCGCTCATCTGGCAGAAATTCCGGTAAACCAGGTGGCCAATCCAGTCTCAAGGGGCAAGAGGTCGAACGTTGTGATTGCTAAGGCACCACAACCTAAATTTAAGACGGTGTCCGAACTACTCTCTAGTGCTCCAGATGAGGGCAAGACTGTAGGTACAAAGGGCATCATCAAACGTCGCGGACAAGCTCAGACGACAACTCCAACAAGTGCACAATCGGGCGTATCTCCAAAGCCCTCCATCGCCCGGTCTACGACGGCTTCTTGAAGAGCCGTAGCCTGCCAAGTGCTTAGAATAGAAAGGTTGAAACGGAAGCGACTCAGGTATGAGCCAACAAGAGGGCCAGGACTCCGACCAAATGGAATCTTGTGAGGTTCCAAGAGCAGAGTCACCCCACGACGACGGCTGAGTCGGCCGTAAACTCAGAAATTCCTTCGAACCTCTGAAGTGGGTTCAGAAAAATGCTATGACCGCCAGAATCAGGAAAATAGCTGTCTGAATGATGCTAGAAAGAGACGTATCCCAGTCCCAACAGTGAAAGCATGACACTGTCTCTTCAAGAGTCTATCAGGCGCTCTGTGCTGCGTGAAAATAGTGGGGCAAAGCCAAAAAGGAATCGCCAGCACCATTCAAGAACCGGTCAGGACAACCGCCTTCAGTCGATTCCCCGTTACCGAAAAAGAAAGGCCACGACATCAGTCTACTAAATCAGCTGCCAATAATGAAAAGATGGATGGATATGTTATCCATACGGTCTATATGGCGGGCGTGCGTCCCAACGACAACTTGCGCAGCAAAAGTAAGGATGGGACCACTACATCCCAAACCCAATCTGGCTTGAATGTGGTTGCCATTTCCCAAGATCAGCCGCCTCCGCTGGACGATGAAAACCCTCTCGATGAGGCTAATAGGCAGAAGGACCCCTCAGTCCATGTGGAGCCAAGCTCGGACAGCGAAAAAGTGCCGACTTTCCGCCTCAGGACCGCAGAGCAAGAGCTGCTTCAAGAGCTTAAAAAACTGCTCAGGAGCAAAGATAAAGAGATGGCCAAGCTGTACTAAAAAATTGATGACCTGACGAATGTTGTGATGCAGCTTGTCACGCCCCGCTTCCCAAAATACGGAATACAAGGGGCTGACAAGTCCAGCCATGCTCCTACGGTCAAGGAAATATCCCTCCGTAGTCACACTTCGGCTTCTAGCTTTAAGTGGTAATCAGTAATCAATGCACATGTAATAAGAAATGCAGTAACTAAATCAAAACAAATACAAAGGACTAACCCGATGGAGATCAAGAGAGTATAGGTCTGGATAGCTGATCAAGATGTCCGCGATGTCCTTCAGGTATGTTAGGTCCTGGTCCAAGCTAGATCTACTTCTCACTCTGAGCATGCATACTCAGGTCGTCAGAGCGACATGATAGCAAAATGTATATATCGGTACAATGGTAACTCGGGTAATTATAATGAATATGTAACCGTATCAAAAGTGTAAAGACGTGAACGTGAAGTAGCCAATGCAGATATCTAATAGAGCAGGCAAACAGTAAAGCAGTAACAGTATAGCAGGTATGTTGAATCAGTAAACAATGCATGTCAATGTCACTAACCCTATCAGTCTCTAAGTCTCACTACATAGGTCACTAAGCCTATCGTCAATCCAACTATGAGAGTCAACCACGCAGGAGTATCCCCCACCCAAAGGTAGGACTCAAGGGCAAGGGAACACGGGCCCGAAACATGCACGGTAATAATCAGTAATATCCCTATATATCTCCATATGTGCCGGCATGGGACTCCCGAGATTCTGTTGAACTCACACTCAAACTACCCCATACCCCACACCCCGTGGTCTACATCAAACGCCAACCATAAACTCAAATACCAGTCGGTCCATGACGAGTCTACGCGAGAACTGAAGACAGGGTCTCCATCAAGCATGTCTCGACTGATACCCGAGATAAATGGACAGTGTTTGGCATCTTACCTGTGACACCCATACAAGTGCTTCCATAATTGTCCCATACCAATTATAGTCACCCTTATACACGTCCCACAGACGTCGACAATGCAACAAATCAATAGGGTCCACTGATTGTGTACAAGTACGTATCACTTTCACTTATCTATTCATGCTCAAACACTAACGTACTTGCCACAATCACCACTAATACCTAACACTGGAGAATGCACATGATTACTAGGTTACCAATGCAATGACATATATATAATGTGATGAGAAAATAGTATTTAAGGCATGATTAAGACATCATCAAACAATGTCCTACCACTTGCATAATTCTTCATAAATCACACATGCGAAATTTAGCGAAACAATGAACATAGGATAAGTAGTATGTTTGATTATCTAACCAGAAAATTTAGTTTCACGTCAATCGGATTTCAGGGTCACTAGATATGGCCATTTCATTTTAAGCGTTCACTGCTGGAAATCCAGTTTCAGAATCGGAAGTCCGTTTCGTAACGCATTTTAGTCCCAGTTGGAATCGTATTTAGGAAATACTACAGTTGAACAATATTTAGGGCTATAGGTTATGTTTCCACCGCAATTGGAATATCAGCAATATGTTATGTCTACAGAGAGTTATGGACAGATTATGTTCGATGTATAAAATCTGCCTCTGCAGAATTCAGCAAGACGTGTCGACATTGTAAAATAAATTAAAAATATCAAACGTTTGAGGAATCCGGTAAGACCTGTGTGGTAATAAAGATAATCCAAATACATATGTAATGATATAGGGTTCCGCGCATTCTCTTACATGAACAGTGATATACAGGGTTTTAACAACAGAGGTTAACCTGGATTTCCATTTTGGACTGCAGTCCAGAATCATAATCCACCGCAGTTATCTCTATCATAGTGTACTAAAATTCAGTGATCAGCAATATTTTACAGTAGGTTAACCAGTTAGCTTCATTACGAGCCATCGAACGCTAAAATCCGGTTTGTACACATTTTAATATAAATTTTATAGTTTGACATCTACGAAGTTTTCAGGTTTTACAACAGAAACCGATACCTCATTTTACGTGAGTAAACGACATAGTTTTGGAACCAAAGTCTCAAGAAACATTCCTAACTACTCGGTCCATCACATTTTTATATTTTTCCGTCAATCTAACATGAGTTTCCCATTCGGCCGTGCATCGAATACTTGAATCATACGGTTCACGTAAAAAGGGTATGCGACAATTATAGTAACTAGAATTGTAACAAATACAAGTAGCATGAAACAAGTATTAAACTTGTCTGAAGACGTGTCGACAACGGTCCGGCAGCGGCAACGGCACGATCGCGTCACGGATGCAGCACAGGTTCGGCCTTTGGAATCAGATAATTGTACTCAATCCAGTTAATCACCGTGCATTCATTTTCATCACTGCTCCAAGTTGTTTCTTGTTTTGATGTGAGGGAGGTAGAGATCTAAGAGAGAGAGAGAGAGAGATTTAAAGAGAGAGAGAGAGGGAAATTTAGAAAGGGAGAGAGAGAGAGAGAGAGAGAGAGATTTAGAGAGACAGAGAGAGGGAAATTTAAAGGGGGAGAGAGAGATTTAGAGAGAGAGATGCTGAGAGGGGGAGAGAGAGAGATTTATTGAGTGCCGGCGTGGGGTCGACGGAGGCGCCATCGGGGTAGTCAAGGCGGCCGATGGGAGGATGCGGTGTGATCGTCGAGAAGATGGCCGGGTGTGAGGAGATGGCTAGGGAGGAGTTCGAGGCGTTGGAGGCGTCGGTGGTTGTGCTGGGACGTCGACGGCGGCGCCGGCGAGTGGCCTGCAGGGGTGCGCTCGGGTCGACAACGAGGGGAGCTCGTCGTGGTGTAGGTGAGGTGTTTGTGCTCGGCGGTGGGGCTCGATGTGTAGGCGGTGGGTGAAGAGGAGGGAGACGAGGCGGTCGTAGTTGTCGTCGATGATGGATCTCGGTGGTTGATGGTTGCGGTGAGGTAAGGGAATCGAGGGTGAAGGGAAGAAAGTGGGTGCAGTGGGCTCGGTGAGGGGAAAGGTTTGAGAGAGAGAGAGAAGGAGGAGGAGGCTGTTGAGGATAGCGGGTCGTAGGAGGGAGTGCGCGTCATGGGCGCGAGAGAGGTGGGAGCATGGGGAGCGACCGCGTCGCGTGGGGAAAAGAAGCGGGAACGCGCGAAAGAGGTGGGGAAGAGGAATAGTAACGGGTCGGGTCGGGTTTTATTTATTTAAAATGTTTGTTTTGGGCTGGGTTGCTTGGACCGGGCTTGGAGAAGAATGGGATTTTAGTTAATATATATATATATATATATATATATATATATATATATATATATATATTTCGTTTGGGCCGGAGGAAGTTGTGGGCTGGGGACTTATAATTTTGTAAAGAAAAATAAGATGTGGACTGAGCTGTTAAGAAAAGGAATTAATTGGAGAGGGGGAAAAGAGTGGGCCGGGCTCGGGAATGGGTTTGGTTAGGAAATTAAGGATTTTAGTTTGGAATATTTATTAAATTGGGATTTTGCTTGGGCTGGGCAAGGAAAGTGTTGGGCTTGAGATTTCATTATGTTGGGCTGAGGCAAAAATAGAAGGGATTGGGATTAGGGTTTGGGGTTTAAAGGAAATAAAATAATTATAAATAAAATAAATAAATTCTGTAAATAATATATCATGAAAAATACGGATAGTGGTGTACAAAAAGAACTGGGTTTTACACAGCTTACGGCTCAAATTGTTCGGGCACTTTCTAATCAAGCACATGTCTCTACTCATGAGTCGGGTGATGACAACCCGAAGCAACCGATGCCTATCCCTTTGGGTCCAAGATTGGGCGAGCCGCATGAAAGCCAGCCACATTCAGCTTCTGGGGACGCCTTGGCCCCATATAGCACTATCCCGCTAACACAAGATCGGATAATAGATTTGGTCACCAGCAAGGTTAAAACATTGGTGGTTGAAGCTCAGAAAGAAATTGGCAGTAGTGGGAGGCCATATCCCGCACGTACTGTTGGGGTAAAAATTTACACCCCGGTCGACCAAGTCAAAATCAAAGTCAACCCCAAACCAAGTGGGCCCAAGCCCAGATCCAGTGGGCTCATGCCCGGGTCGAGCCCGAACATGAAGCGGCCGGCCTCCCCCAATGCCAAGATAAAAATTTTGTAATAAATAATTTTGTTGTATTTTTTTTATTTTATTTTATGGATAAATGTAAGAAAAATAGGCATAAAGCCGAATTTTTGTAAAGCCCATGGCTTATGTGCAAAAAAAATGGCACACGAGCCATGGGATAGGCAAAATGCCATTTTGTGAAGCCCAAGGGGCTATGTGTAAAGTGTATAGCCTATAAAGGCAAAGATAATGAAATATCTCACAACTTTTCTCTCTCTCCAAAAAAATTTTAGATCTGAGATCTTTTCTCCTCCTTCAAGGTTCCAAAACCTTCTTCTTTCTTTTGAATTAAATCAAGAGTTTTACTCTTCATTCTATAAAACTAAATAGTTTTTCACCACAAAACCCATAAAGGGTAACTCAGATCTTCCATTAGAGCTCAAAAAGAAGAGATTTTTAAATCTCTTATCTCTTGATCTTCAAGATCCAGCAACCAGAGGAGAAAGCAGAAGAACCCCTTTCATCAACCCCAAAACATCTTAGGAGTTTAACACCACTCTGATTTCTCTTTTGAGAATTTCTAGGGCTAAAAGCCTCTTTTTCTTACCGGCGCCCAAGCGCTCCAGCGCGAAGCGCCCAAATGCCGACACGTGGCGCGCTGGCACTCCAGCACGAAGCGCCCACGTGCCGACACGTGGTGCGCTTGCGCTCCAGCGCCCTGCGCAAGCGTGAAGCGCCCACGTGCCGAAACATTGCGCGCTTGCGCTCCAGCGCAAAGCGCCCACGTGCCGACACGTGGCGCACTTGCGCTCAAGCGTCCTGCACCCACGTGCTGACACGTGGCGCACTTGCGCTCAAGCGCGCTGCGCTCAAGCGCAAAGCACCCACATGCCGACACGTGGCGCACAAGCGCCTAAGCGCACAGCACCTAAGCGAACAGCGCTCAAGGCGCTGACCCCACACATCCTTTGGGCGCTTTTTCCTTTATATATATATATATACATGTATATATATGTACAGATACACACACACTCCACAACACTATCCCCCCCAAAAAAATTTTGGGCCGGGGCGTTGCCCCACACCCCGCAAGGGGGCTGCTAGCCCCCTTGACCCCCAGCCCGCTATCCGGATAGCGAGACCCCCGTAAAAACTCTGCGTGGCTCCCGATATATCCAAACCCCCCTTTCAAAACAACACACACGTATACTGCACATTGAGTTCGCATGACCGGTTTAACCCGTTAATCGGAGGTTCCCTCGCCCCAAAGGCGAGGGGTAATTAACGGCAGCTTAATATGCGGCTGCCGGAGATTCGGATCCCCACAATCAATAAACCCCGGCCTACCCTAGGCAAGGGGAATCTGTAGTATGCCTGACAAGCGCGCGCGTATTCCCATCTCAATGGGGTGATGAAAAACACCCTACAGATTCTGGCACGCCCGGTAGGACCTTTTTCTCCTCCCATATCTCGGGTTAAATGTTCATGCGAACTCAGTTAATATATATATCGATTGTCTATACTGAAATGATGTTTTTTTTTTCTGTGCAGCAATCAACTTTCGACGAAAATGTCTCCCAAGACGAATTCAGCTTCCAACGCGACCCCGATCCCGTGCGTGGTCAAGGTCAATGCTCGTGTGGTTCTTCCCGCAAGCCTCAGTCGACAGTGGAAGGAATTGCCCCGCCAGTTTGGCTCCGTCATCATCTACCCTGCCGGAAGCGCTCATCTGGCAGAAATCCCGGCGAAACAGGCGGCCAAGCCAGTCTCAAGGGGCAAGAGGCTGAATGTCATGGTCGCTAAGGCACCACAACCGAAACTTAAGACGGTGTCTGAACGATTCTCTGGTGCTCCAGCAGGGGGCAAGAACTCCGGTACAAAGGGCAACATCAAATGTTGCGGACGAGCTCAGGCGATGACTCCAACAAATGCACAATCGAGCATATCTCCAAAATCCTCCATCGTCCAGTCTACGGCGTCTTCCCAAAGAGCCGAAGTCTGTCAGGTGCTTAGAACAGAAAAGTTAAGGCAGAACCGGCTCAGGTATCGAGCCAACAAGAGGGCCAGGGCTTCGGCCAAATGGAATCTTGTGAAGTTCCAAGTGCAAGGTCGCCCCGCGACGACGGCTGAGTCGGACGTAAGAATCAGTAATTCCTTCGAATCTCTGAAGTGGGTTCAGAAAAATGCCATGACCGCCAAAATCAAGAAGACAGCGGTCCGAACAATACTACAAAGAGACGTGTCCCGGCCCCAATAGAAAAAGTATGACACTGTCCCTTCAAGAGTCTATCAGGCGCTCTGTGCCGCACGAAAGCAGCGGGGCAAATCCAGAAAAGAAGCGCCAGCACCATTCAAGAATCCGGCCAGGCCATCCGCCTTCAATCGAATGCCCGCTACTGAAACGGGGGGGGTCAAGACAGCGATCTGTGAAATCAGCTGCCGACAATAAAAAGAGGGCTGGATATATTATCCACACGGTCTATATGGCGGGTGGGCGACCCAGCGACAACCTTCGCAGCAAAAGCAACGATGGGGCCACTACATCCCAAATCCAATCTGGCTTGAATGTGGTTGCCGCTTCCTAAGAACATCCGTCTCCACCGGATGATGAAAACCCTCTCAAGGAGGAAGATAGGCAGAAAGACCTCTCGGTCCATGCAGAGTCAAGCTCGGACAGCGAGGAAGAGCCGACTTTCCGCCCCAGGACCGCGGAGTAGGAGTTGCTTCAAGAGCTTCGAAAACAGCTCAGGAGCAAGGATAAAGAGATGGCCAAGCTTTATTCGAAAATTGATGATCTAACGAATGTTATGATGCAGCTTACGGCTCAAATTGCTCGAGCGCCTCCCAATCAAGCACAAGTCGCTACTTATCAGCCGGGTGATGACAATCCGAAGCAGCTAATGCCTGTTCCTTTGGGTCCAAGACTGGTTGAGCCACACGAAAGCCGGCCACATTCCGCTTCTGGGGATGCCTTGGCCCCAGATGGCACTATCCCGCTAACACAAAATCGGATAATGGATTTGGTCACCAGCAAAGTTAAAACATTGGTGGCTGAAGCTGAAGCTCAGAAAGAAATTGGCAGTAGCGGGCGGCCATATCCCGCACAGTACGATCTGATCGAGTTCCCAAGCGGCTACGTCATTCCTAAGTTCGGAAGATTTGATGGAACGGGGAATGCAAATCAGCACGTCGCCCACTTCAAAGCATCGTGCGGAAATACAGGGGGCAATGATGCGCTCCTTCTTCGTCAGTTTGTCAACAGCCTGACTGGTGTCGCCTTCGAATGGTACACGAGTATACCAGACGGGTCCGTCATTACCTTTGCCCAAATGGAGTCTCTGTTCCGGCAAAGGTTCATGAGCGTCAGTGATAAAATCTCCATTGTCGACCTTGTGAGGACCAAGCCGGGGAAGAATGAAAGTAACACCGACTTTATCGCTCGATGGCGTAATCTCACAGTCAAGTGCGAACCGCCGCTGGAGCAGGACCAGTCCGTCAGCCTTCTCATTGGGAACCTCAGCAATTGGATCGTCCCATTCTTGTGTACAGCGGGCCTCAAGACATTTCAGGAGCTAACCAAGAAAGTCCAAATGCTGGAACGCTCGAAGCAAGAGTCCCCGCCGGACTCTCAGAGAGACAAAACTTGTAAAAGCAAGCGGGACGACAACCATAGAAGTGGGAGTTCCAGCAGTACCAATGTCTTCAATGCGTCCGACAATGAAGAAAAGCGAAGGGCGGGCGAATCCAAAACCAACCGGTCTCGAAAGCCATTGTTGGGAGAAGATGGGCCTTCCCTAGAGAAGAAGAAGAACAAGGTTTACTCGTTCAGAAGGGACAAGGTCCGTAAGATATTTAAAGATGCCTTGAACAACGGCCTACAATTGCCGGAGTTGAAAAGACCCCAAGAAGCAAAAATGACCGACAATCCCCTGTATTGCCCGTACCACCGAGTAGTGAGCCATGCAATCGAGGATTGATATATCTTCAAGGACTGGGTCGAAAAGCAGTACAAGGCTGGAGAGATCGAGCTGTCCAAAAGCGTGTTGGTGAACAATCAAGTTGCAACCGCCAACTTTATACAGACAGAAGTTGAAGCCTTCTGGGAGCAGACAGCTGAACCCGTTGCCCTGACAAACGAAACTGACTCATCGCGGCCTCCATGGAGTATGCACATATCTAATAAGACGAAGAAGATGATAAAGCTACTTCGGAAAGAGCCCAGGACGGAATGGGAAGGGCAGAAGAAGCCTACCAGTCCAGCTGCCAATGCGGCTCCATCAGGCTCAAAATCCAAAATGCACAAGAAGAAGAAAAGTGCAGCTCGGCGCGAAAAGGAATTTGTAAGGAGATCGACCATTCAAAAATATATCGATTCCCTCGAAGAATATGAACAGAAAGAAAGAACTCTGATTCAATTGAAGGAGTTCTTCCCTGTACAAGCGGATGAAATTCTGGAGGAGTTAGAAGAAGACCCCAATGAAGAGATCCCAGAAGTGACCTGCTACGCCTTCCATCTTGGCAGCGACTCTGAGGAGGAGCTCTATTTTCCCGAAGAGGACGAGGAGCTCGCCACAAAGGCCAATCAAATCCAGCTCAGAAGCGGCAGGGCTCTACCGCCAAATCAGGGCAACGCCCCAAAAGGGAAGGAAAAACAGGTGGCTAATGATGAAGATGGCAAAGAACCGGCTGATGAAAACTCAAGTCCTTCCCCAGTAGACTATAATGTTTTGGCTCATCTCCGAAAACTTCCGTCTCTCCTTAGCATCAACGATGCCTTGGTTCTATCTCAAGAGCTTAGAGATGCTCTCATTCATGCTCTACAAAACCCTGAGCGGTATCAGGCTCGCTTTGCGGAAATTAATATGAAAGAAGCTCAGTACACTTTGCAAGCCGCCGCAGTCACGTTTAAGGATGAAGACTTGCTACTGGAAATGGCTGAGCATAATCGGCCGCTTTATATGACTGGGTACAGCGACGGGGATCGGATTAATTGCATATTGATTGATCCGGGGTCCTCAGTGAACATCATGAACTTGCAAACACTGAAGAGTTTGTCAATGGACGTCCGACACCTGTCAAGGGAAAGGATTGTCATTCAAGGCTTCAATCAAAACTGCCAGCAAGTTCTGAGGTCTATATCTTTGCCAATCAAATTCGGGGATCTGCAAACTGAAGCTAAGATATACGTGATCGACGCCGACACATCTTATAAGATTCTTTTGGAACGGCCGTGGCTCCACGATTACGGCATCGTCCCATCAACTCTCCATCAATGCATGAAGTATACTAAAAATGGCGAAGAAAGACGCATTGACGGAGACATCCAGACGTTCGGTGTGCATGAAGTCCGATACGAAGATTCTCGGTACTTTATGAACCACCAAAATGCTAAGCCACAACTGACTGAGGATAGAGCGGCCCCAAGACTCAAAAGCAAATCTGAGCCGGCTTTCACTTTCAAAAGTAAAAACGCCCAAGTGCGCCCGCGTTTTGGTAGCGATACTGATGAGTCCGACGCTGGAAGTCCGTCCTTCCATAAAACTCGCCCTCATTTCGGTAGCGATACGGACGAATCTGTTACTGAAGCCCCATCTAGCAGCAAAGTCTGCCTCCATCTTGGCAGCGACACTGAAGAGTTGGAGGAAGAGGACCTGCCGTGCAACAGCGGTGCAGATTGGACCCCCATGCAACAAGTAAAACTACGAGAGACCTTCGAAATTGCGGAAGGGTCCCTAGCCGTCACAAGGTTACCGGAGCAGATGTGCAAAGAGCTCGATGCGTTGTCAGTCTCCACCGTGGACCAGCTGAAAACTTTCTACGTTCCTGGAAGGAAAAGTGGACAAAAAGGCATCCTGTTTTACGAGTCAAACCCCGTTGTGCACCCGGACGATTTGTCTGTCGCGTGCCTTCTATATGAGAGAGGCATAAAAGCCGTCCTCAATCCCAGATACTATGCGCCCGAGATGCGGGAATACTTTAAAAAGTGCGGATGCCGGTTATATCAAACGGAGTCCGAAGCAAAATTTTACGAAAGACTATGGTATCCGCCCCAGGACCGAGCACTCATCGATGGACGAATTCCAGATAAATGGGGCATAGGCTACGTTCAACCTGATTCCAAAGCGTGCTACATGATCCATGTTGGTGAGGCCAGCGAAAGATCAAATGATGATGACGAAATAGCCGAGCCAGAAGAAGCTCCTCAAGAGCTCGAAGATGGAGGACAAGCAACCTTTGATGAGCTAACCGAGATTGGCTTAGGAACGCCCGATAATCCAAGGCCGACTTACATCAGCTCACTCTTGACGGAGGAAATGAAAGAGCGGATAGTTTCCCTGCTGCATAAGTTCGTCGACTGCTTCGCGTGGACATACAAAGAAATGCCTGGCCTTTCCCCTGAAGTGGCCGTGCATAAGATCGCTATATCTCCTGATGCTAAGCCAGTCAAACAAGCTCCTCAAAGAATGAGAATGGAACTGGAAGAAAGGTCATCGAGGAGACCAAGAAACTCACCGATGCCAGCTTCATCAGGAAAGAGAAATATGCGGACTGGATCGCATGCATAGTCTCAGTGAAGAAGAAAAATGGACAAATCCGAGTTTGTGTCGATTTCAGGGACCTCAACAAGGTATGTCCTAAAGACGACTTCCCGCTACCGGTCATGGAAATGATGGTCGATGACACCTCAAATTACGAGCTGTTCACCTTTATGGATGGCTCGTCTGGATATAATCAGATCAAGATGTCGCCTGAGGATAAGAAACACACAGCATTTCGAACCCCGATCGGAATATATTGCTACAAGGTGATGCCGTTCGGACTGAAGAACGCAGGTGCTACATATCAAACGGCAATGATTAATATCTTTCACGACCTAAACCATAAGGTCGTCGAATGTTATGTTGATGATCTGGTCGTCAAAACTAATGCCAAGGCCGATCACATCCAAGATCTTAGGACCGTTCTCACCAGACTGAGGAAGTACGATCTGAAAATGAATCCTCTGAAGTCCGCTTTTGGCGTGCAATCAGGAAAATTCCTGGGTTTTATAGTCCGGCATCGAGGGATCGAAGTTGACCCATCAAAGATAAAGGCCATCATGGAAATGCCCCCTCCGAAGAGTCTGACACAACTAAGATCTTTTTAAAGCAAGCTTGCTTATATACGGAGGTTTATCTCAAATTTATCGGGACGGTGTAGGCCCTTCTCAAAGCTCATGAAGAAAGGATCTCCTTTTATCTGGGATGCCGAATGCTAAGCAGCGTTCGAAAGCATCAAACAATACTTGTTGCACCCTCCAGTGCTGGCCATCCCCATTCCAAATAAACCGCTGATTCTCTATACTGCCGTGCTAGATGAGTCACTCGGTGCGCTCCTTGCCCAAAATAACGAGGAGGGAAAAGAAAATGCCCTCTACTACCTCAGTCGAACTCTAGTCGGGGTGGAACACAACTATTCCCCAATCGAAAAGCAATGCCTGGCTCTGATATTTGCTGTGAAGAAGCTGAGGCACTATCTGCTCGCTCATCGGGTTATGCTGATCTCCAAGGTCGACCCGCTCAAACACTTGATGACCAGAGCGAGCCTAGCCGGCAGAATGGCAAGATGGGCTGTTATGCTACTTGAGTTTGACATAGTTTATACTCCTCAGAAAGCAGTAAAAGGGCAAGCTCTTGCAGACTTTCTCGCTGCTCATCCCATACCAGAAGGGTCACCGCTAAATTGTGAGTTACCCGACGAACAAGTGCTGCACCTCGAGGAAGATGAGCCATGTTGGGAGCTCTACTTCGATGGGGCCTCATCAATAAGGAGCTTCGGCAGATCTAGCGTCCCGGAGGTAAAAGCAGGGATAGGATTGGTGTTCATCACGCCATCAATGGGAACCATGCGACGTTCTTTTGCTCTCACCGAGCCTCGCACAAACAATGAGGCCGAGTATGAAGCTCTGATAGCTAGTTTGGAGCTCGCCATAGGAATGGAAATCCTTCGGCTACGGGTTTACGGTGACTCTCAGCTTGTCGTCAACCAAGTAAGCGGCGACTATAAGATATACAAACCTGAGTTAGCTAGATACAGAAGCTGGGTGGTAGAGCTCATGAAACGGTTCACTCACATTGAACTAACGAGAGTCCCTAGAGCGTTGAACGGAAAGGCTGACGTACTCGCTCGCTTAGCCAAGGAGCTGGCTGATCCTGACATGGACGAAATTCTGATCACAGTCAGGAGCCGGCAAATTCTACCCCCAGTCTCTCTACTAGAAGAGGAAAGCGTGGAACAGAAGAGTAGTCATGCCGAAGAAGCTTCGATCATCCAAGACGAGCTCAATTGGAGAGAACCCTTCATAGAGTACCTCCGATACGACAAGCTGCCTGAAGAAAAATCTGCGAGGATTCAGCTGAAGAAAAGAGCTCTCCGATACGTGTTTGTAAATGACACGTTATACCGCAGGTCATATGACCAACTCTGGCTCAGGTGTCTGTCATTGACCGAAGCTCAAAAGGTTATGAAAGATGTTCACTCGGGCGTTTGCGGTGCTCACCAATCTGGCCCCAAGAGGCGACTTCAAATCAAACGGCTTGGGTATTACTGGACCACCATGATACGGGATTGCGGAGAGCATGCAAAGAAATGTCAGATCTGCCAAATCCATGGTGATTTCATTCACAAGCATCCCAATCCGTTGCATCCTACGGTGGCGTCGTGGCCCTTCGAAGTCTGGGGCACGGACATTGTTGGCCCTATTGATCCTCCGTCATCCAAAGGCCACCGGTTCATACTGGCCGCGACAGACTACTTCTCCAGATGGGCTGAAGCTGTCCCACTAAAAGAAGTCAAGACAAAAGATATTCTGACATTCTTCCAGCATAATATTCTATACCGCTTCGGTACACTAAGAAGAATCATTTCTGACAACAGGCCTTCTTTCAAGAGCTTCAAAGTCTCAAGATTCGCTACTCAACACAAGATAGACTGGAGATATTCCTCCATCTATAATCCAAGAGCCAATGGGCTGGCCGAAGCCTTCAATAAGACTCTATGCAAGCTCCTGAGGAAAAATGGTTCGGCCAACAAGAGAGACTGGAATCTCAAACTTCACGAGACGTTGTGGGGATATCGTACCACGCACCGTACTCCAACTCAGTCCACTCCATACTCATTGCTCTTCGGAGTGGAGGCGGTCCTTCCCCTCGAAGTCGAAGTTCCAAGCTTAAGAATGGCCGTTCAGCACGAGTTGACGGAGGAGGAAAACGTGCTCCTTCGGCTTGAAGAGCTCGATACCCTCGAAGAAAAGAGGCTCGCAGTACAACAAAATCTGGAGCTGTACCAAGCCCAAATGTCACGAGCCTATGACAAGATGACTCGTCTCCGCACTTTCAAGAAAGGCAAATTGGTGTTGGTCCTCAAAAGAC
Source organism: Agapanthus africanus (assembly GCA_030015575.1). NCBI lineage: Eukaryota > Viridiplantae > Streptophyta > Magnoliopsida > Asparagales > Amaryllidaceae > Agapanthus > Agapanthus africanus. The sequence continues at coordinate 179,745,437 of JASDDO010000014.1, forward strand.
CGATCATCCCCAATCGACATGCCAAGGGAAAATTCGAGCCAAACTGGGAAGGACCATACGTCATCGAGAAAGTGTTCGACGGAGGATCCTACCAACTAATAAGTGTCGAGGGAGAAAGGCCCATGCCACCCATCAATGGCCGATATCTCAAGAAATACTACACGTGAATACTCCAAGTCACAGGCGAATTGAGCACATCAGCCCTACGGTCTGGATCATACATCCTGCAAAACCGTATACAATTCACGGGCGTAAATGACCCCTATCTCTCCCAAATCCTGCCGGTGAGACTACTTTTAAAGTCCCACCAGCGGCAAAAAAAAGAGAAAAAAGAAAAAAGAAAAAAAAAGGTATGTCCACAAGAAAAACGGGCACGGATGAAAACCCAAAAGGGCTCCGTGAGTAAAAACAGCAGGACTACCGGCGAGTTTGTGAAAACCCGAAAGGGCGCAAACTCGTGAAAAGAGATGAAATACACTCGCAAAGTCCTCTCGACCTTATGAGGAGAAAACCCCTGCGTGAGATCCTTACGACTCACAAAGGAGCAACACACTTAGGAATCCTCACGATTCCTAAGGAGAACATACACCTGCGAGATCCTCTCGACTCGTAGGGAGAAAATGCTTTTATGAGACCCTCATGGCTCATAAAATTGAAAAGCCTTAGGTGATAGGGAACCAAACCTGTCTCCTAATCCATCGTTCCCCAACGGGCAACGGCAAATGATGAGTCGCTCCTTGCATTTCGCTTCAGTGTTAGCGGTGCTGATACCGACCAAAAACCTAAATCCCAAGTCCTACCAAGGAAAATGATGAGTTGCTCCTGGCATTATTCCAGTGCAGCAATGCTAATGCCAAACAAGATCCAAATTCCAAGTCCCCAAACGGCGAATGATGAGTCGCTCCTGGTACCATATTCCAGTGTAGCGATGCAGACGCCAACCAAAATCCAATTTCTCAAAAAATTTCAGCCCTACGGCCAGTCCCCAAATTGACTGCCGTATACAATCCACGGGCTCAAATAATTCTCGTCATACCCATGCCCCACCACATGTTGGAGATAGTGCCCTCATAGTCAATTATTGGATCGCAGGTACATGATTGCAATGATTGCGGAGGACCTATACCGGTAGAACGGTCTTACTCGAAATGATAGTATGCTATCTGGTTTGCCTTTATCAGTCGTGTACATATTCAGGTGACTGATTACATGTTACACTTTGATAGAGCCCTTAGGATCTTGCTTTACTACCAACAGTATGTTGGCGATCATATACGTGAGAGTTGGGTAGTTTATATGCATGTCCTTAATTGTGGTCCCTAGTCGTGGGAGTTTCGAGACAGGGCATCGATACTCCGGAGTAGACTAGTGTGTACAGTCGAGACCCCGACGAGGGGTGGTGGCCGGTCTCACAAGCCACTGGTGTCAGTTGGATCACCTAAGATGTATACAGGTGCTCATTGGGTTATGAGTACACCGGACAGGACTCGCCGGGAATCTGCTAGTTAGTATTATACATATCGTCAGATAGCAGTTCCCTGGTGACATGTGTACAGGTTAGTTCATCGACCTGAGGTCGTCATTTGTCTCGTGTGAGTTCCCACTGTACTTTGATTTCTACCCTACCACGGCTCAAAGGAGTCGTGCAAACAGGTAGCTTTTGGGTACAGTCCCGAGCCATATGGAGGCACGTCAGCGGATCGGCAAGGGATTCGTCTCTCCCGGTATTGGGGGCGAGGTCGTGCTGTGTCTAGGAGAGCCATTACACAAAGTCCATGGCCATGGCAGGAGATTTACTGGTAGGTACTCCAGTAGTATCTCAGGGTGTTATTGGGCTACACTCCGACACGACTTATACTGCTATTGGGGGTCTGACGTTACTAGCCCCCTAGGCAGATATGCGATACTCATAGACGAACGGACCGGACTGTATATACATTGTCACTGTTAGGCTCATTAGGGTTTCCGGATGAGTTCGCTCATCGGCCTCCCTTGAGGTCAGTCCGTGGGCAGCCGTTACGCATTGCTAGTGCCGCTGACGGTTTGTGGTTAAACCCACTGCCAGGGTACTGACGAGTCATTAGAGTCCCCCATAGACAGTTTCCCAAGTTCGGGCGAAACGTTGTAGAGGACGTATGGTTTTATGGCAGGGTTCGGAAAATGCACGTGCGTTTACGCACGTGTTATTTTTCGGGCAGATGATACTGGTCGGCTTTGGTTTAAGCCGGATCCGAGTATTATATTGAGTGGATATAATATCTTTGTCTCAGTTGCATTTGTATTCGGTCGTAATACAAATGTGGGTATATTTATACAGTTACGGGGTTATCCTGAAAGTCGTTTCAGGATCACTTTTGGAAGTTGCCAGTTTTCAGTTTTCTATCACCCGTCTTTTAACATTCGGTTAAAGACGGATTTATCTTTTCTTGGATGAAGGTGAGTCATGCTTCTAGAAGGTTCTAGAAGGTGATGACTTGGTTAATTGATGTTGTGTTTTTATTGGTTGCATTAATGAATGGATGGCTAGGTTTAGTGAGTCATTCATTTCATTAATGAGTTTTGTTTTGCTTAAGGATATTTGTTGTTGATATTTATCCTTATGCTCACCCCCTTTGCTCCTACACTCACCCTCCTCCTCACTATATATGGCCGGCCCCTTTCCCCTCCTCTCTTGCTCTCTCTCACTTGAAAAAGATGGTTGAAAAAGATATGATAGATTTTGGGGTGCATGGAATTTCACAGCTCATTTCATTCCATCACCCGATTCCCACGGCAACTTCATTAACCGTTCGTCCATGGTTTTGGACGAAGCGAGACAAAGTATTCCACTCATTCTCTACATCATTCTTGGTCGTCTCTTTTAGCAAACTTGACGACCGAGTTGCCTCAAGTCAGAGGAGGGAGCCCGTTTAAAGAATCAGTGATGTGGTGTCACCTAGACGAGCAGATCAGAGATCGACGATATCGGAGCAGCCGCAACGGAGCGTGGGATGATGGTTAAAGAACGAAGGACTCGGATCGTTCGGTATAACCTTTCTACACTCTTTACAGTTTGTTAGTTTAGCAATAATGGCAGATCCGGGTTAAAGTATACGATAGCGCCAGTTAAAAAGTTTTTGTTCCGCATTTGGCGTCTGTAGACGGCCGGGGCTTTACCGTAGACTTACACCACAATCACCAGTTACGCGACTGGTCTCCGCCTTTGGAATTATGCTCCATTGAGAAGACCCACTCATGTGTCCTCACGATACATGAGGAGAACAAACCTTTGTGGGATCCTTACGACTCATAAAGGAAAAACACACTTAGGAGTCCTCACGACTCCTAAGGAGAAAATACACCTGCGGGATCCTTACGACTCGTTGGGAGAAAATGTTTTTATGGGACCCTCACGACCCATAAAATTGAAAAGCCTTAGGTGATAGGGACCTAAACCTGTCTCCTAAGCCATCGCTCCCCCAACAGGAATAAGCAAATGATGAATTGCTCCTGGCACGTGTGCTTCAGTGTTAGCAACGCTGATGCCTACCCTACCCCTAAAATCCCAAACTCCAATCCAATAGACCCCTAAGTCTTTAAACTAGGAACAGATGACCCCTAAGTCGTTAAACTGGGAACAGATGACCCCTAATTCGTTAAACTGGGAACGAGGGAAATCTCCTCATGGCAGATGATGATTCGCTCCTGGTACCATATTCCAGTGCAGCGATGCTGATGCCAAACGAAAACCAAAATCCCAAAATCCTGTCATGACAAATGATGATTCGCACCTGGTACCATATTCCAGCGTAGCGATGCTGATGTCAACCCAAATCACATCAAGTCAGCAAAACAACCAATGACCTCCCTGGCAGAATCAAATTCCACCTCGGAAACAAGTCAACTTCATCCCTGACGCCGCAAGAAGCGGGGCAAGTCAAATCCAGAATCGACCGTCCACGTCGCTAAAATGGCAGCACCGACCGTCCACATCGCTAAAAGGGCAGCAACGACCGTCCAAGTCGCAAAAAGGGCAGAACCGACCGTCCAAGTCGCAAAAAGGGCAGCACTGACCGTCCAAGTCGTTAAAATGGCAGCACCGACCGTCCACGTCGCTAAAATGGCAGCAACGACCATCCACGTCGCTAAAAGGGCAGCAACGACCGTCCAAGTCGCAAAAAGGGCAGAACCGACCGTCCAAGTCGTTAAAATGGCAGCACCGATCGTCCACGTCGCTAAAATGGCAGTATCGACCGTCCATGTCGCAAAAAGGGCAGCATCGACCGTCCACATCGCTAAAATGGCAGCACCGACCGTCCACGTCGCTAAAAGGGTAGCAACGACCGTCCAAGTCGCAAAAAGGGCAGAACCGACCATCCAAGTGGCAAAAATGGCAGCAACGACCGTCCAAGTCGCAAAAGGGCAGAATCGACCGTCCATGTCGCTAAAATGGCAGCATCGACCGTCCAAGTCGCTAAAACAGCAGTATCGACCGTCCAAGTCGCAAAAAGGGCAGCATTGACAGTCCATGTTGCAAAAAGGGCAGCGCAGGATTCCTACAAAGCGGGAACCAGATCACTCCGGGCCAGGAAAACGTCTATCACGGACACTCCGTCTCGGAGACATGTCAAGCAACGACCGTCCATGTTGTAAAAAGGGCAGTGCCAGCTTCCCAAAAAGCGGGAACCAAATCAGGTCGCCTCCAAGTAAAAGAAGATCCATCAATTTCATGCACACGACGCACATATGTGGTGTGCATTTATTGATGGGGGGCAATTTGTTGGGGTAAAAATTTACACCCAGGTTGACCAAGTCAAAATCAAAGTCAACCCCACGCCAAGTGGGCCCAAGCCCAGATCCAGTGGGCCCATGCCCGGGTCGAGCCCGAACATGAAGCGGCCGGCCTCCCTCCATGCCAAGATAAAAATTTTGTAATAAATAATTTTGTTGTATTTATTTTATTTTATTTTATGGATAAATGCAAGATAAATAGGTATAAAACAAAATTTTTGTAAAGCCCATGGCTTATGTGCAAAAAGAAATGGCACATGAGCCATGAGATAGGCAAAATGCCATTTTGTGAAGCCCAAGGGGCTATGTGTAAAGTGTATAGCCTATAAAGGCAAAGATAATGAAATATCTCACAACTTTTCTCTCTCTCTCTCAAAAAATTTTAGATCTGAGATCTTTTTTCCTTCTTCAAGCTTCCAAAACCTTCTTCTTTCTTTTGAATTAAATCAAGAGTTTTACTCTTCATTCTATAAAACTAAATAGTTTTTCACCACAAAACCCATAAAGGGGAACTCAGATCTTCCATTAGATATCAAAAAGAAAAGATTTTTAAATCTCATATCTCTTAATCTTCAAGATCCAGCAACCAGAGGAGAAAGCAGAAGAACCCCTTTCATCAACCCCAAAACATCTTAGGAGTTTAACACCACTCTGATTTCTCTTTCGAGAATTTCTGGGGCTAAAAGCCTCTTTTTCTCGCCGGCGCCCAAGCGCTCAAGCACCAAGCGCCTACATACCGACGTGTAGAGCGCTAGCGCTCGAGCGCAAAGCGCCCGCGTGCCGACACGTGGCGCGCTTACGCTCCAGCGCCCTGCGCTCAAGCGCAAAGCGCCCGCGTGCCGACACGTGGCGCGCTTGCGCTCAAGCGCCCAGCGCAAGCGCCCAGCGCAAGCGCAAAGCGCCCACATGCCGACACGTGGCGTGCTTGCGCTCCAGCGCCCTGCGCTCAAGCGCAAAGCGCCCACGTGACGACATGTGGCGCGCTTGCGCTCCAGCGCCCTGCGCTCTAGCGCAAAGCGCCCACGTGCCGACACGTGGCGCGCTTGCGCTCCAGCGCCCTGCGCTCCAGCGCAAAGCGCCCACGTGCCGACACGTGGCACGCTAGCGCTTAAGCGCACAACACCTAAGCGCACAGCGCTCAAGGCGCTGACCCCAGGCGTCCTTTGGGCGCTTTTTCCTTTATATATATATATATATATATATGTGTGTGTGTGTGTGTGTGTGTGTACAGATACACACACACTCCACAACACTGTAAAAACTCTGCGTGGCTCCCGATATATCCAAACCCCCCTTTCAAAACAACACACAGGTACACTGCACATTGAGTTCGCATGACCGGTTTAACCCGTAAATCGGAGGTTCCCTCGCCCCAAAGGCGAGGGGTAATTAACGGCAGTTTAGTCCGCGGCTACCGGAGATTCGGATCCCCACAATCAATAAACCCCGGCCTACCCTAGGTAGGGGGATCTGTAGTACGCCTAACAAGCGCGCGCGTATTCCCATCTCAATGGGGTGACGAAAAACACCCTACAAGTACAATCTGATCGAGTTCCCGAGCGGCTACGTCATTCCTAAGTTCGGAAGATTTGACGGGACAGAAAACGCTAATCAGCACGTCGCCCACTTTAAAGCGTCGTGCGGAAATACAGAGGGCAATGATGCGCTACTTCTTCTTCAGTTTGTCAAAAGCCTGACTGGTGTTGCTTTTGACTGGTACGCAAGTATACCAGACGGGTCTGTCACTACTTTCGCCTAAATGGAGTCTCTGTTTTGGCAAAGATTCATTAGTGTTATTGACAAAATCTCCATTGCTGACCCCGTAAGAACCAAACCGGGAAAAAACAAAAGCAACACAGACTTTATTGCCCAATGGTGCAACCTCACTGTCAAGTGCGAACCGCCGCTGGAGCAGGACCAGTCCATCAGCCTCCTCATTGGGAACCTCAGCAATTGGATGGTCCTATTCTTATGTACAGCAGGCCTCAAGACGTTTCAGGAGCTGACCAAGAAAGTCTAAATGCTGGAACGCTCAAAGCAAGAGTCTCCCATGGACTCTCAGAGAGACAAAACTTGAAAGAGCAAGAGGGATGACAACCGTAGAAGCAGGAATTCCAGCAATACCAATGTCTTCAATACGTCCGACAATGAAGACAAGCAAAAGGTGGGCGAATCCAAAACCAACCGGTCTCGAAAGCTAGTGCTGGGAGGAGAAGGTCTTACCTAGAGGAGAAAAAGAACAAGGTTTACTCTTTTAGAAGGGACAAGGTCAGCAAGATATTCAAAGATACGGTCTACAATTGCCAGAGTCAAAAAGACTTCACGAAGCAAAAATGACCAACAATCCTTTATATTGCCCGTACCACCGAGTAATGAGCCATGCAATCGAGGATTGCTATATTTTTAAAGACTGGGTCAAGAAGCAGTAAAAGACTGAGGAGATCGAGTGGTCCAAGAGTGTGTTGGTGAACAATCAAGCTGCAACCACCAACTTTATACAGATACAAGCTGAAGCCTTCTGGGAGCAAACAGTTGAATCCGCTGCCCTAAGAAATGAATCCGACTCGTCGCAGCCTCCATGGAGTATGCACATCTCTAATAAGACGAAGAAGATGCTAAAACTACTTCAGAAAAAGCCCAGAACAGAATGGGAAGAGCAGAAGAAGTACACCATTCCGTTGCCAATTGGGCTCAATCGGGCCCAAAATCCAAAAAGCTCAAGAAGAAGAAAAGTGCGGCTCGACGCGAAAAAGAGTCTGTAGGGAGATCGACCATTCAAAAGTACATCGATTCCCTCAAAGACTGTTCATATCAGATTTTTGCATTTTTATGCCGCTCATTCTTAATCACATTGCATATAAGTAGGTGCTTTTGATCCATATTTGCTAAATAGTTGCAGGTTACAGACTCTCAACTCTTTACAGTGAAATTCATGAAAAGTCGCAACAAATATGGGACTACGACCAACAAACAGAGAAATACGGGTTTCCGCACACTACCCGTATAATGCCGCCTACCAGTTCAAGCAACAAATGGAAAATCATTGGGCATTTCAATGCAAAAAAGAGGAACAGTCTTTTTGTGAGTATTTCAATGCACAAATGGAAAATCATTCGACAGTTTGACCGCGAAACTGCGGTCAACGGGTGACGTCAGCAACTAAAAACTCTATGTAAGTATCTCTTTTCTCTTCTCCTCTCCTCTGGACTCAACTGAAAAAAAATTCCTGCAGGTTTCTTTGCACAGATTCTCTTTCTCCTATCCAATAAATTGTTTTTGTGCAGGATCCATGTCTGCTAAATAAAAAAAATGAATTTTATTGTTATCTTCCTAATGAGTGAGTAATTCCTCATTTATTAGGGGTAGAAAAGGGAAGGTTTGAGAGAAGGAAATCTCTCTCACTCCTTTCTTTGCCCAAATAATTTTAATACGGACTCCCTTTAAATCAACCATAATCCGCTCACTACGGCACCCTATCCTACATGATAGTGGTGATTCCCTAGTTAGACCGGTTATGGTTGAATTAACCGGAGGTTAGGGCTAAGAGCCAAGAACGGACAGACAAGAACCAAAAGGAAGAAATTAAGCTTCATCCCAGTCGTGCTAATCCCCGTTATTGCCGATTACCCTAACACCTTTATTCACAACTAAGGCATTGAAATAAGTGAGAAGATCCCTATTTCGAACTAATCTAATCCTAACCCTAGAAACCCTTTTTATCAACTTATTCTCATTCATAGATCTTAAAACAAAACCCTACCAAAGTTAGGACTTAACTCGTTAGAACATAAAGAAAAGGATTCCTTCTCCCTGTGGATCGACCCGTACTCAACCGGCTAGCTACCAAGCGATACCGTCTTGATTGCGGTAAAATTAAATATAGAAAATCTCTGACAATCAAATGGCACCGTTGCCGGTGAGATGGTAGTCTCTTTCTTTGTATAATTTCAGGTTAATTAAAAGAGAAAAAAATTTAAAAATTTAAAAAATTTAAAAATTTTAAAAATTGAAAAATTTTAAAAAAATAAAAATAAAAATCATCTTGTTATTTTTGAAAGGTTTTTATGCAAGTGTACAGGCTTGGAGCAAACTCTGTTTCAGATCTGGAGTAAATTCAGTAAACAAATCAATATTCAGGAGATCTAGACAGAAAGAGAAAAACAAACTCAGCACAGGGAACAACTTTGAAGCAGTCAAATGTCTGAACAGCCACGGAACCGTGGCATAATCGACAGTTTGACCGCGGAACCGCGGTCAACGGGTGACGTCAGAAACTAAAAACTCTTTGTGAGTATCTCTTTTCTCCTCTCCTCTCCTCTGCACTCCACTGGAAAAAAATTCCTGCATGTTTCTTTGCACAGATTCTCTTTCTCCTATCCAATAAATTATTTTTTTGCAGGATTTTTTGTGCTGCCAAATAAAAAAAAATTACAAGTGTTTTAGATTTTTGGTGTGTTACTGCTTTGCATAATTAATACGGAATCTAAGGGGCTATAACACCAATTAAGATTGGGTGGGGATTTCATTACCCTTCCTAAGACCCCAAAAAATCACTAAAAAATATATGCATCACCCTTGAGTTAATTAAAAAATATCTAGACTCAGCCAATTAAGGACAGTCGTGCTCATTAGGATAGAGGAAGGTTGTGGGCATTCATTCGTTTATCTAAACCTGACTTTGTGGTGCCTAGGCTAGACAAGTGAGAAAGGTAATTTTAAAAGGCCCGTCTCACGGTGATTCATGAGCGGAACCCTCCTTTCTTCATTTGTGCTTACCTGGCCACAATTGGCGGTGAAGAGACGATTTGAGGGATATCTCACAACTTGTCAATTTGGAACAGTTAGGAGCAGTCTAGTGGACTTAGAAGACCATAGCTCTAGCTTTGATTGTGCATGTTTTAAGTCCGTATACATTCTTGCAAAACTCTTTTTTTTAAATAATTAAAAAAAACACTTTCAAAAATTTCAAAACTTCAAAAACAAACAAATTTTTTTACAAAACAAAAATTAAAAAAAACACATTCTTTTTCTTCTCCTTTCTCTCATCACATCATGGGTACCCCACCTCGCAAAACTCTTGCCGAAGTTTGGTACCCACATCCAGACATTACTTCCTACGGTTCATGTTTTGGTCGAATTTCGAACGACCCCTCCATGCCCAAAATTTCTTTGAAAGATCGAATAGACGCATCTAGGACAACCAATTGGACTCCGCAATCCACCTTGTATCAACCATTTCAACCTTCACCACCTTCTTAAATTGATACTCCTTTTTCGAGTCCTGTTGTAACTCCGAAATCCATGTCTATTGCTGAACATATTGAACAATCTCGTAACCGATCTTTCACTCCTTTCACCACTGCAAATTCTTTGGATCAACAATTCCATTCACCTTCTTATCCGTATGTTGATCATACCCCTGTCCAACCATTCTATTCTTATCCATCCTACCCAACTTTTACACCTTCCCTGGGCATTGCTTCTACACAGCCATTTGGGAGTTTCCAGTATCTAAACAACTTTGAATGTTTTACTGAAACTCCTTCACAACCCATGTCTAGTTTGGAACAGGCGTTGGAAGACTTTAGGGTAGCGTCATGCCAACAGATGGTGGATTTGAATGCGTCCATGGCCGCCCTCATACAATCTAGTGACCCGGTAGCTAGTTTCCAACTAGCTCCACATTTTCCAATTTATGATGAGGCGGTTGGACAGATTGAGAATTTGAGTGGTGAGAGTGAGCTGTACACCCTTCCAAATCAAACCTATCCATCCCCAATTGAATCACACAACTCCGGTTTTGAATGTCTATTAAGTGTTCCAAATGATTCACCAGTTGAAGATAAAACGTTTAATGAGTTGTGCGACTTTGTAGTGTTTGATTTACCTGATTGTGAAGGGTCCCTTTCGAGTGAAACCATTGCCAATCCTTTTGACCTCTGCACCTCCACTCTAGAACCTAAATTGATTGTTATCCATGCTTTTGTTGAGGTGTCTGAAAAAATTAATTTTCACTTAATTAAGGATATTGACGCTGGGAATATTTTGGATGATGAACCCACAGATTTGACTGAATTTTTCTCTCCAATTCATCATCCCGAGTCATTAAATGTTTCTCCCGAACTTCATATGCGTCTTGATTTTGATGAGAATTGCATGGATAAGCAAAATTTTGAGGAGAGTATTGAGGAAATTATTGAGGATGAAGCAGTTTTACTTGAGGAGTTAGATTTTCCAATTCATTCTATCCCTTTCATTGACTGCGCACACCCTCCAGAATTTTTAACCGATACCCTTCCTCAATCACTTCCCTCCATCCTCGTTCCGACCTTGCAAAAAACCGTTACACTTTCATTTTCAATGTCTGGTTTACCAAGTTCGACGTACCCATGTTTTCTCATGAATCTTGAGGGATTTGACCTCATTTCTCAGTGGGTTGATAGATTAGCACAATCGCTTTTTACACATTGGTCATTACAAATTGTGCTAATTTATACACTCCATCTCCACCCTCAAGTTCGTATTCAACTTCTTTCTCCCATTTTCTTTGGTTCTTCTTCTAATCTTCCTTTAATGATAGCGAGTGTTAATGAATCACAATCCGATATTTTGAGTTCGATAATTCTAGAAAAACAATTTGATTTAGACTCTTTTGAGAATAAGGTAGATGAGCCTTATGAGTCTCCTACTTCCATAATTTTTGAAAAATTAAGCGTGTTGAATTCAGGCGCGACACTTATTGACATTGAAACGTTCAATCGGACCATCGATGAAAGTTTTGAAGATATTTTCGCCGACGAACTCGCATTCCTAAACGACACGGATTTTGTGATTAATCAACCTCCACCTAAAGAAATCGAACCATCACTATTTCTTCTTATCCCATACGAGAATGTGACCATTCTTCACATTCCTAATCATCCGCATTCTCGTTTTCGTTCACTATTATTGTTTCGTCTCTACAAATCGAGACGTAAACCTTTTCTTTTACACCACTTATCTCTTCCCCACTTCTTCCTGGTTCCATACAACATATTCTTTCACCAACCGCCACTTTATAACGATAAAATTTTGAATGGTTGGTGTTAACCTTTGGCCTGTGTAAGGCCTTGTATAGCTTGATACTGTGTTTTTCTCCCCCCTAACTCTGAACTTTAACGCTTAAACAGAGGAAACACTGTTTCACTTAAGTTTGGGGGGGCCTTTTTTTGTGTGTATATATTTTGGTTTGCTTTTTGTTTTGTTTAAAATTTTCTTTTACGGAGCGCCGACAATTTTGACCCTCTTGATGTAGCCTGACAGTGAGGGCACTGTCAAGTTTAAATTTGGGGGTGTGCTCTTCGCATTCATGTGTATTAAACCCACAAAAAAGAAAATTGAAAAATTGAAAATTTCAATTTTGGCCATATTTGACTTAAGTTCAACATGACGGTTGACTAGTTAGGAAAAACTAGATCCTAAACTTAGTAAATTAAAAACCCTAAAAATAATCTTTCTTAAAGTTTAACTGTAGAAAATATACGTCCATGTAGTTTATTTAGAAATAGGCAAATTTTGAGTTCAGTCTTGGGCTAAATCGAAATAAGGGAAGAGTATTGAAAGCTCTATTTGAAGTATAAGTCTGAAAAATAATTATGAACCTTAAGTCCAAATTCTGAAAATATATACCCTACTTTACGCGCTCACACACATCTTGAAACTTGGGATAGTAGAGGATATCTTGAGATACTCTTGTCTAAAATCCTTAGTATAAAGGAAAATAAAATAAAAATATAAGAGATGAATAAAGAGATAAAAAAATGAACACTGGTTTTGTAATTACTTAAGGCAGCATAAATAAAAAATATAGCGAGGGTGCTTTATCACCTAGTGCCTTAGACCAACTGGTTTGGGAGTCACTGTTAGCCTTTGGTATTGCAAGACGAGAATTTACGCCTAAATATGCAAGCACATTTTGTAATCGGTCGTTTAGTACCTTAAGAAGTATTAACGGTCGCATGAAGAATGTGTGAGCAATTTTATCTAAAATTCACCAACTAAAAGTATTTTGGAAGATGGACAAGAGTATGATAGCTTGAATTGAATTTCCAAGTGTAGGGGTGATAATTACACACACGTAGGAGTATATAATTGGAGTTTGGAAGAGAGATAGGAATAAAAGATAGGGCTTATATTTTCAGTAGAGATGATAAAAATTCCTGAGTTAAGATTGCTCCTTAGAAGGAAAACTTAGGAGATGCTGAAAGCTTTATAAACTAGCAAAACATATATGATCTTAAGATAAATGAAAAGGAAGTGTGAAAAATACAGGTTGATGATTTCTAAGTTGAAGATAATAAAATTTCTTGCTAGAATGCTGAATTGAAGAATAAGAGTCAATGGCCAAATTGATCGTATTTTATGGGTAGTATCCGCTGAAAACCCTCAGAAGACAACACTCCTCCTACTAGGGACACCTAGAGATTTAACGGCTTGTTGCACTAGCTCAGTGCAATCGTGTTCCCTGCGAAAGTGAGGTTAGGATTTTTCGAGAATAAAATTGGTTTTGCTCGGGACGAGTAAAAGATAAGTTTGGAGGTATTTGTTCATATCAGATTTTTGAATTTTTATACCGTCCATTCTTAATCACATTGCATATAAGTAGGTACTTTTGATCCATGTTTGCTAATTAGTTACATGTTACAGCCTCTCAGCTCTTTACAGTGAAATTCATGAAAAGTCGCAACAAATGTGGGACTACGACCAACAAACAAAGAAATACGGATTTCCACACAATACCCGTATAATACCGTCTACTAGTTTAAGGAACAAATGGAAAATCATTGGGCATTTCAATGCACAAAACACAAAGGCAGCACAAGATCCAAGACTTCAATACGGAGCTCAAGGCAAAAGTCCACATCATTCTGCACTGTTGGAAATCTGGAAGGAAATTGAAGAGATTCTGAGAAACCAAGTGAAAAAACAGAAGATAAAAGCAATATGAAGAAACCCTGAAGAAATGGGCCCATGAATCCACCAAATGGCCGCGGAACCGCGGCCAAACAGGAACTTCTGCCGCGGAACCGCGGCCGTGTTATGCACGTGTCGGTGGTAGTGTCGGTGCTTTGACTCGGCTCTCTTGGGGTAGTTTTGTAAATTAGTGATTGGATCAGAATGTAAACATAGGGTTTTCCTATCTATAAATAGGAGAGCTCAAAACCAAATTAATCGTGCCTCTTTTTGGGTATCTCTTTTTGGGTGCCTTTCTTAGGATACCTCTCTTTAATTTTTATTCCTCTTTTTTATATTCTAGATCTAAATTTTAAATTCAATTGTAATGCATTCTTGAGAGGTCATCAATAAAGTAAGTCTTTTATCTTATTTTATCTCGCATTCTTCTTATCTGCAATTTATTATCTACACTTTTATTTGTTCTTTATTTATCTGCAATTTAGGTCATCAATAAAAATAAAACATGAATTTTATTGTTATCTTCCTAATGAGTGAGTAATTCCTCACTTGTTATAGGTAGGAAAGGGAAGGTTTAAGAGAAGAAAATATCTCTCACTCCTTTTTTTGCCCAAATAATTTTAATACGGACTCCCTTTAAATCAACCATAATCCGCTCACTACGGCACCCTATCCTACATGATAGCGGTGATTTCCTAGTTAGACCGGTTGTAGTTAAATTAACCGGAGGTTCGGGCTAAGAGCAAAGAACGGACGGACAAGGACCAAAAGAAAGAAACTAAGTTTCTTTCCAGTCGCGCCAATCTCTGTTGTTGCCGATTACCCTAACACCTTTATTCACAACTAAGGCATTGAAATAAGTGAGAAGATCCTTATTTCGAATTAATCTAATCCTAACCCTAGCAAGCCTTTTTATGAACTTATTCTCATTCATAGATCTTAAAACAAAACCCTACCAAAGTTAGGACTTAACTCGTTAGAACATAAAGAAAAGGATTCCTTCTCCCTATGGATCGACCCGTACTCAACCGGCTAGCTACCAAGCGATACCGTCTTGATTGCGGTAAAATTAAATACAGAAAATCTTTGACAATCAAAGATTATGAACAAAAGGAAAGAACTCTGATTCAATTGAAGGAGTTCTTCCCTGTAGAAGCGGCTGAGATTTTGGAGGAGCTAGAAGAAGACTCCAATGACGAGATCCTTATAGTGACCTGCTACGCCATCCATCTTGGCAACGACTCTGAGGAGGAGCTCTATTTTTCCGAAGAGGACGATGGGCTCGCCACAAAAGTCAACCAAATCCAGCTCAGAAGCCGTAAGGCTCTAATGCCAAAACAAGGCAATGCCCCAATGGAAAAGGAAAAACATGTGGCTAATGAAGAAGATGGCGGAGAGCCGGCTCATGAAAACTCAAGTCCTTCCTTAGTGGACTACAATGTCTTGGCTTATCTCCGGAAGCTTCCATCTCTCCTGAGCATCTACGATGCCTTAGTCATATCTAAGGAGCTTAGAGACGTTCTCATCCACACTCTACAAAACCCCGAGCGGTACCAGGCTCCCTTTGTGGAAATTAATAAGAAAGAATCCCAGTACACCCTGCATACCGCTGCGGTCACGTTTAAGAACGAAGACCTACTACTGAGAACAGCTGCGCAAAAACGGCCGCTTTACGTGACCAGGTACAGCGACGGAGATCGGATTAATCACATATTGATTGATCCAGGATCCTCAGTGAACATCATGAACTTTCGGACTCTAAAGTGTTTGTCAATGGACGTCCGGCACTTGTCAAGGGAAAGCATTGTCATTCAAGGTTTCAATCAAAATTGCCAGCAAGTTCTGGGATCCATAGCTCTGCCAATCAGGTTCGGAGACCTATAAACTGAAGCCAAGATATACATGATCGATACCGACACGTCCTATAAGATCCTCCTAGGCCGACCGTAGATCCATGATTACGGTATTGTTTTGTCAACTCTCCGTCAATGCATGAAGAAGAAAGACGCATTGACGGAGACATCCAGCCGTTCGGTGTGGATGAAATCCGATATGAAGATTCCCGGTACTTTGTGAACCCCCAAAATGCTAAGCCATAACTAACCGAGGATGGACCGGCCTCGAAACTCAAAAGCAAATCTGAGCCGGCTGTCACTTTCAAAAGCAAAAACCCCCAAGTGCGCCCGCGTTTCGGCAGTGACACTTAGGAGTCCGATACTGGAAGTCCGTCCTTCCGTAAAACTCACCATCATTTCGGTAGTGATACGGATGAGTCTGATACTGAAGGCCCATCCGGCAGCAAAATTCACCCTCATTTCGGCAGCTACACGGAAGAATCGAAGGAAGAGGACCCGCCTCGCAACAGCTATGCGGATTGGGCCCTCATGCAAAAAGCGAAGCTAAAAGAAACCTTCGAGATTACAGAAGGATCTATAGCTATCACAAGGGTGCCGGAACAGATGTGCAAGGAGTTAGATGCTTTGTCGACCTTTACCGTGAACTAACTGCAAACTTTCTACGTTCTCGGAAGGAAAAGTGGATAGAAGGCAATCCTGTTTTATAGGTCAAATCCTGTCCTGCACCCAGACGATTTGTCTGTCACATGCCTTACCTATGAAAGAAGCATAAGAGCCGTCCTAAACCCCAAATATTATGCGTCCGAGATGCGGGAATATTTTAAAAGTGCGGATGTCGGTTATATCAAACAGACTACGAAGCGAAGTTTATGAGGGGTTGTGGCATCCGACTCAAGTCCGAGCACTCATCGATGGACGAATCCTAGATAGACGAGGCATAGGTTTCATTCAATCTGATGCCAAAGCATACTACATGATCCATGTTGGTGAAGCCAGCGTAAGGCCAAATAATCATGACGACGTAGCCGAACCAGATAAAGCCCCTAAAGAACTCGAAGATGGCGGACAAGAAATTTTCGACGAGCTAACCGAGATTGATTTGGGAACACCCGGTGATCCTGTAAGTCGATGTCGCGCACCCCGCGGGTTCGTGGGGAGGCTGAATTTACAAAAAACTGATTTTTACAAAGCTCGCAACACCGACTAAACTCCAGGATCTTTACGGAAGCTTAACTAGCTAAACTAACTAGGAGGTTTAACTACTATGAAAAGATTTTATACCTCCGTGAACAAGTCCTTCGGGTTTTCTTTTCCTCCTCTCTGTAACAACCCTAAAATTTCTGTACAAATTTTTTTTGTAAAGTACAGAAAGGAGTACCTTAGCCTGAACACAACTTAAAAGTATTTCTTGTTTAAGAACAACAAGAAAGCACTTATAGCTCATTGGTAAACCCTTACACTGCTGTGACATAGCCCTTGTGTTCAAATCCCCTTAGCCATATATTATTTTATTGATTTTTCTTTTAAAACTTTTTGGAAGCCCAAAAGTTTGCACGTGCAATACACGTAAAAATGAAAAGTCACTAAAATCAAATATGTGGAAATTGTTATTTGAACAGACCCTGACACGTGGCACCAATCCTACACCCCACCTCCCTTGATGGACCGGCAAGATTGCCCCAAGGGTCGGCGCCGCCGGGCCCCCCATAGCGAATGCTCCAATTTTTTAACCTTAGCACCCCTTGGCCTCCCCTCACAACTCCTCTTCTGTTTGATTTTCCTGCACATTAACAGAGAATTAAAATGAACTT
Source organism: Agapanthus africanus (assembly GCA_030015575.1). NCBI lineage: Eukaryota > Viridiplantae > Streptophyta > Magnoliopsida > Asparagales > Amaryllidaceae > Agapanthus > Agapanthus africanus. The sequence continues at coordinate 179,762,826 of JASDDO010000014.1, forward strand.
TAAAACCAAATTTTAATGCATTTTAATTCTCATTTTTAATACCCTAAACCCTAATTCTATTCTATAAATACCACCCTTCACCCTATCCCTCTCTATTCTGAAATCTATTATCAAAACTCTCAAATTTTTCCAAATCCAAAAAATTGTACAAGTGCAGTTAGCCCAAGGTCAGGTTCCGGTGACGATTCAGGACAAATCCGGCGACACCGCGACTCCACGACGCCTTCAAAACCTTCTTCCATCTCTTCTCTCTCTTTACAACCAGTAAGTTCCCTCTCCTCTCTTCTCTTTCTATGCTAAAACAATCTTTTATTAAAACTCGTCGGAAGCGGAGTTATTCTAAAATCCGATTCTAATTTCATTAAAAAAAACCAACTTTTCTTATCAACAAATCAATCATTTCTTTATATCTTGTTTAGCAACCATAAAACAACATTTAGAACAAGTTTTAATTAAAAATAAAATGCTATGCAACTTGTATTACACTTTTGCAGTTTAACACCACAAAGTTTACCTACGACATTACTTCATTATATTGCCTATTTACGCTTAGCGTGTTTACTTCTGAGTAAATACGTAGCGGGCCTCATCATGTCTCCCTCCCGTACACCAAGAAACGGGGCGTGACAGGTTTCGTTGGTGGCCCATGCAGGTCAGTTATACATGGAACCCTACCATGCAGGGTCAGTTCTGCATGGAAACCTAAGCAATATATCACAAGAATCAGCAACCAAACATACTTTATATTTCTATTCCTTGAATTCTATCATAACCCTATTTTTCTTTCAAGGTTATGGATTCCCCAAACAATACGAGCACTAATGCCAATGGCAACACCACACTACCACCTCTTCCATTTACGCCTACTGTTGTAGCTCCGATCAACAAGCAGACGGTACTGCTCGAGGCAATTAAGAGCTCTTGGAGAGACAGCAGCAGCAGACTGCTATCCTAATAAACCGCCCAGAAGCGAAAGCACCTGGAGTGAAGCAATTCCGAGCACTGCATCCGAAGCAATTTTCTAAAAAAAAGAGCCCTTTGGAAGTTGAAGAATGGGCTCAATCCATTGAGGATGATCTGGTAGCAGCACAAGTGTCAGACATTGCTTGGGTAAGGGTTGCGAAGTTGCAACTTACCGATAACACCCGGGTATGGTGGAAGACGGAAGAAAGACGTCTTACTCAGCCGATCGAATGGAGGATTTTTCGCGAGATGTTCGACGAGAAATATTTTCCCGAGACTGCCCGCTTTGATATGGAGCAGCAATTCATCCACTTGCAACAAGGTTCGATGTGGACCGAAGCTGTGGATGAGTATGGCGTTGAATTTGCTATGTTGAGCAGGTAAGATATGTCTTAAATATTTGAATTTCTATTATCACATACTACACAGTTAACACAAGACCGTAACAGGTTCGCGACACATCTCATACCGACTGCTGAGATTAGGGCTAGAAGATTTCAGCAAGGGTTGGACCCGGAGATCCAAGCTGCATTAGCTACAGAGGATTTCCCAACCCATGAATTGACTCTGAAAGCTGCCCGAAAATATGAGGCAGTAGTGAAGAAGAAGAGCAGACCTCAATCTGCCGCTATGAAACGCCATACCAACCAGATGGCAGGAGGAGACCCTCCTACACAAACTTTTGCACCCAAGAGACCGGAAGTAACATCTAACCGGCCCAGTCCAGACTTTGGCTACTACTGCAAGAGGGATGGAAATTTGTTAAAGGACTGCAGGCGCGCAAAAGGCCCGTGCTTAGTTTATGGCGCATCCACTCATGGTATTAGAACATATCCTTATAAACGCAACCCATTTCCAACACACATCAACTATCCGCAGCGGCCAACTAGTCAGTCACATGCACCTCGTCTTGCTCTCCCAGCTCTACCTCCATGTGGACCTCCTGCACAGCCTAATCGCCAATTCCATCAGGCACTAAGGAACATGCCTCGAGGGCAGAGGAACATGTCCCAAGGATGGAGGAATGTGCCTCCAGCTAGGAGGAACATACCCCGGCGTTAGGCTTACAAATTAGCGGCAGTAGAAACCGAGGCTATAGAATAAGGTAACACTGGAAATTCCCTTCAATCTTTTCAAACCCTTGCATCATCTCGTTACTTTTCATACACCACCAGTATTTCTTTCACCACCACTATCACCGAATTTTTTGAATCTGTTACAACTTTCATCTATAAATTTCGAGGACGAAATTTTTATAAGGAGGGTAGAATGTAACAACCCTAAACTTTCTGTACAAATTTTTTTGTAAAGTACAGAAAGGAGTGCCTTGGCCTAAGCACAACTTAAAAGTATTTTTTGTTTAAGAACAGCAAGAAAGCACTTATAGCTCATTAGTAAAGCCTTGCACGTTTGTGACATAGCCCCCGTGTTCAAATCCCCTCAGCCACATATTATTTTATTGATTTTTCTATTAAAACTTTTTGGAAGCCTGATTGATTTTGTATTTAAAGAAGTGTGTGTAGTAACCGCAATCAATAACGGTCTCGCGTGTAGCTAGACCGAGATGAGTACGGGTCGTCCTCAGGGAAATGTGGAATCTTTCAATCTTACTTTAGACGTGTTGAAAAAGAGAAAGAATAGAGAAATAAAGAATAGTGGAGAATGGTTTTTAGATCTACGTAAAAATACGGATGTAGAATACAGATCTAGTTTGAATACGGATATAGATTTTATAAGAAAAATGCTTATAGGGTTCGTTCGGATTTAGTAGTAATGGATGACTAATAAAGATTACTCTTTTTATCTATTGATAGATTTAATACTAGATAGATAGTGATGAATGAAGATTAGGGTTCTTGAAAGAAACTAGGGTTTCTCCACTATTGACCCTTGTCTTTTCATTGATCTCTATTCATGTCTAGCCCTTAACAAAACAATTGCTAATCTGATCTCAAATCGCGGTCGAAACTAGCAATAAATTGGTAGCACGCCCGATAAGGATGTTAACATTTATTTTGCTAAAATTTATAAACTTCATAAGACTTAAAAGAAATTAAAATATTTTCTCATCTATTGTTCTACCCTAATCTTACGAACCCTATTAAGCGGAGAATTACTCGTGCATGATGGAGATAGAAGAACGGATAGAGATGAAATTCATAATGTAACTAAATAATTAAACTAATTAAACTAAAGATCCACCTTTAGTAATCAACTTCACAAGTACAAACTTCAAATTTAGATTACAAGAGGAAGAAGAAGTTGCTCTCGATCTCTACCTTGTCGGATGTACATGTTCCGTCGAATCTCACGTCGCTTTATCACGTCGAATCTTGGACCTATCTTGGATCACTTGTTCTTTGACGGTGATTAACTTATATAAAAGATTGATAATTTCTAAGTTTAGCTATCGGTCCTTTATATATCCCCAAAGCCAGAAACCATAGATCCCCGGAATTAGGGTTAGTTGTAGCAAATCCAACCTGAAAATCTTAACTCTTGATTCGGTGAATCGGCCGTGGATCCGCCGCATATTGCATAGTTTGGCCGCGGATCTGCAGCCGTTTGGTGAGATCTTGGGTGCAAATTTATGGGGCTTTATTCTTGTGACACATGGAGATTTAGTTGATGCCTGAAACTTGAAAATATTTCCTGAGTCTCTGCCTGTATTGATTCTTCGATTTTCTTTAATATTTCGGCAAATTTTTTATTTCCTACATCTCAACATCTCAATCTCCTGACCTAAAACAAAACTTGCACAATATCTCAATGAATAATGTTAGTAATATTTGGTATTTTTAAGATATTATCCTAACCAATTTGATATGATATTATATTTTAAGAATATTGATTAAGGATATTTGATATGATATGCATATTTAAATTATCAAAATATTATATAAATATTATATGCATATATTTTCCTTCATAATGTTAATTATAATATATAAACATATAATAAATAGTATTTTTACAGATAAACCCTCATATGTGTCACATTTATAATAAATACCTTTAGATGTTTAAAAAAAGTAAGGAAAATGGCATATCAAAAGTGTGATATTTTCGACTGAACAAATACCCCCAAACTTAACTTTGATCGTCCCGAGCAAACTTATTTATTCAAGAGAGGGAGAAAGAAAAAGAAAAACCTAAGTAACACACTTTCGTAGGTAACACGATTGCACTGAGCACGTGCAATAAGCCGTTAAACCTCTAGGTGTCCCTACTAAGAGGAGTGTTGTCTCCTGAGGGTTTTCAGCGGATTACACCCACAAAATCCTATAATAAAATAAAGATAGTGAAAGTTACATACCAAGATAAGAACTATAAAAGAAAGAACTTGAAAATAAGAGTTTCCAACTACACCAGTTTTTCGGTTGTCATGACCCTATCTTAATGGTCGTGAAAAGATGTTAGAAATCACAGCATCCCTCAATAAAACATCGTCTTTAGTTTTCCTCCCTATCTTTCCTCCAAACATTGATCATATACCCCTACGTGTGTGTAAAAGATATCCCTACACTTAGAGAATTCAATTCAAGCTATCATACTCTTGTCCATCTTCCTTAGTATTTTTTAGTTGGTGAATATTTTAAATAGAATTGCTCACACATTCTTCATGCGACCGTTAATACTTCTTGAGGTACTAACCAACCGATTACAAAATGTGCTCGCGTATTAAGGCGTAATTCCTCGTCTTGCAACACATAAGGCTTAGCAGTGGCTCCCAAACCAGTTGGTCTAAGGCACTAGGTGATAAAGCACCCTCGTTATATTTTTTTATGCTGCCTTGGTAATTACAAAACCAGCGTTCATTTTTTCTTCTTCACCACTTATAATTTTTTTTTCTTCATATCAAGACTTTTAGACAAGAGCATTTCAAGGTATCCTCTACTATCCCAAGTTTCAAGATGTGTGCAAGTGCGTATAGTAGGGTATCAATGTTCAAATGTTTGGCCTCAAGAATAGAGACTATTTTTCAGACTTGTTTTTATCCTCATATTAGCAATTTCCTTCATCTTACTAACCCTTGGGACAACGACTCATAACTACTTATTATTAGTTTCGTTTAAGAAAATATCTAATTTTCTTGCTTTTCTTAAACTATTTCTATCTTTCATATGTAAATTTTTCACTTTCAAACTTTCATTATCAAAAATTTTTTGTGCTTATATATAGTATAATACAAAGTAATACGTGAATAAGCACAAAGCTCCCCTAAATCTGTTTACAGCTGTGTCCTCACTGATGTCATCTGTTAAGCTTAAAAAACTGTAGATTTGGAAGGAAAAGTTAGTAACGGGGACATGAAATAGTGAAAGTAAAATTCTCCCCTAAACTATTTTTTTAGCTCACAATTTTATAAAAAATTTCTTTCAAGAGCCAAAATACCCCCCTCCCCAAACTTGAGTAAAATAGTATTAAGCACTTAAAATTATTGGGGGATTAAAGTTATTGGTCAAAATAAATCCTTACAAAGACCAAAAGTCAACACCAACCATTCAAAAAATTTATCGATGTAACGCACTGGTTGGTGGAAAATCAGAGATTTGAAGAAGTGGGGAGATAGGAGGCGGTATGGTTTATGTCTCGGTTGATAGAGACGAAACAATACTGGTGAACGGAAACGAGAATGTGGATGATTATGAATGGGAAGAATGGTCACATTCTCATATGGGATAAGAAGAAATGGTGGTGGTTTAACTTCTTCAGGTGGAGGTTGATTAATCACAAAATCCGTGTCGTTTAGGAATGCGAGTTCGTCGGTGAAAATATCTTTGAAACTTTCATCGATGGTTCGATTAAACGTTTCAATATCAATAAGTGTCGCGCCAGAATTAAACACACTTGATTTGTCAAAAATTATGGAGATAGGAGACTCGTAAAACTCATCTACCTCATTCTCAAAAGTATCTAAATCAAGTTGTCTTTCTAGAATTATCGAACTCGAAATATCGGATTGTGATTTATCAACACTCGCTAAAAGTAAAGGTTGATTAGAAGAAGAACCAGAGAAAGTGGAAAATGAAAGGGGCAAACAAATTGGTGTGTCAAGTATTGTTGAACCAGATGTGGGAAATGAAGGATGAATTCCGTTCTTCTTTTCGGTTATACATTTATCATCAACTTCAAGACGTATATGGGGTTCAGGAAGAATAGTTAAAGGTTCGAGATGATGACCACATGGGAGTGAAAGGACCTGATGAATTGGTAGGACAAACTCATCCAAAATTTCGGGTTCATCATCCAATATATCCCCAACGTCAATATCCTTAATCAAGTGAAGGTTACAAGTCTCAGACACCTCATCAAAAGCAGGGTTTTCAATTAATTGTGGTTCTAGAGTGGAGGTGTAGAGATCAGATTTTTGAGCGGCGATATTTTGCGAAGAATCCCGCAAAAAATATATTATTGGATTTTTTAGAGGAGAGAGAAAGATGTAGGAAAGTTACCAGAAAAGTTTGAGGGCACAACTCCCCAAGACCGCCGCGATTCTGCCGCCGTTTGCATACAATAGCCGCGGTTCCGCCGTGCTTTAGGGGGTTCTTTGTTTAATTTTTTTCACTGTTGCTTCCTTTGCTCTTCTGAGTCTTGATGAATGTCTCTGAATGTTTATCTCCTCGCTAAAGTGACTCCAGATTCCCTCGCAAAATCGCACACTAATCGTTAAATATTCAAAATGCGGTTTTGTTTTATTTTTATGATATAGATCGAATAAGAATTCAACACAAATAGTAAGAATAAAAAATTACGCACGTATCCCCGACAACGGCGCCATTTGATTGATTCTGTATTTAAAGAAGTGTGTGCAGTAATCACAATCAATAACGGTATCGCGTGTAGCTAGACCGAGATGAGTACGGGTCGTCCTCAGGGATATGTGGAATCTTTCAATCTTACTTTAGACGTGTTGAAAAAGAGGAAGAATAGAGAAATAAAGAATAGTGGAGAATAGTTTCTAAATCTACGTAAAAATACGGATGTAGAATACAGATCTAGTTTGAATACGAATATAGATTTTATAAGAAGAATGCTTGTAGGGTTTGTTCAGATTTAGTAGTCATGGATGACTAATAAAGATTACTCCTTTTATCTATTGATAGATTTAATACTAGATAGATAGTGATGAATTAGGGTTCATGGAAGAAACTAGAGTTTCCCCACTATTGACCCTTATCCTTTCATTGATTTCTATTCATATCTAGCCCTTAACAAAACAATTGTTAATCTGATCTCAAATCGCGGTCGAAACTAGCAATAAATTGGTAGCACACCCGATAAGGATGTTAACATTTATTTTGCTAAACTTTATAAACTTCATAAGAGTTAAAAGAAGTTAAAATATTTTCTCATCCATTGTTCTACCCTAATCCTACGAACCCTATCAAACGGAGAATTACTCGTGCATAATGGAGATAGAAGAACAGATAGAGATGAAATTCATAATATAACTAAATAATTAAACTAATTAAACTAAAGATCTATCTTTATTAATCAACTTCACAAGTACAAAATTCAAGTTTAGATTACAAGAGAAAGAAGAAGTTGCTCTCGATCTCTGTTTTGTCAGATGTACATGTTCCGTCGAATCTCACGCCACTTTATCACGTCGAATCTTGGACCTATCTTGGATCACTTGTTCTTTGACGGTGATTAGCTTGTGTAAAAGATTGATGAGTTCTAAGTTTGGCCATCGGTCCTTTATATAGCCCCAAAGCCAAAAACCATAGATCCCCAGAATTAGGGTTAGTTATAGCAAATCCAACCTGAAAATCATAATTCCTGATTCGGTGAATCCGCCGCAGATCCGCCGCATATTGCATGGTCTGGCTGCGGATCCGCAGCCGTTTGGTGAGATCTTGGGTGCAAATTTATGAGGCTTTATTCTTGTGACACATTGAGATTTAGTTCATGTCTGGAACTTGAAAATATTTCCTGAGTCTCTGTCAGTATTGATTCTTCGATTTTCTTTAATATTTTGACAGATTTTTTATTTCCAACATCTCAACATCTCGATCTCCTGACCTGAGCTAAAACTTGCACAATATTTCAATGAATAATGTTAGTAATATTTGGTATTTTTGAGATATTATCCTAACCAATTTGATATGATATTATATTTTAAAAATATTAATTAAGAATATTTGATATGATATGCATATTTAAATTATCAAAATATTATATAAATATTATACGCATACATTTTCCTTCATAATGTTAATTATAATATATAAACATATGGTAACTAGTATTTTTACATATAAACCCTCATATGTGTCACATTTATAATAAACACTTTTAGATATTTAAGAAAAGTAAGGAAAATGTCATATCAAAAGTGCGATATTTTCGACTGAACAAAGCCCAAAAGTTTGCATGTGCAATACATGTAAAAATGAAAAGTCACTAAAATCAAATATGAGGAAATTGTTATTTAAACAGACCCTGACACGTGGCACCAATCCCACACCCCACCTCCCTTGGTGGACCGACGAGATTGCCCCAAGGGTCGGCGCCGCCGGGCTCCCCGTAGGGAATGCTCTAATTTTTTTCGCCCTAACACCCCTTAGCTTCCCCCCACTACTCCTCTTATGTTTGATTTTTCTGCACATTAACAGAGAATTAAAATGAGCTTTAAAACTAAATTTTAATGCATTTTAATTCTCATTTTTAATACCCTATACCCTAATTATATCCTATAAATATCACCATACACCATATCCCTCTCTATTCTAAAATCCACCGTCAAAACTCTCTAATTTTTTCAAGTCCAAAAAGTTGTACAAGTGGAGTTAGTCCATGGTTATGTTTCGGCGACAATTCGGGACAAATCCGGCGACACCGCGACTCCACGACGCCTTCAAAACCTTCTATCATCTCTTCTCTCTCTTCTCGACCAGTAAGTTCGCTCTCCACTCTTCTCTTTCTATGCTAAAACGATCTTTTATTAAAACTCGTCGGATATGGAGTTATTCCGACTTCTGATTCTAATTTCATTAAAAACCCAAATTTTCTTAACAACAAATCAACCATTTCTTTATATCTTGTTTAGCAACCATAAAACAACATTTAGAACAAGTTTTAATTAAAAATAAAATGTTATGCAACTTGTATTACACTTTTTCAGTTTAATACCACAAAGTTTACCTACAACATTACTTCATTATATTGTTTATTTACGCATAGCGTGTTTACTTCTGAGTAAATATATAGCGAGCCTCGTCGCATCTCCTTACAGTACACCATGAAGCGGGGCGTGACACTCTCCTTGGCTCCTCGAAGATTGGATCGAGCTTGCTACGTCGGCCAACTCGCGTCAAATACGATCCACCCGAGAGTATGCACTTTGAGCTCCAACCTCTAAACCAAGGTAACTAGGGTATCTAGTATGCTAAACTAAATAGCCTAGATGATGTAGAGAATAATAATGGATTAATTTGTCTCAAAAACCGTAGGCTTCTCAACACATGAGACTTTTAGGGATTGAGGAAGAAGGAGAGGAAACTTGGAGAGAGAATGAGAAGAAGCAAATGAGCTAAGGTTAATGTCAAGTGAAGAATGGCTACTCTCTCATCACTTATTCAAGCATGCAATATTTCACAATAAGAAATATCACCCATGCTTGAATAGTGAGTCCAAACAAATAAACAAATACAAGAGCCATGCTTCACCCCATGCCACAAAAATCTCTCCAATTTCCACTTCATTAATCCATTTACCAAAATAGATAATCCAATAATGAGGTGTCCCCTTCTAGAAGATACCATGTAAAATTACAAGAATGCCCTCACCGTATATACATACCCGTATTCGTATTCCGAAAAATACGAATACAATGAGATGATAACAATCCAATAATATAATATTATGATCCGATTTAAATCAAAGCCCACTAGTATTATCCGTCCGAACATCATCCATGTAGCCAATACACGTATGTGATCGGAACCCTACCGTAAAACCATACGGACTCTACATCATTTCGCCCGAAACTGGGAAACCCTCTGTGTGGGACTCTAAAGACTCGAGATTACGCTGGCAGTGGGTATAACCACAAGTCCGTCAGCGGTACTAGCTGTACGTAACAGCTACCCAGAAATCTGTCGATAAGAAGACCGATGAGCAAACTCATCCGAACTCCTACTGAGCCTATCTGTGACAATCTCCGTACAGTCTGGTCTGTTCGTCTCGCATATCGTGCCTAGGAGGATGGTAAACGTCAGACCTCTAACAATGCAATAAGTCGTGCCGGTATGGAGTCCAATACACCCTGAAAAATTACTGGAGTACCTACCAATATATCTCGACTGCCCTGGCCAGGGACTTTATATAATGGATTTCCGAACACAGCGTGATATCAACCCCAAATACCTGGAGAGATGAATCCTATCTAACCGCTACTGCCCCGAAGTGCTTCGGAACTGCACCCAACTACTACTGTTTGCACGACTCCTTTGAGCCGTGGTAGGGTAGTAATCTAAGTGCAGTGGTAACACACTCGAGACTATTAGCGATGTCAAGTCAACGGACTAACATGTACTCATGCCATCCGGGAACTGCTGCCTGACGATAGGTATAATACCAACCAGCCGTTCCCAACGAGTCCGTCCAGTGTAACTCATAACCTAATGGGCACATGTATACTATCTCTAGTACGACATACTAATGGCTGTAGGAAAGACCATCTCCCCTGCTGGGATGAGAAGCGTATACATTAGTCTACTCTGGAGTATCAATACCCCGTCTCGATAATCATACGACTACGGACCTGTATAAGGATGTGCTTATAGACTATCCAGCCCCCACTAATGTGACTCCCATTATAACGCTGGTAGTTAAGCAAAGATCCTAAGGGCTCTACCAATATGTATATGCGATATGTTAAAAGAAACACATGCACATATTGAGGTTGAATCAAACTAAGTAGCATACTAACATTTTGAGCAAGACTGTTATTATAACTGTGAATATCCCAAGCTTTCAATATGTAATATACAATCCAATATGATACAATAATGGTCTTTAGGGCATATCTCACTAACATTCTCCCACTTGCACTAAGGCCATGTATTGGCATATCGTAGACATATCATCTCGATCAGCCTCTCGAACTATGTCTGAGGGATGGTCTTTATGAGTGGATCTGCAGTGTTGTTCTCCGTGTCTACTCTCCACACCTCGATCTCTCGACGATCAACAATTTCCTTGATCAGGTGGTACCGCCTTAAGATGTGTCTGAACTTCTGAAGGGACCTTAGTTCCTTCGCTCAAACTATAGCGCCGTTGTTGTCACAATACAACAGTATTGGATCAACAATGGATGAAACCATTTGAAGTTCTGTCACAAGCTACCTGATCCAGACTACTTCTTTCACGGCGTCACATGTAGCGATATAATCCGCTTCCATCGTTGCGTCAGCAATGGTGTCATGCTTGGAGCTTTTCCAACAGACCGCCCCTCCATTGATGGTAAAGACATAATTCGATATGGACTTGGAGTCATCCTTATCACTATGGAAGCTGGAGTCAGCAAAAGCCTCGATCTGGAGGTCTTTTATGCCGTACATCAAGAACATCTCCTTGGTCCTTCTCAGGTACTTGAGAATATTCTTCATAGATGTCCAGTGCTTCTCCCCTAGGTTTGACTGATACCTGCTTATAACACTGAGTGTGTAACCTACATCTAGTCTGGTTCACAACATCGCATACATTATAGAGCCTACTGCAGAAGCATAGGGTATAATAGACATGCGATCCCTTTCCAAATCAGTCTTGGGAGACATCTCTTTGGAGAGGGAGATTCCGTGACAAGCCGGTAAATTACCGCGCTTTGAAGCTTCTATACTGAATCTTTTCAGTATGGCGTCGATGTACCTTGACTATGAAATTCCCAACATCCGTTTATATCTATCACGATAGATCTGAATCCCCTGAATGTATGAGGCATCACCCAGGTCCTTCATAGAGAACCTCTATGACAAAAATTCGTTGACTGATTGTAGTATAGGAATGTCATTTCCTATCAGGAGAATATCATCCACGGACAAGACAAGGAATACCACACTTCTCGCTACAAATTTACTATAGACGCATGGTTCATCTAAATTTTTGATAAAGTCAAATTCCTTGACTGTCTCATCAAAACAGATGTTCCAACTCCGCAATTCCTGTTTTAATCCATAAATGGATTTAAGCAACTTGCACACTCTTTCGCTGCTCCCACTCTCTATGAAACCCTCCAGCTAACCCTGTCATGACTCGGAATTTAGCCCATGACCGGCACTTAAATCACGCAACGTCTAAAGGCGTAACGTAATTCAAGTAAGCATAAGCCCAGAAATCTAAACCTTTTTGTGGAAAATAGTAGAGGTGCAGTTTTGAATAAAGGTATAATGAAATCAAGTTTTTCTTTAAATGCATAAATAATGATATATGAAAATGTTAGTTATATTTATGCCCTAGAGGCCATTATTGGACATACGTTGTATATTGTAGTGGATGCTTGGACATATATAGGGAGGACTTTCTTGCTCGATATGATAGTATGCTATCTGGTTACTTTTTATCTTAACATATACTCTGATTGTCTCTATGTCACATGTTGATAAAGCCCTTAGAATGAGTACTTGACTACCAGGACTATGATGCAGATCATACTAGTGGGGACAGTATAGTCGCCAAGTACATCCTTCAAATGTTCCTAGTCGTGGGAGTACCGAGACAGAGCATCGATACTCTAGAGTAGACTAGCGTATGCGCTTCTTGACCCATATGATTGGCGATGGATGATCCCATATCCATTGGTGTTCGACATCAGAGAAGGTATGGGTGCTCAGTGGAGACTGGGTACACTGGACGGACTCGCTGAGAACTCCCAGATGGTATTATACCTCACGTCAGATGGCAGTTCTCTGGTGACACTGGTACAGGTTAGTCTGTAGACCCGAGATCGTTATAGAGTCTTGTGTGATTCCTACTGTGCTTTGATTTCCATCATACAACGTCCAAGAGGGTGTGCAAAATGGTGGCTATTGGGTACAGTCCCGAATCGCATGGAGGCAATGAGCGATAGGAGGGGTTTCGTCTCTCCCGGTATAGGGAGTTGATGTTGCGCAGTGTTCAATTGGCTATAACTGGAAATCCCTGGCCAGGGTTGCTGAGATTTACTGGTAAATGTTATGAGTAGTTTCTCGAACTTTTATGGACCTCATATCGACACGACTTATCAAGCTACTGGGGTCTGACGTTTACCACCCCTAGACGAGATATACGACATATCAGACGAAGAGACCGGACTGTACGGGAGTGTTACTGGTTGGATTCACGGGAGAATGTACAGGCTTGCTTGTTGATCTTCTGATTGCTCAATACCTGGGTGGCTGTTACGTTTAGCTGACCGCTTGCAGCTTGTGAGTTTTTGATATGATCATCACCTACTGCCGGCGTATTGACGATTTTTTAGAGTTCTACACAGAGGTTTCCTGGCTCGGGCAAAATGGGGTAGGAGCACATATGTGATATGTGCGGGACCGAGAATAATACGAGTATATGATACCGTATTAGATTCTCGCGATATGAGATATCGGCCGGGTATATGTGATATAGCTGGGTCATCGGATCAAGTGCTGATTCGATGAACTGATAAAGATTATATTAGTCGGTTATTTGTGAAATAGCCGGATTATCGGATCAAGTGTTGATTCGATAATTTAATGTATAATTATATATTTGATATATTATATTACATTAACTAATATAATCTCACTTAAAGATTCTTTTCCTCACTTGGATAATACATTGATATATATATGATATATGTTAATTGTATTATTTTATTTTGTTACAAAATATATTATATATGTGATATATAATATTGTAACAAGTTACGATTACAAATGCAACATGATTTGTGAAGATTAAACATAGTTAGGGTTTGATTTGGGTTAGCTTTTTCATGAAGTTTCTAGAAACTTTATTTTTGTTTTAAGCAAAGATATTTTTGTGTAGATATTTTCTTAACCCAACCCAAACCCTTTACCCTAGTTGATTCTCTACAAGGGTTAAGTCTTCTTGATTAACCAATGGTTTATTTGTAACCATACAATGATAATTCATTATTCATCACAAAATGATTTGCTTCTTCTTCTTTCTTCTTGGATGAAAAAGCTTTCTAGCTTTTTGACATGTGATGATAATGAGTGAGAAATTGAAAACAAAATAGAGCTAAATTCCTACTTCATCATCCTCATATATTCTAGCCACTTAGATTAGGGTGTTTGCTTTGCTAATACTTGATTAGTGAAGTAAGAGCTTGGGTTTGAGATTCTTCAAGGTAGATCATCTTAGTAGTTGAAAATTGGAAGCAAGTTTGCATCTTTCTCTTCATGGAGCCTCTCTAGAGTCCGGGTACATGATGATCGCGGCGAAGGGACCTCAACATGGAGCTTTTGAAGTGAAGGAACGGACTACAAAGGTTGCAATCCCTAACTCTTAGATGTAAAGTTATTTACATGCTTTGTTTATCCTAATTCTCTAGTTAAGATCTTGGTTAGGGTTTGTTTAGCACCCCAAAAATTTTAAAGTAGCATGATTGATGCTTGCTAAAACCTTCATAAGGTGCTAAGCTAACCCTACAGTGGTATCAGAGCCAAACTAAAGCATTAGGCGTTGTCTAGACGAAGTTTGAAGTCCGATCGAACTCCGAAACCCCGTAAAAACCTAGTTTCTGGAAATTTTTCCAAAAGTTGAAATTTTTCATATTAAAAATACTCAGAAAATCATGCAGGGAATTCTAAGAATTACTGTGAAGTAAGAAGCCCTAACTACCTCAAGGGACCGCGGAACCGCGGCCAAACCATGCGTTTGGCGGCGATTCCACGGCCAACTTTTGGAGTTATGGGCTAATACTTCAGGGGTTTATTCTTGGGTACTTTTTTATGTTCTGGGAGTTTTTAATTCTACTCATGTGTTGAGCTTTCTGGGATATATTGGGAACTCGTTGATTCGATCGGAAAGTTTAACTTCGTTTAACTTTTTCCGGGTAATT
Source organism: Agapanthus africanus (assembly GCA_030015575.1). Lineage (NCBI taxonomy): Eukaryota > Viridiplantae > Streptophyta > Magnoliopsida > Asparagales > Amaryllidaceae > Agapanthus > Agapanthus africanus. The sequence continues at coordinate 179,777,839 of JASDDO010000014.1, forward strand.
TAGAAGGTGTTAAAAGGTTCGAACGGATATCAATAACTCACTTTTTCCCCTGTCGGAAAATTTCCAAGTGTTAAATTTTTCCTTAGTTAAAGAACGTTCAAAGTCGTGCAAGTAACGCGGTGGACCCTCTAGAAGAACACAAACCTTAAATCGATTATGTGATCGTCTGAACCGCCTCTAAACCTTAGTGTTTGGGGCAGTACGGCGTTGCCACATGTGAGGCGTTGGTTTGACCCTTCTACGGCTGGACCATTGGTACTGTGGCATGTGATGGATGCTTTTAAACTAAGTTCAAGTGTTGAGCAAAAAGTGAAATTTTGGGTGTTTATTTATTCGATTGGAAAGTTTAACATTGTCTATTTATCTGGAATGTGATACAATATTTGGAATCCACAAGTAGTTATGACATAACTAATTTGAATGTTATAAATCTAGCAGTTTTTAGTCTCATTTGATCGGTTGCCACAGGATTTTGATATGATCAAAAGTCCGTCGCAATCACGTAGCGTACGCGGATACTCGCCGAGTAAACTTAATAGATAGCCACGCCCCATAACCCCGACCAAGTGACTGTAGGAGAACCCCGTCGCCAAAAGCATCCATTCGGGTGCTCGCGGCAGCGGTGTTCCGCCTTAGTGCACTCCGTCGACGGCATCCGGGGGTGCGGCCGTCTACTAAAGTTTCCGACGAGCATTCGATCAGGATGTCGGGAATTTTGTTGAATTGCCCGACTAGATATTGAAAAGTGTTTTCGAGATCGAGACTAAAATGCGGGGTTTAAAATTTTTAGGCATGCGATGTCTAAGGAATTCATTTGGTTAGGCATGAGATGTCTAAATAGGTTGTGGATTCCAACTGTTGTAGTTTTACACTTTCTTTTATGTGACCGTAAGTGTAATGTGTGGTGTATCGCCAGTTTTATTGTTATACATCAACGACAATTGGGATACGCATATTTACTTCCGTTGATGACATGTGATGTTATGTGTTACTGTGATATGTTATATTGGATCGTCGTGTTTTGAATAGCCGGGGGTTTTATGTGAGATGGGGGTTTTTATTTTCTTTCATGTAAAATTCATTGTATGTAATATTCTTTTATTGGGGCACTTCCGGGTTGAGGATGATGTCACCATTGTATATTATTTACTTTTCCGCATTAGGATAGACCCAAGGCGGGGAGCACAAGTAACCGGGTTCTACGGTCCAGTGGGAGACCATCTCGAGGAGTCGAGACCGGGTCTCCTAACCCTAGAATTGGCAGTGTCGCTTGACGCTCTCGTAGGGGGTCTAGGGATGTGGGTTTGGCTATTCATCGCGACCGTGGAATCCGCGTTTTATACAGGCTCGCATAAAACACAGAAATCCTAGTATATCTAATATTTCATATGTTATCTTCTGCTGCAATGTTCTGTGATGAGATCATATTACTGCATGAGACGAATGTTTATATTATATATATGAGATATATATTATATTGCTGATTTCGTTTCAATTGTGATGCTTGTGAAGTATAATAAAATGGGACTTCATTAATGAGATTAATGAAACTAAAAGAAACCTAAAGATATTGTAGAAACTTGTCTCGAAAACAGGTAGCTCTAGTTCTTGTTTTTCATAGCAGTATTCCTTGTAGAATATCTAGCACCTTATTCGATAAGGAAAGAGCCGAGATCCCTTCACCGGGAGTGACCTCTTTAGCGAAACTAGCAGATGCTACAAACTCGGTTTGTCTTTTGATTGTTTCTATAGTTTTTGCTTTGCATAGTGATATTTGTGAAATATCCTGCACCTTATTCGATGAGGAAAGAGACGGGATCCCTTCACCGGGAGTGACCTCTTTAGCAAAACTAGAAAAGGCCTCAAAAACATTCCATTTAAAATCACTCGATTCTACAACGATATCAAGTTCATTACGCAAAGGGTTTTCTTAAAAACCTGACGTAGCCCTCCGTCATTTCAGATAAGTACTTCATAGTATTCGTACTGCGTTTGTTGACCTTGTCAAGGCGTAGTGTGCGGTAGCTATTTATGCTTATCTTCATAAGCATATGATGAGATTGAGTTAGGATAGTCGTGTGACTTTGTTGACCTTATCAAGGGTCATGCGGGTGGGTTTAATTCAATCGGGAATTGACTGGTTGAATTTGACTTGCGGTCTATGGTTTGTTGACCTTGTCAAGGTCATAGATTGCTCGGGGTAAAATATTATTGGGAATTTCAAGAGTTGAAAGTTGCAATGAGATTGCATACCTTCTATGAGATAGTTGGATCCCGATACCCGCTGCGAGTAAGAGTTACTCCTGAGAGAGTTTTACACATTACAATTAGCCGATCAAGTAGGTGTCTAGAAAAGTGTCAACGGGGTTACGCCCCTGGGAAAATGAGGTTTATTTTAATTAGGTCTGTGCGAAAGCGCGGGGAACCTCCCTCAAAGTACCGGCACCGGACTGGTTGAAAGATTGGCGAACTTGTAGACTGTAATTAATCCCGGCTAGTCTTTCCTTTTAGGGTTTGAAGGAAAATTTGACTAAAACGGTGGGAGACATCCTGATTAGATATATTAATAACCAATCTAATCTTGCAAGAACATACGCTGAGTGTTTTCTTCTATCTCTCTCCAGGTAGCGACCATATCACGCCTTAATCAAGATAATAATATGAATGTATTGACCGAACCCGCTTGTTATACTGTGCTAGGGAACGTTGGTCCCGCTCCAACTTATAATTGTTATAAGACAGAGCAGGAAATAGGGGATTACCAGAATTCCAGTGCCGCCCAAACGAAGAAAGTGCATGCTGATGCTTCATCTTCGGGTATGTTCATTACCAAGAACTGTTTCTCAGTATCCTTTACGTCCTGGGTATGAGATACCGGATCAGGATCCCGCAAATATAATTTATTATATGGGCTACAGATAGGTAGAGAACTGAGATAAGTTTCAAGAGTTGGAAATGATGAAAGTGTTGCAGCCAAATCTGTTGGTAGTTATCACCCTGTATTACCAGAATACATTGATTCTGAACGAATGTTATTAGATACCGAACTTGATATACAACATCATATCAGTCTCTTTATTAGTAAAGAAGGATATAATTTTGTATTGTTGGATAATGTTTTGAACATTTCCTATATCAAGAGTTGATCGGTTCAGGCACGTTATCTAAAAGCATAGACGTTCTAAATCAAACCACAGTTCTTAACGTACAGAACACACACAAGAGGAAGAGTTCAGAAATGAACGAATCCTTCTTGAGGCATTGTAGACTTGGTCATATCAATACGACCCGACTAGCTGAAGTTACATAAAGATGCATATTTAAATTAGTTTGGATTTACATCTTGTAAAACTTGCCAGTCATGTCACAAAGATAAGATGACCACAGCTCCGTTTATTAGAAACAGAGAAAGAGTTAGTGAACTCTAGGGATTGATACATGATGATGTATGATAGTCCCATGTCTATATATGCTAGGACCGGTTCTTTGTACTTCATTACATTCACTGATTATCTCTCAAGATCCGGACATATATTCCTGTTGAAACACAAGTCTGAAGTTTTTGAGAAATTCAATGAATATAAGTTAGAAGTAGAGAACCAAAACAGGTATAAGTATTATGTCCTTTGATGTGATCAAGGAGGAGAATACTTGAACACGGAATTCCTGGACTATTCTAAAAGAGAATAAGATTCTCTCTCAGCATTACTCCTCCAAATACACCACAGCACGTCGGTGTATCGGGGCGGAGCAATCGCACCCTATGTGATATGGTGTGCTCTATGATGAGTACTACTGAGTTGCCTGTTTTCTTTTGGAGTTATGCACTTGAGAAATTGCATACCTATTGAATAGGGTTCCAACCAAATCAGATACCTACCACTCCATATGTGATATGGTATGGGAAGAGCCCATCTCTTAAAGATGTTAAGATTTGGGGTTGTCCGGCCTATGTCAAAAGCAAAATCCGGACAAGCTCGAGACAAGGTTAGTTCTGTGGAAATTTGTTGGATATCCCAAGCATTCGCAAGGGAATATCTTCTACCACACCGAGGAACAAAAGATGTTTTATTTCTCGGCATACCACTTTTTTTTTAAAAAAAAGAATTTCTTGTGAAGAAATTAGTGGTCATGAGGTAGAACTGGAAGGAGTTCCAGCTATACAAACTGCAGCTGATGATTTGGTAAACCCGGAGGATTCAATAGTTTCCAACAAATCTCAGCCTCTCCGCTGATCTGGTAGGGTTCCTCATCCACCTGAGAGATACTTCGGTTTCTCTATGACAGTGGGAGTGAGGATTGCATCATGAGATGATGACCCAACAAGTTACGAGCGGGCCATCAGGAGTGGGGACTCTGTGAGAATGGCTGGATGCTAAGCGATCTGAGATGGAATCCTTATACACCAACAAAGTATGGACTTTGGTTGCTTTATCTGAAGGGTTAAATCCCCATCAGGAGCAAGTATATCTTGAGAAGATTACTTGGTGTACATGGAAAAGTTAAGACTTTCAAAGCTATGCTTAAGTCCATCTAGATCCTACTTGCCACTGCTACATACCATGACTACGATATCTGGCGATTGGGTGTCATGACTGCTTTTCTAAATAGTGATTTGGAAGAGAGCGTCTATAAATACACAGCCAAAGGGCTTCATAGAAAGTGGGAGCAGCGAAAACGTGTACAAGTTGTTTTATGCGATAAATCAGGCATCACGGAGTTGGAACGTCTGTTTTGATGTGGTAGTCAAAGAGTTTGACTTTATCAAAATGGTAGATGAACCAAGTATATACAAAATGGTAGTAGGGAGTATGGTGGTGATCCTCGTATAGTACATGGATGACATACTCTTGATAGGGAAGGAGTTTCCTATGCTACGCTCGGTCAATCTCCTCTTATCACAAAGATTCTCTATAGGATCAACGTGATACCTCCTAAATCCTGGGTTATAGATCTATGAGATAGATCTAATTGGATGTTAGGATTCTCACTAGTTGTAGTGAGATGGTATCAATCGATCCTAGGGAGAATCACTGGAAAGGTTCCAGGGTGATAAGGACAACTGAATGTCAGTCACAGGCATTGTCTTTACTCTCAGTGGAGGGAAGGTATGTTGGAAGAGTTCCAAGCTAGATATCGTGACTTACTAGACGATTAAAGGCAAGATACATCGTTACCAAGGATGCTACCAAAGAGCCAGTTTGGATATATTTTAGTTCATGAGATGAACTTCGTTCCTGCCATTGTGTGACAATGAAGTTGTGGCTTATGCCTAGGAACCCCCGTCCCATCAGAGATCCAGACATATTCTTAGGCAGTATCATCTGATCATGGAGATGGTTGATCTCCAGGGAGATCAAGGTTAGGAGAGTAGACACAGAGGACAACAGCGCGGATCTACTCACAAAGGCCTATATCCCAGTAGAGACTTTTATGGGATGGTTGAGTATGAGATACTTCAACCATAGCTTATTGTTGGGTATGAGATACTACAACAGATGGCCCTAGTGCAAGTGGGAAATTGTTAATTATATGTATGCTCTAGAGGCCATTACTGTACATACGTTGTATATTGTAGTGGATGCTTGGACATATATAGGGAGGACTTTCTTGCTCGACATGATAGTATGCTATCTGGTTACTCTTTATCTTAACATGTACTCCGATTGTCTCTATGTCACATGTTGATAAAGCCCTTGGGATGAGTACTTGACTACCAGGACTATGATGCAGATCATGCTAGTGGGGACAGTGTAGTCACCAAGTAGATCCTTTAAATGTTCCTAGTCGTGGGAGTACCGAGACAGGGCATCGATACTCTAGAGTAGACTAGCTTATGCGCTTTTTGACCCATATGATTGGCGATAGATGATCCCATATCCATTGGTGTTTGACACCAGAGAAGGTATACGGGTGCTCAGTGGAGACTGGGTACACTGGACGGACTCGCCGAGAACTCCCAGATGGTATTATACCTCACGTCAGATGGCGGTTCTCTGGTGACACTGGTACAGGTTAGTCTGTAGACCCGAGATCGTCATAGAGTCTTGTATGATTCCCACTGTGCTTTGATTTCCATCATACCACGTCCAAAAGGGCATGCAAAACGGTGGCTTTTGGGTACAGTCCCGAATCGCATGGAGGCAATGTGCGATAGGAGGGGTTTCGTCTCTCCCGGTATAGGGAGTTGATGTTGCGCAGTGTTCGATTGGTTATAACTGGAAATCCTTGGCCAGGGTTGCTGAGATTTACTGGTAAGTGTTATGAGTAGTTTCTCGAACTGTTATGGACCTCATATCGATACGACTTATCAAGCTACTGGGGTCTGACATTTTCCACCCCTAGGCGAGATATGCGACATATCAGACGAAGAGACCGGACTGTACGGGAGTGTTACTGGTTGGATTCACGGGAGAATGTACAAGCTTGCTTGTTGATCTTCTGATTGCTCAATACCTGGGTGGCTGTTACGTTTAGCTGACCGCTTGAAACTTGTGGGTGTTTGATATGATCATCACCTACTGCCGGCGTATTGACGATTCTTTAGAGTCCTACACAGAGGTTTCCTGGCTCAGGCAAAACGGGATAGGAGCACATATGTGATATGTGCGGGACCGATAATAATACGAGTATGTGATACCGTATTGGATTCTCGCGATATGAGATATCGGCCGGGTATATGTGATATAGCCGGGTCATCGGATCAAGTGTTGATTCGATGAACTGATAAAGATTATATTAGTCGGTTATTTGTGAAATAGCCGAATTATCGGATCAAGTGTTGATTCGATAATTTAATGTATAATTATATATTTGATATATTATATTAAATTAACTAATATAAGCTCACTTAAAGATTCTTTTTCTCACTTGGATAATACATTGATATATATGTGATATATGTTAATTGTATTATTTTATTTTGTTATAAAATATATTATATATGTGATATATAACATTGTAACAAGTTATGATTACAAATGCAACATGATTTGTGGAGATTAAACATAATCAGGGTTTGATTTGGGTTAGCTTTTTCATGAAGCTTCTAGAAGCTTTATTTTTGTTTTAAGCAAAGATATTTTTGTGTAGATATTTTCTTAACCCAACCCAAACCCTTTACCCTAGTTGATTCTCTACAAGGGTTAAGTCTTCTTGATTAACCCATGGTTGATTTGTAACCATACAATGATAATTCATTATTCATCACAAAATGATTTGCTTCTTCTTCTTCTTTCTTCTTAGATGAAAAAGCTTTCTAGCTTTTTGACATGTGATGATAATGAGTGAGAAATTGAAAACAAAAGAGAGCTAAATTCCTACTTCATCATCCTCATCTATTCTAGCCACTTAGATTAGGGTGTTTACTTTGCTAATACTTGATTAGTGAAGCAAGAGCTTGGGTTTGAGATTATTCAAGGTATATCATCTTAGTAGTTGAAGATTGGAAGCAAGTTTGCATCTTTCTCTTCATGGAGCCTCTCTAGAGTCCGGGGACATGATGATCGTGGCGAAGGGACCTCAACACGGATCTATTGAAGTGAAGGAACGGACTACAAAGATTGTAATCCCTAACTCTTAGATGTAAAGTTGTTTACATGTTTTGTTTATCATAATTCTCTAGTTAAGATCTTGGTTAGGGTTTGTTTAGCACCCCAAAAATTTTAAAGTAGCATGATTGATGCTTGCCAAAATCTTCACAAGGTGCTAAGCTAACCCTACAGAAAATGCAAGTGGATTATATACTAGTTGTTCCCCACCGAAAGACGTGACCGGGACGTCTGGGACTGAATTCCGAAGGCAGATGCTAATTGGTGCTATCTGTCCACCTTTCCGAAGATGCCAAATTGATTTATAGCACCGTACATCGGAGGTTTAAACGTATGCGGCCGATGTAGCAGACTTCGTCAGATTCCCCCTCATTGAAGGGTTTTTGATTGTGGGGACACTCTTCCCTGCAGGCGCAATCCCCTGTAGTTAATTACGCTACCGCATCACGGTAACAACTTTCTCCTTCTCCAGACGGTCACTTCGTGTCGTGTGTGTTTGTTTTGTTTTTGGTTACCCATGGATTGTATACAGAGACTAATTTATGTTGTCACCCGTAGGGCGTGGATTAGTCCAAATCCGTATCTTCTTAGATTTGGGTTTGGGGGTTGGGTTTAAGGATACGTTAGTCTCATTTGAGACTAAGATCAACATAAATGTACGTTAAGGATACGTTAGTCTAATTTTAGCCTAAGGTCAACTTAACAGGATCATTTAGATCCAATAAAAGAGCATTTTGGCTCTATTGTTTAGTTTAGGAACATTGCGGTCGATTATTTTAAGGACATTACGGTCCATCGTTAATTTAAGGACATCACGGTCCGTGAGTTTAAAGACCTCACAGTCAAGGTTAAGGACATCATAGTCCGTGAGTCTAAAGACCTCACAGTCAAGGTTAAGGACGTTATAGTCCATGAGCTTAAGGACCCCACAGCCCGTAGAGTGTTTGGTTGTCGGGACCCACCACCTCTCTGAAAACGTTGAAGGATTACGACAAATATCAAAGGAGTAAAGAGATGTACCCTAAAACTGGCGTGAGTTGGTTGAAAGATCTGTAGTCCAATTTGGGACTAAGATCTGTTAAAATATTCATGAGTAGATGGGCTCAATTAATATGAGTTGAGGACTTATGGCCAATCTTGGGCTAAGTCCAATAAATGTTTAACATTTTTATTCTGGGCCGTTGAGCCTTTATTTGGGCTTGGCCCTTTTAACAATGCTGAGCATTATATCTTGACAATTTTTTTGTCTTGTATTGAATGCTGAGCGTTCATCAGAGCTCTGGCTTATTAAAGAACAATTTATGTTCTGTTAGCGCAACACGTGGCGCACCAGGCGCTTTGCGCCAGTCAGAAAGCGTAGTGCGCTTCTGCCGAGTAGCGCACATATAAGGGACACGTGTCGCGCTCAGCGCTAGGCGCTAGATGTCGAGCGCATAATGCCAGTTTATGAGCGCTTAGCGCTAATCCATGAGTGCATTGCGCTTTCAATTTAGTAGCGCACACGTGAGTGACACGTGGTGCGCTTGGCGTTGAGCGCCAGCTCATAAGCGCAGTGCGCTATTTCAGAAGCGCAAAACGCAAGTTGTTAATTAGCGCATACGTGGTTGACACGTGGCGCATTTGGCGCTGAGCGCCAGTCCAGAGAGCGCAGAAGCGCAGTTCAAGAGCGCAAGGCGCACTTCAAGAGCGCAAAGCGCATCTGATCAATTTTATGATCTGGGAACAAATTTATGTTCTTTTAAAATAGACTTTGTCTCAAGATCTAAGAACAACAGTTCTTATTTTGCAGGAGATATTTCCAATCCCTTATGTTGATGAAATGCTTTGCCTTTATAGATCCATGATTTGTGAGAAGAATTATGTTCTTCTTTTATTTTATGATGGGATCTTTTGATCTCTTTGTGAAAGACTTTTTGTCTTGTAGATCTATGATCTTTTTAAAGAAATGAATTTTTCTTTTTATGAGATGATTTCATCTCTGTGTTCATCATCCTTCATTTTTATCTTGAAGAAATATCTTCTTGCAAGAAATTGCTCTTTATCTTTGAATTTCTCAAAGTTTATGGGTTTTTTTTTCTATATCAGACTTGAAATCTTGGGGCCTTTATATAGGGCAAGCTGATTTGTTGAATCAGTTAAAGAAATCTTTCTCTGATTGATTTGGAGATGTTTCCCCACCATTGGATCTTTGATCCTAGGGCTTCTGTTTTACAGAAGGCAATCTTCTTGTTTTTAATAAGATTGAAAAATCTTTCCATAACAGAATTTAATTTTGATTAATTAATGATTTATCATTATTATTAGATCTTTTGATCTAACGGTGGGGAGTTTTTTAATTCCAGCGCTAGCGCACCCGTGCTTTGCACGTGGTGCGCTGCTTAGAGCGCGGTGCTCTTAGCGCTAGCGCATCTGTGTCTTACACGTGGTGCGCTGCTCAGAGCGCAGCGCAATTAGCGTTAGCGCACCCGTGTTTGACACGTGGTGCGCTGCTTAGAGCGCAGCGCACCTAGCGCTAGCGCACACATGGTGCGCTGCTTAGGGCGCAGCGCATTTGGCGCTGCATCTGAAGCGTCGCTTCAATTTTGAAATTTGAATTTCAAACAGTGCTTTGCTCTGATTGGGGAAACAAATGCCTCCCCCACCGTTGCGCTCATGTGGCCCACATGTGAGTGCAGCGGTGGCAGCATCTGCGCCCTTGGATCAACTCAAAAGTTTAAGAGGCATTTCAATGCCTATAAATAGGACCGTTAGTCCTTTAGATGATTCTGTTCATCTTCTTCTTTTGAGAATTTTTACTCAGAGCATAGCTCTTCTGCTTAAGAACTTTTCAAGAGTCAAAACTCTATTAAAATCTTGGTAAAGATTAAATCTTTTTAAAAGATCGTTTTAAGAATCTAGGGTTTCACCCATTAATAGAGCCTTGCTCTCCATAGATCTTTGATCTAAAGAAAACCCCTTTTTAGGGTTTCGTTAACAGAGCTTTGCTCTCTTGAACCCATAGATCTAAGGAGATCATCTTTCAGGGTTTCTTAACCCATGAACAGAGTTTTGCTCATAAAGAACTCTTAGAGTTTGTTCATAGAACTTGAAGATCTCAAAATTTTTAATTCATAAAAAATTGATTTTAATTTTTCTGATAGATTCTTTCATCATCATTTTTTTAGAGCAAGGCTCTTGAGGAATTTTTATTCCCTCATGATCAAAGTTTGACCAGTGTCACCCTGTCACAGAGCATTGCCCTCAAAGGGAGATTTACTCCTTTGCCCGAGGGATCTCTCATTTAATGAGAATTTTCTTGAGAATTTCCTCATTTAATTAACAGTCTCATCAAATGATGAGGCTGTTTTATTAATTGATGAATTGTCATCTAGATTTTGTGGGCCCCATTTGGTCCCTCTCTACTGCATTGCAGTGTGGTACAAATTCTAAAGTACCAAGTGTCAGAATTTAAATTAAATTAAATTATAGCACTGACAGTTGATTTTTGTCCTTTTTCGCGCAAGCGACATGTCTTTCGACACTTCTTTTCCGTTCATCCGCTCAGAAGGCGGATTTCCTGAGGCGCCTGTAGACCGAGAGGTTCTTGCGCTGATCAGAGACCACGACCCGGAATACAAGAATCTTCACCAATGGGGTAGATGGTATGATCGAATTATCAGAGGCCACCAGAGCTTTTCTTGCGCGACACCTTCGGAGCCTATCTCGGCGATCCCTTATGCAGATGCACCCCTGGTGAACTATGCTGTGGAGATGGTTAATTGGACTTCGGAGGGTCTCCTTCAGCCTTCTATGGCTGCGATTCCTGTGCAGCCACCGGCGGCTTTGGACACCCTAGGACGGCGCATATGTCAGGGCGAGTCGTGCCCTTGGGGACAGCCCTACAACATCGGGCTAACTTCCCATCATCCGGCCGGATACTTGCACTGGGCCCGATATATCTTATCGGCAAAGAAATCGCAGCTGCTGAAGCTTGGCTTATACCCTGCGGTCTACGCTTCCTTGTTCCAGTATTCTGCACCTCCCACATGGTGGATCAAGGCGTTTTTAGAGCAGTGGAACATTCTGACCCACACCTTCCTCCTATTGGATAGAGAGGTCTCCATTTCCTTGGAAGAATTTGCTGAGGTTTCTGGTTTACCAGTTAGGGGGGAGCACTAATAGGAGCTGCTTCCTCCGGATGAATATGTTTTTGCCACCAAATCAGTGGTGATGGGTCTTACCCCAGAGAACGCCATTCAGCACCAGTTCCTAAGTCTGATAAAGGTGTTGAACATATATGAGAGCCTCTTTCTTGAATCCGGAGGCCGGGGGGTCAGCTTTGCAAATTTCATTGCCTGTTTTCTTCACCCAGAAATTTTTTCGCGACAAGGAGAAAAGTTTGCTAAACTTGACGATCCTTTCGGCTTTGGCTTGGACCGTCGGCCAACACTGGAAGCTGATCAAAAGGGTTTCTTTCTTCCCGACGTTGCGATCGTCCCCTTGTCAGAAATCGCCGCTCCGGGCATTGATGAGGAAGCGTTCTTTCTCGGGTTTCTTAGTTTATGGTTAAGTTGGTTCGCGCTTCCTCTGCACCCTCATTACATGAGGCCCTCTGTCTTCTACCCCGCGCATCGCATGGTTGCCGGAATACAAGTGGCCATCGGGATCGCCGGGTTAGCCCACCTATATCACGGCCTCAGCTTAGTAGCGGATACCACTGAACCAGGGGTGCATCCTGCTAACTTCCTAAATAATTACTTCACTTCATGGATGGAGCTGCACGTGCTTGGGGTCTTCGGTGTCCACAAAAGACCTTCTTTTTACGACAGTTGCAGATTCCCTCGGATAATGCGGCTGGTTGACGCCTCCATTGTGAGTTCGTCACCGCGGGAAGCTAGGGGCTTGCTCCTTCGTCCGCGCACGGTTGGAGATGGTATGTCTTTCACAGACAAAGTCTTGACCATCGGCCAGGAAACTTCAAAAATGGTGCTGCCATTGCAAGACATCTTTAAAGACGGGGCCTCTGTGTTGAAATCTCGAGAGATTCTTCATTTGTACTCCATCAGGCCGGGCTTTCTCGTATTCAGGCAAAATGATGCGGCATTATTCATGAGATACAACCCACATCATTTTGCCCAGCAGCTGAGTTACAATCAGGGCGTCCCACTTGAGGCCTTTTTGGCAGAACTTGCTGCTGCCGAAGAGGGAATGCGGACCGCACTGCATCATTTTATGCGCCTGAACACAGGATCTCACTTCTTTATCAGCGAACTGAGCTGTGTCCCAAAGGCCCTTAATGTACATGTGGCCTGATACCAACATTCAATGAGCGCCGTTATCAGGGAAGAGAAGCGACTGTTGCTCGATCGCAAAGGTGCACCCCCTGCTGGTGATCGAAACGTCCTTCTAAAGCGACGGACCATTGTCTCGCCTCCCTTAAGAGAAGATGCGGTGATCGAAGTTCCGCATGACAGGCCCGAGCTACCAATATCCCGGGCTCCTGTAGAAAAGGTGATTGTAGCTTCCCCCGATTCTGGCGTGGGTTCAGATATTGGGACTCGTCGCCCCAAGGTGCCCGCTAAACGTAAATTTGTGCTTGCGGCGACCGGAGCTCGCTCGCAGAGGAGGAAGAAGAAGTCGATCTTTTCTGCCGACGTTGTATTTGGTCAGGAGCCTCATGCTCCTTATAGTGAGGGCTTGGGCGAATATGGGACCAATGATTGTCTATTCATAGCGCCGGACGATACTGATCCAGAGGCTGCTATTGCAGCTTCTGTGCGATCGGCAAGCCACAAAGCGGGACTGGCCATCCTCGCGCAATCAAGTAAACATCAGTCGTATCTTCTGTTATTGCATTATATTTTTATTATCATATTTTGACTGACACTTTTCCTTCTTTAACGGGAATTTCTACTGAAGAGGCTTTAGCGGCTTCCCTCAAGACTTTCGAGGATGAGGAGAGGATTCGCGCTTCGCTGGGAGTTGGTATATTTCGGCTCATTGCATCTTCATTCTCCTTTCTTATGGACAATCTGACCCCCCCTCCTTATCTTATCACAGGGACTACAATGCCAATCCCGCAAGGTGATGCGGAGATGCTTCCAGGGCCAGCTATCGAAGTCCCGGCCTCCTCAACGCTGCCGAAAGAGGCCTTACTCAAATGACCGGTGACGAATGCCATAACGGCTCCATAGGTAACCCTTGGCGCGAATAATGACTTCCTATTGATGGAGGCTTCTAGGAGATCAGCTCTCACGGCTCGAGCGGAAAGGAAGAGTAGAATGCGCGCGGCAACGGAGCGTAGTGCCGCCTTGGCCATGGGTGCAGGTTTGAGTGCCGCTACCCCTGCCCCTACTCCTTCAGAAGATATTTCGACTGCCTTGTCCACCACTCACAGACAGGCAGTACATGCTGCTCAGGAAGCAATCGGAAAATCGACTCAAGGTAACGTGACATTGGTTCTTTTGTCAAAGTTCTAATTTTCAGGTTCTCATATGTCCTATCTTGCAGGGCCGAGTCCTGCCGAAGAAGTGGCGGCAACCATCAAGCCTGAGGTAGAGGTGGGTGAGACAGCTACAATCACCGAGCCCGAGGTAGCGGCAGGTGAGACAGCCACAATCGCCGAGCCCGAGGTAGCGGTGGGTGAGATAGCTACAGTCACCGAGCCCGAGGTAGCCACTCTTTCACAAGAGTCGGGCACTGCTCCAATCGTCGCTCTTTCCCCCTGCGGCTCCTTGCCATTGCCGGGCGCTGCGAGTGTCACGACGATTCTCGTGGAATCGGGAGATGAGGCTACGGGTGGTGAAACCATTCCGATGGAGGAGGGTGAAGCATTTGCTGCCTCCAGTGACGCCCTTGTCGCGGTCTCGACCGGCGACTCACCAGGTAGATTTTAGGCCATTACTTTCCCCTTTATTCTGTAGTCCCTTTTAATTTCTTTTTGACAGTGTTTCTCTTATTTCTAATGCAGGTGTGATGAGCGTTGGGGTTGTGCCACCCGAAGAAGTATCTCCAGTTGCTGCTTTAATGGCGACCGCTTCTCTACCTTCTCTCGTACCATCTCAAATGTTGGAAGGTGCGGATTTGTGACCCATCAGTTTCATTGCAGGCTGTATACTTTATGTACTAACGTTGCATTACTGCGTCCTTGCAGGAGTCCTTTTTGATCACCTGTATCAGATGCTACACCCACACTTCTCTTTCCAGTCAGAGATTACCTCATCTAGTGGTGCTGGTGAGTACAGCCTTCAGCTAATGTCTCTTCTTTTACGGGAAGCCAAATCATTTCTAATTCTTCTTTGTTTTGATGTCAGCACTACAGATCGAAGGAGACGAAAGAACAGTTGCGCCACTGGTACTCCCGGCCTTGCCACCTGCTGCAGCCGGTATAGTAAACTCCATTATTCATGAACATCCTATATTTCTTGAACCGTCAATTGACTGTGATTTGTTTTGCAGCGGTGATACCGACTTTAGCTCCATTCGAATCTTGAGTCGTAATGCCAGCAGGCCCCTTTTCTCGACGTCCATCTTCTAAAGGCGCTGCGAATAGTCTGTGCATGTTGAGTGACTACATAGAGGAGCTTGACGTGGAGGCTCCCACATTCGTTGTAGATTTTGCCGCGGAGGTTAATCCTATGCTGGCGACGCTCGTGAACTTTCATAGTGAGGGCGTCGTTGAACCTTGGGTTAATCAATGCAGGGAAATTGAGGCATGTCTGCATGAGCTCGAATTCGGACGTCCTGCTCCTGAGGTCCTGGCTGTGAACTCTCAACGGGCTGCGTGGGTTGAGCAAAGCACTCCCTACTTCTGACATCTTGAACAGGAAGCGGCCTGAAAACGTAAGGAGTGTGAAGAGATTTCAAGCGAGTCTGCTCGGCTGCACGCTCAGATTGATGCAAATGTTGCACAGTTGAAAGCTATCTTTGAAGGCCTTCTGCGATGCATCTCTGACGGGCTAACACTGAGGCAGAAGCTCGACATTATCGAGCGGGATGCACAAAATCGTGGGTCAGCTCAGCGGGCCGTCGAAGAGCAACTTTCTTCCTATTTGCAGCAACGAGCTCAGGTCAAAGCAGAGTTGGCCGTGGCAGCTGACCGAGAAAAAGGGCTGAGGGAAGTGCACGAGCAGCTGATTGGACTATTGAAAGCGCTTCCCTCTCAATAATTTTTTTTGTACCATTTGTAATTTTGAATAAAGTGTATCCATTTTTTATTCTTTCATAAGATGTATTCTGTACCCGATTGAATTTATGAATAAAAGATACATTTCTTTCGCAATATCTTGTGTCATCTCTTTGCTTTCTTCTTTTCTTTGTTATCAGCATGTCACCTTAGTAAGCATAGCCTGCAGATGATAGAATCATTCCGTCTTGAACTCTTTGAGTGGTAGCGATGGCTTAGCAAACAGGTTAAGATCTGCTGCCTAAGACTTTTCAACTTTATGAGCCATGAGGGTCTCATAAAGACTTTTCTCCCTACGAGTCGAGAGGATCTCGTAGGTGTATTTTCTCCTTAGGAATCGTGAAGATTCCTAAGTGCGTTTTCTCTTATAAGTCGTAAGGATCTTACAAGAGAGTTTTCTTCCTTACGGGTCGAGAGGACTCGTAAGTGATTGATGGTGTTGCCATTATCCGCATTTCACGGAGTCAGGAGTTGCTCTGGGCGTTTCCCACGGTGTCAAGATTGACTTTAGCCGTGTTCCACAGGACCAGGATTTGCTCTGGATGCTTCCCACAGGGTCATATCCGTGTTCTGGGAGAACCAGGCTCCGCTCTGGATGTTTCCCACGGGATCAGGATTGACATAAGCCGCGTTCCATGTGACCAGGAATTTTGCTCTGGATGCTTCCCATGGGGTCATAGCTGTGTTCTGCGAGGACCAGGCTCCTCTCTGGACGTTTCCCACGGGGTCAGGATTGACATAATCCGCGTTCCACGTAACCAGGAATTTTGCTCTGGATGCTTCCCACGGGATCATAGCCGTGTTCTGGGAGGACCAGGCTCCGCTCTGAGTGCTTCACACGGGGTCATGATTGACATAAGCCGCGTTCCATGTGACCAGGAATTTTGCTCTGGATGCTTCCCACGGGGTCATAGCCGTGTTCTGCGAAGGCCAGGCTCCGCTCTGGACGTTTCCCATGGGGTCAGGATTGACATAAGCAGCGTTCCACATAACCAGGAATTTTGCTCTGGATGCTTCCCACGGGGTCAGGATTGACATAAGCCGCGTTCCACGTAACCAAGAATTTTGCTCTGGATGCTTCCCACGGGGTCATAGCCGTGTTCTGCGAGGACCAGGTTCCGCTCTGGGAGCTTCACACAGGGTCATAGTCGTGTTCTGCGAGGACCAGGATCCGCTCTGGACGTTTCCCACGGGGTCAGGATTGACATAAGCCGCGTTCCACGTAACCAAGAATTTTCCTCTGGATGCTTCCCACGGGGTCATAGCCGTGTTCTGCGAGGACCAGGCTCCGCTCTGGGTGCTTCACACGGGGTCATAGCCATGTTCTGCGAGGACCAGGATCCGCTCTGTACGTTTCCCACGGGGTCAGGATTGACTTTAAGCCGCGTTCCACGTGACCAGGAATTTTGCTCTGGATGCTTCCTACGGGTTCATAGCCTTGTTCTGCGAGGACCAGGCTCTGCTCTGGATGCTTCCCACAGGGTCGTAGCTGTGTTCTACGTGACAAGGAATTTTGCTCTGGATGCTTCCCACGGGATCATAGCTGTGTTCTGCGAGGACCGGGCTCCGCTCTGGATGCTTCCCAGGGGGTCGTAGCCGTGTTCTGCGAGGACCAGGATCCGCTTTGGACATTTCCCACTGGGTCAGGATTGACATAAGCCACGTTCCACGTGACCAGGAAGGGTTGACTTTATCTGCATTTCACGGAGTCGAGGTTTGACTCTCGGTCATCTGTGCCCCGCCGAGTCATGGAACTGGGAGTTGCCGCAGTTCTGCTTTACTTGATATTGTGTCTGTTGTAATGAGACGAATGTTGAGATGATCTCTAGGCTATCTGTGAACCGTTGGGATTTGGCTTCTTCTAATGAAGCCTGGGGAGGAAAGGTGTGATTCCCTCTTTGTTTGCGCCCCTGGATTGTATACAGGGATTGATGTGATATCACCTGTGGGGCAAAAATTTCATTCATTTTTTTATTTCTTTCCGCGATGCTCTATCATTTCAGCTTTTATATCGCGAAAGTCGCGATTGCCCAATCATTTCGGCTATTTTTTTGCGGTGCCCAATCATTTCGGCTATTTGTTTTATTTTTACTCGCTGCTTTTTATTACGAGTTGCCCAATCATTTCGGCTATTTTGTATGCATACATTTTTACTTGCTACTTTTTATCTGCAAGTTGCCCCATCATTTCGGTTATTTCGTATGCATGTGTGGCTTGCTAGCTTTTCGCTGCAAGCTTGGAATTAGACACCGATTTCGGCATGAGCATCGCTGCAACTGGGATATTGCCAGGAGTGAATCATCATTTGCCTCTGTCGATATCGAATAAAGGTGGCTTAGCGAACAGGGTTAAGATCTTGTCGACTAAGGCTTTTGGCTTCATGAGCCGTAAGGGTCTCATGAAGGTATTTCTCCCTGCGAGTCGTGAGGATCTCGTAGGTGTGTTTTCTCCTTAGGAATCGTGAGGATTCCTAAGTGTATGGTCTCTTGTAAGTCGTAAAGATCTTTCAAGAGTGCTTTTGTCCTTATAAGTCGAGAGGACTTACAAGGGCTATTCACCGTGTAGACATATCCCTAATTACGGATGGGACTTTGTTAGGGAAATGTTTGTTCGCGCCCGTGGATTGTATACAAGGGTCAGCATTGAGCCACTTGTAGGGCAGCATTGGAGGTTGTGGTGACGGCTTAAGAATACGTTCAGATCCCTGTAGCTTAAGACTTTTGAATCTTATGAGCCGTGAGGGTCTCATAAGAGGGTTCTCCTTACGAGTCGTGAGGATCTCGTAAGTGTAATTTCTCCTTAGGAATCGTGTGGATCCCTAAGTGTGTTGCTCCCTTGTGAGTCGTAAGGATCTCACGCAGGTGGTTTCTCCTCACAAGGTTGAGAGGACCTTGCAAGTGTCTTTTAACGAGGCTGTGCTCTTTTGGGTTTTCACAAAAACTCGCCGGTAGCCCTGTTGTTTTTACTCACGGAGCCCTTTCGGGTTTTCATCCGTGCCCATTTTGCTTATGGACATACCGTTTTCTTGTTCTTTTTTTTTATTCTTCCTTTTTTGTGTCAGCCTTGGGACGCTGCAGTCTACAGTAGTTTATCGACGTTTCGGTCAACGGCTAGTTTTAGGATATAGTGGTCCATCGTTAGTTTAAGAACGTTTCGATCCGACGCCAGTTTTAGGACATAGCGGTCCATTGTTAGTTTTAGGACATTTCGGTCCGACGCCAGTTTTAGGACATAGTGGTACACTGTTAGTTTTAGGACATTTCGGTCCGATAGCCGGCTACTACTTATAGAGTCTGGGCTCAGGAAGATAGCGAGCGGATATAGTCGTCGTCATCTATCGTTGACCTAAGCCGTGACTCGTCAGGGATAGTATTTCTTTAGGAAGCGACCGTTTATTGGCCTAAAAGGTCTTTCACCATGCATGTCCATGAGTAGGTAGGCTCCACCCTGGTAAACTTTGTCTATGATATACGGGCCTTCATAGTTCGGCACGAATTTCCTCCGTTTGGTGCGATTGGGGATCATAGGTCTTTTAACTACTGGCACGAGTTCGCCATAGCGGAACGTTCTTGGCCTAGTCAAATTTTCATATGAGCGCGTCATCTTTGCTTTATAAGCCTCCAGATTTTGCTGCGCCATGAGCCGGGCGTATCGAGCTCCTCAAACCGAAGGTGAGCATTCTCTTCGTCCGTTAGCTCGTAATGAACCGCCACTCATAGAGAGGGCAGCTCTATCTCAAGAAGGAGTACCGCTTCTGTGCCAAATACCAATGCGTACGGCATTGTGTTTGTAGCCATTTTGAACGTAGTTCGATATGCCCAGAGAGCTTCATGCAGTCTCTCATGCCAGTCCCTCTTATTTCGAGACACCGTCTTTTTCACGATTTTCGTCAAGGTCTTGTTGAAAGCCTCAGCTAGACCGTTAGCTCGGGGATTATAGACCGAAGAGTATCTCTAGTCTATGTTATGTCGTTGTGCGAAGCAGCTTATCTTGTGGCTTCTGTAGGCTGGCCCGTTATCGGAGATGATCCGTCGCGGAGTTCCAAACCGATAAATAACGTGCGTCTTAAAGAAATGGAGGATATTCTCCGTCTTCACTTCCCTCAGCGGTACTGCTTCTGCCCATTTGGCGAAGTAATCAGTTGTCGCCAAAATGAATCGATGTCCTCTGGACGATACTGGTTCGATGGGGCCGATTATGTCAGTTACCTACATTTCGAACGACCAGCTAGCCACTGTCGGGTGTAGTGGATTTGGATGCTGATGGATGAAGTCCCCGTGAATCTGGAACGAGTGGCATTGCTTTGCGTATTCGAGGCATTCTTGGATCATCGTGAGCCAGTAGTAGCCCATCATTTTGATCTTTAGCTTCATCTTCGGCCCAGGTTGGTGGGCACCGCAGAGTCCATCGTGAGTTTCTTGAACGACTCTCTTTGCTTCTTCAGGTCCCAGGCATCTTAACCACAGAGAATCAAATGATCTCTTATACAGAGTATCATTGGCTAAAGCAAAAGACAGAGCTCGTTTCATAAGCTGATGTCTTGAGGACGCATCTTCAGGTGTTCGACGGGATTTGAAGTAGTCTCTAAAGACTTCTCTCCAATCAGTAACCTTCTCCTGGTCTTTTATTTGTAGATTCGTTTGCCCGGTCGCTCCCTTCTCTTCAGACGACTCCGGAGATATTTCTGCTGGTGCGAGAACCCGACGGCTTTGCACAACGATCCTCACGTCATCGAGGTTCTCGTCGACCAATTCTTTAGTGAGCTTGGCTAACGCATCCGTCTTACTATTTTCTGCACGCCGTATGCTTTCCAAGGCATAGGAAGGAATTTGAGTCAGCAGTTTCTGCACTCTTTTGACGTATTTCACTAGCTCTGGTTTGCACGTTTGATAGTCGCCGTTTACTTGGCTAACGACCAGCTAGGAGTCTCCGTATATGAGGAGGTTTTCAATTCCCATGTCGATAGCGATCAAGAGACCTGCTATCAAAGCTTCATATTCGGCTTCATTATTCGTCCTCGGCTCTATTAAGGAGAAGGCAAAGCGCATTATCCCTCCTTGTGGAGTCACGAAGATGAGGCCTACCCCTAATTTGATTATGGTCATGCTTTGTTTGCGCTTCTTCATGGAAGATGCTCCATCGAAGTAGAGTTCCCATTGGGTATCATTCTTTCTTCTCTCTTCGTCGATCGTGTCAAACGCGTGCTCGTCTGGCAATTCGCAGTTCAAGGGAGATTCGGCAGGTATCGGATGCTCAGCGAGGAAGTCGGCGATGGCCTGGCCTTTCACTACCTTGAGGGGTCGATAAGTTATCAAGAACTCCATCAAGAGCAGGGCCCATTTAGGGAGTCGTCCCGTTAATATAGCCTTTGACATTAAATATTTGAGAGGATCCACCTTTGATATGAGATGGACCTCATGTGCCAATGTATAGTGTCTGAGCTTCGTTATCGCGAAGATCAACGCCAGGCAGTGTTTTTCGATGGGGGAGTAGTTGCTTTCTTCCCCCAGGAGAACTCGACTCAGATAGTAGAGAGCTCTTTCTTTCCCTTGGTCGTTCTCTTGTGCCCACAGCGCGCCTAAAGAACCTTCGAGGGCTGTTGTATACAGAATGAGAGGCTTTCCCTTGACCGGAGCAGCCAGCACTGGCAGATTCCACAGGTACTGCTTGATTTCATCCAGTGCGCTTTGGCATTTGTGATCCCAGACGAACGGGGTTCCCTTTTTCATCAAGTGACTGTAGGGGCAGCACTTGCCAGAGAGGTTGGCTATAAATTGTCGGATATACGCGAGCTTCCCTTGGAGAGACCGCAGTTGCTTGAGAGTCCTCGGCTGAGGCATTTCCATAATCGCCTTGATCTTTGACGGATCTATCTCGATGCCTCAGTGTCGGACGATGAATCCTAGGAATTTGCCCGAGGATATTCCGAACGCACATTTGAGAGGGTTCATCTTCAAGTTGTATTTCCGAAGGCGCTGAAACACGATCCTCAGATGCTCTAAATGTTCCTCGTATGATTTGCTTTTAACTATGAGGTCGTCAATATAACATTCGACGATTTCATGTATGAGGTCATCGAAGATCTTCGTCATGGCCCTTTGATAGGTGGCACCGGTGTTCTTTAGACCGAAAGGCATCACCTTGTAGCAGAATATGCCCAAAGGTGTGCTTCTGGTCCTCGGGATGCATCTTTATCTGATTGTACCCTGATGATCCGTCCATGAAGGAGAACTCTTCGTGAGTGGACGTATTATCTATCATCAGCTCTGTGACCGGTACTGGGAAGTCGTCCTTCGGGCAAGCTTTGTTGAGATCCCGAAAGTCCACACATATGCGCACCGTCCTATTTTTCTTCATTACCGGGACAATTTTGGCGATCCAATCAGGATACTGAATCTCTTGGATAAAACCGGAGTCGATTAGTTTCTTGACCTCGACGTTGATGCTCATCTCAAGTTCGAGCCGCATTCTTCTCGGTGCTTGTTTGATCGGCTTGACGTCCGGGGATATTGCCAACTTGTGTACAGCAATCTCTGGATCTAGTCCTGGCATCTCGGAATAGTTCCATGCGAAGCAATCTTTGTGCTACATGAGCACGTCCTTTAGCGAGCCACCCTTTCTTCAGACAATAGATCACTAACGAATGTCGGTCGCGGGTCACTTGCCGTCTCTAAATCAATTTTCTTGAGGTTATCTGCAGTAGTATGTATCCCATCTTCCAGCTCTTTTGGGGCCGGTGGAAACTTTGAGATTACCTCGTCATCATCGTTTTCGAAGCACCAGGGGAGGTCATCCATATTCTCGGGCTCTTGTTCTGACAGCGTTATCATATAACAAGTACGAGATCGCTTCCAAGACCGATGTTGATCTGGTTCTACTCTCGTGGTCTTCAGTTCATGCTTCTGCGGCGGGCTTATTCTCCAACTGCTGGAAAGAGCGAACCTGTCTTGTTGATATTGGTCTTCGACCCAATTCTTGAATGTGAAGCAGTCTTCAATAGGATGTCCTATTGCCCTGTGATAGGAGCAATAGTCCGGGTGAGAGACTTCGCCTGCTTCCTCGGGGTGCTTGGACTCTGGGAGTGTCATCATCTGATGTTTTATGACAAGATCGAATATCTTCATTGTCATGTCTTGGGGAAAAGAATATGCTCGACCCATCTTCTTTATAAGAGACGAATCCGGACTGCTCGATTCTTGATCTCGTGGCTTCTTAGACCCGCTTTGTCACTGTCGAACGCCTTTCCCGTTCTTTGGTTTATTTTTGCCTCTGCGTCGGGCCTTTTGTACAACGGGTTGACAAGGTGGAGCATTTTCATTTTTCACAGCCTGTTGAAGGAGGCGTTGCGTCCTGGCTTTCTCGTTGATGGCCATTTCGCGATTATGGTCGTCTCGAGCCTTTTAACTTGCTTCCCTTATAAGCTTGTCCATTTCTTCTTCGAACGACGGAGTGGGCATTTTCACGGTGGGAGCTTGTTCTGGTTCGGGGTTAGTATCTTCCCACAGAGCATCTCCTTCTTCATCAAATTCATGTATGACGTAGTAGTCGCAGAACAGCTCCCGTTTCTTGGATCAAACATATCTAAGCCCGACCGTTTCCATTCTCCCATTGGGCAACTTCCGCTGAGTTCCGGGGACGTTCCTGATCCTGTTGTAGAACCGTGCTTGTCGAGCAGTTTGCTTAAGGGGTACACCTTGGCGTCTCAAGAGTCTCTTTAGTCCGTCTGTGTAATATCTGGGCAAACGGATGGGCTGGAGCCTGTCAAGTGTAGAATCCGCGCCATGCCAGATTTCTTTCTGCACTTTGGTTTCCCCGGATCGGTAGAATAGGATCGCTTTTTTACCTTTTCTCCTGAGAAGGACGTAGAATGTCTACAGTTCTTCCACACTGTAGGTATCAAGCGCGTCTATCTCTTTATGATGCTTTGGCAGAACCATGGCAACTTGAAAACTTTGATCTTCATCAGCGAAGGCTTGTATTGATGTCCAAGCAGAGAATACGGCATTGACCTCATCTTCTGAGTCGCTGCCGAAGATCAACATAGGAGCGGACAGTCCCGGCTTGTTGCACTGGGGCGGACCTGAATAAACTATTTCTTCTTCCTCCTCGGTATCACTCCCGAAGACCTGAATAGTGGTGATAGCTTTGTTCTTGTCCTCCGGCTTACGACATCTTTCTGTGTCCTCGAAATCTGGCAGGAAGTATTTTGCATCTTCGTACTTTCGGACTTCGTTAACGGAGAACGGGTTTAGTTCCCCTGCCACAGTGTACTCGAGACCATCTTTGAAATACTTCATACACTGATATTGTGTAGAAGGGATGATGTTGTACTCGTGTAACCAGGGCCGGCCGAGCAAAGTATTGTAGCATGTCTTGGCGCTAATGACGTGAAATTTAATGTCTGTGATGAGCAACCCAAAGCGTAGTATCAATATTACAGATCCGAGCGTCCGTGATGACTGGGAGTCAAACCCGGAAATGGTGATTTTATCACGAGCGAGGTGTTGAACGCTCATGCAGATTTCCTTTAACACCCTTACGTTAAGTAGATTGACGGAGGACCCATTGTCGACCAGGATTTTACCTATCTTGATATCATGACAGTATCCGGAGACATAAAGGGGACGGTTGTGGTCGCATGTCCAAGGAGGATATCTTCATCGCCGAAGGTGATATCGGCTGTGTCCACTTCTTCCAGCTCGTCCTTCATCTTTTCTTCGGCGAGGAAAGGTTGGAATTGCTCTGGCTCTTGTAGTGCCTTGATCAATGAATCTCTCGCCTCTTTGGATAACAGAAGGGCGTCGAGAATGCTTAACTGTGAAGGTAGCTTTCTAAAGTGTGCCAGAACGTTATAGTCCACCTTACTTTTCTTTGGCGGGTCCTTGGCTGTCAGCTTTTCGACGGCTTGGTCATCAAGGATGATACCCTCAGATACCTTTTCTTTCCCCTTATCTCTTCTATTTGACCCACTGTTCGAGGGCCCAAGATTCTTTTCAGGCAGCGCACGATTGCGCAGCTGAATATTTTTACAGGCCTTCGGTTCTTCCTCTTTTCCCGAGGTGGACTCTTTAAAGAGAGGGCCAAGAGTCATTTCTTCGTCAGAGTCGCTCCCGAAGGTGAGGACTTGCGATCCCCCAGCGCCGATCATGTGACAGTTGCCGGTAGTTCTTTTACGCTCCTCGGTCGTATTTCTCTGCTCCCGACGAGTTTTGCGTTTCATTCGCTTGAAATGTTGTCGGCGAGCAACATATCCCTGCCACCATCTTTTAAAAGTGTTGCACTCTTCAGTGGGGTACACAATCTTTCGATGATATAAGCAGTAGCTAGGATGTGTTTCCGATTCACCAAGAATGTTTCCTTCGGAAGATGGCAGCTTCATTCCCATTGATATGGCTTTGGCGAACCTCTTCCTCGCTTTGAACCTACTTTTACTTGCGGCGGATGTACTTTGATCTGGCGGGAGTGTTTCAACCCTTTCGTCCATTTGCCGACGTTTGGCTTTTTCAAATATGGCCATCTCACGCTCTCGAGCAGCTTTGCTTTTAAGAAGAGCTTCGTCTAAGAATGCGTCAATCATTTCGTCTGATGGCCCAAGAAGTTCCGGCTTAGGATCTGCCCCCAATTTCTCCATGTAAGGAGCTTCTTCATTGTCTATCGACAAGTGAGAGATCACATGCCAGCTTGCTACATAAACTTCAGATTCATCCGACGAGTCTTCTCCCATTGTCATCATCTCCATCCTTCAGGACGTGGCTGAGAAATTCTTGGAGTATGATTGGAGTTCGCGTTTTTTGATTATATTCTTCGAACGCGTCAATCTGTTTTTGTATGTCCGTGCGCTTGTCACCAGGCTTCACGGGCTTTTTGGTCTTCTTCTTCTTCTTCGAAGACCTTGACGGCTGGATGTGAGTGCTTTGGATATCACCACCAATTTTGGGAGTTGGGCGTGGCTTCAGCATTCCCTCGATGATCTTGGGTTCCAGTGGATTTTTCCACGTGATCGCCGGGCATATTTGGAGATCCTTCAGCATTCTTTTCGTCTTGGCTGAAAGAGCGACCTCCCATGGAGCTTCTTCTACGAAGGAGCATGATGCCCCCGGCGTGTCTGTCTTCTTGGGAGCGTGTGGCTATGGTGGATTCACCTTCCAATTCTCAGACAGCGCAAACTTGCCTTGTTGGCATTGGTCCTTGATCCATCCCTTAAAGACGATGTAATCTTCAATTAGATGGCTTACCTCTTTGATGGTAAGGGCAATAATTGGGACTATTAGCCTCGCCGGGTTGCAATGGTCGTTTTTGATTCGGCAGATTGATGAGCCTGTTGCGCACCGCCAGTTCGAACAGTCTCTTCGTTTTGTCCCGAGGGAACGAATAAGGACGCTTCATTTTCTCATTATAGTATCGTCGTCTCTCTTCTAGTTGATCCGTTAGTTTTGGGGCACTGGGCTGCTGTTGAGTATTTGCGATGAAGGTCGCCTTTCCTTTACCCTTTTCATTTCGCGGCTCCGACTTTGGAGGAGACGGTCTATGACCTATCTGGTCCATTTGGTCCAGTTTATCGATCAAGGCCTGGAACGTGGTCGGCTTGAAGAACATCATGAATTGGTAAATAGTTGCCTGAGGGTCCAGAGTGCCCACGAACATGCCCACCGCCGGCGCTTCTTCGATGCTCTGCTCACATTTTGATCATAAGTTTCGCCATCGTATTGCGTATTGCACCCACGTTTCCCCAGGCTTCACCCTGGCATTGATCAATGCCGTTATTGGGGTGCGTTCACTGGCACTTGCGAAACGCTGGGTGAATAGTAGTTCCATCTCCGCAAAAGTCTTGAGGGAGTCGTTTGGAAGTTCAGAATACCACTCGAATGCCGTTTCCGACAAGCTGCCGACGAACTGGCGAAGTAGCAATTTATCATCACCTCCGGTGTTGTCACATAGAGCCCTGAACTGGGCGACATGCTAGTGGGGATTGCCCGTCCCTTTATATACATGAAATTTAGGGATCGTATATTCCGGAGGGTACTTTATTTGGTTATACCAGCCTGGATATGGTCGCCCAGTTTTAACAATTTGGCCGGCCGCTTCATTCGCCTGGTGAGCTCGTATTTGCTGAGCAATGTAGTCATCCAGGGCAGCTTTGGAGATGGCCTCCTCTTTGGCTGCTGAAAGAGCCGGAGGAGGGTTCAATGTTTTCCCTCTGTCGTCTTAAATGATGATTGGAGGGTCTTCAACTGGAGGTTCTGGCTGTAACATCATCCCAGCCATGTCTTGGAATAAGAGAGCCATTCATTTTATATTAGCTGCCTATTCCGCAACCTCTTTTTCTTTCCTCTTGAGCATTCTTCGGAGGAATTCGGTGTCAGTTTCTTGTTCCTGACGCTGCTCCGAGATCTCTGGATTTTCTTTTGGCCCAACGAGTGCAGCCATTGCGGTCAGCATCTCCTGAAGCTTCTGCTGTTGTTCCTGAGCCTTCGTTATTGACCGGGTAAGCGGTCGATGTCCCGTAGAAGCACGGCTTTCCTCTTTTCCGGAAGCCATATAAACAGTATGCACCATCATGCCCCCAGACTTAGGGCGTTTAGATTCGACATCCTTGCGGCTCGCTGCTATCACATAGGCTTTCTCTGGCCTCCTTCTCTTGTGAGCAGTTGAAGTCGAGGGGGCCATTGCAACAGGTACCCAGATAGCTGTCGTTTTTTGTAGCTTGACAGGATGGTCCTTTTCTTGCCAAACTTTTATCTTTTTCTATCGGCGAGAGTAATCTTGATCAATTACTGAGTCCTGAACCTGTCGCCAGACTTTGTAAATTTTGGAAGAAAGCCGCTGAGGGGGTTGTTCCGGCTTCGCCTTCGGTGCATTCTCCATGGGTGGAGGAGATCTCTTCAGCACTGCAGTAGGAGAGTCCCTACGCACCTTGTTAAGCAGTTCAAAGCTGTTCCTGGTTAGAACAGCAGCGTCGATCTCCACCGTTGGAGCTGGTGGAGTAAATCCAGACGGAGAGCTGCCTCCAGCCTTCTGTACTCGGCGCCAGTGACGACGGCGAGCATGTCGCGCAGATGGTGTTGGTTCAGCTATGGTGATGGCTTTGTCATACCCCCTATTCTAGTGAGGCGCTGCTGGTACTGGCCTCTTAAAGACTGACGTCCGTTGAGCAGCAATATCCAATCTGTTAAAGACAGACTTTTGAGCAGGAACGGGAGCCGGAGTGGTCAGCCTTGTAAAGACTGATCCTTTGACGGGAGAAGCTTCTTTAGAGACCTCGAGAGCAGGAATGGCTATCCGCTTTAGGATGGACGCTTCAGGTATCGTAGGCTTCCTGATGGGCCCATTGGAGTTCAGGCTCAGCCTATCGAAAACTGATGCTGTTGGCTTAGCATTGGATGACCCGTTGAGAAGGGCCGTGGTGGTAGTGAGCCAATCAAAGACCGACTTCTTCTGCCCTTCTTGCGGAAGTGGGATGTTAACACTCACTGGTGGGAGCATGGTCCCGAAGAACAACCCGGTGGTAACCTGTGTCACCTGCTCTATCGGCATTGTGAAAAGGGAGGCCGCCTGGGGCTCGTAAGTTACACCTCCAGATGAGGCGGAACGGGAGTTGCAGTTGCAGCTAGAGCATTTTATGCAGGTAGAAGCCATTGATCTTTCGTTTTCTGCATGGAGCAAGACACCAAATCTTAATACCTCGAACCCAAGGGCAACCATATCAAACCGCGATTCGTTCACGAACACGACACACGAAGTATGGAGTGGAAAGAGGAAAAGGTCCTACCGGGCGTGCCAGAATCTGTTCCCCGCCGAAAAACGCGACCGGGACGTTGGGACCGTATATCGGAGGTTTAAACGGATGCGGCCCATGTAGCAGATTTCGTCAGATTCCCCCTCGTTGAGGAGTTTTTGATTGTGGAGACGCTCTTCCCTGCAGGCGCAAGCCCCTGCAGTTAATTACGCTACCGCATCGCGGTAACAACTTTCTCCTTCTCCAGATGGTCACTTCGTGTCATGGGTGTTTGTTTTGTTTTTGGTTGCCCGTGGATTGTATACGGAGACTAATTTATGTTATCTCCCGTAGGTCGTAGATTAGTCCAAATCCGTATCTTCTTAGATTTGGGTTTGAGGGTTGGGTTTAAGGATACGTTAGTCTCATTTGAGACTAAGATCAAGTTAAACGTATGTTAAGGATACGTTAGTCTAATTTTAGACTAAAGTCAACTTAACAGGATCATTTAGATCCAACAAAAGAGCATTTGGGCTCTATTGTTTAGTTTAGGGACATTGCGGTCGATTAGTTTAAGGACATTACGGTCCATCATTAGTTTAAGGACATCACGGTCCGTGAGTTTAAAGACCTCACAGTCAAGGTTAAGGACATCATAGTCCGTGAGTTTAAAGACCTCACAGTCAAGATTAAGGACATCATAGTCCGTGAGTTTAAAGACCTCACAGTCAAGGTTAAGGACGTCATAGTCCATGAGCTTAAGGACCCCACAGTCCGTAGAGTGTTTGGTTGTCGGGACCCGTCACCTCTCTGAAGACGTTGAAGGATTACAATGATAAATATCAGAAGAGTAAAGAGATGTACCCTGAACCGGCGTGAGTTGGTTGAAAGATCTGCAGTCCAATTTGGGACTAAGATCTGTTAAAATATTCATGAGTAGATGGGCTCAATTAATATGAGTTGAGGACTTATGGCTAATCTTTAGTTAAGTCCAATAAATGTTTAACATTTTTATTCTGGGCTGTTGAGCCTTTATTTAGGCTTGGCCCTTTTAACAATGCTGAGCATTATATCTTGACAATTTTTTTTGTCTTGTATTGAATGCAGAGCGTTCATCAGAGCTCTGGTTTATTAAAGAACAATTTACGTTCGGTTAGCGCAACACGTGGCGCACCAAGCGCTTTGCACCAGTCAGAAAGCGCAGTGCGCTTCTGCCGAGTAGCGCATATGTAAGGGACACGTGTCGCGCTCAGCGCTAGGTGCTAGATGACGAGCGCATGATGCCAGTTTATGAGCGCTTAGCGCTAATACATGAGCGCATTGCGCTTTTAATTTAGTAGCGCACACGTGAGTGACACGTGGTGCACTTGGCACCGAGCGCCAGCCCATGAGCACAGTGCGCTATTCCAGAAGCACAAAGCGCAAGTTGTTAATTGGCGCTTACGTGGTTGACACGTGGCGCATTTGGCGCTGAGCGCCAGTCCAGAGAGCGCAGAAGCGCGGTTCAAGAGCGCAAGGCGCATTTCAAGAGCGCAAAGCGTATCTGATCACTTTTATGATCTGAGAACAAATTTATGTTCTTTTAAAAGAGACTTTGTCTCAAGATCTAAGAACAACAGTTCTTATTTTGCAGGAGATATTTCCAATCCCTTATGTTGATGAAATACTTTTCCTTTATAGATCCATGATTTGTGAGAAGAATTATGTTCTTCTTTTATTTTATGATGGGATCTTTTGATCTCTTTGTGAAAGACTTTTTGTCTTGTAGATCTATGATCTTTTTAAAGAAATAAAATTTTCTTTTTATGAGATGATTTCATCTCTGTGTTCATCATCCTTCATTTTTACCTTGAAGAAATATCTTCTTGCAAGAGCCTGTACTTTATCTTTGAATTTCTCAAAGTCTATGGGGTTTTTTTTCTATATCAGACTTGAAATCTTGGGGCCTTTATATAGGGCAAGCTGATTTGTTGAATCAGTTAAAGAGATCTTTCTCTAATTGATTTGGGGATATTTCCCCAAATTAGATCTTTGATCCTGGGGCTTCTGTTTTATAGAAGGAAATCTTCTTATTTTAACAAGATTGAAAAATCTTTCCATAACAGAATATAATTTTGACTAATTAATGATTTATCATTATTATTAGATATTTTGATATAACGGTGGGGAGTTTTTTAATTCCAGCGCTATCGCACCCGTGCTTTGCACGTGGTGCGCTGTTTAGAGCGCAATGCTCTTAGCGTTAGCGCACCTGAGTCATACACGTGGTGCGCTGCTCAGAGCGCAGTGCACTTAGCGCTAGCGCACCCATATTTGACACGTGGTGCGCTGCACAGAACGCAGCGCACCTAGCGCTAGCGCACACATGTTTGACATGTGGTGCGCTTCTTAAAGCGCAGCGCACTTGGCGCTGCATCTGAAACGT
This sequence comes from Agapanthus africanus, assembly GCA_030015575.1. Lineage (NCBI taxonomy): Eukaryota > Viridiplantae > Streptophyta > Magnoliopsida > Asparagales > Amaryllidaceae > Agapanthus > Agapanthus africanus. The sequence continues at coordinate 179,808,693 of JASDDO010000014.1, forward strand.
CGCTTCAATTTTGAAATTTGAATTTCAAACAGAGCTTTGCTCTGATTGGGGGAAACACTAGTCAAAAACATTTTTCGTCTTTTAAAAATTTGGGCAGCACCTCCCTTATAAATTTTGATCCAAAACCACATACAAACAATATATATATATAGGCATCCCCAAGCGGGAGCTAGCTCTTCGCCAATTGGCAGATACACAACCACGCAAATATGCAAGAGATATATACGGCGCCCAACGGTGAAGATCAACATAGAAAGAATAAATAAATAACGCAAGACATCAAATTTCAAGGAAAGCGAAAATACACCCATCGCTCTAAATCTCGCAACCATACAAGTCTTTCTAGCCTACTAAAAATACAAATTCTAGTTCTAATTGATGGATTTTATCTAGATACAACAGAATATAACAGTACGAGAGTGGGCACGATCCAATATGTGTCCCACCTACCAAAGCAAAACACCCAGGATGAAGCAGTGTGCTAGCGATACCGCTACTGATCCCAAGCGGTCCAACCTGCAAGAACTGTAGCACAACGGAGGTGAGTTGCCAACTCATGAGTAGAAAACATCAGCAGGTAGAAATCAAATAAAACAATGATTTCCTAGGTCATACTATATCATGAAGGTAATACTATGATATCTAGGGTGAAAATGTACGCCTATATGTTAACAATCGAATCAATATGAATGACATATATAAATAACATCTAAAACATATGCCTGCAAGCATGTGGATATCATCCACGTGTCCATCAACGACACAAACAATATCATGGAACCTGAGTGTCCAACATCGACACTCTAATCATCATGAAAACATATGCCTGTATGTATGAGGATATCAACCACGCGTGTCCATCAACGACACATCAAAATCATAGAACCTGAGTGTCCAGCACCGACACTCGAAATATCATGAAAACCCGTGTCCAACATCGACACGTAAATCCTCATACCTCAGGTGCCGCATACTCAGATCGGCCATCATATCTATCTCATCTCAGGCACCGCATACTCTGATCAGACGTCATATCCATCTCATGACTCCGGTCGGTATCCTCTGGATAACCGCCGGGTCCAAAAATATCACCGGTAAGTAGTGCTCCCTCTGCCGGGCTCATCGTCTACACCACAAAAATCATTTCTTGCCCCGGGATACCATACAGGGTCCACCATGTACCCACAGACGGTGCCTCCCACTTCTCGAATCGGGTATGCTCACAACTCAAAACCGAGAAAACACATGGTGGACACCTCGAAATATCATATCAAGAGAAACCGCGTTTTCAAAACAATACCTAATTTCTTTTGAAATATAACCACGGTTCTCAAATCCAGAGATCTCATAAAAACAGTATCTCAATGCATATAACCATATAATACGATGTATGCAACATAGAACAGTAAGGTGAGCATATCAAGTATATCATGCAAACATGTCATATAATAGTACTGAACAATTAAGAATAATATCAGGATATAGAAATTCTACTGTGTAAGTGGCATAGCAGTTTTACTGTGTAAGTGGCATAGCAATTACCGATGATGAATGTGTGTGAGCCGGCAATTCTGTATGAGTGTAACATGCGCATCATCGATAATTGTGCAGGTATACTGGCAGATGAAGTCAGGTAAATAACGGGTATGAAACATCGTATATACATATATATCCTAGTAAAAGAACCACAAGCGTATGTAAAAATGAGAGATCGTAAACGCGAACATTATATAAAATATGCAACTACGTAGGAGTCATACAGTTATAGTTTAAAATAGTGCAAATCGTTATTTTGAAAATAGGAGACTATGATATTGTCTGGAAAGGATACCATTTGAAAAGTTTATAACGTCTCCTTGAACTCATCATTTAAAAAGGGTGTAACGATTCTTTATTTTGAAATGGGTATGACTCCAAACATATAACAATATCTACTTTGTCATATGAAATAAAAGGGTTCTCAAGTCGGAAAAATATCGGGTTTCATCCTTATACATCACATACGGAATATCCATCGTACGATATCATCACAACAATAGTACGGATCTATAGTCACATACATCATCTCATAAAACATCTATCTCAATCTTATCGTATTATCGTTCACAGGTCTCATCGATATCGATCTCATAACATGTCGATATCGATCTCATAACTCGCCACTACAATCTCATATTCGTCATCTTTCATATATATATATATATATATATATATATATATATATATATATCATGATTCACATTCACATTTCATATTCTCATATATCAATCCGAGTCTTCCTTATTTATTATATCATTTCACGCTAAATCCCCTGATCATATCTGTAGGTTTATACATAGGTTTTCTCCAAACTACAATTAATATATCACTTATCCATATCAATGGTTGCGGGGGTGTTATACGCCATCCACCCGACTTCCCCCGTAGATATAAATCTACTCACCTACTAAACCCCTCGCTTAGCCGAAGTCGATATGCTTCATCGTCTTGGAAGTCCACGCGAAGGTATCTACAATCAATACACAATCGCAATGCTATTAAAATCAATGTCCGAAAATCGATACGGTACACGGTGCGCTCATAGGTTAAAACCTATAGCCTACGCATGTAAAAACAACCAAACAAACCTCATCGTTGACGTACAAACGACCAAATCAAATCCAAATACCAAAACCCCGAATTCAAATATCTTAAAAACATAGCCAAAACACTCTCAAGTAGCTCCCAGATTTTGGCTCAGGTCAAAAGGGACAAAACTAATAAGTACAGGGGATAGTTTATAGGGAGTGTGTGCTACAGACCAAACAACAATACCAGATGACCAAAATGGGTCCGGCGAGATACTACAAAAATCCAGTCTCTCCAGTTTTGATATGGAATTTTGGGCTCGAACTTTGGTGCTGGACTTCTGGTGGTTTGTCTAGGTCAATGGATTTGTTTGATTTTCTTTAAAATACCCCAGATAGCTCCAGATTCCCTGTAGGCTAACAAAACTTCTCAAAACCAACACGGGACAATTTCTAAACTCGTGTATTGGGTTCTATTCTCTGGCCCAGGTCAGAAAAATTATCACTAAGGTCCTACAACACTCACTACACCTCTATTACCTCTTTACAAGTCCACAAAATCACTAAATATCAACTTGGAATATTTTAAGATCATCAAATCATATCGGTTTAACTCTAAACTAACAATAGGATATACTAACACAAACACATAACTAAAGGAAAGCAAATATACCTCATGAAAGCAACTCAAGAAAAACCCTAGATGCCTAAAATCTCCAAAATCCAAAATTGAAAGGTCCATAGGGTTTAGAATGAGGTTGTGCATCTTTTTAATGAAGGTGGCATAGGGTTTTGGTGAAGATTTAGGGATGGTTTCCATGGGGTAGAGGAGGTGGAGGAGGAGATGAAGGAGGAGTTGAAGAAATAACATGATGAAGGAAAAGAATGAAGAAGGGACAAGGGTGCCATGCCATCCTCTCTCTCTCTCTCTCTCTTGAACCCATGCCCCATGTCATAACTCGTCCCCTCACTCTCTCTCAATCATGCCATCTCTTTTCTTTTCTCTTCATAAATAAATAAAACCAAATGCAAATGAGCAAACATGTAAAAAAATGCAACATGACATGGTGCACTAGCCATGGAAAAATGTGAAAATACGGATTTGATTTAATCGCGATTAGTAGTACACTAATCAAGTTTAATTTAAACTCGCATATAATTAATTATAAAAATACCAAAATCTGATAAATATTATTATATAAATAAATTATTTTAATCTCCACTTATATTCCAAATATTGGTATATAATTATACCATTTTACGAAAAATCCCTATTCGCAATTCGAATAGTTTTCGCAAAATATATTATTTTATATTTTAAATTCCAAAAATACTATTTTATATTTCTGAAATGTTACAATCTTCCCCCTTAAATAAATTTGGTCCCCGAATTTAAATTTAAACCCCCAAATACTAAAACATTTCAATAATCTTGTTCAAATCAACGGGGCTCCGAAATCACGAAATATACTGAAATTGCACAGCGCATCGTGTGCGCATGAAAACGAGTACAAAACTCAAAAATTAATCTCCGTCAAGCATCATGCAATCGTAGGAGTTATAAAGAAGATGCAAATCTCGAAATCCGCCGCTGAAATCCAATATACTCTAATCAAATACTATAATACGTATATAGTATGCATTCTTACAAAATCTTCTAAAAACTGAATAAAACACATGCAAAATCTTTTCTGAATCGCCGTGTGATGCGTAACCTACGGCACAAGTGGCGGACGCTCAATTGTAAAGTAGTAAATATATCTATATATGTTTTTGCTCAAATTATACGTCCTGCCTTTTTGAAATATCCCAGAAGGTTTTCCTTTGTAAAGGTTCGTGTCGCTCGCGGACACGTAGGAAATAGCGAGACTATAGCTCATTTTGGAAAATATCTTCGTAAACTTTTAATGCGTGCAAAAGTACTCAGGCACTGTCCTCATATCAGTCCTGTTCGGCTACTATATAATATAGTGCCTACCATGAAAACGTGATACTCAAAACTAAAATCAGTCTCAAAAGGAGTATCCAATATCACGTGCGTCTGGTGCGCACGGAAAACCAAAACCAAATATAAGTGCCACGAATGTGGACAAAAGCCAAAATAAGTGCAACGGATGTGCATGAAAGCATCTGTCAAGTGCAACATATGTGCATGACAACAATATCAAGTGTATCTAGAGTGCACGAAAATCTCAATCCAGTGCAACTATCATGAACGTATAAAAATCTCAATCAAGTGCATCCGGTGTACACAAAATCTCATACCATGCGCCTAATGTGCGCAAAAACCCCAAATCAAGTGTGTCAGGTCCGTATAAAACATCGAGTGCAGTATTATGCCCAATAACAAACATCAAGTGCAGACGTGCACGAAAACATAAATCTGGTGCAACTAATGCATGAAAACTCATCAATATCTCAAATGCACACAAAAACAACACCGAGCGTACCAAGGTGTACAAAATCATAAACGAGTGCAACTGCATGCACAAAACACGTACCAATGCACTGCAAATGCATGTGAGCTATACCGAGTACAAAAATCAAATCGAATGCGTACCACATGCACAAAATCAAATCACCAGTATCGAAATCCACAAAATCGTAAATACGTGTAGCAAAGGCACAAATCGATATCAAGTGCAATAGTTATGCATAAATCGTAAACCAATGTAGCGATATATAAAATATAAATCAAGTGCAGTAACCATACACAAAAGAAAATATCCAATAGGTGCAGCCATGGTGCACGAAAACATAAATCACGAAACCCAATCATCGAAACTCAATCCAAGCGATAAAAGTGTGATACTCGGATCACAAAACGCACTCACAATAACTGACATTGAAGTACACCTACTTCAATGTCGAAAAATTCCGGTGCGCCCAAAAATGGCAGAGCAAGATTATCTACTTGCCTCCTGCTCACGGTATGGCGTCCTCGGTCTCAGGGTCCTCGTTTCTCTGTGGATTACCAATTTCACGATCCTTCTGCTCGTCGGCCCAGTCAAGTGTACTAACGGGACAGTTCTGCTCTGGAACTCCTCTGATCAAAGTTTGGCCAATCAAAATGACCACTCGCAAATGGCACGTTACTGACGGCGGCGTCTGTCCCTCCGAATACGCACGATATAACTGATCCTGGTGCAAATCTTTTATCGATGCGGTGTCCTAGAAAGAATATACTCAAGGTCTCTTCCGATCTCATCTATGCTGAACTATACGGAGGTTGGCACTCTTACTTAACTCTTTTTCTCATAACCGAACAGCTGCGTCCTCAGCACGACTTCCCTCTGGCATCGATCGTATCTAACGCCTCTGCATACATATCAATCCTCTGGCATCAACGGGGAGTAACACAGCTCGTTAATATCCCGCACGAACCTCTTGTTCCACTTGTCGTCATTATCATCTACTTCGACGTCATCTCTTGTTGTCTTCGTACGACAATTCGTCCTCGGGTGCAGTCAATCTAGAGTCTCTCACAAGGACTCAAAATTACGAACTCGGTATTTTCACCACTCAGCGAAAGACATCTAGCTGAACACGTCCTCGGGAACTCGTCCTAATCATTGGAGGAATACACTTTATTCGTCCGTTCTCGATCAACTCACAACGCATTTGGGTGAGGTCCTTCTATCTGAAGCCGGTCAACTTACCGATTCAATATCGGAGCATCCGACAAACAACGTCCTCTCTTGATCGATCCACTTTAGATCTGAGTATGATTCTCCAAACTGGAATCCTTCAACTCAACTGAACCTGCATCGGCGCATCAAATCGGACGAATCATCTTCATCACTTTATTCAAAATAGACTAGCTATCTTCTGTCACATCTCTGCCTAAAAGCTCCAGCGGTTTCAGCTCATAAACTCTGGAAGCGACATCCCATCAATCTCAGCAACAGATGGGTCATCTGTCTGCACGGTAGATAACATCACGATCTCTGAGGTAGGCTGTACATCAACAGTCCTCTCAATCTGGAAGCTTCTAACAATAGCCCGATCATCCGGTGCAAAACCGAACACTCGCCTCAAACGAAAGATCACAACCCAAGCACTATAACTACACGTTCCTCAGTCACCAGAAAACATCATGGTCTGTTCTCGTCCGTGACGAGCTCGCTCTGACCGCAACTCTAGCAGCAGCTCAATCTGCACTCAAACCATGGTAATAAGAACCTCAAGCAGGTATGGATGAAGATAGATCAAAGGAACAAAAGAAATCAACAGATCCCAAATGGATATATGATCATAGGAATGAAGAGAATCACAGATCTCACGATAAGTACACCCTAAGGTTACTTAAGCGGAATATCGTATCGTAAGTATGTCGCGGAACATACGCACGGTACGTCACTCTACTCAAGCTACCTACTCTATCAATCAAGGTCAACCTATGAAATGAAAGTTCAGGTCTAATACGCCCCCGTCAAGTCTGAGTTCTAGGTTCCGAAATATATTACGCCCTAGACTCCGCATAGTCAAACCTAGACTCAAACTAAGGTTAAACCTAACGCTTTGATACTAACTTTGTCATGACCCGGAATTTAGCTCGTGACCGGCACTTAAATCACGCAGCGTATAAAGGCGTAACGTAATTCAAGTAAGCCGAAGCCCATAAATCTAAACCTTTTTACGGAAAATAGTAGAGGTGCAGTTTTGAATAAAGGTATAATGAAATCAAGTTTTTCTTTAATTGCATAAATAATGATATATGAAAATGCATGTGGATTATATACTAGTCGAAAATATTTTTCATCCTTTAAAAATTTGGGCAGCACCTCCCTTGTAAATTTTGATCCAAAACCACATACAAGCAATATACATATATATAGGCATCCCCAAGTAAGAGCTAGCTCTTCGCCAATTGGCAGAAATACAACCACGCAAGTAAGCAAAAGATATATACGACACCCAACGGCAAAGATCAACACAGAAAGAATAAATAAATAACGCAAGACATCAAAACCTCAAGGAAAGCGAACATACACCCATCGCTTTAAGTCTCGCAACCATACAAGTCTTTCTAGCCTACTAAAAATACAAATTCTAGTTCTCATTGATGAAGTTTATCTAGATACAACAGAATATAACAGTACGAGAGTGGGAATGATCCAATATGTGTCCCACCTACCAAAGCAAAACACCCAAGATGAAGCTGTGTGCCAGCGATATTGCTACTGATCCCAAGCGGTCCAACCTGCAAGAACTGTGGCACAACGGGGGTGAGTTGCCAACTCGTGAGTAGAAAACATCAGCAGGTAGAAATTGAATAAAACAACGATTTGCTAGGTCATACTATATCATGAAGGTAATACTATGATATCTAGGGTGACCATGCATGCCTATATGTCAACAATCGCATCAATGTGAATGACATATATAAATAACATCTGAAACATATGCCTGCATGCTTGTGGATATCATCCACGTGTCCATCAACGACACAAACAATATCATGGAACCTGAGTGTCCAACATCAAAACTCGAATCATCATGAAAACATATGCCTGTATGTATGAGAATATCAACCATGTGTGTCCATCAACGACACATCAAAATCATAGAACCTGAGTGTCCAACACCGACACTCGAAACATCATGAAAACACGTGTCCAGCATCGACACGTAAATCCTCATACCTCAGACGCCGCATACTCAGATTGGCCCTCATATCTATCTCATCTCAGGCGCCGTATACTCTGATCGGCCGTCATATCCATCTCACGACTCTGGTCGGTATCCTCCGGATAACCGCCAGGTCCAAAAATATCATCGGTAGGTAGTGCTCCCTCTGCTGGGCTCATCATCTACACCACAAAAATCATTTCTTGCCTCGGGGTACCATACCGGGTCCACCATGTACCCGCAGACGGTGCCTCCCACTCCTCGAATCGGGTATGCTCATAACTCAGAACCAAGAAAACACATGATGGATACCTCGAAATATCATATCAAGAGAAACCACATTTTTAAAAACAATACATCATTTCCTTTGAAATATAACCACGGTTCTCAAATTTAGAGATCTCATAAAAACAATATCTCAATGCATATAACCATATAGTACGATGTATGCAACATAGAATAGTAAGGTGAGCATATCAAGTATATCATGCAAACATGTCATATGATAGTACCGAAAAATTAAGAATAATATCAGGATATAGCAATTCTATTGTGTAAGTAGCATAGCAGTTCTACTGTGTAAGTGGTATAGCAATTACCGATGATGAATGTGTGTGAGCCGGCAATTCTGTGTGAGTGTAACATGCGCATCATCGATAATTGTGCAGGTGTACTAGCAGACGAAGTCAGGTAAATAACGGGTATGAAACATCGTATATACATATATATCATAGAAAAAGAAATGCGAGCGTATATAAAAATGAGAGATCGTAAACACGAACTGTATATAAAATATGCAACTACGTATGAGTCATACAGTTATAGTTTAAAATAGTGCGAATCGTTATTTTGAAAATATGAGACTATGATATTGATTGGAAAGGATGCCATTTGAAAAGTTTATAACGTCTCCTTGAATACATCATTTAAAAAGGGTGTAACGATTCGTTAGTTTTGAAATGTGTATGACTCCAAACATATCATTATATCTACTTTATGATATGAAATAAAAGGGTTCTCAAGTCGGAAAAATATCGTGTTTCATCCTTATATATCACGTACAGAATATCTATCGTACGATATCATCACAACAATACTACGGATCTATAGTCACGTACATTATCTCGTAACACATCTATCTAAATCATACCGTATTATCATTCACAGGTCTCATCGATATCGATCTCATAACATGTCGATATCGATCTCATAACTCGCCACTGCAATCTCATATTTGTCCTCTTTCAATCACTTATATATATATATATATATATATATATATCACGATTCACATTCACATTTCATATTCTCATATATCAATCCAAGTCTTCCTTATTTATTATATCATTTCACGCTAAATCCCCCGATCATATCCGTAGGTTTATACATAGGTTTTCTCCAAACTACAATTAATATATCATTTATCCATATCAATGGTTGCGGGGGTGCTATACGCCATCCACCCGACTTCCCCCGTAGATATAAATCTACTCACCTGCTAAACTCTTCGCTTAGCCGAAATCGATATACTTAATCGTCTTGAAAGTTCACGCGAAGGTACTTACAATCAATACACGATCACAACGCTATTAAAATCAATGTCCGAAAACCGATACAGCATACGGTGTGCTCATAGGTTAAAACCTATAGCCTACGCATGCAAAAAGAACCAAACAACCCTCGTCGTTGACATACAAACGACCAAATCAAATCCAAATACCAAAACCACAAATTCAAATATCTTAAAAACATAGCCAAAACACTCTCAAGTAGCTCTCAGATTTTGGCTCAGGTCAAAAGAGACAAAACTAACAAGTACATGGGCTAGTTTATAGGGAGGGTGTGCTACAGACCAAACAACAACACCAGATGAAAAAATGGATCCAGCGAGATAATACAAAAATCCGTCCTCGTCGGTTTTGATATGGAATTTTGGGCTCGAACTTTGGTGGTGGTTTTTTGGTGGTTTGTCTAGGTCAATGGACTTGTTTGATTTTCTTTAAAATACCCCAGATAGCTCCAGATTCCATGTAGGCTAACAAAACTTCTCAAAACCGACACGGGAAAATTTCTAAACTCGTGTATTGGGTTTTATTCTCTGTCCCAAGTCAGGAAAATCATCACTAAGGTCCTACAACACTCACTACACCTCTATTACCTCTTTACAAGTCCACAAAATCACTAAATATCAACTTGGAATATTCTAAGATCACCAAATCATATCGATTTAACTCTAAACTAATAATAGGATATACTAACACAAATACATAACTAAAAGAAAGGAAATATACCTCATGAAAGCAACTCAAGAAAAACCCTAGATGCCCAAAGTCTCCAAAATCCAAACTTGAAAGGTCCATAGAGTTTAGGATAAGATTGTGCATCTTTTTAATGAAGGTGGCATGGGGTTTTGGTAAAGATTTAGGGATGGTTGCCATGGGGTAGAGGAGGTGGAGGAAGAGACGAAGGAGGAGTTGAAGAAATAACATGATGAAGGAAAAGAATGAAGAAGGGTCAAAGGTGCCATGCCATCCCCCCTCTCTCTCTCTTTCTCTTGAGCCCATGCCCCATGTCATAACTTGTGGCCCTCCCTCTCTCAATCATGCCATCTCTTTTCTTTTCTCTTCACAAATAAATAAAACCAAATGCAAATGAACAAACATGTAACAAAATGCAACATGACATCGTGCACTAGCCATGGAAAAATATGAAAATACGGATTTGGCTTAATCGCGATTAGTAGTGCACTAATTAAGTTTAATTTAAACTCGCATATAATTAATTATAAAAATATCAAAATCCGATAAATATCATTATAATAAATAAATCATTTTAATCTCCACTTATATTCCAAATATTGGTATATAATTATACCATTTTACAAAAAATCCCTATTCGCAAGTCGAATAGTTTTCGCGAAATATATTATTTTAATATTTAAATTTCAAAAATAATATTTTATATTTTTGAAATGTTACAGATCCATATAGCCACACTCTTCCAAATTTCCATTCAGAAAAACGGTCTTTACGTCCATCCGCCAAATTTCATAATCGTGGAAGGCAGCAATGGAAAGAAAGATCCAAATGGATTTGAGTATAGCCACTGGAGAAAAGATTTCATCATAGTCCAAACCAGGTATTTGATGAAAACTTTTTGCAATAAGTCTAGCCTTATAGGTTTCAACCTGTCCATCTACACCAATCTTCTTTCTGAAGATCCATTTGCAGCCTACGGGTTTTACCCCTTCTGGAGTAATGTCCAATGTCTATACTTTGTTGGTGTACATGGACTCCATTTCGGTCCGCATTGCACCATCCATTTTACCGAGTCTCTGCTCTTAATAGCTTGCTGGAAGCTTGTTGGCTCATCATCATCGATGATGCAATTCTCTCTATCCCCGTCTATGAGAAAACTGTTGCATCTCCCGGATGGATGAGACTGCTTACTAGTCCTGCGTTGTGGCGCGAGGATATCTGGTTCTTTCGAAACTTCTGGTTCCACCATACTTTCAGTAATAGCTTGTGGTTCTGGAATTTCTTCCAGTTCTATTGCACTCCCACTTATCTCTTTTTCTAAAAATTGAGTTCCAAAAAGTGGGCATGCCGAGAAAAAAAAAACATTTTGTTCCTCTGCGTAATAGAAAAGATACCCCCTGGAGTTCTCTGGGTATCCCACAAACTTACACAGTATTGAGCGTGCCTCGAGCTTTTCCGCATGCTATTTTTTTATAAAAGCTGAACATCCCCATATCTTCAGATACTTAAAAAGGGTTTCTTCCCACTCCATATCTGATATGATGTGGTAGATACAGTCTTGGTAGGAACCTTGTTCAAAAGATATACAGCTGATTCTAGTGCATAACCCCAGAAGGATCACGGCAACTCATTGTTACTCATCATGGAACGTACCATATCCAATAAGGTTTGGTTCCATCTTTCTGATACACCATTTTGTTGAGGTGTGTATGGAGGAGTAAGCTGAGAGAGAATTCCATTCTCTTTTAAGTAATTTAGGAACTCGGCACTTAAGTATTCACCATCCCGATCAGATCTAAGTGTCTTGATACTTTTGTCGGTTTGTGTTTCCGCTTTATTCTTATATTCCCGGAATTTCTCAAAGGCCTCGAATTTATATTTTATCAAGAATACAAGTCCATACATTGAGAAATCATCCGTAAAAGTAATGAAATAGAAATAGCCACTTCTTGCATGTATAGACATTGGACCACACACGTTGTGTATGAGTCCCAAGAGCTCGCTCGCTCTTACCCCGTGTCCAGTGAACGGGGTCTTTGTCATCTTTCCTTTCAGACATGATTGACAAGTTGCATAGGACTGATATTCGAATGGAACAAATATCCCTTTTTATATAACTTCGTCAATCGTGTTTCATTGATGTGACCCAATCTACAATGCCATAAGAAAGCCTGATTTAATTCCGGAGACTTTCTTTTAAGTGTGTTCCAGACGTTAAAAATCTGAGCTTGATTTAATACGTATATACCATTATCTAGTGTACCTGACCCAATCAAAGCTTGATTTAGGTGGATGTGGACCACATCGCTTACAAATGTAAAATCATAACCTTCTTTAAAAAGTAAAGATACAGAAATGTTATTACAAGCCAGACTAGGTACACACAAACAGTTACGTAAAATCAAAATCTGCCTACATGTCAATCCAAGGTGAAATTCCCCTACGGATACAGCGTCCATGCTCATTCCGTTAGCAACCCTGAGAGTCATATCACCTATCTTAATAACTCTACGGTTTCTCAAAACCTGTAATTAATTACAAATATGAGATTCTGATCTGGTATCTAGTACCCAGGAAGTAAAGTTAATTGACAGACAGTTTTCAATAATAAACATACCTGAAGCCAAAGCCACAACGTGCTTCGAATTCTGGTTTCTGGCTTTCCAAGCCCTACAGTCCTTCTACCAATGCTCTTTCCCGTGACAATAGAAACATTCCTCCTTCCCTAATGTTATCCCTGAAACTTTTGCCTTGCCCTTTCCCTCTACCTTACTGACACCGCCTATCGGCTTGGTGGAGGCATTCTTCTTCTCTCCCTTGGCTTTCGCCTTGGATCTAAAAGAAAAAGATTTTCCAATGAGAAGAGCGGGTGTCTCCCTGGATTCCTTCAGGGTGCCCTTAGCGCTCCTCAACATGTTGAGGAGTTCTGGAAGTGAAACTTTCTTCTCTTGAATGTTGAAATTCAAGTTAAACTGGGCGTAGGTGGAAGGGAGGGACTGTAGAATCAAGTCAGTATATAACTCGTTCTCCAACGTGGTCCCAAGGTCCGCGAGCTCTTTAATATAGCTAATTATCGTAAGGACGTAGTCCCCTATAGATGATTCGACAGCCAACCTTGCCTGAAATAATTTCTTCGAGGTCACATATCTTGCGATACGAGATTGCTCTCCATATAAAACTTTGGTATGGAGGAAGATGGAAGCTAAGTCCATCTTCTCGTGCTTCCTCTGGTGTTCATAATCCATTGAGGCTAACACGAGGCACTTGACTCTCGCACAATCCTTTTCCCATGTCTTACGGATATTAACATCCGCGACGGTGGAATCTGGACCTGGGACGGCGGGGGCTTTGGTAGTAAGGAGGTAGCCCAGCTTGTCATAGGTAATGGCCATCTGGACATTCCTTAGCCAATCTTTATAGTTTAGCCCGGTCAATTTATTATTATCTAGCAGTAACCTAAATCTGGTCATTATGGTTGCTGCAATTAGGAGAGAGAGAAGAAACACTCAACATGATGCTCTTAGAAGTTTAGATTGGTTATTAGTTTATCTAAACATGATGGTTCCCACTGTTCCTCGAATCCTTCCTCAAGCCGTAAAAGAAGAATTAGAAAGGATTAATCTCACTCTTATAATTCTTTCTTAACCTTTTAGCCAGGCTAGTGTAGGTACTTCGAGGGAGGTTTTCCAACGCTTTCGCAAAGTTCCTTAATTACATAACCTCTTTTCCTTGGAGGCGTAGCCCCACTAACACCGTTCTAGACACCTACTTGGTTTATAGTATTGATTGTTTAGTGAAAAAATCTCCCGAAGAGTAGCGGATACTCACAGTAAGATCGGGATCCAAATATCATCGTGTGACAACCTTGAAGGAATCCTACCAAAATCATCACACTCCAAATGGTATGCAACACTAGCAAGTTTCAATTTCCTAAGAAACTCCCGATGTAGATTTTTGCCCCAAGCTCTTATGACCTTGACGAAGGCCAACATATCATAAGTCGCAAGTCAAGTTCTACCCGTCATTGTCCAGGTTAATTTGAACCCACCCATACATACCCTTGTCGAATGACAAAATAGTAGTACGAATGTCCTAAACCAACGCATCTATCTATGCTACAGATGAATATCCAGCAGCTACCAATCACTATGCCATGGCGAAGGTCAAAATACATAGCTTGAATACTACTGAATACCAATCTGAAATGACGAAGGGCTACGAATAGTTTTGACGAAACCGTGAACGTAATGAACTTAATATAGTCGAAGGAACCATGATAGCTTTTAAAAGGAGTGGTTTAGGCTCCGCATTTAAAAGTTGCTTTTTGAAGAACACCGAGTGGTTTTAAAGCTGTTCCAACGATTTAAGCTTTGGTTTGTTTTGCTTGCATTAATCAATGTCAGTGCGGTCCCATCATTGAATCCTATCATTACAGAAAGAAACGAAAATACAACGTACGCTTATACCATCAGCATTCGCCATGGGGCCCTGTCATGCACCGTTAGGTTACTTAACTAACGGCAGAACGGGGGCCAGACTAGCGCAGGTGCAAAACATAAGCAACGTCTATTATATATCATATATATATATATCCATTTGTCTCACGCAATAATAGGCATTCCAGATCACAGATGAATATATTGGATATACTAGGAATTCCGCGTTTCGTTTAAGCCTATAACGAAAGACGGATTCCACGATCGTGATGAATAGCCAAACCCCATCCTAAACCCCTACGGGTGCGGCAAACTACCCGCCAAATTCCCGAAGTGAAGCAACCTCTCTCAATAAAATGAGTAGGCCACTCGGCACTTCAAAAACCCGGTAGTTTGTGCACCCCACCTTGGGTCTATCCTAGGTGCAAGAAATAGTAAATGAAATAATAAAACGGTGGTTACAAGCTCAACCCGGATGTGTCCCGCAAAAAAATATTACATAACATTTACAAATTACATGAATGAAAGAAAAGAAAACACTCTTCTCACATCCCCCGGCTATTCATCCACGACGATCCAATACTACATATACACAAACCACAAATAGATCACGGATATGTGCAACCCCCACTAATCGACGTATAGCAATTAGCGGACGTTTCGAAACACATATACAAACTGAAACAAGTAAACGATGTTAAAACTGCGACTTTGAAATACTCCGTATTGCCATAACACAAAGATAACAGTACATGCAATCTTGGCAAAATCAAACATAACCTGAAACCCTAAATCCAAGTTTCTAGAACAACATAAGAAACTCAAGACCAAACACCATTAGAAAACCGGCCAGGCAGGGGAAAAGATAATTTTGGCCGGCCAAATTTTAGTGTCTTGGTCTCATTTTTCTACAATGTTCTAGTTAAGTAAAGGAGCACTCTGCAACTGTTTAAAAAAAATTTAGAGCCTCTGTAAAAATCGACAGAAACTTGGACTTTGGTTTCGATGTTTCGGAATTATTTCGGCTTCGTAATTATATACATCGTCTAAACTAATAGTTAAGCTTTAGTAGGCTTTGATACCACTATTGGGTCAGTCAACACAGCGGAAACTGGCCATGGCGCCCAAAGGTCCCTCAACAGCTACTTTTTACGTAATCTCCTCGTGACAGATTTCAACCCACTGGACCAAATAACCGCATAGGGCACCCTGGGGATAAGAGCCCGCGCTTCGCCACTACTGTCACCACAGTGAGAACCCCCCATGGGTCGGCATCCCTGTCTAGTAGCTCTGATACCACTGTAAGTTGATGTTGTGCACCCCGTGGGTTCACGGGGAGGCGGAATTTACAAAAAAATGATTTTTACAAAACTCGCAACACCGACTAAACTCTAGGATCTTTATGGAACCTTAATTAGCTAAACTAACTAAGAGGTTTAACTACTATGAACAGTATTTATGCCTCCATGAACAAGTCCTTCGGGTCTTCTTTTCATCCTCACCTTGGCTCCTCGAAGATTGGATCGAGCTTGCAACGTCGGTCTCCTTTCGTCAAAGACGATCCACCCGAGAGTATGTACTTTGAGCTCCAACCTCTAAACCGAGGTAACTAGGGTACCTAGTATGCTAAACTAAGTAGCCTAGATGATATAGAGAATAATAATGGATTGATTTGTCTCAAGAAGCCTAGGTTTCTCGACACATGAGACTTTTAGGGATTAAGGAAGAAGGAGAGGAAACTTGGAGAGAGAATGAGAAGAAGCAAATGAGCTAAGGTTAATGTTGGTAGTTATATGTATGCCCTAGAGGCCATTACTGTACATACGATGTATATTGTAGTGGATGCTTGGATATATATAGGGAGGACTTTCTTGCTCGACATGATAGTACGCTATCTGGTTGCTTTTTATCTTAACATATACTCTGATTATCTCTATGTTACATGTTGATAAAGCCCTTAAGATATGTACTCGACTACTGGGACTATGATGAGATCATATTAGTGGGGCCACGGTAGTCGACAAGTACATCCTATAACTGTTCCTAGTCGAGGGTGTATCGAGACAGGGCATCGATACACCAGAGTAGACTAGCGTATACGCATCTTGACCCATATGATAGGCGATGGATGATCCCATATCTATCGGTGTTTGACATCAAGGATGGTGTAAGGGTGCTCAGTAGAGACTGGGTACACTGGACGGACTCGCCGAGAACTCCCAGATGGTATTATACCTCACGTCAGATGGCAGTTCTCCGGTGACACTGGTACAGGTTAGTCTGTAGACCCGAGATCGTCATAGAGTCTTGTGTGATTCCCACTGTGCTTTGATTTCCATCATACCACGTCCAAGAGGGCGTGCAAAAAGGTGGCTTTTGGGTACAGTCCCGAATCACATGGAGGCAATGAGCGATAGGAGGGGATTCTTCTCTCCCGGTATAAGGAGTTGATGTTGTGCTGTGTTCGATTGGCTATAACTGGAAATCCCAGGCCAGGATTGCTGAGATTTACTGGTAAGTGTTATCAGTAGTTTCTCAAACTGTTATAGACCTCATATCGACACGACTTATCAAGCTACTGGGATCTGACGTTTTCCACCCCTAGGCTAGATATGCAACATATCAGACGAAGAGACCGGACTGTACGGGAGTGTTACCGATTGGATTCACAGAAGAATGTACAGGCTTGCTTGTTGATCTTCTGATCGCTCAATACCTGGGTGGCTGTTACATTTAGCTGACCGCTTGCAGCTTGTGGGTGTTTGATATGATTATCACCTACTGCCGGCGTATTGACGATTCTTTAGAGTCCTACACAGAGGTTTCTTAGCTCAGGCAAAACGGAGTAGGAGCACATATATGATATGTGCGGGACCGAGAACAATACGTGTATATGATACCATATTAGATTCTCGCGATATGAGATATCGGCCGGGTATATGTGATGTAGCCGGGTCATCGGATCAAGTGTTGATTCGATGAACTGATACAGATTATATTAGTCGGTTATTTGTGAAATAGCCGGATTATCGGATCAAGTGTTGATTCGATAATTTAATGTATAATTATATATTTGATATATTAAATTGCATTAACTGATATAAGCTCACTAAAAGATTCTTTTTCTCACTCGGGTAATACATTGATATATGCGATATATGTTAATTGTATTATTTTCTTTTGTTACAAAAATATATTATATATGTGATATATAATATTGTAACATGTTATAATTACTAATGCAACATGATTAGTGGAGATTAAACGAGGTTAGGGTTTGATTTGGGTTAAACTTTTCTAGAAGCTTCTAGAAGCTTTGTTTTTTGTTTTTACAAAGATATTTTGCAAGATATTTCCAAACCCAACCCACACCCTTTAACCCTAGTTAAGTCTCTACAATGGTTAGCCTATCATCTTTAACTATGGTTGCATAAGTAATTATGAACACAATTCATTATTCATTACAAAAGAAAAGAATTGCTATTCTTCTTCTTCTTCCTTGAGCTTTGAAAAAGCTTTCTAGGTTTTCTTTAAGTGATGATTTAGTGTGAGAAATAGAAAATAAAAGAGAGCATAAATCCTACTTCATCATCCTAATCTATCCTAGCCATTTAGATTAGGGTGTTCACTTCATTGAGTGAGTGAGAGCTTGTGTTAAAGAAACTTCAAGGTAGATCATCTTAGTTATTGAAGATCGGAAGTAACGTTGCATCTTTCTCTTCGTGGAGCCTCTCTAGAGTCCGGGAACATGATGATCGCAGTGAAGGGACCTCAACACGGAGCTTTAGAAGTGAAGGACCGGACTACAAAAGTTGTAATCCCAAACTCTTAGTGTTAAAGTGTTTAACATGTTTTGTTTCGCCTAATCTCTAGTTTAAAGATCTTGGTTAGGGTTGTTCGGAACGTCTAAATTTTAAATCGGGTATTGTAGATGCCTTATAAACCCTTGTGAGTGTACCTAGCATCCCTACGGTGGTATCAGAGCCAAGCTAGAGCTTTACGCGAAGTTTAAATTCCGATCGAACTCCGAATACCGATAAAACCTAGTTTCTGGAAAAAAATTCAAAATGTGATTTTTTGTGCATTAAAAATACTCAAAAAAATCAACAGGGAATTACAAGAATTACTGTGCAACACGTGCCACTGATCTAATTAAAGTGCCGCGGAACCGCGGCCGTACCATGGCTTGAGCGGCGGTTCCGCGGCCAAACAGTAATATCATGGTTTGAGTTTTGCACAGTAATGTCCGTATGTAATTCCTGATTATTCTGGGAAATTTTTAATTTACTTATGTGTTGAGTTTTCTGGGTTGTATTTTTTAATTTTTCCCGGGTAATTTTAGAACGTGTTAAAAAGTTCGAACGGATATCAATAACTCACTTTTTCCCCTGTCGGAAAATTTTTCAAAAGTTGGATTTTTTCTCGAGTTTGAAACTTCCGGAAAATCATGCAAGTAACGCGGTGGACCCTCTAGAAGAACACAAACCTTAACTCGATTATGTGACCGTCTGAACCGCTTCTGAACCTTAGGGTTTAGGGCAGTACGGCATTGCCACATGTGAGGCGTTGGCTTGACCCTTCTACGGC
Organism: Agapanthus africanus; assembly: GCA_030015575.1. NCBI lineage: Eukaryota > Viridiplantae > Streptophyta > Magnoliopsida > Asparagales > Amaryllidaceae > Agapanthus > Agapanthus africanus. The sequence continues at coordinate 179,828,172 of JASDDO010000014.1, forward strand.
TGGACCATTGGTACTATGGCATGTAATGGATACTTTTTGAACTCCGCTCAAGTGTTGAGATATTTGGGAAATCTTGGGTGTTTGTTTATTCGATCGGAAAGTTTAACATTGTCTATTTATCTGGAATGTGATACAATTTTTGGAATCCACAAGTAGTTATGAGATAACTAATTTGAATGTTATAAATCTAGCAGTTTAGTCTCATTTGATCGGTTGCCACGGGATTTTTATGTGATCAAAAGTCCGTCGCAATCACGTAGCGTACGCGGATACTCGCCGGGTAAACTTAATAGATAGCCACGCCCCATAGCCCCGACCAAGTGACTGTAGGAGAACCCCGTCGCCAAAATCATCCGTTCGGGTGCTCGCGGCAGCGGTGTTCCGCCTTAGTGCACTTCGTCGACGGCATCCGGGGGTGCGGACGTCTACTAAAGTTTGCGACGAGCATTCGATCAGTATGTCGGGAATCTTGTTGAATTGCCCGACTTGATATTGAAAAGAGTTTTCGATATAAAGACTAAAATGCGGGGTTTATAATTGTTAGGCATGCGATGTCTAAGGAATTCATTTGGCTAGGCATGAGATGTCTAAGGAGGTTGCGAATTCCAACTGTTGTAGTTTTACACTTTCTTTTTTGTGACCGTAAGCGTAGTATATGGTATATCGCCGGCTTCGTTGCTATACATCAACGACAATCGGGATACGCATACTTGCTTACGTTGATGATATGAGATATTATGTGTTGCTGTGATATGTTATATTGGATCGTCGTGTTTTGAATAGCCGGGGGTTTTATGTGAGATAAGAGTTTTTCTTTTTCATTCATTTGTATGTAATATTCTTTTATTGGGGCACTTCCGGGCTGAGGATGATGTCACCATTGTATATTATTTACTTTTCCGCATTAGGTAGACCCAAGGCAGGGAGCACAAGTAACCGGGTTCTAGGGTCCAGTGGGAGACCATCTCGAGGCATCGAGACCGGGTCTCCTAACCCTAGAATTGGCAGTGTTACTTGCCTCTCTCGTAGGGGTCTAGGGATGTGGGTTTGGCTATTCATCGCGAGCGTGGAATTTGTGTTTTATACAGGCTCGTACTAAAACACAGACCTCCTAGTATATCCAATATTTCATATATGTTCTTCTGCTGCAATGTTCTGTGATGAGATCATATTACTGCCTGAGACGAATGTTTATATTATATATATGAGATATATGTTATATTGCAGATTTCGTTTCAAATGTGATGCTTGTGAAGCATAATAAAATGGGACTTCATTAATGAGATTAATGAAACTAAAAGAAACCTAAAGATGTTGTAGAAACTTGTCTCAAAAACTGGTAGCTCTAGTTCTTGCTTTGCATAGCGGTGTTCCTTGTAGAACATCCAGCACCTTATTCGATAAGGAAAGAGCCGAGACCCCTTCACCGGGAATGACCTCTTTAACGAAACTAGCAGATACTGCATACTCGGTTTGTCTTTTGATTGCTTCTATAGTTTTTGCTTTGCACAGCGGTATTTGTGAAATATCCTGCACCTTATTCGATGAAGAAAGAGCCGACGATCTCTTCACCGGGAATGACCTCTTTAGAAAAACTAGAAAAGCCTCAAAAACACTCTATTTAAAATCACTCGATTCTGCAACGATATCAAGTTCATTACGCAAAGGGTTTTCTTAAAAACCTATCGTAGCCCTTCGTCATTTCAGATAAGTACTAGTTAGTATTCGTGCTACGTTTGTTGACCATGTTAAGGCGTAGTGTGCGGTAGCTGATTAGTGCTTATCTGTATAAGCATATGATGCGATTGGATTAGGGTAGTCGTGCGACTTTGTTGACTATGTTAAGGGTCGTGCGGGTGGGTTTAATTCAATCGGGAAATGACGGGTTGAACTTGACTAACACTAATGATTTGTTGACCATGTTAAGGTCATATAGCAGCTAGGGGTAAAATATTATTGGGAATTTCAAGTGTTGAAATTTGCAATGAGATTGCATACCTTCTATGAGATAGTTGGATCCCAATACCCGCTGCGAGTAAGAGTTACTCCTGGGAGAGTTTTACACATTACAATTAGCCGATCAAGTAGGTGTCTAGAAAGGTGTCAGCGGGGTCACGCCCCTGGGAAAACGAGATTTATTTTAATTAGATCCGTGCAAAAGCACGGGCAACCTCCCTCAAAGTACCGGCACTGGCCTGGCTGAAAGATTGGCGAACTTGTAGAGTGTAACTAATCCTGGCTAGTCTTTCCTTTTAGGGTTTGAAGGAAGATTTGACTAAAACAATGGGAGACATCCTGATTAGATAAATTGATAACCAATCTAATCTTGTAAAAGCGCACGCTGAGTGTTTTCTTCTCTCTCTCTCCTGGTTACGACTATGTCACGCCTTAATCAAGATAATAATACGGATGTATTGACCGAACCCGCTTGTTATACTGCGCTAAGGAACGTTGGTCCCGCTCCAACTTATAATTGTTATAAGACAGAGCAGGAAATTGAGGATTACCAGAATTCCCGTGCCACCCAAACGAAGAAAGTACATGTTGATGCATCTTCTTCGGGTGTGTTCATTACACAGAACTGTTTCTCAGTATCCTTTACGTCCTGGGTATGAGATACCGGATCAGGATCCCGCATATGTAATTTGTTATATGGGCTACAGATATGTAGAGAACTGAGAACGGGTGATAAATTTCATGAGATAGAAACGGTGCAAGTGTTGCAGTCAAGACTGTTGGTAGTTATCACCCTGTATTATTAGAATACATTGATTCTGAACGAATGTTATTAGATACCGAACCTGATAAACAACATCATATCGGTCTCTTTTTTAGTAAAGAAGGATATAATTTTGTATTGTTGGATAATGTTTTGAACATTTCCTATATCAAGAGTTGATCGGTTCAGGCACGTTATCTAAAAGCATAGACGTTCTAAATCAAACTACAGTTCTTAATGTACAGAACACACACAAGAGGAAGAGTTCAGAAATGAACGAATCCTTCTTGAGGCATTGTAGACTAGGTCATATCAATGTGACCCGACTAGCTGAAGTTACATTTAGATGCATATTTAAATTTGTTTGAATTTACATCTTGTGAAACTTGCCGGTCATGTCACAAAGATAAGATGACCACAGCTCTGTTTATTGAAAACAGAGAAAGAGTTAGTGAACTTTTGGGATTGATACATGATGATGTATGTAAGGTCCCATGTCTACACATGCCAAGACTGGTTCTTTGTACTTCATTACATTCACCGTTTATCTCTCAAGATTCGAATATATATTCCTGTTGAAACACAAGTCTGAACCTTTTGAGAAATTCAATGAATATAAGTTAGAAGTAGAGAACCAAAAACGAGTATAAGTATTATGTCCATTGATGAGATCAAGGAAGAGAATACTTGAGCACGGAATTCCTGGACTATTCTAAAGGAGAATGATATTCTCTCTCAGCATTACTCCTCCGTATACACCACAGCACGTCGGTGTATCGGGACGGAGCAAACACACCCTATTTGATATGGTGCGCTCTATGATGAGTACTACTGAGTTTCCTATTTTCTTTTGGGAGTTATGCACTTGTGAAGCTGCATACCTATTGAATAGGGTTCCAATCAAATCAGTTGCCTACCACTTCATATGTGATATGGAATGGGAAGAGCACATATCTTAAGTAAGTTAAGATTTGGGGTTGTCTGGCTGTTCATACCATAATATTGTATTATTATATTCCCCATTCTTATTTGTTTTATAAATAAACAGGTGCTTTTGACACATGTCTGCTACATATTACATGTTACAGGTTCTTGGAGCTAAAACAGTGAAAAAGACAAAAGACGATACAAAAGTGAGACTTTGACCAACAAACAGAAGGATCTTGATCAAGCCTACATAAAAGATAAAGTTCTCAAAGTACAAGACAATGCAAGGTCCAAGATCGTGAAGCCACGGTTAAAAGTCCACTGCAATTGTTCACTGGAAAATCTGGAAGAAAACCAGAAGCTAATTTGAGAAAAGACCTGCAGAAGAAGAAAGTAAAAATCAAGAAGAGCCAGCCCAAGAAATATAATAAGCCAACTCTCCTATTGGGCCGCGGAACCGCGGCCAAACAGGGCCTCGGGCCGCGGTTCCGCGGCAGGCTTGAGCAATCAGGAGATTAAAATTTTACCAAGTTTTGTGGCGGCTTTGGCTAGTCAACTTAGGGGTATTTTGGTAAATGCAGACGTGAGGGTCAATTGTAACTTAAGGTTTCTATCTCTTATAAATAGAAGCCCAAATCATTGTATTAGGTCATGCCTCCTTATGCCTCTTTTTATGAATAAAATTTAGAATTCTTTATGGAGAGCATCGGTGCCTCTTTTCATTTCATGAATTCAGATCTGACAACCTTGTGTTGATGTTTGGAGAGAGCCATCTATAAAGTAGGTAATTTCTATTCTTGCTCTAGTTTAAATTTAATTCTTTGCCCTAGATAAATGTTTTTAAATTCCCTAATGAGCAAGTAGTCTCCTCGCTTGTTAGGGTTAGCTTTGGGGAAGGCTTTTGAGAGATGAGATCTCTCATCCCTTTCTTACCCATCACATATAATTAATAGGACTCCATGCATACATGCACACACCGCGCCCTACGGCACCCTATCCCACGAGTTAGCAGTGATACCGTAGTATAAAGGCCCGGTTGTGATGGTTTTGCATGGAGGTTAGGGTAAGGATTGATAAAGGAAGGACAAGAACCTAGAGGAAGGAACATCTTCCCGAATGGATCTAATCCCTTTTATTGATAATTACCATAACTCCTCATAAATCTTCATTTGAGTATAGAAAGCTTTGAGATTTATTTACATTTCCAAACCTACCCTAAACCTAACCCTAGCAAGACTTAGATCTAGATAATCTTAGTTTCCTAATCTTAGTATAGATAGATTTAGTTTTTAGATTTAATAAATCAATCCGAACACCCATCGGAATTAACTCGTTTGAGCGATTAGGAAATTCACAACATCCCTGTGGACCGACCCGTACTCACCGGCTAGCTGCAAAGCGACACCGTTCTTGATTGCGGTAATAGATAGTTTTTGAGATTAATCAAATGGCGCCGTTGCCGGGGATGGCGTGTTATTTCCTTTTTGCAATTTCGGGTTAATCTAAAATTAAAAAATCATAAAAACTGAAAAATAAAATAAAATAAAATAAATATAAAAATATAAAAATATATTATCTGTTATTTTTTGGAAAGGGTATCTTGTGTGAATTTTGCAGGATCTACGAACAAAATCGGATTTGGAAATCCACAGAGATCAAACCAGGAAACAAACGATCCTAACAACAGAAGATCACAACAGCCAAAGAGCACAAAAAAATCTGGAAAGCTGAAACCATTATCCAACCGCGGAACCGCCGCACTAACCCACTTAAGACCGCGGAACCGCCGCCATCTAGTCAACTCAGAATGTCAGAAAAATTCTTGGGACTCGCGCTGATTACCTGACCGCGGAACCGCGGTGGGACCCCACTTTAGACCGCGGAAATGCGGCTATCTTGTGGCATCATCTGGTGAAAAATTTTCTGTAAGCTCCTCTGTTTCTTCTCTGTAAATCTTGATATATCTTTTGTAAATTTGCCTGCAGGATTCCTTTGCGCTTTAAAAATCTTTTCCCTTCCAAATAACAAATCTTGTGCAGGAATCTTTGCGCCGCGCATAAATTAAAAATTGATTGCAAGTGATCTTTTCTGTTTGCATACCTTTATCAAAAATCTTTTTGGCAAAAATTTCCAAATATAGAGAAGGAAAAAGGAAAAAAAAATTAACAAAACTTGCAAAGTTTGCCGCTAAGAAATCCTTGCACCACCTACCTTCTTTCTCTTCTCATTCTTCTATCATGGGTACCCCACATCATAAATCACTTTCCGAACTTTGGTATGCCGAACCTAACTTTGCCTCGTACGTCAATTGTTTCGGTCGATTTAAGGAAAATCCCTCCATGCCCAAAATTTCTTTGAAAGATCAAATAGAAGCATCCAGGAGAAACAGTTCGACATTTCAACCCACTTTGTGTCAACCATGTCAACCTGTACCACCTTTATACGTTGATACCACTTTTTCAAGTCCCGCTGTAACTCCTAAACCGATGTCCATTGCTGAGCATATTGCTCAATCTCGTAGCCGATCTTTCACTCCTCTCCATACATCCAGTTATAGGGATCAACAAGTTCATTCACCTTTTTATACAGATGTTGATCCTACTCCTATCCAACCATCCACTTCCTACCAGTCCTACCCAACTTTCCCACCGTCACTAGACATTGCTTCTACACAGCCAATTGGGAGTTTCACGTATCCAAACAATTTTGAATCTTTTACCGAAACCCCTTCACAACCCATGTCTAGTCTAGAACAGTCGTTGGAAGCTTATACTTCAGCAACAAACAAAATGGTTAGGAATGTGGATGCGTCCATTGCCGCCCTTATGCAACCTAGTGAACCGGCAGCTAGTTTCCAACTAGCTCCAAATTTTCCAATATATGAGGAGACAGTTGGACAGAGTGAGAATTTGAGAGGAGCGAGTGAGTTCTACACATTCCCAAATCAGACCTACCCATACCCAATTGAATCCCACAACTCCGGTTTTCCATCGATTGTCCCAAATAGCTCACCAGTTGAAAATAAAAACGAGTTGTGTGACTTTGTAGTGCTTGATTTGCCAGACTATGAAGAAACCCTTTCGAGTGAAACCACACCTAATCCTTTCGATCTTTACACCTCCAATCTTGAACCTAAATTTATCAATATCCATGCTTTTGAGGAGGTGTCAGAAAAAATTGATTTTCACTTGATTGAGGATATAGACGCCGGGAATATTTTGGATGATGAACCCATAGATTTGATTGAAATTTTATGTCCAAGTCATCATCCCGAGTCATTAAATGTTTCTCCCGAATTTCATATGCATCTTGATTTTGATGATAATGGCATGGATAAGCTAAATATTGAGGAGAATGATGAGGATAGTATTGAGGAGAGTATTGAGGATCATATTGAGGTTGAACCATTTTTGTTTGATGTGTCTGATTTTCCAATCCATCCTCCTGAACCTTTAACTGTTATCTCACCCTCCCTCCTTTCCATCATTCCGACCACGCAAAAGATCACGCTTGAAGACTGCGAGCTTGAAAAATTTTCCTTTGAATCTGACACAGTTCTCACAGCCAATAACACCTATGAGTGTTTCACTTTTTCGGACGATGTTGAAGACTCACCGCCCGAGTTTGAGTCCTTTGAATTTTCAGATGAGTTCGTTGAACCATCAGACTCGGTTGCTTACAGTCGTTTCGAACCATTGATAGAATCTTTCAAGTTCGAGACAGTTTACTACGGTGAGAATGAGACTATCCCTAATTCACTCCCTTTCGTCCTTCCTATCGTTACGACCGTACAAGAGACGTTACGCTTTCATCTCCAATACCAAGTTCGGCGTACCCATACGTTTTTGCGAATCTTGAGGGATTTGACCCCATTTCTCGACGGGTTGATAGATTAGCACAATCGCTTTTAACACATCGGTCATCACAAATTGTGCTAATTTATTCACTCGATTTACACCCTCAAGCTTGTACTCCACTTCTTTCTCTTTTCCATCATTCTTCTTCTCCACCGAGACCATATTCCACTCTTCTTCCCACACGGTCTCGTATGCTTCTCATTTCTTTTCTTTCCACTCCATTCTTTCACCAACTCTACCATTACCACGATGAGATTTTTGAATGGTTAGTGCTAACCTTTGGCTTATGTAAGGCCTTGTTTAGTTTGGAGAGGACCTTGTTGTATATATGTATATATATTTTTTGTTTTCTTTTCTAATAAAAAAATATTCAAAAAATAAAAAAAATAAATTATTAAATAAACAGGGGAGTGCCGACAATTTTGACCCTCTTGGTGTAGCATGACAGTGAAGACACTGTCAAGTTTAAATTTGGGGGTATGCTCGGTAAGTCTTCTTTCTTCGCATTCATGTGTATATTTTTGCATTTGCATACTTATTTTAAAACCCATAAAAATTTGAAAATTTCAAAACTTATAAAAATTAATGTATTCAATTTTGGCCATAATTGACTTGAGTTTGACAAAAAAGTTAACTAGCTAGGAACAACTAGATCTTAGACTTAGTAAATTAAAAACCCTAAAAATAACCTTCCTTAAAGTTTAACGGTAAAAAGTATATGTTTTTGTAGTTTATTTAGAAATAGGCAAATTTTGAGTTCACTTCTTGGGCTAAGTTAAAACAAAGGAAAAGTATTGATATTTTTATTAGAGTATAAGTTTGAAAAATAATTCCTAACTTAAGTCTAGATTCTGAAAATGTATACCCTACAAATTGCACAATCACGCACCTTGAAACTTGGAATAGTAGAGGAGACCTTGAAATGCTCTTGTCTAAAGTCCTTAGTATGATGAAAAATGAAAAAAAATATATACAAGCGTGAATAAAGAAAAAAATGAACACTGGTTTTTGTGATTACTTAAGGCTGCAAAAATAGAAAAATATTTAGCGAGGGTGCTTCATCACATAGTGCCTTAGACCAACTGGTTTGGGAGTCACTGCTAAAAGCCTTAGGTGTTACAAGACTAGGAAGTACGCTTTAAAGTGCAAACGCATTTTGTAATCGGTCGTTAGTACCTCAAGAAGTATTAACGGTCGCATGAAGGATGTGTAAGCAAAATTCATTTAAAAATTCACCAATTAAGAGTGCTTTAGACAACGGACAAGAGTATGATTGCTTGATTTGAATTTCCAAGTATAGGGGTGAATTATACACACACGTAGGGGTATGTGATTGGGATTTAGATAAGAGAAAGGAATGAAGAATAGAACTTGTATCTTTAATAGAGTTGATAAAAATTCCTAAGTGGAGATGGAACCCTAGAGGGAAAACTTAAGAAATGCCAAAAGCTAAGTAAGTCTGCAGAACATATATAATCTTAAGTTAAATAATAAGGAAGTGTGAAGAATATGGGTGGATAATTTACTAGTCGACGATAATAGAATTCCTTGTTAGAAAACCTAATTGGAGAATAAAAGTTAATGGGCCTAATTGATAGGATTTTGTGGGTAGTATCCACTGAAAAACCCCCAGGAGACAACACTCCTCCTACTAGGGACACCTAGAGGTTTAACGGCTTGTTGCACGCCCTCAGTGCAATCGCGTTTCCCTGTGAAAGTGAGGTTAGGTTTTTGTCGAGAATAAAACTAGGTTTGCTCGAGGACGAGCAAAAGATAAGTTTGGGGGTATTTGTTCATACCATAATATTGTATTATTATATTCCCCATTCTTATTTGTTTTATAAATAAACATGTGCTTTTGACGCATGTCTGCTACATATTACAGGTTACAGGTTCTTGGAGCTAAAACAGGGAAAAAGAAAAAAGACGATACAGAAGTGAGACTTTGACCAACAAACAGAAGGATCATGATCAAGCCTACCTAAAAGATAAAGTTCACAAAGTACAAGGCAATGCAAGGTCCAAGATCGCGAAGCCACGGTTAAAAGTCCACTGCAATTGTTCACTGGAAAATCTGGAAGAAAACCATAAGCTAATTTGAGAAAAGACCTGCAGAAGAAGAAAGTAAAAATCAAGAAGAGCCAGCCCAAGAAATATAATAAGCCAACTCTCCTATTTGGCCGCGGAACCGCGGCCAAACAGGGTCTCGGGCCGCGGTTCCGCGGCAGGCTTGAGCAATCAGGAGATTAAAATTTTACCAAGTTTTGTAGCGGCTTTGACTAGTCAACTTAGGGGTATTTTGGTAAATGCAGATGTGCGGGTCAATTGTAACTTAGGGTTTCTATCTCTTATAAATAGAAGCCCAGATCATTGTATTAGGTCATGCCTCCTTATGCCTCTTTTTATGAATAAAATTCAGAATTCTTTATAGAGAGCATCGGTGCCTCTTTTCATTTCATGAATTCAGATCTGACAACCCTGTGTTGATGTTTGGAGAGAGCCATCTATAAAGTAGGTAATTTCTATTCTTGCTCTAGTTTAGATTTAATTCTTTACCATAGATAAATGTTTTTAAATTCCCTAATGAGCGAGTAGTCTCCTCGCTTGTTAGGGTTAGCTTTGGGGAAGGCTTTTGAGAGATGAGATCTCTCATCCCTTTCTTGCCCATCACATATAATTAATAGAACTCCATGCATACATGCACATACCGCTCCCTACGACACCCTATCCATCGAGGTAGCGGTGATACCGTAGTATAAAGGCCCGGTTGTGATGGTTTTCCATAGAGGTTAGGGTAAGGATTGATAAAGGAAGGACAAGAACCTAGAGGAAGGAACATCTTCCCGAATGGATCTAATCCCTTTTATTGATAATTACCATAACTCCTCATAGATCTTCATTTGGGTATAGAAAGCGTTGAGATTTATTTATATTTCCAAACCTAACCTAAACCTAACCCTAGCAAGACTTAGATCTAGATAATCTTAGTTTCCTAATCTTAATATAGATAGATTTAGTTTTTAGATTTAATAAATCAATCCGAACACCCATCGGAATTAACTCGTTTGAGCGATTAGGAAATTCACAACATCCCTGTGGACCGACCCGTACTCACCGGCTAGCTGCAAAGCGACGCCGTTCTTGATTGCGGTAATAGATAGTTTTTGAGATTAATCACCGGCCTATGTCTAAAAGCAAAATCCGGACAAGCTTGAGGCAAAGTCAGTTCTGTGGAAGTTTGTTGGATATCCTAAGCATTCGCAAGGGAATATCTTCTACCAAACCGAGGAACAAAAGATGTTTTGTTTCTCAGCATGCCACCTTAGTGAAAGGGAATTTCTTGTGAAGAAATTATTGGTCATGAATAGAACTGGAAAGAGTTCCAGCTATACAAACTGCAACTGATGATTTGGTAGAACCAAAGGATTCAATAGTTTCCAACGAAGCTCAGCCTCTCCGCCGATCTAGTAGGGTTTCTCACCCACCTGAGAGATACTTCGGTTTTCTCTATGACAGTGGGAGCGAGGATTGCATCATGAGATGATGACCCAACTAGTTTCGAGCTGGCCATCAGGAGTGGGACTCTGTAAGAATGGCTGGATGCTTAGCGATCTGAGATGGAATCCTTATACACCAACAAAATATGGACTTTGGTTGCTTTATCTGAAGGGTTAAATCCCCATCAGGACCAAGTATATCTTGAGCAGATTACTTGGTGTACATGGAAAAGTTGAGACTTTCAAACCTATGCTTAAAGTCCATCAAGATCCTACTTGCCACGGCTACATACCATGACTACGATATCTGGTGGTTGGGTGTCATGACTGCTTTTCTAAATCATGATTTGGAAGAGAGCGTCTATAAGTACACAGCCAGAGGGCTTCGTAGACAGTGGGAGCAGCGGAAACGTGTGCAAGATATTTTATATGATAAAGCAGGCATCGCGGAGTTGGAACATCTGTTTTGATGTGGTAGTCAAAGAGTTTGACTTCATCAAAATGGTAGATGAACCTTATATATACAAAAAGATAGTAAAGAGTATGGTGGTGATCCTTGTAGAGTAGTGGATGTCATACTCTTGATAGGGAAGGAGTTTCATATGCTACGCTCGGTCAATCTCCGCTTATCACAAGGATTCTCCATATAGGATCAAAGCGATACCTCCTGAATCCTGGTTTAGGATCTATGGGATAGATCTAATTGGATGTTAGGAATCTCACTAGTTGTAGTGAGATGGTATCAATCGATCCTGGGGAGAATCACTGGAAAGTTTCACGGTGATAAGGACGACTGAATGTCAGCTCCAGGGTGATAAGGACGACTGGAAGGACGGTATGTTGGAAGAGTTCCAAGCTAGATACCGTGACTTACTAGAAGATTAAAGGCAAGATACGTCATTACCAAGGATGCTACCAAAAAGGCAGTCTGGATATATATAAGTTCATGAGATGAAATTCGTTCCTACCATTGTGAGACAATGGAGTTATGGCTTTTGCCAAGAAACCACCCGTCCCATCAGAAATCCAGATATAATTCTTATGCAGTATCACCTGATCATGGAGATGGTTGATCTCCAGGGAGATCGAGGTTAGGAGAGTAGACACAGAGGACAACAACGCGGATCCACTCACAAAGGCCTTTTTCCCAGTAGAGACTTTTATGGGATGGTTGAGTATGAGATACTTCAACCATAGTTAATTGTTGGGTATGTGATACCACAACATATGGCCCTAGTGCAAGTGGGAGATTGTTAGTTATATGTATGCCCTAGAGGCCATTACTGTACATACGATGTATATTGTAGTGGATGCTTGGACATATATAGGGAGGACTTTCTTGCTCGACATGATAGTACGCTATCTGGTTGCTCTTTATCTTAACATGTACTCTGATTGTCTCTATGTTACATGTTGATAAAGCCCTTAGGATATATACTCGACTACTGGGACTATGATGAGATCATATTAATGGGGCCACGGTAGTCGACGAGTACATCCTATAACTGTTCCTAGTCGAGGGTGTATCGAGACAGGGCATCGATACACTAGAGTAGACTAGCGTATACGCATCTTGACCCATATGATGGGCAATGGATGATCCCATATCCATCGGTGTTTGACATCAAGGATGGTGTAAGGGTGCTCAGTAGAGACTGGGTACACTGGACGGACTCGCCGAGAACTCCCAGATGGTATTATACCTCACGTCAGATGGCAGTTCTCCGGTGACACTGGTACAGGTTAGTCTGTAGACCCGAGATCGTCATAGAGTCTTGTGTGATTCCCACTGTGCTTTGATTTCCATCATACCACATCCAAGAGGAAGTGCAAAAAGGTTGCTTTTGGGTACAGTCCCGAATCACATGGAGGCAATGAGCGATAGGAGGGGATTCGTCTCTCCCGGTATAGGGAGTTGATGTTGTGCTGTGTTCGATTGGCTATAACTGGAAATCCCTGGCCAGGGTTACTGAGATTTACTGGTAAGTGTTATCAGTAATTTCTCGAACTGTTATAGACCTCATATCGACACGACTTATCAAGCTACTGGGTCTGACATTTTCCACCCCTAGGCGAGATACGCGACATATCAGACGAAGAGACCGGATTGTACGGGAGTGTTACTGATTGGATTCGTAGGAGAATGTACAGGCTTGCTTGTTGATCATCTGATCGCTCAATACCTGGGTGGCTGTTACGTTTAGCTGACCGCTTGCAGCTTGTGGGTGTTTGATATGATCATCACCTACTGCCGGCGTATTGACGATTCTTTAGAGTCCTACACAGAGGTTTCTTGGCTCAGGCAAAACGGAGTAGGAGCACATATATGATATGTGCGGGACCGAGAACAATACGTGTATGTGATACCGTATTAGATTCTCGCGATATGAGATATCGGCCGGGTATATGTGATATAGCCGGGTTATCGGATCAAGTGTTGATTCGATGAACTGATACAGATTATATTAGTCGGTTATTTGTGAAATAACCGGATTATCGGATCAAGTGTTGATTCGATAATTTAATGTATAATTATATATTTGATATATTAAATTGCATTAACTGATATAAGCTCACTAAAAGATTATTTTTCTCACTCGGGTAATATATTGATATATATGCGATATATGTTAATTGTATTATTTTCTTTTGTTACAAAAATATATTATATATGTGATATATAATGTTGTAACATGTTATAATTACTAATGCAACATGATTAGTGGAGATTAAATGAGGTTAGGGTTTGATTTGGGTTAAACTTTTTTAGTGGAGATTACTTCATCATCCTAATCTATCCTAGCCATTTAGATTAAGGTGTTCACTTCATTGAGTGAGTGAGAGCTTGTGTTAAAGAAACTTCAAGGTAGATCATCTTAGTTATCGAAGATCGGAAGCAAGGTTGCATCTTTCTCTTCGTGGAGCCTCTCTAAAGTCCGGAAACATGATGATCGCAACAAAGGAACCTTAACACAGAGATTAGAAGTGAAGGACCGGACTACAAAGGTTTTAATCCCAAACTCTTAGTGTTAAAGTGTTTAACATGCTTTGTTTCGCCTAATCTCTAGTTTAAAGATCTTGGTTAGGGTTTTTCGGCACGTCTAAATTTTAAATCGGGCATTGTAGATGCCTTATAGACCCTTGTGAGTGTGCCTAGCATCCCTACAAATGTCAAGTGAAGAATGGATACTCTATCATCACTTATTCAAGCATGCAATATTTCACAATAAGAAATATCACCCATGCTTGAATAATGAGTCCAAACAAATAAAAAAATACAAGAGCCATGCTTCACCCCATGCCATAAAAATCTTCTCCAATTTCCACCTCATTAATCCATTTACCAAAATAGATAATCCAATAATGAGGTGTCCCCTTCTAGAAACATACCATGTAAAATTACAAGAATGCCATCACTGTATATACATACTCGTATTCGTATTCCGAAAAATACCAACCAGCAGTTCCTAACGGGAGAGACGAATCCTATCTAACCGCTACTGCCCCCAAGTGCTTCGAGACTGCACCGAACTACTACCTGTTTGCACGACTCTTTTGAGCCGTAGTAGGGTAGTAATCTAAGTGCAGTGGGAACACACTCGAGACTAATAGCGATGTCAAGTCAACGGACTAATCTATACTCATGCCACCCGGGAACTGCTATCTGACGATAGGTATAATACCAACCAGCAGTTCTCAACGAGTCCGTCCAGTGTAACTCATAACCTAATGAGCACCTGTATACTATCTCCAGTATGACATACTAATGGCTATGGGACAGACCATCTCCCCTGCTGGGATGAGAAGCGTATACACAAGTCTACTCTGGAGTATCGATGCCCCGTCTCGATAATCCTATGACTAGGGATCCGTATAAGGATGTGCTTATAGACTACCCAACCTTCACTAGTGTGACTGCCATCACAACGCTGGTAGTCAAGAAAAAATCCTAAGGGCTCTACCAATATGAATAAGCGATATGTTAAAAGAAACACATGCACATATTGAGGTAGAATCAAACCAAGTAGCATACTACCATTTTGAGCAAGACGGTTATTATAACTGTGAATATCCTAAGCTTCCAATATGTAATATACAATCCAGTATGGTACAATAACGGCCTCTAGGACATATCTCACTAACAGATCCAAGGCCGGCCTACATCAGCTCATTCTTGTCAGAGGAAATAAAAGAACAGATAATCGCCCTGCTATATGAGTTCATTGACTGCTTTGCGTGAACTTACAAAGAAATGCCAGACCTCTCCTCTGAGGTGGACATGCATAAGCTGGCTATATCTCTTGATGCCAAGTCAGTCAAACAATCTCCTCGAAGAATGAGAAGGGAGCTAGAAGAAAATGTCATTAAGGAAACTAAGAAACTTATCGATGTTGGCTTCATCAGGGAAGAGAAATACGCGGACTGGATCGCGTACATCGTCCCAGTGAAAAAGAAGAACGGGCAGATATGAGCTTGCGTCGATTTCAGGGATCTCAATAAGGCATGCCCCTAAAGATGATTTCCCGCTTCCGGTCATGGAAATGATGGTTAACGATATCTCAAATTATGAGGTGTTCACTTTCATAGATGGCTCGTCTAGATATAATCAAAACAAGATGTCGCCCGAGGATGAGAAATACACAACATTTCGAACCCCGATCGAGATATACTACTACAAGGTGATGCCATTCAGACTGAAGAATGCGGGCGCAACATATCAAAAGGCAATGACCAAAATCTTCGATGACTTAATCCATAAAGTCGTCGAATGTTATATTGATGATTTGGTCATCAAGACTAAAGCCAAAGACGATCTCATCCAAGACCTCAGGACCATTTTCACCCAACTAAGGGAACACGATATGAAGATGAATCCTCTAAAGTGCACTTTTGGCGTGTCATCAGGAAAATTCTTGGGCTTCATAGTCCAACATCGGGAGATCGAAGTCGACCCATCAAAGATAAAGGCCATCATGGAGATGCCTCCTCCGAAGAATATGATGCAGCTAAGATCCTTTCAAGGTAAGCTCGCTTACATACAAAGGTTCATCTCGAACCTATCGGGAAGATGCAGGCCCTTCTCGAAGCTCATGAAGAAAGGAGCTCCTTTCGTCTGGGATGTCCAATGTCAAGAAGCATTCGAAAATATCAAACAGTACCTCTGCTGCACCCTCTAGTGCTTCCTGCTCCCATTCCAAATAAACCGTTGATTCTCTATACTGCCGCGCTAGATGAGTCGCTCGGTGCACTCCTCGCCCAGAAAAATTAGGAGAGAAGAGAGAATGCCCTCTACTACCTCAGTCGGACGTTAGTCGGGGTGGAACTTAAATATTCCCCGATCGAAAAGTAGTTCCTAGCCCTAATATTTGCCGTGAAAAGGCTAAGACACTATATTCTCGCTCATTGAGTTATGCTGATCTCCAAGGTCAACCCGCTCAAACACTTAATGACCAAAGCAAGTCTAGCCAGTAGAATGGAAAGATGGGCTGTCATGCTGCTTGAATTTGACATAATCTATACTTCTCAGAAAGCAGTAAAAGGGCAAGCCCTCGCCGACTTTCTTGTCGCTCATCCCATACCAAGAGGGTCACCGCTCAATTGCGAGTTACCCGACGAACAAGTGCTGCACCTCGAGGATAACGAGCCATGTTGGGGGCTCTACTTCGACGGAGCTTCATCAATTAGGACCTCCAGCAAATCAAGCATCCCATAGATAAAAGCAGGGATAGGATTGGTGTTCATCACGCCATTGATAGGTACGAGGCTCTGATAGCTGGTCTGGAGCTCGCCATAGAAATGGAAATCCTTCGGCTACGAGTCTACGGTGATTTCCAGTTTGTCGTCAACCAAGTAAGTGTCGACTATAAGATATTCAAACCCGAGTTACCTCGGTACAGAAGCCGGGTGGTGGAGCTCATGAAACAGTTCACCCACATTGAACTGATGAGAGCTCCTAAGGCGTTGAATGGAAAAGCTAACGTACTCGCTCGCTTAGCTAAGAAGCTTGCTGATCCCGATATGGATGAAATTCTGATAACAGATAGAAGCCGGCAAATTCTACCTCCAGTCTCTTTGCGTGAAGAAGGAAGCATAGAACAAGAGAACAATACTACCGAAGAAGCTCTGGTCATTCAAGACGATCCCGCTTAGAGAGAACCCTTCATAGAGTACCTCTGATATGACAAGCTGCCCGAACAAAAATCTGCGAGGATTCAGCTGAAGAAGAGAGCTCTGTGATACGTGTTTGTAAATAATTTGCTATACCGCAGATCATATGACCAACTCTGGCTAAGATGTCTGTCATCGGCCGAAGCCCAAAAAGTCATGAAAGAAGTTCACTCAGGCGTCTGCAAAGCTCACCAATCCGGACCCAAAATGCGGCTTCAAATCAAACGGCTTGGATATTACTGGCCTACCATGATAAGGGATTGCGAAGAGCATGCAAAGAAATGTCATCTCTGCTAAATTCACAGTGATTTCATTCACAAGTATCCCAATCCGCTGCATCCTACGGAGGCGTCATGGCCCTTCGAAGTTTGAGGCACCGACATAATTGGTCCAATTGATCCTCCGTCATCTAAAGGCCACCGGTTCATATTGGCCGCAACTGACTACTTCTCCAGGTGGGTTGAAGCTGTCCCATTAAAAAAAATCAAGACAGAAAATATTCTGACGTTCTTCCGGCATAATATTCTATATTGTTTCGGTACACCGAGAAGAATCATATCTGACAACGGGCCTTCTTTTAAGAACTTCAAAGTCTCAAGGTTCGATACTCAGCACAAGATAGACTAAAGATATTCCTCCATCTATAATCCAAGAGCTAATGGGCTAGCCGAGACCTTCAATAAAACTCTATGCAAGCTCTTGAGGAAAAATGCTTCAGCCAACAAGAGAGACTGGAATCTCAAGCTCCACGAGGCGTTGTGGGCATATCATACCACGCACCGCACTCCAACTCAGTCCACTCCATACTCACTACTCTTCAAAGTGGAAGCAATCCTTCCGCTCGAAATGGAAGTTCCAAGACTAAGGATGGCCATCCAGCACGAGTTGATGGAGGAGGAAAACGTCCTCTTTCGGCTCGAAGAGCTCGACGTCCTCGAAGAAAAGAGACTCATAGTACAGCAAAATCTGGAGCTGTACCGAGCTCAAATGTCAGGGCCTATAACAAGATGACCCGTCTCCGTTCTTTTAAGAAAGGCGAATTGGTGTTGGTCCTCAAAAGACATCCCTAGTCGACATGCCAAGGGAAAATTCGAGCCAAACTGGGAAGGACAATACCTCATCGAGAAAGTGTTTGATGGAGGATCCTACCAGCTGATAAATACTGAAGGAGAAAGTCCCATGCCACCCATCAATGGAAGATATCCCAAGAAATACTACGCGTGAATGCTCCAAGTTGCATACGAATTGAGAGCACAGGCCCTACGGTCTGGATCATACATCTTGTAAAACCGTATACAATCCACGGGCGCAAATGACCCCTATCTCTCCCAACTTCTATCGGCAAGACTACATTTAAAAGTCCCACCGGCAATGAAGCTCGACCAATGTAAAAAAAAGCAATATGTCTACAAGCAAGACGGGCACAGATGAAAACCATAAAGGGCTCCGTGAGTAAAACAGCAAGACTGCCGGCGAGTTTGTGAAAACTCGAAAGGGCGCAAACTCATGAAAAGAGATGAAATACATTCACAAAGTCTTCTCAAACTTGTGAGGAGAAAATCCCCGCGTGAGATCCTTACGACTCACAAAGGTGCAACACACTTAGGAATCCCCACGATTCCTAGGGAGAAAATACACCTGCAAGATCTTCTCGACTTGTGGGAAGAAAATGCTTTTATGAGACCCTTACGGCTCATAAAATTGAAAAGCCTTTGGTGATAGGGATTTAAACCTGTCTCCTAAGCCATCGTTCTCCAACGAGCAACAGCAAATGATGAGTCGCTCTTGGCACTATACTTCAGTGTTAGCGATACTGATGCCAACCCAAAACTCAATCCCCAGATTCCCAAACGGTGAATAATGAGTCGCTCCTGGTACCATATTCTTGTACAGCGATATAGATGCCAACCAAAATCCAAATCCCCTAAATTCTCTAAGCCCTACGGTCGGTCCCTAAATTGGTTACCGTATACAATCCACGGGCTCAAATAATCCTCATCACGTTCATGCTTCACCACAATCACCAGTCCAGTGGCCGGTCTCCGCCCTTAGAATTATGCTTCATTTGGGAAGACCTACTCATGTGTCCTTACGATACATGAGAAGAACAAAACTTACGAAATCTTTTTGACTCATAAGAAAACACTTTTGTGGGATCTTTAAGACTCATAAGGGAAAAAACCACGTGGGGGTCCTTACGACTCCTAAGGAGAAAATACACCTACAAGATCCTTTCGACTCGTAAGGAGAAAATGCTTTACGGCTCATAAAATTGAAAAGCCTTAGGAGATAGGGACCTAAACCTATCTCTTAAGCCATCGCTCCCCTAACAGGCAAAGGCAAATGATGAATTTCTTCTGCCATCTATGCTACAGTGTTAGCAGTGCTGATACTTACCCCAACCCCAAAATTCCAAACTTTCGATCCAATAGACCCCTAAGTCGTTAAACTGGGAACAGATGACCCCTAAGTCGTTAAACTGGGAACAGATGACCCCTAAGTCGTTAAACTGGGAACACATGACCCCTAAGTCGTTAAACTCGGAACGAAGGAAATCCTCTCATGGCGAATGATGATTCTCTCTTGGTACCATATTCCAGTGTAACGATGCTGAGGCTAAACTAAAACCAAAATCCTTAAATCCTCTCATGGAAAATAATGATTCGCTCCTGGTTCCATATTCCAATGTAGCGATGCGGATGCCAACCCAAATCCCATGTTCTCCATGGCAAATGATGATTCGCTCCTGGTACCCTATTCCAGTGTAGCGATACTGACGCCAAACAAAAACCCAAATTCCAGGTCCCAGGCTCAAAAGCCCCGCTGGATGGATAAGAAGCTCCCAAATCAAATCAAATCAAATCAAGTCAACCAATGACCTTCCTGGCAAAATCAAGCTCCACCTCAGAAACAAGTCAAATCCAATCCCTGACACCGCAAGAAGCGGAGCAAGTCAAATCAAACACCAACCATCCAAGTCACAAAAATGGCAGCACCGACCGTCCAAGTCGCTAAAAAAGGCGGCACCGACCGTCCAAATCACTAAAAGGGCAGCACCGACCGTCCACGTCACTAAAAGGGCAGCACCGACCGTCCACGTCACTAAAAGGGCAGCACCAACTGTCCACGTCACTAAAAGGGCAGCACCGACCGTCCACGTCGCTAAAATGGCAGCACCGACTGTCCAAATTGCTAAAATGGCAGCACCGACCGTCCAAGTCGCTAAAAGGGCGGCACCGACCGTTCACGTCGCTAAAAAGGTAGTATCGACCATCCATGTCGCAAAACGACAGCATCGACCTCCACGTCGTCAAAACAGGAACCAAGTCAAGTCGACCTCCAGACAAAAGAAGATCCATCAATTTCATGCACACCACCCATACATGCGGTATGCAATTATTGACGGGGGCACTTTGTTGGGGTAAAAGGTTACACCCCGAGCGACTAAGTCAAAGTCAATCAACCCCCAAGCCAAGTGTGCCCAAGCCTAAGTCAGGGCCAAGCATGGATGGGGCCGGCTCCATACCAAGAATGAAGCAAGAAATTAGTTTAATGCAATTTCTTAGAAATAAATGTATGAAAAATGAGCAGAAAGCCAAAACTTTGTAAACCCCATGGCTTATGCGCAAAAAGAAATAAGCACATAAGGCATGAGGTGACACAAGTGCCATTTGGCAAAACCCAATGGGCTATATGTAAAGTGTGTAGCTTATAAAGGCAAACATGATGAAAAAATCAAGAACAACATTTTCACTCTCTCAAAAATTAGGGTTTTGTGCCTCCTTCTCCTTCCTCAAGGTTTTAAAGCTTCTTCTCTTTTCTGAATTAAATCAAGAGTTTAACTCTTTTTTTACCTGAAAGAAATAGCTTTTCACCATAAAACCCTTGAAAGGGAACTCAGATCTCCCATCAAATCTCTAAGAGGGGAGATTTTTAAGCATCCCATTTTCTCCAAGATCCAGCCAATAGAGAGGAGGAAGAAGGAAACCCATCTCCAAATATCCCATTTTGGGAAAAATCCAAGGCTCAAGAGAAGATTTAGGGCTCGAGAGAGAAGAAAGGGGTCCCATTTGATCACCTCTGAAGATCTTCGAGGAGTTCAACTCTAAGATCCAAATTCTCAAAGGAGTTTAACTCCACATCCAGACCCTTTAGGAGTTTAACTCTAAATCCAAGCCTTTTAGAAGTTTAACTCCAAATCTAAATCTTCTGGGAGTTTAACTCCAAATTTATACCTAATTCCTGTTTGGGAGTTCAACTCCAAAGCCCCTAGGGAGTTCAACTCCTAGTTCAGGGGCTAAGCCCCTTTCTCTACTGGTGTTTCCAGCAGTCGCGTGCCGCGCATGTGACCTGCTGGCGCTCAGCGGTTGTGTGTAGGGCACGTGACCCACGGGCGCCCGGCGCCCATGCGCAGGGCACGTGACCCGTGGGAGTCCAGCGCCTACGCGCAACTCACGTGACCCACGGGCGCCCAGCGCCCATGAACCTCGCACGTGACCAGCGGGAGTCCAGCGCCCACAAGCCTCGCACGTGATCCGCGAGAGCCCAACGCCCACGCGCCATGCACACGTCCTTAGGACGCTCCTCGCCCCTCTTCTCACATGCACTCCACACTAAAAATACCTCTCCCATGCACTCCATACTAAAATTTCTAACGGGGCGCTGCCCCGCACCCCGTAAGGAGGCTGCTAGCCCCCTTGACCCCAACCCGCTATCCGGGTAGCAGGACCCCCGTAAACTCTGCGAGGCTTCTGATATACCCAGAACCCCTTAAGACACACACATACGCATACTGCACATTGAGTTCGCATGACTAGTTTGACCCGTCAATCAGAGGTTCCTTCGCTTCAAAGGCGAAGGGTAATTAACGGCAGCTTAGTCCGCGGCTGCCGGAAATTCAGATCTCCATAATCAATAAACCCCAGCCTACCCTAGGCAGGGGGATCTGTATATGCCCGACAAGCGATGTGTATTTCCCATCTCAATGGGGTGACGAAAACACCATACAAAGGAGTCTGCAAGGAATTCGACCATTCAAAAGTATATCGATTTCCGTGAAGACTACGAGTAAAAGGAAAGGACTCTAATTCAATTGAAGAAGTTCTTTCCGTAGAAGAGGCTGAGATTCTGGAGGAGCTAGAAGAAGAATCCGATGATGAGATCCCTATAGTGACCTGCTACGTCGTCCACCTTGGTAGCAACTCTGAGAAAGAACTCTATTTTTCCAAGGAGGACGGGGAGCTCGCCACGAAGGCTAACCAAATCTATCACTGAAGCGGCAAGGTTCTACCACCGAAGAAAGGAAACGCCCCGAAAGAGAAGGAAAAATAGGTCACTAATGAAGAAAATGGTGTAGAGCCGACTCATGAAGATTTGAGTTCTTCTCTAGTAGATTGCAATGTCTTGGCTCACCTCTGGAAGCTTCCTTCTCTCTTAACCATATATGATGCTCTGGTCCTATCCAAAGAGCTTAGGGATGTTCTCATTCATGCCCTGTAAAACCCCGAGTGGTATCAGGCTTGTTTCACGGAAATTAATATGAAAGAGGCCCAGTACGCTCTGCATACAGCCGCGGTCACATTTAAGGATGAAAACCTGCTAGTGGGGACAGCTGAGTATAACCGTCCGCTTTACGTAACAGGGTACAGCAATAGAGACCGGATTAATCGCATATTGATTGATCCAGGATCCTCAGTGAACATCATGAACTTGCGGGCTCTAAAGAGTTTGTCAATGCACGTCCGACACCAGTCAAGGGAAAAGGTAGTCATCCAAGATTTCAATCAAAACTGCCAGCAAGTTCTGGGGTCCATAGCTCTGCCAATTAAATTTGGGGATCTGCAAACCAAAACTAAAATATACGTCATTGATACCGAAACATCTTATAAGATTCTACTGGGACGGCCATGGCTCCACGATTACGGTATCATTCCGTCAACTCTCTATCAATGCATAAAATATACTAAAAATGGCGAAGAAAGACGTGTTGATGGAGATATCCAGACGTTCGGTGTGCATGAAGTCGGATATGAAGATTCCCAGTATTTTGTGAATCCCCAAAATGCTGAGCCACAACTGACAGAGGATAGAACGGCCCCGAAACTCAAGAGCAAATCTGAGCCGGCTGTCACTTTAAAAAACAAAAAATCCCAAGTATGTCCGCATTTCGGCACTGACACTAATGAGTCCGATGCTGAAAGTCTGTAGCTTCCATAAAACTCGCCCTCATTTTGGTAGCGATGCGAACGAGTCTGATATTGAAGGCCCATCCAGCAGTTAAATTCATCCTTATTTAGGTAGCGACACTGAAGAATCAAAAGAAGAGAACTCGTCTTGCAACAGCTGTGCAAATTAGGCTCTCGTGCAAAAAGCGAAGCGAAGAGAGACCTTCAAAATTACAGAAGGGTCCCTAACCGTCACAAGGGTGCCGGAGCAGATGTGCAAAGAGTTTGATGCATTATCAGTCTCCACCATAGATCAGCTAAAAACCTTCTACGTTTCCGGAAGGAAAAGTGGACAAAAGGGCATCCTGTTTTATGGGTCAAATCTTGTCATACATTCGGACGATTTGTCTGTCACGTACCTTCCCTATGAGAGAGGCATAAGAGCCATTCTCAATCCCAGATATTATGCACCCGAGATGCAAGAATATTTTAAAAAGTGCGGATGTTGGTTATATCAAACGGAATCCGAAGCAAAGTTTTATGAGGGGCTGTAGCATCCGCCTCAGGTCTGAGCACTCATCAATGGACGAATCCCAAATAGACAGGGCATAAGTTTCATTCAACCTGACATCAAAGCATGCTATATGATCCATGTTGGTGAAGCCAGCGAAAGGTCAAACGATGATGATAAGATAGCCGAGCCAGAAGAAGCCCCTCGAGAGCTCGAAGATGGCGGACAAGCAATTTTCGATGAGCTAACCGAGATTGATTTAGGAACGCCCGATAATCCAAGAACGACCTACATCAGCTCACTTTTTCCAGAGGAAATGAAAGAGCGGATAATTGCCCTACTGGACGAATTCGTCGAATGCTTCGCATAGACATACAAAGAAATGCAGGGCCTCTTCCCTGAAGTAGCCGTGCATAAGCTGACTATATCTTCTGAGGTCAAACCAGTCAAACAAGCTCCTCGAAGAATGAGAAGGGAGCTGGAAAGAAAGGTCATCGAGAAAACTAAGAAACTCATCGATGCCGGCTTCATCAAAGAAGAGAAATACGTGGGCTGGATCTCATGTATCGTCCCAGTAAAGAAGAGAAATGAGCAGATTCAGGTTTGTGTTAATTTCAGAGACCTTAACAAAGCATGCCGTAAAGACGATTTCCACTCCCGGTCATGGAAATGATGGTCGATGACACTTCAAATTATGAGCTGTTCGCCTTCATGGACGGTTTGTCTGGGTACAATCAGATAAAAATGTCGCCTGATAATGAGAAGCATACAACATTTCGAACCCCGATCGGCATATACTGTTATAAGGTGATGTCGTTTGGACTGAATAATGTAAGTGCCACATATCAAAGGGCAATGACCAAGATCTTTGACAACTTAATCCATAAATTCGTCGAATGTTATGTTGATAATTTGGTCTTCAAGACTAAAACCAAGGCCAATCACATCTAAAACCTCAGGACCGTTTTCACCAGACTGAGGGAATGCAATATAAAGATGAATCCTCTAAATTGCGCTTTTGGCGTGTCGTCGGAAAAATTCTTGGGCTTCATAGTTCGACATCGGGGGATCGAAGTTGACCCATCAAAGATAAAGGCCATCATGGAGATACCCCCTCCAAAGAATCTGATGCAGCTAAAATCCTTTCAAGGTAAGTTTGCTTACATACGAAGGTTCATCTCAAACCTATCGGAGAGATGTAGGCCCTACTCAAAACTCATGAAGGAAGGGGCTTGATTATGTCAAAAATATGAGTTTACCGCAATCAGAAACGGCGTCGCTTCGCAGCTAGCCGGTGAGTGCGGGTCGATCCACAGAGACGGGTAAATTCCTTTTATGTGTTTTAACGAGTTGATTCTTTTTGTCGTTTTGGTTTTATAAAAATCTAGATCTAAAACTTAATTTACCTAATTTAAATTCTTGCTAGGGTTAGGCTTAGAGGAAGTTTTGGAGATTGATGTTTCCTCACCGCTTTCAATACCGTAGATCCATTAGGTGTTATAGTAATTATCGATAAAGTGGATACGACTCTTTTGGGAAGATGTTTTCTTCCTCTAGATTCGTATCCTTACTTTATCGTTAATTACCCTAACCCCCATGGAAAACGCGCGCAACCGGCCCTTTATACTGCGGTTCACCGTTACCTCGAGGGGTAGGGTGCCGCAGGGAGCGGTTGTGCGCGCATGCATGGAGTTCTTAATGGTTACGCATTGAAAGGGGTGAGAGATCTCATCTCTCAACTCTTTCCCTAAGGCTAACCCTAACAAGCGAGGAGACTACTCGCTCATTAGGGGATGAAATAACATTATAATTAAAAGAAATAAAAAGCAATGAAATAAATTACCTAAGATTTGATGGCTCCCTCCAAGCGATAAAGAACAGATCTGAATGTCACCTCCAGAATTTTCTGAATTTTATTTATTGAAAAGAGGCATACAATTTACAGATCTAAAACTACAATTTATAGGAAAATAGAAAACCTAGGGCTACAGGCTCTCGCACATGCGCAATTACATATTTGCCCACGAAAAATCCTCACATCTAAACAGTCGCGCCGCCTCAGAAAATATTCACCGACACGGGCGCTTTATGGCCGCGGAACCGCGGCGCCAGGTAGGGTTTGGCCGCGGTTCCGCGGCCAATTTAGGGAGTTGGGCCATGAGACTTTTGGGCTTCTTTCTCTGCTTCTTGGGCTCTGTCTTTTTATATTTATTTTCTCTGTTAGGCTTCTGAGTCTTCTCCAGATTTTTCAGTGAATACTTGTAGCGATCTTTTAACCGTTCACTTGACATTTTGGACCTTGCACTGTTCTTCGACTAGGCTCGACTAGGATCGGTCTACTTGTTGGTCAAAAGTCCCTTTTCTGTTGTTTTGTGTCTTTTTCACTGTATTTGCTCTAGAAACCTGTATCCTGTAATATGCAACAAACGTGCGTCAAGAGTACCTGTTTATTTATAAAAAGGATAAGAATAGGGGAATGATAAATGCAATATTATGGTCTGAACAAATACCCCCAAACTTACCTTTTGCTCGTCCTCGAGCAAACTTATTATTTTATTCTCTACAAAAAACCTAACCGTACTTTCGCAGGAAAACGCGATTGCACTGAGCACGTGCAACAAGCCGTTAAACCTCTAGGTGTCCCTAGTAGGAGGAGTGTTGTCTCCTGAGGGTTTTCAGCGGATACTACCCACAAAATCCTATCAACTCAGCCCATTGACTTTTGTTCTCCAATTAGGTTTTCTAACAAGGAATTCTATTATCTTCTACCTGTAAATTATCCACCCATATTTTTCACGCTTCCTCATTATTTAACTTAAGATTATATATGTTATGTAGACCTACTTAGCTTTCGGCATCTCTTAAGTTTTCCTTCTAGGGTTACATCTCCACTTAGGAATTTTCTATCAACTCTATTAAAGATACAAATTTTATCTTTCATTCCTCTCTCTTATCTAAATTCCAATCACGTACCCCTACGTGTGTGTATAGATCACCCCTACACTTGGAAATTCAATTCAAGCAATCATGCCCTTGTCCATTGTCCAAAGTACTAATTAGTTGGTGAATGAAATTTGCTTACACATCCTTCATGCGACCGTTAATACTTCTTGAGGTACCAACGACCGATTACAAAATGCGTTTGCACTTTAAAGCATACTTCCTAGTCCTTGCAACACCCAAGGCTTTAGCAGTGACTCCCAAACCAGTTGGTCTAAGGCACTAGGTGATGAAGCACCCTCGCTAAATATTTTTCTATTTTTACAGCCTTAAGTAATCACAAAAACCAGTGTCCATTTTTTTCTTTTTATTTTCATTGTACTAAGGACTTTAGACAAGAGCAATTCAAGGTCTCTTCTACTATTCCAAGTTTCAAGGTTCGTGAATGTGCAAATTGTAGGGTATACATTTTCAGAATTTAGACTTAAGCTAGGAACTATCTTTCATATTTATACTCTAATAAGAATATCAGTATTCTTCCCTTGTTTCGACTTAGCCCAAGAAGTGAACCCAAAATTTGCCTATTTCTAAATAAACTACAAGGCATATACTTTCTACCGTTAAACTTTAAGGAATGTTATTTTTAGGGTTTTTTTAATTCACTAAGTCTAAGATCTAGTTGTTCCTAGCTAGTTAACCTATCTGTCAATCTCAAGTCAATTAGCCAATATTGAATACAATTATTTTTATAATTTTTGAAATTTTTCAATTTTTTATGGGTTTTCAAATAAATATGCAAATGCAAAAATATGTACAAATGAATGCGAAGGAAGAAGACGTACCGAGCATACCCCCAAACTTGAATTTGACAGTGTCCTCACTGTCATGCTAAACCAAGAGGGTTAAAATGTCGGTACTCCCCTGTTTATTTATTTACAATTATTTTTTTTTTTGTTTTGAAATTTTTTTTTTTTATTTTTTATAGAAAAAGAAAACAAAAGGATATATACATATATACAAAGGTTCCCCCCAAACTTAAGCTTGGCCTTACACAAGCCAAAGGTTAGCACCAACCATTCAAAGATCTTATCGTGGTAATGGTATAGTTGGTGCAAGAATAGGGTGCGGAGGAAAGAATTGAGAGACACGCGAGACCGTGTGGGAAGAGGGGTAGAATATGGTCTCGGTGGGGGAGAAGAAAGATGGAAAGAAGAAAGAAGTGAAGTGCGATCTTGAGGGTGTAAATTAAGTGAATAAATTAGCGCAATTTGTGATGACCGATGTGTTAAAAGCGATTGCGCTAACCTATCAACTCGTCGTGCAATGGGGTCAAATCCCTCAAGATTCGCAAGAAAACATGGGTACGCCGAACTTGGTATAGGAGATGAAAGCGTAACAGTCATTTGTTTGGTCGGAACAGTAGGAAGGAGGGAGGGTGATATAACAGTCAAAGGTTCAGGAGGCTGAACTGGAAAATCCGACACATCCAATAAAAATGGTTCAACCTCGATATTATCCTCAAGACTCTCCTCAGTACTATCCTCACTATTTAATTCATCCATGCCATTATCATCAAAATCTAGACGCATATAAGATTCGGGGGAGACATTTAATAACCAGGATGATGATTTGAACATAAAATTTCTATTAAATCGACAGGCTCATCATCCGAAATATTCCCGGCGTCTATATCCTCAATCAAGTGAAAATCAATTTCTTTAGACATTTCATCCACAGCATGGATATTTATCAATGTAGGTTCTAGAGTGGAGGTGTAAAGATCGAAAGGATTAGGTGCAGTTTCACTCGAAAGGGGTTCCTCACAATTTGGCAAATCAAACACTACAAAATCACACAACTCATTTTTATTTTCAACTAGTGTATCATTTGGAACAATCAATGGAAAACCGGAGTTGTGGGTTTCAATTGGGTAAGGGTAGGTTTGATTTGAAAATCCTCTCTCATTCTCACTCTGTCCAACTGCCGCCTTACACATTGAAAAATTCGGAGCTAGCGGGACACTAGCTACCGGTTCACTAGGTTGCGTAAGGGCGGCCATGGATGCTTCCATTGTCCTCATCATTTTATTTGTTGCAGCAATATATGCTTCCAACGACTCTTCCAAACTAGACTTAGGTGGTGAGGGGGTTTCAGTAAAAGATTCAAAATTGGTTGGATATGTGAAACTCCCTAATGGCTGTGAAGAAACAGTGTCTAGTGAAGATGGAAAAGTCGGGTAGGACTGATAGGAAGTGGGTGGTAGGACAGGAGTAGGGTCAACATATGGATAAGAAGGTGAATAATCGTGTGGATCCCTAAAACTAAATGAGTGGAGAGGGGTGAAAGATCGACTGCGAGATTGAGCAATATGCTCAGCAATGGACATCGGCCTAGGAGTGACAGAAGGACTTGAAGAAGTGGTATCAACATATGTAGGTTGTAAAGGTTGACTCGGTTGACACAAAGTGGGTTGAAAAGTCAAACTATTTCTCCTAGACTCCTCTATGTGATCTTTCAAAGATTTTTTTGGCAAGGAGGGATCATTTTTAAATTGACCGAAACAATTGACGAACGACGCAAAGTTAGGTTCGGGATACCAAGATTCGGCAAGAGATTTATGATGTGGGGTACCCATGATAGAAGAATGCAAGGATTTCTTAGCGACAAAATTTTTGCAAGTTTTTAAAAGATTTTTATTTTTATTTTTTTATTGGAGAGTTTTGCAAAGAGGTTTTTGAAAACGGACTCGTGACACAAAAGTATCAACCACACATGCACAATCAGGCCTAGATCTAGGGTAGCCTAGGTCTGCTAGACAGCTCCTAACTAGGGCTAGAGATAGGACCTCAAACCGCCTCTTCACGGACAAATACGGCCAGGTAAGTGGGAAGGAACCACCACTACAGTGGGCCTAATTAAAAACCACTAGCCTAGACACCGCAATGTCGGTTAGGATAAACGGCCGATGCCTACCCTAGTCCTTTTCCTATTGAGCTCGCTGTCCTTAGGTCTGAGTCTAATCTTTTTTTTAATTAAGGGTGGTTGATGCAAAATGCTTAGGTGTTTTCTGGGGTCCTGGGAAGGGTGATGAAATCCCCACCCAATCTGGATTTGGTCAAATAGCCCCTTAGAATCCGATTAAAATATGCAAAACAACAAAATCACTTGCAATCAGAATTTTTTTAAGCGCGGCGCAAAGAAATCTGCATAAAATCTGTTATCGAGAAGGGGGAGAAAGATTTTTTTTTTTTTAGCGCAAGAACCCTGCAGAAGATTTTTACAGAGAAATGTATAGGATGTTGCAGAGGGGAGAGAAAGATATCAAACCAGAAAAAATTTTCACATGCTGACGTGGCCAGGGGAGCGCGGATCCGCGGCGGGAGAGATACTGGCGCGGCGGAAGAGCGGTCTACTGGTGGGATCACGCACTGAAAAACTTTCTGTGGTTCTACACTTTGAATTCCTCTCTGTTTATATGTATCAAATTTTGATTTGCTCTCTGCAAAATTCCAGATCCACTTTTCTTCGCTGTTCTGCAAGATTCAAATAATACACCCTTCAAACAGATCAAGTTTGATAAAAAAAAAATTATTTTTTTATATTTTCAGATTTTTATAATTTTTAAAATTTATATCAACCCGAAAATTCACAAAAAAGAAAGATTACGCCGTCCCCGGCAACGGCGCCATTTGATTATGTCAAAAATATGAGTTTACCGCAATCAGAAACGGCGTCGCTTCGCAGCTAGCCGGTGAGTGCTGGTCGATCCACAGAGACGGGTAAATTCCTTTTATGTGTTTTAACGAGTTGATTCTTTTTGTCGTTTTGGTTTTATAAAAATCTAGATCTAAAACTTAATTTACCTAATTTAAATTCTTGCTAGGGTTAGGCTTAGAGGAAGTTTTGGAGATTGATGTTTCCTCACCGCTTTCAATACCGTAGATCCATTAGGTGTTATAGTAATTATCGATAAAGTGGATACGACTCTTTTGGGAAGATGTTTTCTTCCTCTAGATTCGTATCCTTACTTTATCGTTAATTACCCTAACCCCCATGGAAAACGTGCGCAACCGGCCCTTTATACTGCTCTTCACCGTTACCTCGAGGGGTAGGGTGCCGCAGGGAGCGGTTGTGCGCGCATGCATGGAGTTCTTAATGGTTACGCATTGAAAGGGGTGAGAGATCTCATCTCTCAACTCTTTCCCTAAGGCTAACCCTAACAAGCGAGGAGACTACTCGCTCATTAGGGGATGAAATAACATTATAATTAAAAGAAATAAAAAGCAATGAAATAAATTACCTAAGATTTGATGGCTCCCTCCAAGCGATAAAGAACAGATCTGAATGTCACCTCCAGAATTTTCTGAATTTTATTTATTGAAAAGAGGCATACAATTTACAGATCTAAAACTACAATTTATAGGAAAATAGAAAACCTAGGGCTACAGGCTCTCGCACATGCGCAATTACATATTTGCCCACGAAAAATCCTCACATCTAAACAGTCGCGCCGCCTCAGAAAATATTCACCGACACGGGCGCTTTATGGCCGCGGAACCGCGGCGCCAGGTAGGGTTTGGCCGCGGTTCCGCGGCCAATTTAGGGAGTTGGGCCATGAGACTTTTGGGCTTCTTTCTCTGCTTCTTGGGCTCTGTCTTTTTATATTTATTTTCTCTGTTAGGCTTCTGAGTCTTCTCCAGATTTTTCAGTGAATACTTGTAGCGATCTTTCAACCGTTCACTTGACATTTTGGACCTTGCACTGTTCTTCGACTAGGCTCGACTAGGATCGGTCTACTTGTTGGTCAAAAGTCCCTTTTCTGTTGTTTTATGTCTTTTTCACTGTATTTGCTCCAGAAACCTGTATCCTGTAATATGCAACAAACGTGCGTCAAGAGTACCTGTTTATTTATAAAAAGGATAAGAATAGGGGAATGATAAATGCAATATTATGGTCTGAACAGGGCTCCTTTTGTTTGGGACGCCGAATGCCAAGAAGCATTCGAAAGCATCAAACAGTACATGTTGCACCCTCCAGTGATTGCTGCTCCCATTCTAGATAAACCGTTGATTCTCTATACTGTCGTGCTAGATGAGTCACTTGGAACACTCCTTGCCTAGAATTATGAGGAGGGAAAAGAAAATGCTCTTTACTACCTCAGTCAAACGTTAGTCGGGGAGGAACATAACTATTCCCCGGTCAGTGCATGGCCCTGATATTCGTCGTGAAGAAGTTAAGGTACTATTTGCTCTCTCATCGGATTATGCTGATCTCCAAGGTCGACCCACTCAAACACTTAATGACCAAGACAAGCCTAGCCGGCAGAATAGCAAGATGGACTGTCATGGTGCTTGAGTTCGACATAGTCTATACTCCTCAGAAAACAGTAAAAGGGCAAGCCCTTGCCGACTTTCTCGATGCTCATCCTATACCAGAAGGTATCACGAAATTGTGAGTTACCTGACGAACAAGTGCTACACCTCGAGAATAACAACCCATGTTGGGAACTCTAATTCGATGGAGCCTCATCAATAAAGACCTCCAGTAAATCAAGTGTCCCGGAGATAAAAGAGGGGATAGGATTGGTGTTCATCATGGCATCAAAAGGAACCCTACGACATTCTTTCACTCTCACCGAGCCTCGCACAAATAACAAGGCTGAGTATGAAGCTCTGATAGCTGGTCTGGCGCTCGCCATAGAAATGAAGATCCTTCGGCTACGGGTCTACGATGATTCCCAGCTTGTCGTCAACCAAGTGAGCGGCGACTATAAGATATATAAGCCCGATTTAACTCGATGCAGAAGCTGGGTGGTGGAACTCATAAAATAGTTCACCCACTTTGAAGTAATGAAAGTTCCTAGGGTGTTGAACGAAAAAGCCGACGGACTCGCTCGTCTAGCTAAAAAGTTGGCTAATCCCGACATAGATGAAATTTTGATCATAATCAGAAGTTGACAAATTTTACCACCATTCTCTTTACGAGAGGAAGAAAGCATAGAACAAGAGAATAATCCTACCGAAGCCTTCAATAAAACTCTATGTAAGCTCCTGAGGAAAAATGCATCAGCCAACAAAAGAGACAGGAATCTCAAACTTCACGAGGCGTTATGGGCATATCGTACCACGCACCGCACTCCAACTCAATCCACTCCATACTCATTACTTTTTGGAGTAGATGTGATCCTTCCCCTCAAAGTCGAAGTCCCAAGCCTGTTATGCCCCGCTTCCCAGTAGACGGAAACGGTAACGTAGCAAGCCTGCGATATATTTATCCAGAGAAGGTTATTCCCTAAATAAATATACTAAGCGTATAGAAACAATAATACACAATACAAGAATAAATGGAGACTGTAAAAATTTTCAACAAATATCTTTATTTACATTCAACTTCCAATATTTACAAATACATGAGTTTATGCTGGAAAGTAAATGCAATAAGAAAAATGCCTAAACAAGTGGCATACATAAACTGAAGAAAAGTGGAGCTGAGCTAGCCCTAAGTAGAGATCTGGTTGTAGTCCTCCTCTGTTGCTTCCACTTCCTTCGTCTCGACTGTATCTAACGAACATTCCAAGAGAAGAAAAGTGGGTGGAATGCCCGTCAGCGAAATAGCGCTCGGTAAGTCCCAAGGATAAGTAAGAATAAGAAAATGACAATTATAAATAGGAGTATATGATCATGGGTAAATATATTCTATAGTTCTCTATATGGTCACTATGTTAACGTTAAGTTCCAAGTGTGAATATCAACGCAGCAGTTGAAGTATTCACAGGCTCAAGAGTGGGGGCCCAGGAGCAAGAAAACACGGGCACATTTCATGTGTTAGAATAGGGGCTCTAGGCTGTGGATGAGTCAACCCGACTGATATTCGAGTAAAATAAAAAAGAGATTAATACAGGACTCCTGAAACTCCATTGGATTCACACAAGAAACTACCCCAAACACTCTGAGTATAATATATTATAACCAGTTAATATACTTAATTGATTTGATTGATTAATTAACATATCTTGATTGAAACCATAGATTGCAAAAGGTGTAGAATGTAGTCGAGTGAGTCGAGTAATATGTGAATCATGACAATTGCAATCTAGGTTCGAGTCAAGTTGGTTCGAGTAGTTTGGGATCGAGTTAGGTTAGAATTCAAGTTTGTGTTTGAGTTCGAGTTCGAGTTCGAGTTTAGATTTGAGTTCATGTCATTTTCATAGGAATTGATTTAAACTGTTAAAAATTTTATGTTCGGGAGAAATCGGCAATTACTGCACATGGACGGCAGGATTTGTGTCTTTTTCTAAGACAATTGCCATTGATAACTCCGTTAAATTGTCTAACATGAATAGCTAAGCACTCACTTTCTCCGGCTCCCGAGGCTCAAGAGAAATGATACCGCTTAAGCCTTTATTATTTTAGAGTTCTTAATATTATTTGTTTTCATTGTTTTATTCCCCGAGGGGGTTTTATGAAAAACATATATTAATATTGTTTAAAAATAATCTCGAGAGTGATTTATAATATTTAGGGTTTTCATGTACATGTATTTTAATTGTTGTGGTGTTTTGGTGATAAAACCTAGCATTTAAAAGTTTATGGCATTTTTACGCAAACTAGCTCTTTTGGAAATTTGATGGTATTTTATTAAAATTTTAATCTTTCATTTTAAAAGAAAATGGTTTCATAATATGTTTTTATTGAAAATACGAATTCATAGTTTTATATAATTTTCCAAAATTTAATATTTATTTAGAAAAGTCGTATTTCTTAAAAACCGTATTTTTTTATTTCCTTTTAAGACCGAATACTCCGTGAAAAGTTCTACATCTCGCTCTACATCCCAAGGATGTGCGATAATCCGCACCAT
This sequence comes from Agapanthus africanus, assembly GCA_030015575.1. Classification (NCBI taxonomy): domain Eukaryota; kingdom Viridiplantae; phylum Streptophyta; class Magnoliopsida; order Asparagales; family Amaryllidaceae; genus Agapanthus; species Agapanthus africanus. The sequence continues at coordinate 179,862,815 of JASDDO010000014.1, forward strand.
CCATTAGCGGGTCCTCTGACGAGGGTTGTAGAGGCGTAATTGCCAATGATTACAAAATACCAATTAAAAGAAACCCATTTTGAAATGTGTGGTATTTTAATGAAAAACTTATTCTTTAAATGAACCATATAACTAGAATATAGTTCTATGAAACCATAGAGTGCATATGGGGTAGGTCATTACCCCGTGAAGTTTTCCTAAAGGTATTTTTAACAATTATTGAAATGAGGGTTTTACTAAAATTCATGGTATTTTAATGAAAAGTTCATTATTTGAGTATTGAACATGAAATTTTGGTTACGTCAAAAGGAATAAATGTGAGTTTTGTTTTAAAAAGATATTATAGTGATTATGTGACATGTAGACCTATCAAATATGATAAAATATTTAAATAAGAAAGTTGTTACATGTTAACTCCACTTTTGTCGATATTTTCTTAGAAGACGAATTGAAATGAGAGAAATGGAGAGAAGAGGGACTTACGGGTTTAGATGGTTAACAAGATAGAGAATAAGCCTTTGGGTGTCGTGGTGTCATCGGAAAGGCTTCGGTCGTCGAGTTTGGTTTGCTACTCCACTTGGGTGCTCAACTCCATTTGATACTTAGAGAGTCTGAGAGAATTTTTGATAGAAATTTCAGAATGGAGGAGAGCTAGGGCATGGGGTGGTATTTATAGTGAATAATTAGGGTTTGGGAATTAAACATTTGGATTAAATGAATTAAAATGGTGTTAAATAGTGAATTGAAAGGTCACAGTTTAATTGCATGGAAATCAAACAGTGCAGGGGAGTTGAAGAGACAAGTGTGCAAGGCACGGAGTCATTTGGACTCATCAAGACCGTCGGTGCCGGCCAAAAGAGGGAAATGGGCGGTCGAGATTGGATGATCCGTCTCGAGATTCGTGCCACGTAGTGTAGTCAGGGTTTACTCCTTTTTGCGCATGTTTGATTTTTCTGAAACTTTTCGTTTCTCCGTGAATTGCACGTGCAACTCTTGGGCTTCCGAAAAATTAAGACGAAAAATCTTAAAAAATAATTGGGTCTGATGGGATTCGAACGCACAGGCTATGTCGCAGCAGTGCAGAGATTTTACCAGTGAGCTACAAGTTGTTTCTTGTTTTTATTAAAAAAAATTAATGTATAAGTCTTACACAGGCTGTAATACCCTTTTCTTTACAATAACAAGAAATTTCTGTATAGGAATTTCAGAGTCATTACATTCTACCCTCCTTATAAAAATTCCGTCCTCAAAATTTATCTTTACATAAAGACTATTTTTCAAAAAGGTAAGGGTATCGTGTATGTATATCTTCTTCTCGTTCCCATGTCGATTCTCATGGCGAGTCTTTTCTCCACATTACCCAGACCAAGTTCACGTCCTTATTCCGTAAGGTCTTCACCTTTCGGTCCAGGATCCCAACTGGTTGTTGCTCGCGGGTTAGGTCAGTCTGTACCATAAGCTCTGAGTGATCAAGTATATGGCTGAGATCGCTCACATATCTTCTTAGCTGGGATATGTGGAATACGTTGTGCACTCCTTCCAATGGAGGTGGTAGTGCCAAGCGTTACGCCACTTCTCCAACTCGTTAAAGTATGTCGAACGGTCCTATATATCTTGGACTTAATTTACCCCTCTTTCCAAAATGTATCACTCCTCTGTTTGGAGAGATTTTCAGGAACACATGGTCTTCGGGTTGTAACTCCAAATGTCGACGCTTTGCGTCTGCACAATACTTCTGTCGGTCCTGGGCTATGTGCATCTTTTCCCCTGATCGTGCGGACTACATCTACCGTTGCCATGATCATCTCTGGTCCAAGGAGTTTACAATCTCCAACATCGTCCCAACTCAGCGGGGAACGACACTTCTGTCCGTAGAGTACTGTGAAAGGTGCCATCCCAATGCTTTCCTGATAGCTGTTGTTGTATGAAAACTCCACAAGGTGTAAGCGATCTTCCCACGAACCTCCAAAGTTTAACATACAAGCGCTCAGCATGTCTTCCAGAATCTGAATTGTTCGCTCGGACTGTCCATCCGTTTGTGGATGATACGCCGTGCTGAAATTCAGACTCGTCCCAATGCTAGCTTGCAGACTCTGTCAAAATTGTGATCGGAATCTCATATCACGATCGGAGACAATGCAAACAGGTACTCCATATAATCTTACGATCTCCTACATGTGTTTATGGGTATCAAAACAAGTATGGTACATCTTGAAGGTTTAAATCTTACTTTAGATTTTTACTCACCTCCATGTACTTTCTTGCCAACGTCTTAGTTGACTGGCCAACTCTGAATGGAATAAAGTGAGCCGACTTGGTGAGTCGATCCACAATAATCTAAATCGCATTGTTACCCTTCATGCTGCAAGAGAAAGCAATCACGAAGTTCACGATAATGTGCTGCCATTTCCATTCCGCGATTGGTAACGGCTGAAGTAAACCAGCAGTTCTGTGATGTTCAGCCTTCACTTGCTGACACACTAGACACTTTGCTACGCTCCTTGCTACTTCTTGCTTCATTCCATGACACCAGTAGTGTTGTCGTAAATCCTTGTACATCTTCGTGCCACCGGGGTGTACCGAATACGGAGAGCTGTGAGCTTCTTTCATCAACTCTTCTTGAACAGGTCCGATTGGCACCGTTCTCCGCCGAAAGACGCGACCGGAACGTTGGGACGTCCGGCCTGAATTTTGGGGGCAGATGTTATTTGGTTTTATCTGTCCACCTCTCCGAAGATGCCAAGTTGTTTTATGGCACCGTGTATCGGAGGTTTAGATAGATGCGGCCGTTGTAGCAAACTTCGTCAGATTCCCTCTCGTGTACAAGGGGTTTTTTATTGTGGGGACTCTCTTCCCTGCAGGCGCAAGCCCCTGCAATTAATTACGCTACCGCATAGCGGTAACCACTTTCTCCTTCTCCAGAATGTCATTTTGTGTCGTGTTTGTTTCTTTTATTTTTGGTTGCCCGTGGATTGTATACGGAGACTGATTTATGTTGTCGCCCGTAGGACGTGGATTAGTCCAAATCTGTATTTTCTTAGATTTGGGTTTGGATTGGTTTAAGGACCGTTAGTCTTATTTTATACTAAGGTCAACTCAATCATTTGTTGAGGATACGTTAATCCAATTTTAGACTAAGATCTACTCAACAAGGTTTTGGGATCATTTAGATCCAACGAGAGAGTATTTGGACTCAATCGTTTTAGTTGAGGGACATTGCGGTCTACTGTTTAAGGACATCATAGTCCATGAGTTTAAGGAACTCATAGCCCGTAAAGTTTAAGGACGTCATAGTCCGTGAGTTTAGGGATGTCATGGTCCATTGGGTTTAAGGACATCATAGTCCGTAAAGTTTAAGGACATCATAGTCCATGAGTTTAAGAACCCCATAGTCCTGTTTAAAGGCATCATAGTCTGGTTTAAAAACGTCATAGTCTGGTATTTTGGTTTCACGGTTTAAGGATGCGCCAAAATTTTTTTGGTTATTGGGACCCTCCATCTCTCTGAAGACGTTGAAGAATTACAACGACATGTATCAGAGGTATGAAGAGATATACCCTTGAACCAATATTGGTTGAGAGATTTATAGTCAGGTTTGGGACCAAGACCAATTAAAAAGATTATGAGCACATGGGCTCAGTTGATCTGAATTAGGGATTTATAGCCAACTTGGGCTCAGCCCACTTAGTTTTGAATAAAATGTTGAACATTTATTTGGGCTTAGTCCGTTTTTTATTTAACAATGTTGAGCATTGATTTAGGTTCTGACACCCTTTTCCTTTTGTCTTTATTTAAGTTCTGACACCCTTTTCCTTTTGTCTTTTACTAAGTGTTGAACACTTTTTATGGCGCTGGGCTTTATTTAAAGAACACTTTGTGTTCTCTCAGCGCACACGTGAGGAGCGCGTGGTGCGCTTAGCGCTGAGCGTCAGACCTGAAGCGCTAAAGCGCTTCTTATGAAATAGCGTACACGTGAGGAGCACGTGGTGCGCTTGGCGCTGAGCGCCAGACTTGGAGCGCTGAAGCGCTTCTTATGAAATAGCGTACACGTGAGGAGCACGTGGTGCGCTTGGCGCTGAGCGCCAGACTTGGAGCGCTGAAGCGCTTCTTTTGAAATAGCGCACACGTGAGGAGCACGTGGTGCACTTGGCGCTGAGCGCCAGACTTGGAGCGTTGAAGCGCTTCTTTGGCAGTTCTGGTCAGTTCTGTGCTATGAGAATTAAATTCTTGTTTATAAGAGACTTTGTCTCGTGGATTTAAGAACTAAGTTCTTCTTTTCATGAAGAGATGCTATGGTCTCTTTTGTATTTGTAAAAAACTGTCTTATAAACCTGTGATCTAGAAAAAGAACTAAGTTCTTATTTTTTATCAAGAGATGCTATGATCACTCTTCTTTTTATTTAACTTGAAGAAGGTTCTTCTTCTTAGAGCTTGCTCTTCTCTTTTTCTTTTCTGAAAACTTGAAACTTATAGGGAGGTTTCTCCCTTTTAGACTTGAAGTCTTAGGTCCTTTATATAGGGGAGGCTAACTTGTTGAATCAGATAAGGAAATCTCTCATTGAGAGATCTCTGATTGATTTAGGGAATGTTTCCCACCGTTGGATCTTTGATCCAATGGCTTCTATTTTACAGAAAATAGTTTTCTTGTTATTAACAAGATTGGGAAAATATTTTTCCCTACAGATCTTATTTTGTATCTCGCTGATTTTTTAATCATCATTGGATCTTTGATCCAACGGTTCTCTGATTTACAAAGCACAATCTTTCCTGTTTGGAAAGATTTGAGGAGTATTTCCATAACAGAATTTTATTCTGATGATTTGATGATTTATCACCTTCTTTAGATCTTTGCTCCAAGGGTTGAGAACTTTTAGTTCTGGCTCCTAGCGCTAGCGCTCCTGGCGCGAGCGCTCTCGTGCTCTGCACGTGAGGCGCTGCCTCTTTACTGAAGGTGTCTTTTCGCCTTCTTTCTCTGCTTTTCCTGAGTCAAACTTCTCTTTCACAATGCATTCTCTTAGCAGAGCTTGGAAACAGTTCCATCATGCACAAAAATTTCTGTGCTTAGACTTAAATGTCTCTTTATAATTTGAAGCAATGCTTCTCTTCTCTTTCAGAGAATTATCTTAACAGAGAAGAGCTATGGCTAGTAATCATCCACATTCTCGCCGGCAACCATTGGAGGTGCCTATTGAGGAAATCATTCCTCATTTTGCTGCACGCTTGGTGAACCCTACTCTTACGGATGACCAATGCGATACGGTGCTGTACGAGCTTTTGACTCGTAGAGGATCTCCTCTCCCCATCGGCTCCATTTGGCTTCGGATGGTCTTCTTGTCCGTGCTCGATGACATCCCTCCTTATCCAGCGGAAATGACTCTGGCAATGCTCGATGCCGCAGAGGACAAGATTGCTGTTCAGCTGCTTAGCCAGATACGGGCTCAGCGGGTCGTCATGTCTGCTTTCGCTGATGGGCATGGCGCTGACCGATGGGAAGTGACTATTCGTGAAGATCGCCGCTTTGACATGGTGGAGAAGGCAGAGAGGGCGTTAGATAATTTTATCGATAGTTTTGTGAATCCCTGTACTTTCGATCCCATGTTTGGTGATCTATTTCCTGTAGAATAAAATATTCAATTAAATGCTTTCTTTTTTACGTTGACCACCAAGTGCTCCCTTTCTAACACCTGTTCTTTCTCTGATGTGTGCATGTGCATATATGAATGAGCCCGATTTCATACATATCTATAAACAAAACTTAAACTAGTGTAAACAGGAACAAATAGCTCTTGGCCGGAGATTTTAGCGGGAACAAATTCGCCCCACTACTTTGCCCACGTAAGTATGTACGTGGGTGAAGTAGTGCATAGTCATGCATGGCTATAAAATTGAGGGCTTAGGAGACAAGTTTAGGGTCCTTGTAGCCTAAGACTTCTTTCATCTTCATGAGTCGTAAAGGTTTCAAGAAGATTATTTCTCCCTACGAGTCGAGAGTATCTCGTAGGTGCAAATTCTCCCTAGAGATCGTGAGGATTTCTAAGTGTTCATCGCCTCCGTGAGTCATGAGAATCTCACTCGGGTATTTTTCCTTACGAATCATGAAGACTCGTAAGTAGCTTCTTTGTTTCATTGGCGAATGCGGCTCGTAGATGGTAGATAATAGTCCATCTTGTCCTCCTTGTAGGGTAGCGATGGCTTAGGAAACAGGTTCAAGTCTTCCGCCTAAGACTTTTCAACTTTATGAGCCGTAAGGGTCTCATAAAGACTTTTCTCCCTACGATTCGAGAGAATCTCGTAGGTGTGTTCCCTCCTCAGGAATAGTAAGGATGCCTAAGTGCATTTTCTCTTAAGAGTCGTAAGGATCTTGCAAGAGAATTTTCTCTCTTACAAGTCGACAGGACTCGTAAGTGGTTGTCTCCCTCCTTGTCGATGTTCGACTTCGGAAAGTGTGGCCCATGGATAGTCCATCTTGACCTCCTTACAGGGCAGTGATGGCTTAGGAGACAAGGTTAGGATCTGCCACCTAAGACTTTTCAACTTTATGAGCCATGAGGGTCTCATAAAGACTTTTCTCCCTACGAGTCGAGAGGATCTCGTAGGTGTCTTTTCTCCTTAGGAGTCGTGAGGACTCCTAAGTGTGTTTTCTCTTGGGAATTGTAAAGATCCCACAAGAGAATTTTCCTTATGCGCAGGGACACTAATTTCCCCGCAGGTTAAGACAAATCGAGAGATTCCTGCAAAGACACTGATTTCCTTGTGGGTCGACGTGAATCGAGAGGTTCTCGCCAAGGACGCTGATTTCCCTGAATCGAGAGGTCTTGCCAAGGACACTGATTTCCCTGGGGTCAAGATGAATCGAGATATTCCTGTAAAGACACTGATTTCTTTACGGGTCGACGCGAATCGAGAGGTTCTCGCCAAGGACGCTGATTTCCCAGAATCGAGAGGTTTGTGAGTTGATTTGATTCTAAAACGGAGCATTGATCCGGCAGGGAGGTCATTGGTTGACTTGTTTTCGAGATGGAGCGTTGTTCCGGCGGGAAGGTCATTGGCTGATTTGTTTCCGAGACGGAGCGTTGTTCCGCCGGGGAGGTCATTGGCTGACTTGTTTCCGAGACGGAGCGTTGTTCCGGCGGGGAGGTCATTGGCTGACTTGCTCCACTTTCTGTGGTGTCGGGGTTGACTTGCTCCGCTTTCTGCGGTGTCGGGGCTGACTCTAGGTTGTCTGTGAACCGTCGAGGTTTGGAACCAGGGGACTTTGCCATGGCTCCGTTTGTCGATGTCGCGCTTGTATCCTGCTGGAGGGAAGAAGAACGCTGTTGTTGATCTCTAGGCTGTAGATGTTGCCGTCAAGACTTGGAACTAGGGACTCTGCCATGGCTCCGAGGTAGTCTCTAGGTTATCTGTGAACCGTCGAGATTTGGAACTAGGGGACTTTTCCATGGCTCCGTTTTGCTGAGTCGCATCCGTGCCCTGCTGGCATGAGGAGGAACGTCGTTGTTGGTCTTTAGGCAGTAGATGTTGCCATTGAGATTTGGAACTAGGGACTTTGCCATAACTCCGTTTCGTTGTGCCACGTCTGTGCCCTGCTGACATAAGGAGGAATGCCGCTGTTGGTCTTCTGGGATGCAGATGTTGCTGTCGAGATCTAACTTTCCCTTTGACAGAGTTTGTTGGGACAAGTGGTTCCCTTTCGTTTATACCCATAGATTGTGTACAGGCGCTAGTATGGACTTATCTGCAGGGCAAAAGTTTCATTCTATCATTCTTTTTTTCTTTTTTTTATTTCTTTCCACGATACTCTATTATTTCAGCTTTTTATATCGCGAAAGTTGCAATTGCCCAATCATTTCGGCTATTTTTCACGGTGCCTAATCATTTCGACTATTTTTCTTTTTACTCCCTACTTTTTATTGCGAGTTGCCCAATCATTTTAGCTATTTTTGTATGCATATCTTTTACTTGCTGATTTTGTTGCAAGTTGCCCTATCATTTCGGCTATTTCATATGCATTTACGGCCCACTGACTTTTCGCCACAAGTATGGAACCTGGGATCTGACACCAATCTTAGCATCAGCATCGCTGCGACTGGAATAGTGCCACGAGCGAATTATCATTTGTCGTGAAAGGACTTGGAATTTGTTACTGATTTAGGCATCAGCATCGCTACTACTGGAACATTGCCAAGAGCGAATCATCATTTGCCTCTGTCGATTCGAACAAAGGTGGCTTAGCAAACAGGGTTAGGATCATGTCGATTAAGGCTTTTGACTTCATGAGCCATAAGGGTCTCATAAAGGTGTTTCTCCCTATAAGTCATGAGGATCTCGTAGGTGTGATTTCTCCTTAGGAATCATGAGGATTCTTAAGTGTATGTTCTCTTGTAAGTCGTAAGGATTTTGCAAGAGTGTTTTCTCCTTGTAAATCGAGAGGACCTACAAGTGTTTGTTCACTAAATGAGGGCATTCCTCGTCGTTGGTGAGACTTGGTAAAGAAATGATTATTTGTACCCGTGGATTGTATACAAGGGTCAATTTCGAACCGTTTGTAGGGCAGTCTGGGAAATGTGATGGTTTAAGAACAGGTTCAGATCCCTATAGCTTATGGCTTTTGAATTTTATGAGTCGTGAGGGTCCCATAAGATGTTTCTTCTAATGAGTCGTGAGGATCTCGTAAGTGTAATTTCTTCTTAGGAATCGTGGGGATTCTTAAGTGCATTTTCTCTTAAGAGTCGTAAGGATCTCAGAAGAGAATTTTCTCCCTTACAAGGTCGAGAGGACCTCGCAAGTGTGCATGAATTTTAACGAGTCTGTGACCTTTCGGGTTTTCACAAACTCGCCGGTAGCCCTTCTGTTTTTACTCACGGAGCCCTTTCGGATTTTCATCCGTGCCCATTTTGCTTATGGATGTACCGTTTTTTTGTCTTTTTTTACGAGTCTGCGCCCTTTCAGGTTTTCACAAACGTCGCAGGTAGCCTTGCTGTTTTTACTCACGGAGCCTTTTCGGGTTTTCATCCGTGCCCATTTTGCTTATGAACGTATCGTTTTTTTACGAGTCTGCGCCCTTTCGGGTTTTCACAAACGTCGCCGGTAGCCTTGCTATTTTTACTCATGGAGCCCTTGCGGGTTTTCATCCGTACCCATCTTGCTTATGGATGTACCGTTTTTTTTGCCACGTTATCCTGTGGATGCCGGGGTTTGTAGTAGTTTAAGGATGTTTCGGTCCGTCGTTAGTTTTAGGACATTGCGGTCCATAGCTAGTTTTAGGACATTACGGTCCATTTTTAGTTTAGGGACGTTTCGGTCCGTAGCTCATCATGTATGCACGTGTATTAGTCACGCGACGGGATACATAACGATAAAGTGGGATACACCCATTTAGGGTGTGATTTGGTTTGGTTAGGGTGTTTTGTGATCCATCCCTACCGCGACTTCTTCCACTTGACGTCGACGCTTGGATTTTTCGAATATGGCCATTTTGCGTTCTCGATCACCTTTACTCTTCTGATGGGCTTCGTTTAGCAGCACGTCAATCAGCTTATCGGACGGTTCTAAGAATTTTGGTGTAGATTTTGCCCCCAGCTTCTCTATGTTATCTTCTAACGCTGAGTGAGCTTCTTCATCATTTAGTGATGAATGAGAGATCATGTGACAACTTGCCACGTAATCCTCAGGTTCTTCTGACGCGCCATCTTCCTCGTCATTGTCATTACCTCTGTTCTCAAGGATATGGTTGAGAAACTCATAGAGTGTGACTAAGGTCCGCGCCTTCTGGTTGTATTCCTCCAGCGCGTCAATATGCTTTTGTAGGTCCGTGCGCTTGTCATCAGGCTTCACGGGCTTTTTGGTCTTCTTCTTCTTCTTCGAAGACTTTGATGGCTGGACCTGGGTATTTCGCCCATTGCTACCAACTCTCGGTGTCAGGCGTGGTTTCAGCATTCCCTCAATGATCTCGGGCTCTAGCGAGCTTTTCCACCTGATTGCGGGGCATGCTTGAAGATCCTTCAGCTTTCTTTTCATTTTTGCCGAAATAACTACTTTCCATGGAGCTTCCTCTATGAATGAGCATGATGTCCCTGGCGTGTCTACCCTTTTAGCAGTGTGCTGTTGTGGCGGATTTACTTTCCAGTTTTCGGACAGTGCGAGCTTGCCCAATTGGTACTGGTCTTCAACCCAGTTTTTGAAGACGTAGCAGTCTTCGATCGGATGGCCCAATATTCGGTGGTAGGGGCAGTAATTGGATTGTTGACGCCGTTCGGTTGAGGTGGGTGTCTCGGCTCCGGTAGAATGATGAGCCCGTTGCGCGCTGCCAGTTCAAACAGTCTCATTGTTTTATCCCGGGAAAACGAGTAAGGACGTCTCAACTTCTCATCGAGGGATCGCCGCTTGTTGCCATGGCGAGCAGCTGACTTCGGCTCACTCGGCTGTTGTTGAGCATTGACGACAAAGGTCGCTTTCCCTTTCCCCTTTTCATTCCGAGACTCCGTCTTCGAAGAGGAAGGCCTATGGTCCATCTGGTCCATTTGGGCCAGCTTGTCAATTAAGGCTTGGAAGGTGGTCGACTTGAAGAACACCATGGATTGGGATATGGTCACCTGTGGATCGAAGGTTCCTACAAACATGCCCACTGTAGGAGCCTCTTCTATGCGATGTTAGCACTTCGACCATAGGTTTCGCCACCGTATCGCATACTGAACCCATGTTTCGCCTGGCTTCACCCTGGCATTGATCAACGCCGTGATTGGGGTGCGTTCGCTGGCGCTTGCGAAACGCTGGGTGAATAACATCTCCATCTCCGTGAATGTTTTGATGGAGTCGTTGGGAAGCTCCGAATACCATTCGAAGGCCGTCTCCGCCAAGCTGCCAACGAATTGGCGAAGCAGCAGCTTATCGTCACCTTCAGTATTGGCGCAGAGATCCCTGAACTGGGCGACATGCTGGTGGGGGTTTCCTATCCCCTTGTATACGTGAAACTTAGGAATCGTGTATCCTAGCGGGTACTTAATCTGATTGTACGAGCTTGGATATGGTCGCCCAGTTCTGACGACTTAGCCAGCGGCTTCGTTCACTTGATGAACTCGTATCTGTTGAGCTATATAATCATCGAGTGCAGCTTTCGAGATTATTTCCTCCTTTGTAGCTGAAAAGACCGGAAGAGGGTTTGATGTCTCCCCTCTATCGTCTTCAATTATTACTAGAGGATCTTCAGCTAGAGGGTCCGGCTGGATCATCATGCCCACCATATCATGGAACAATAGCGCCATTTGTTTTATGTTGGCCGCTTATTCTGCGGCCTCTTTGTCTTTCTCCTTGAGCATTCTTCGGAGGAACTCGGTGTCGGTTTTCTGTTCCTGCCGTTGTTCCGATGACGTCTCCGGGTTTTCTTTCGGTCCAATGAGCGCGGCCATCTTCATTAACATCTCCTGGAGATTTTGCTGTTGTTGCTCCTGAGCCCTAGTTACTGATCTTGTAAGTGGTCGATGACCCCCAGAAGCACGGCTTTCCTCTTTTCCGGAGGTCATGTAAACGGTATGCACTACCATGCCCCCAGACTTGGAGCGTTTGGGTTCAGTACCCTTGAGAATCGTCATAAGCACGGGGATTTTCTCCGGCCTTCTCCTTTTATGGGCGGTCGAAGTTGAGGGGGCCGTTGCAATAGGCACTCGTATGGATGATACCTTCCGTAACATGGCGGCAGGGTGGTCCTCCTCTTCCCGAACCTTCACTTTCTTCTGTCGGAGGGAGTAGTCTTGGTCAACTACAGAGTCTTAGACTCTTCCCCAGACCCTGTGAATTTTGGATGACAGCCGTTGAGGGGGCTGCTCTAGCTTTGCCTTTATAGCACTTTCAGCGGGTGGTGGGGACCTTTTCAACACGGCAGTTGGAGAGTTCTTGCGCACCCTCCTAAGCGGCTCAAAACTATTCCCAGTTGGAACAGCAGCATCGACTTCCACCGTTTGAGCTGGCTGAGTCAGTCCAGAAGGGGAACCGCCCCCGGCTTCCCTTACTCGGTGCCAGTGGCGACGTCGACCATGTCTTGCAGACGGTACTGGCTCAGTTATGGGGGTGGCCTCATCATGCCCCCTTTTCTGGTGACGGGTTGTTGTTGGTGCTAGCCTATTGAAGACTGGTGTCCGCTGAGAAGAAACGTCCAATCTGTCAAAGACTGACCTTTAGGCACGGGAAGCAGCCTTGGTGACTTTGCCTAAAGCGGGAGTTGTAGCGGCTAGTGTTGCAAAGACTGATCCTTTAGGAGGAGAAGCCGCTTTGATGATTTCCTCTACTTGAGCCGGAATGGCTATCCGCTTTGGGATAACTCCTTTGGGTATCACAGGCTTCTTCACAGGCCCACTTAAGATCAGGCTCAACCTCTCGAAGACTGATGCAGTAGACTTGGAATTGGACAACCCATTGAGAAGGGCCGTGGTAGTTGTAAGCCGATTGAAGACCGACTTCTTCGAAGCTTCCTGTGACGGTATTGGGACGCTAAACCTTGTCGATGGGATCATGGTCCTAAAGAACAGTCCAGTGGTGACTTGAGTCACCTGTTCCACTGGCATGGCGAAGATAGAGGCCGCTTGGGGCCCGTAGGTTACTCCTCCGGCGAGAACGGAGTGGGAGTTGTTATTGCAGCTGGTGCAGTTGGAAGCCATTTTCTCTGCACGGGAGCAAGACACCAAATCTTAGTACCTCAAATCCAAGAGCAACCATATCAAACCAAGATTCATTCGCGAACACGACACACGAAGTGTGGAGTGGAAAGAGGAAAAGGTCTCACCGGGCGTGCCAGAATCTGTTCTCCACCGAAAGACGCGACCGGGACGTTGGGACGTCCGGCCTGAATTTTGGGGGCAGATGCTATTTGGTTTTATCCGTCCACCTCTGAGAAGATGCCAAGTTGATTTATAGCACCGTGTATCAGAGGTTTAGACAGATGCGGCCGCTGTAGCAAACTTCGTCAGATTCCCGCTCGTGTATGAGGGGTTTTTGATTGTGGGGACGCTCTTCCCTGCAGGCGCAAGCCCCTACAGTTAATTATGCTACCGCATAGCGGTAACCACTTTCTCCTTCTCCAGATGGTCACTTCGTGTTGTGTGTGTTTGTTTTATTTTTGGTTGCCCGTGGATTGTATACGGAGACTAATTTATGTTGTCGCCCATAGGACGTGGATTAGTCCAAATCCGTATTTTCTTAGATTTGGATTTGGGTTGGTTTAAGGACCGTTAGTCTTATTTTAGACTAAGGTCAACTCAAACGTTTGTTGAGGATACGTTAGTCTAATTTTAGACTAAAATCTACTCAACAAGGTTTTGGGATCATTTAGATCCAACGAGAGAGTATTTGGACTCTATCGTTTTAGTTTAGGGATATTGCGGTCCACTTTTTAAGGACATCATAGTCCATGAGTTTAAGGACCTCATAGTCCGTAAAGTTTAAAGACGTCATAGTCCGTAAGTTTAGGGACGTCATAGTCCGTAAGGTTTAAGGACATCATAGTTAGTAAAGTTTAAGGACATCATAGTCCATGAGTTTAAGGACCTCATAGTCCAGTTTAAAGACATCATAGTCTGATTTAAAGACGTCATAGTTTGGTATTTTGGTTTCACAATTTAAGGATGCGCCAAAAGCTTTTTGGTTATTGGGACCCTCCATCTCTCTGAAGACGTTGAAGAATTACAACGACATGTATCAGAGGTATGAAGAGATGTACCCTTGAACCAATATTGGTTGAGAGATTTATAGTCAGGTTTGGGATCAAGACCAATTAAAAAGATTATGAGCATATGGGCTCAGTTAATCTGAATTAGGGATTTGTGGCCAACTTAGGCTCAGCCCACTTAGTTTTGAATAAAATGTTGAACATTTATTTGGGTTCAGTCCCTTTTTTATTTAACAATGTTGAGCATTGATTTGGGTTTTGACACCCCTTTTCCTTTTGCCTTTTTACTGAGTGTTGAACACTTTTTATGGCGCTGGGCTTTATTTAAAGAACACTTTGTGTTCTCTCAGCGCACATGTGAGGAGCACGTGGTGCGCTTAGCGCTGAACGCCAGACCTGGAGCGCTAAGGCGCTTCTTGTGAAATAGCACACACGTGAGGAGCACGTGGTGCACTTGGAGCTGAGCGCCAGACTTGGAGCGCTGAAGTGCTTCTTTTGAAATACCGCACACGTGAGGAGCACGTGGTGCGCTTGGCGCCAGACTTGGAGCGCTGAAGCACTTCTTATGAAATAGCGCACACGTGAGGAGCACGTGGTGCGCTTGGTGCTATGCGCCAGACTTGAAGCACTGAAGCGCTTCTTTTGAAATAGCACACAAGTGAAAAGCACGTGGTGCGCTTGGCACTGAGAGCCAGACTTGGAGCACTGAAGCTCTTCTTTTGAAATAGCGCACACGTGAGGAGCACGTGGCGCGCTTGGCGCTGAGCGCTAGACTTGGAGTGCTGAAGCACTTCTTATGAAATAGTGCACACGTGAGGAGCACGTGGTGCGCTTGGCGCTGAGCGCCAGACTTGAGCGCTGAAGCGCTTCTTTGGCAGTTCTAGTCAGTTCTGTGATCTGAGAATTAAATTCTCGTTTATAAGAGACTTTGTCTCATGGATTTAAGAACTAAGTTCTTCTTTTTATGAAGAGATGCTATAGTCTCTTCTGTTTTTTGTGAAAGACTTTGTCTTATAGATCTGTGATCTAGAAAAAGAACTAAGTTCTTATTTTTTATCAAGAGATGCTATGATCTCTCTTCTTTTTATTTATCTTGAAGAAGGTTCTTCTTCTTAGAACTTGCTCTTCTCTTTTTCTTTTCTGAAAACTTGAAACTTATAGGGAGGTTTCTCCCTTTTAGACTTGAAGTCTTGGGTCCTTTATATAGAGGAGGCTGACTTGTTGAATCAGTTAAGGAAATCTCTCATTGAAAGATCTATGATTGATTTGGGGAATGTTTCCCACCATTGGATCTTTGATCTAAGGATTTCTGTTTTACAGAAGATAGTTTTCTTGTTATTAAGAAGATTGGAAAAATATTTTCCCCTACAGAACTTATTCTGTATCTCGGTGTGATTTTTTAATCATCATTGGATTTTTGATCCAACGGTGCTCTGATTTACAGAGCACAATCTTTCCTGTTTGGAAAGATTTGAGGAGTATTTTCTCAACAGAATTTTATTCTGGTAATTTGATGATTTATCATCTTCGTTGGATCTTTGCTCCAAGGGTTGAGAACTTTTAGTTCTGGCGCTGGCGCTCTCGGCACTAACGCTCTCATGCTTTGCACGTGAGCGCTGCCTCAAAGTCTTTGACTCTTAGCGCTGGTGCTCTTAGCGCGAGCGCTCTCGTGCTTTGCACGTGAGCACTGCCTCAGAGTCTTTGACTCTTAGCGCTGGCGCTCCTGGCGCTAGTGCTCCTGGCGCGAGCGCTCTCATGCTCTGCACGTGAGGCGCTGCCTCTTTACTGAAGGTGTCTTTTCACCTTCTTTCTCTGCTTTTCCTGAGTCTAACTTCTCTTTCCCAATGCATTCTTTTAACAGAGCTTGGAAACAGTTCCATCATGTACAAAATTTTCTATGCTTAGACTTAAATGTCTCTCTTTATAATTTGAAGCAATGCTTCTCTTCTCTTTCAGAGAATTATCTTAACAGAGAAGAGCTATGGCTTGTAATCGTCCATATGCTCGTCGGCAACATGGGAGGTGCCTATTGAGGAAATCGTTCCTCGTTTTGCTGCACGCTTGTTGAACC
Organism: Agapanthus africanus; assembly: GCA_030015575.1. Classification (NCBI taxonomy): domain Eukaryota; kingdom Viridiplantae; phylum Streptophyta; class Magnoliopsida; order Asparagales; family Amaryllidaceae; genus Agapanthus; species Agapanthus africanus. The sequence continues at coordinate 179,878,543 of JASDDO010000014.1, forward strand.
CTACTCTTACGGATGGCCAATGCGATATGGTGATGCACGAGCTTTTGACTCGTAGAGGATCTCCTCTCCCCATCGGCTCCATTTAGCTTCGGATGGTCTTCTTGTCCATGGTCGATGACATCCCTCCTTATCCAGCAGAAATGACTCCGGCAATACTCGACGCCGTAGAGGACAAGATCGAGTGCTTTCACGAGGCACTTTTGATTACCACAGATCTAAGGGATCGCTCTGTTCAGCTGCTTAGCCAGATACGGGCTCAGTGGGTCGTCATGTCTGCCTTCGTTAATAGGCACAGCGCTGACCGATAGGAAGCGATTGTTCGTGAAAATCGCCGTTTTGACATGGTGGAGAAGGCAGAGAGGGTGTTAGATAATTTTATCCATAGTTTTGTGAATCCCTGTACTTTCGATCCCATATTTGGTGATCTATTTCCTGTAGAATAAAATGTTCAATTAAATGATTTCTTTTTGTCGTTGACCACCAAGTGCTCCCTTTCTAACACTTGTTCTTTCTCTGATGTGTGCATGTGCATATATGAATGAGCCCGATTTCACACATATCTGTAAACGAAACTTAAACTAGTGTAAACAGGAACAAATAGCTCTTAGTCGGAGATTTTGGCGGGAACAGGCAGGCATAAACGGCTCACATACCGCAATGATCCATCTTCGTGGATGATGAAGTCGGTTCAAAGTCCACTTTCTACTTGTTCTCGGATCTTTTGTAGCTTGGCATCATTTGCTTGAGCTGTCTTGTGTAGGTTGTTTTTCATCACTTCATTGAGATGGGAATGCGCGCGCTTGTCATGCAAGTACAGATCCCTCTGCCTGGGGCACACCGGGGTTTATTGATTGTGGGGATCTGAATCTCCGGCAGCCACAGACTAAGCTGTGTTTAATTACCCCTCGCTTTTGAAGTGAAGGAACCTTCGATTGATGAGTCAAACTGGTCATGCGAACTCAATATGCCGTGTGCGTATGTTGTGTTTTGAAGGGTATTTAGACGTATCGGGGGCCTCATGGAGTTTACGGGGGTCCCGCTACCTGGATAACAAGCTGGGGGTCAAGAGGGCTAGCAGCCCCCATGCGGGGTGCAAGGCAGCGCCCCGTTAGAAAAATTTTTCTAATGAGAGAGTGTTCTCCGCCGAACACAGGGACGAGACCATGTAGGTTCGTCTGGCCTGAATTTCGAGGGCAGATGCTATTTGGTTCTATCTGTCCACCTCTCCGAAGATGCCAAGTTGATTTATGGTACCGTGTATTGAAGGTTTAAACGGATGCGGCCGATATAGCAGACTTCGTCAGATTCCCCTTCGTTGAGGGGTTTTTGATTGTGGGGACGCTCTTCCCTGCAGACGCAAGCCCCTACAGTTAATTACACTACCGCATCGTGGTAACCACTTTCTCCTTCTCCAGATGGTCACTTCGTGTCGTGGGTGTTTGTTTTGTTTTTGGTTGCCCGTGGATTGTATACGGAGACTAATTTATGTTGTCGCCCGTAGAGCGTGGATTAGTCCAAATCCGTATCTTCTTAGATTTGGGTTTGGGGTTGGGTTTAAGGATACGTTAGTCTCATTTAAGACTAAAATCAACTTAAACGTTTGTTGAGGATATGTTAGTCTAATTTTAGGCTAAGATCAACTCAACGGGATCATTTAGATCCAACAAAAGAGCATTTGGGCTCTATTGTTTAGTTTAGGGACATTGCGGTCCATAATTAGTTTAAGGACATTACGGTCCAAGGTTAAGGACATCATAGTTCATAGGCTTAAGGACCCCACAGTCCAAGATTAAGGACATCATAGTCCATGAGTTTAAGGACCACACAGTCAAAGGTTAAGGACATCATAGTCCGTGGGTTTAAGGACCCCACAGTCCAGTTTAAAAACGTCATAGTCTATGGAATGTATGGTTGTTGGGACTCGTCGCCTCTCTGAAGTCATTGAAGGATTACAACGACAAATATCAGAGGAGTAAAGAGATGTACCCTTGAACCAATTTTGGTTGGGGGATCTGTAGTCCAATTGGGACTAGGATCTGAGATTTTATGAGCATATGGGCTCAGTTAATCTGAATGAGGGGTTTATGGCCATTTTGGCTCGGCCCACTCAGTTAAAATGTTAAACATTTGACAATGCTGAGCATTGATTTAAGTTCTGACAATATTTTTGTCTTTTACTGAATGCTGAGCATTCCTCATAGCTCTGGGCTTTATTTGTAGAACAATTTATGTTCTTTTAGCGCACACGTGAGGTGCACGTGGCGCGCTTGGCGCTTTGCGCCAGTTAAAGAGCGCAGAGCGCTTCTGTTGGGTGACGCACAAGTGAGGAACACGTGGTGCGCTTGGCGCTGAGCACCAGTCCAAGAGCGCAAAATGCTAGTTCAAAGAACGCAAAGCGCTTCTGTTTAGGGAGCAGACACGTAGGGAGCACGTGGCGCACTTGGCGCTATGCTCCAGATAATGAGCGCGGTGCGCTTCTGTTAAGTAGCGCACACGTGAGGAGCACGTGGCACGCTTGGCGCTATGCGCCAGATAATGAGCGCAGTGCGCTTCTGTTGATTGGAGCGCTAAGGCTCTGCAGCGCTTTGCGCTAGATGTGGAGCGCTGAAGCGCTTTTAAATTAAGAGCGCCAAGGCTCTTCTTTTATGCAACTTAGATCAGTTTGCGCCCTGAGAATTAAATTCTCTTTTTATAAAAGACTTTGTCTCTAAGTTCTAAGAACAAAGTTCTTATTCTATAGGAGATGTTTCAACCTCTTATTTTGGTGAAAGGCTTTGCCTTTATAGATCTGTGATCCTAAGAGAATTGAATTATTCTCTTCCCCTTTTATTTTATAATGAGATGTTCATGATCTCTTTTTGCAAAAGACAATTCGTCTTATAGATGAGAAGAATTGTGTTCTTCTTCTTATTTTATGATGAGATCTTTTGATCTCTTTGTAAAAGACCTTGGTCTTGTAGATCTATGATCTTAGAAAAAGAAGTAAATTCTTTTTTTTATATGAGACGATTTCGTCTTTTTGTTCTTTTACCTTGAAGAAAAGTTGTTCTTCTACCAAGAGCTTGGCTCTTCTTTCTGAGATTTCTCAAAGCTTATGGGGGGTTCCTCTATCTATTTTTCTATATCAGACTTGAAGTCTTGGGGCCTTTATATAGGGCAAGCTGATTTGTTCAATCAGTTGAAGATATCTTCTCTTTAATTGATTTGGGGATGTTCCCCCGTTGGATCTTTGATCCAAGGGCTTCTGATTTACAGAAGGCAATCTTCTTGTTTTAACAAGATTGGGAAATCTTTTCCATACAGAATTTATTCTGTAATTTGGTGATTTTTAATCACCTTTGGATCATTGATCCAACGGTGCTCTGATTTACAGAGCACAATCTTTTTGTTTAGAAAGATTTTGAGGAATCTCTCCTTAACAGAATTTTATTCTGGTTAATTGATAATTTATTATCTTTATTAGATCTTTGATCTGACGGTGGGGAGCTTTTAGTTCCAGCGCTAGCGCACCCATTCTTTGCACGTGGTGCGCTGCTTAGAGTTCAGCGCACTTGGCGCTAGCGCACCCATGCTTTGCACGTGGTGCGCTGCTTAGAGTGTAGCGCACTTGGCGCTAGCGCACACATGCTTTGCACGTGGTGCGCTGCTTATAGTGCAACGCTCTTAGCGCTGGCGCACACGTGCTTTGCGCATGGTGCGCTGCTTAGGGCGCAGCGCACTTGGCGCTGCTATGAAGCGTTGCTTTATTTTAAAATTTGAATTTTGAACAGAGCTTTGCTCTGATTGGGAGAAACAAATGCCCCCCACCGTTGCACTCACGTGGCCCACATGTGAGTACAGCGGTGGCAACATCTGCGCCCTTAGATCAACTCAGAAGTTAAAACGGCATCTCAGTGCCTATAAATAGGACTCTTGGCCCTTGAGATGATTTCTGTTCATCTTCTTCCTTCTGAGAATTTTATTTCTCTTGCAGAGCATAGCTCTTCATTTTAAGAATCTTCAAGAGTCAAAACTCTGCCAAATTTTTGGTAAGATTTGAACTTTATCAATAGAGCTTTGCTCTTCCTCAGATCATGGATCTTAAAATGATTTTAGGGTTTTGCCCATTAACAGAGCTTTGCTCTTCATAGATCTTAGATCTGAAAAAATATTATTAGGGTTTTACCCATTAATAGAGCTTTGCTCTTCATAGATCTTACATCTAAAGAAAACCTTTTTAGGGTTTCTTAACCCATAAACAGAGCTTTGCTCTTTTGAATAATTGAGATTTGTTAATCTCTTATGAAGAACTCTTAAGAGTTTGTTTATGGATCTTGAAGATCTCAGAATTTTAATTTAAAAAATTTTATTTCAATTTTTTTGATGGGTTATTCCATCATTTTTACAGAGCCAGACTCTTGAGGAATTTGTTTTCCTTCATCATTAGAGTTTGACAGATGTCACTCTGTCACAGAGCACTGCACTCAAGAAGAGATTTACTCCTTAGCCCGAGGGGTTCTCATTGAATGAGAATCAATTGAGGATTTCCTCGTTTAATGATAGTCTCATCAAATGATGAGGCTGTTTTATTAATGATGCAATGTCATCTGGATTATGTGGGTCCCCTTTGGTCCCTTTTCACTGCATTGCAGTGTGGTACAGATTTAAAGTACCTAGTGACAGAACTTAAACCGTAGCATTGGCGGCTGAAAATTTGTTCTTTTCCGTGCAGGTACTATGTATTTCGACACTTCCTTCCCGTTCGTCCTTTCGGAAGGCGGATTCCCCGAAGCGCCCGTAGACCAAGAGGTTTTTGCGCTGATCAAAGACCATGACCCGAATCACAAGAATCTTCATTTGTAGGGAACATGGTATAACTAGATCATCATGGGTTGGCGCAGCTTCTCTTTCGCAACACCTTCAGAGCCCCATTTCGGCGATTCATTATGCTGACGTACCCCCAGTGAACTATGCCGTGGAGGTGGTTAATTGGACTTCAGAGGGTTGTCTTTAGCCTTCTATGGCTGCGATACCTGTACAACCGCCGATGGCTTTAGATATTCTGGTGCGGCGTATATGCCAAGGTGAGTCACGCCCTTGGGGACAGCCATACAACATACGCTTGACTCCCCATCACTCAGCTGGATATCTGCAGTGGGCCCGATACATCCTATCGGCAAAGAAGTCAGAGCTGCTGAAGCTTGGGTTGTACCCTGCGATCTATGCTTCTCTGTTCCAGTATTTCACACCTCCTGGTGGGTCAAAGCCTTCTTGGAACAATGGAATGTTCCAACTCATACCTTCCTTATGCTAGATCGGGAAGTTTCCATCTCTTTGGACGAGTTTGCGGATATCTCCGGCTTTCCTGTCAGAGGGGAGCATTATGAGGAGATCTTGCCCCCTGATGAGTATGTTTTCGCTACCAGACTGGTGATGATGGGTCTAAACCCAGAGAATGCCATTCAGCACCGATTCTCCAGCTTGATCAAGGTGCTAAACATTTACGATGGCCTATTTCTTGAATCTGGAAGCCATGGGGTTAGCTTTGCAGTCGCCCGTTTTCTCCGCCCAGAAGTTTTATCGCAACAAGGTGAAAAGTTTGCCAAACTTGATGATCCTTTCGGCTTTGTCTTGAATAGCCGGCCAATATTGGAAGCTGATCAAAAGAGTTTCTTTCTTCCAAACGTCGCGATTGTCCCTTTTTCAGAAATTGCCGCTCCGGGCATCGATGAGGAAGCGTTCTTTCTAGGGTTCCTCGGTTTGTGGTTAAATTGGTTCTTGCTTCCTATGCACCCTCTCTACATGAGACTGTCTGTCTTCTACCCAGCTCATCGGATGGTTGAAAGGAGACAGGTTGCTGTTGGGATTGCCGGGCTAGCTCATTTGTATCACGGCCTTAGTTTGGCGGCTGACACTACTCAACCGGGGGTGCAGCCCGTGAACTTCCTGATGCATTATTTTACCTCATGGCTCGAGCTGGATGTGCTCGGTGCTTTTGGAATGCACAAGCGGTCTCATTTCTATGAAACTTGCGATTTCCACGGATCATGCGGCCGGTCAATGCTTCTATTGTGGAGCCAAGTCAGCGAGAGGCTCGGGGTGTAATTCTTCGCCTACGTACCGCCGGAGATGGCATGACCTTTGTTGATAAGGTTATGACCATTGGTAAGGAGTCCGCTAAGACGGTGCAACCGTTGCGGGACACCTTTAAGGACGGAGCTTCTACCCTGAAAGCTCGGGGATTCTCCATTTGTACTCGATCTGGCCGAGATACTTGGTGTTCAGGCATAACGACTCGGCTTATAACCCCCACCGTTTTGCCCAGCAATCAAGTTATAATCAGGGCATCCCGCTCGAGGCATTCCTGGCAGAACCGGTTTATACTGAAAAGGGTATCCGGAGCGCTTTGCACCACTTCATGCGCCTGAACACCGGGTCCAATTTCTTCATTAGTGAGCCGAGTTATGTTCCGAAAGCCCTGAACGTATACATGGCGTGGTATCAACACGCGATGGGTGCCGTCATCAGGGAGGAAAAGAAGTTGTTGCTTGACCGTAAGGGTGCAGCCCCTGCCGGTAATCCAGCCATCCCTTTGAAGCAACGGACCATCGTTCGTCCTCCTTTGAGAGAGGTTGCCGTGGTCGTGGTCCCGCATGATAGGCCTGAGCTACCGATACCCCGTGCTAGCCACAAGGCAGGACTGATCATCCTTGCACAATCAAGTAAATTTCAGCCATATCTTTTGTCAGTGCATTACATTTTTATTATCATGTTTTGACTGACATTTTTTCTTCAACAGGCATTTCCACTGAAGAGGCTCTTGCGGCTTCCCTCAAGACTTTTGAGGAGGAAGAGAGACTTCGCGCTTCCTTAGACATCGATACATTTCGGTTCATTATGCCTTCATTCCCCTTTCTTATGGGTAATCTGACCCATTTTTCATCTTATCGCAGGGACTATCTCGACTCAGGTCATCCCCAGTACAATGCCAATCCCGCAGGGTGATGCGGAGATGCTCCCAGGGCCAGCTATTGAAGTCCCGGCCTCCTCAGCATTGCCAAAAGAGGCTTTACTTAAGCAACCCATGACGGACACCATAACGGCTCCAGATGTAGCTCCTGGAGTGGATGATGATGTCTTCTTGACGGAGGTCCAGAGAAGATCAGCTCTTACGGCCCAGGCGAAAAGGAAGCGCAGGAGGCGTACAGCAAGAGAACGTAATGCCGCCTTAGCGCGGTGCAGGCTCGAGTGCTGCTACCCCTGTCCCTGCCTTTTTAGAGGGTGCTCCGGCCGCCCTGTCTATCGCTCATAGACAGGCAATACGCGTGGCTCGGGAAGCAATTGAAAAGCCGTCCCAAAGTAACGTAACACTGAGTCTTTTTGTCAAAGTTTTAATCTTCAAGTTCTCATATATCCTATCCTGCAAGGCTGAGTCTTGATGAGGAAGTGGTAGGTGAGACGGCGGCAACCGCTGAGCCTGAAGTGGTCACTCTTTCTCAAGAGTCTGGAACTGCTCCAATTGCCACTCTTTCCCCTTGCGGTTCCTTGCCGTTGCCGGGTGCTGCGAGTATCACGACGGCTCTCGTGGAGTCGGGGAATGAAGCTACGGGCGGCGAAACCATTCCGATGGAGGAGGGTGAAGCAGTCACTGCACCCAGTGACGCCCTTGTCGCGGTTTCGACCGGCGACTCATCAGGTAGATTTGGGTCTTTCCTTTTCATTTTGCAATCCCTTTCAATCTCTTCTGACAGTATTTCTCTCGTTTCTAATGCAGGTGTGGTGAGCGTTGAGGTTGTGCCACCTAAGAAAGCATCACCAGTTGCTGCTTTAACGGTTGCCACCCCTTTGCCTTCTCTCACGTCCTCCCAAATGTTGGAAGGTACGGGTTTGTGACTTATGAGTTTCATTGTAGGCAATATACTTTATGTACTGACATTGCATTATTACACCCTTGCAGGAGTCCTTTTTGATCATCTGTATCAGGTGCTACACCCACATTTCCCCTTCCAGTCAGAAATTGCTTCATCTAGTGGCGTTGGTGAATACAGTTTCTAGCTAATATCTGCTCTTTTTCTTTTACAGGTAGCCAAGTCGTTGCTAATTCTTCTTTGTTTTGACTGCAGCACTACAGATTGAAGGAGGAGATGAAAGAGTAGTCGCGCCACCGGTACTCCAGGCCTTGCCACCTGCCGCAGCCGATACAGTATACTTCATCACTCATGTGATTTATTTATTTTGCGAGTTAGCTTTGAACCGTAATTCATTTTGCAGCAGTCGCACCAGTTCCTGCTCCCTTCGAATCTTGTATATTAATGCCAGCAGGACCATTTTCTAGACGTCTATCTTCTAAGGGCGCTGCGACCAGCCTTCGTATGTTGAGTGAATCCATTGAAGAGCTTGACGCAGAGATCCCTGCACTCATTGCAGATTTTGCTGCCGAGGTTAATCCTATACTGGCGACGCTCGTGAACTTCTATAGCGAGGGCGTCGTTGAGTCTTGGGTTAATCACTGCAGGAAAATTGAGGCCTGCTTGCATGAGCTTGAGCTCGGACGTCCTGCTCCTGAGGTCCTGGCTGTGAACTCCCAACGGGCTGAGTGGGTCGAGCAGAGCACTCTCTACCTCCGCCATCTTGAACAGGAAGCGGCCTTAAAGCGTAAGGAGTGCGAAGAAACTTCAAGAGAATCTGTCCGGCTGCACGCTCAGGTTGACGCAAATGCTGTACAGCTAAAAGCTATCTTTGAAGGCCTTCTACGATGTATTTCTGACAGACTAACGCTGAGGCAGAAGCTCGACCTCATTGAGCGAGATGCGCAGAGTCGTGGGGCAGCTCAGCGGGTCATCGATGAGCAACTTTCATCTTATTTACAGCAACGGGCTCAGGTTGAAGCGAAGTTGGCCGCGGAGGCTGACCGTGAAAAGGGGTTGAGGGGAATGCGCGAGCAACTGATTGGTTTATTGACAACGCTTCCCTCCCAATAGTTGTTTTTGTACTAATTAACATTTGTAATTTTTGAACAACATGTATCCATTTTTTTATTCTTTCATATGATGTATCTTGTACCCGAATGAACTTATAAATAAAAGATACATTTCTTTCGTACTATCCTGTGTTATCTCTTGCTTTCTTCTCTTTTCTTTATTGCCGGCATGTTACTTTAGTAAGCGTAGCCTGTAGATGATAGAGAGCATTCCATCTTGAATTCTTCGAGAGGTAGTGATGGCTTAGGAAGCAGGTTCAGATCTGTTATCTAAAGCTTTTCAACTTTATGAGCCGTGAGAGTCTCATAAAGAATTTTCTCCCTACGAGTCGAAAAGATCTCGTAGATGTATTTTCTCCTTAGGAATCGTGAGGATTCCTAAATGTGTTTTCTCTTGGGAGTCGTAAGGATCTCACAAGAGAGTTTTCTTCCTTACGAGTCGAGAGGACCCGTAAGTGATTGATGAGGTTGACATAATACGCATTTCACGGAGTCAGGAGTTGCTCTGGGCGTTTCCCACGGGGTCAGGATTGACTTTAGCCATGTTCTACGGGACCAGGATTCGCTCTGGCTGTTTCCCACGGGGTCAGGATTGAAATTAGCCGCGTTCCACTAGACCAAGATTTGCTCTGGACGCTTCCTACAGGGTCAGGATTAGCCATGTTCTACTAGACCAGGATTTGCTCTGGATGCTTCCTACGGGGTCAGGATTGACATTAACCGTGTTCCACAGGACCAGGATCCGCTCTGGACGCTTCCCATGGGGTCAGGATTGACATTAGCCGTGTTCCACTAGACCAGGATTTGCTCCGGACGCTTCCCACGGGGTCAGGATTGACATTAGCCGTATTCCACAGGACTAGGATCCACTCTGGACACTTCCCACGGGGTCAGGATTGACATTAGCCGTGTTCCACTAGACCAGAATTTGCTCTGGACGCTTCCCACGGGGTCAGAATTGACATTAGCCGTGTTGCACAGGACCAGGATTCACTCTGGACGCTTCCCACGGGGTCAGGATTGACATTAGCCGTGTTCCACTAGACCAGGATTTGCTCTGGACGCTTCCCATGAGGTCAGGATTGACATTAGCCATGTTCCACAGGACCAGGATCCGCTCTGGACGCTTCCCACGGGGTTAGGATTGACATTAGCCGTGTTCCACAGGACCAGGATCCGCTCTGGACGCTTCCCACGGGGTCAGAATTGACATTAGCCGTGTTCCACTTGACCAGAATTTGCTTTGGACGCTTCCCACGGGGTCAGGATTGACATTAGCCGTGTTCCACAGGACCAGGATCCGCTCTTGACGCTTCCCACGGGGTCAGGATTGACATTAGTCGTGTTCCACTAGACCAGGATTTGCTCTAGACGCTTCCCACAGGGTCACGATTGACATTAGCCGTGTTCCACAGGACCAGGATCCGCTCTGGACGCTTCCCACGGGGTCAGGATTGACATAGCCATGTTCCACTAGACCAGGATTTGCTCTGGACGCTTCCCACGGGGTCAGGATTGACATTAGCTGTGTTCCATAGGACCAGGATCCGCTCTGGACGCTTCCCACGGGGTCAGGATTGATATTAGCCGTGTTCCACTAGACCAGATTTGCTCTGGACGCTTCCCACGGGGTCAGGTTTGACATTAGCCGTGTTCCACAGGACCAAGATCCGCTCTGGACGCTTCCTACAGAGTCAGGATTGACATTAGCCGTGTTCTACTAGACCAGGATTTGTTCTGGACGCTTCCCACGGGGTCATGATTGACATTAGCCGTGTTCCACAGGACCAGGATTCGCTCTGGATGCTTCCCACGGGGTCAGGATTGACATTAGCCGTGTTCCATGGGACCAGGAGGGGTTGACTTTATCCGCATTTCACGGAGCTGGGGGTTGACTCTCGGTTGTTTAGGCACCGCCGAGTCATGGAACTGGGAATTGTCGCGGTTCCACTTTGCTGATGTTGCATCTGTTGTAATGAGACGAATATTGAGGTGGTCTCTAAGTTGTCTGTGAACCGTCGAGATTCGGAGTAGGGACTTTGCCATGGCTCCAAGGTTGATTGTCGCGTCTGAATCCTGCTGGAATGAGAAGGAACGCTGTTGGTGATCTCTAGGCTATCTGTGAATCGTCGAGATTTGGAGTAGGGATTTTGCCATGGCTCCAAGGTTGATTGTCGCGTCTGAATCCTACTAGAATGAGGAGGAATGCTGTTGGTGATCTCTAGGCCGTCTGTGAACCGTCGAGATTTGGCTTCTTTTTCTGACCGAGCCAGGTGGGAAGGTATAGTTCCTTCTTTGTTTGTGCCCCTGGATTGTATACAGGGATCGATGTGATCTCACCTGTAAGGCAAAAATTTCATTTATATATTTTTCTTTCCGCGATGCGCTACTATTTCAGCTTTTATATCGCGAAAGTCGCGATTGCCCAATCATTTCGACTATTTTCGCGGTACCCAATCATTTCGGCTATTTGTTTTATTTACTCGCTGCTTTTTATTGCGAGTTGCCCAACCATTTCGGCTATTTTGTATGCATACATTTTTACTTGCTGATTTCGTTGCAAGTTGCCCCATCATTTCGGCTATTTCATATGCATTGGTGGATTGCTGGCTTTTCGCTGCGAATTTGGGATTTGATACCGATTTAGGCATCAGTATCGCTTCAACTGGGATATTGTCAGGAGAGAATCATCATTTGCCTATGTCGATATCGAACAAAGGTGGCTTAGCGAATAGGGTTAGGATCCTGTCGACTAAGGCTTTTAACTTCATGAGCCGTAAGGGTCTCATGAAGGTATTTCTCCCTACGAGTCATGAGGATCTCGTAAGTGCGTTTTCTCCTTAGGGATCGTGAGGATTCCTAAGTGTATGGTCTCTTATAAGTCGTAAGGATGTTATAAGAGTGTTTTCTTCTTATAAGTCGAGAGGACATACAAGGATTGTCCAGTGTGTGAACATATCCCTAGTCGCGGGTGGGACTTTGTCAGGGAAATGTTTATTCGCGCCCGTAGATTGTATACAAAGGTCAGTATTGAACCGCTTGTAGGGAAGAATCAGGGTGTATGACTGCTTAAGAACAGGTTCAGATCCCTGTAGCTTAAGGCTTTTGAATCTTATGAGCCGTGAGGGTCTCATAAGAGGGCTCTCCTTACGAGTCGTGAGGATCTCGCAAGTGTTTTTTTTTCTCCTTAGGAATCGTGGGGATTCCTAAGTGTGTTTCTTCCTTGTGAGTCGTAAGGATCTCACGCAAGTATTTTCTCCTTACAGGGTCGAGAGGACCTTGCAAGTGTCTTCTAACGAGATTGCGCCCTTTCGGGTTTTCACAAAACTCGCCGGTAATCCTGCTGTTTTTACTCACGGAGCCCTTTCGGGTTTTCATCCGTGCCCATTTTGCTTATGGATATATCGTTTCCTTTTTTTCTTTTTTTTCTTTTTTTATTATTTTTTTTGTGTGAGCCTTGGGATGCTGCGATCCGTAGTAGTTTATCGACGTCTCGGTCAGTACCCAGTTTTAGGACATAGTGGTCCATCATTAGTTTAAGGACGTTTCGGTCCGTGGCGCCGGATACTACTTATAGAGTTTGGGCTTAGGAAGATAGTGAGCGGACATAGGCGTCGTCATCTATCGTTGACCTAGGTCGTAGCTCGTCAGGCGTAGTATTTTTTCAGGAAGCGACCATTTATTGGCCTGAAAGGTCTTTCGCCATGCATGTCCATGAGTAGATAGGCTCCACCCTGGTAAAATTTGTCTACGATGTACGGGCCTTCATAGTTCGGCTCAAATTTCCCCTGTTTGGCACGATTGGGGATCATAGGTCTTTTGACCATTAGAACGAGTTCGCCTTGGCGGAATGTTCTCGGCCTAGTCAATTTCTCATACCAGCGCGTCATCTTTGCTTTGTATGCTTCCAAGTTTTGCTGCGCCATGAGCCGAGTTTCGTCGAGGGCATCAAGCTCCTCAAGCCGAAGATGAGCATTCTCTACGTCTGTTAGTTCATAACGAACCGCCACTCGTAGAGAGGATAACTCTATCTCGAGGGGGGTGCCGCTTCTGTGTCGAATACCAATGCATACGGCGTTGTGTTTGTGGCTGTTTTGAACGTAATTCGATATGCCCAGAAAGCTTCATGCAGTCTCTCGTGCCAGTCCTTATTTTTGGACACCGTCTTTTTCATGATCTTCGTCAAGGTCTTGTTGAAAGCCTCAACTAGACCGTTAGCTCGGGGATTATAGACCGAAGAGTATCTCCAGTCTATATTATGTTGTTGTGTGAAGTGACTGATCCTGTGGCTTCTGTAGTCTGGTCCGTTATCGGAGATAATCCGTCGCGGAATGCCGAACCGGTAAATGATGTGTGTCTTGAAGAAATGGAGGATATTCTCCGTCTTCACTTCTCTTAGCGGTATTGCTTCCGCCCACTTGGAGAAGTAATCAGTTGTCGCCAAAATGAACCGATGTCCTCTGGACAATACTGGTTCGATAGGGCCGATTATGTCAGTTCCCCATATTTCGAACGGCCAGCTAGCCACCGTTGGGTGTAGCAGATTTGGATGCTGATGGATAAAGTCCCCGTGAATCTGGCACGAGTGGCACTGCTTTGCGTATTCTAGACAGTCTTGGATCATCGTGGGCCAATAGTAGCCCATCCTTTTGATCTTTAGTTTCATCTTCGGCCCGACTTGGTGAGAACCGCAGAGTTCGTCTTGAGTTTCTTGGACGACTCTCCTTGCTTCTTCAGGTCCTAGGCATCTTAGCTATAGAGAATCAAATGATCTCTTATATAGAGTGTCATTGACGACGGCGAAAGACAGAGCTCGTTTCATGAGCTGATGTCCCGAGGATGTATCGTCAGGTGTTTGACGGGATTTGAAGTAATCTATAAAGACTTCTCTCCAATCCTTAGCCTTTTCCTGGTCTTTTATTTGTAGAGCCGTTTGCTCGGTCGCTCCCTTTTCTTCGGACGACTCTGGAGTTATTTCTGCCGGCGTAAGAACCCGACGGCTTTGTATAACGATCCTCACGTCATCGAGATTCTTGTCGGCCAGCTCTTTAGCGAGTTTGGCTAATGCATCCATTTTGCTATTTTCCGCACGCAGTATGCTTTCCAGGGCATAGGAAGGGATTTGAGTCAGCAATTGTTGTACCCTTTCACCGTACTTTACCAACTCCGGTTTGCACGTCTGATAGTCGCCGTTGACTTGGCTAACGACCAGTTGGGAGTCTCCGTATATTAGGAGGTTTTCAATTCCCATGTCGACAGCGATCTCAAGACCCGCTATCAAAGCTTCGTATTCGGCTTCGTTGTTTGTCCTTGGCTCTGTCAAGGAGAAGGCAAAGCGCATTATCCCTCCTTATGGAGTCACGAAAATGAGGCCTACCCCTGATTTGATTATGGGGGTGCTTTGCTTTCGCTTCCTCATGGAAGATGCTCCGTCGAAGTAGGGTTCCCATCGGGTATCATTCTATCTTCTCTCCCCATCGATCGTGTCAAACGCGTGCTCGACAGGCAATTCGCAATTTAGGGTTGAATCGGCAGGTATAAGATGCTTGGCAAGGAAGTCGGCGATGGCCTGGCCTTTCACCGCCTTGAGAGGACGATATGTTATCGAGAACTCCATCAAGAGGAGGGCCTATTTAGCAAGACGTCCCGTTAATATGGCCTTCGATATCAAATATTTGAGAGGATCTACCTTTGATATGAGATGAACCTCATGTGCTAACGCATAATGTCTGAGCTTCGTTATCGCGAAGATCAACGCCAGGCAGTGTTTTTCGATTGGAGAGTAATTGCTTTCTGCCCCCAGGAGAACTCGACTCAAATAGTAGAGGGCTCTCTCCTTCCATTGGTCGTTCTCTTGTGCCCACAGCGCGCCTAAAGAACCTTCAAGGGCAGTTGTATATAGAATGATGGGCTTTCCTTTGACTGGAGCTGTCAACACCGGAGGATTCTGTAGGTATTGCTTGATTTCGTCCAATGCACTTTGGCATTTGCAATCCCAGACGAACGGGGTTCCCTTCTTCATTAGGTGACTGTAAGGACGACATTTGCCGGAGAGATTGGTTATGAATCGCCGGATATATGCGAGCTTTCCTTAGAGGGACCGTAGCTGCTTGAGAGTCCTGGGCGGAGGCATTTCCATGATCGCCTTGATCTTTGATGGGTTTATCTCGATGCCTCGGTGCCGTACGATGAATCCTAGAAATTTTTCCGAGGAAACTCCGAACGCACATTTGAGAGGGTTCATCTTTAAGTTGTATTTCCGAAGGCATTGAAACATGATTTTCAGATTCTCCCAATGCTCCTCGTGCGATTTGCTTTTCACCACAAGGTCGTCGATATAGCATTCGACGATTTCATGTATGAGGTCATCGAAAATCTTCGTCATGGCCCTCTGATAGGTGGCGCCGGCGTTCTTCAGACCGAAAGGCATCACTTTATAGCAGAATATGCCCAGAGAAGTTCGGAAAGCGGTATGCTTCTGGTCTTCGGGATGCATCTTTCTCTGATTGTACCCCGATGATCCGTCCATGAAGGAGAAGACTCCGTGAGTGGACATGTTATCTATCATCAGCTCGGTGACCGGTACTGGAAATTCGTCTTTCGGACAAGCTTTGTTGAGATCCCGGAAGTCTACGCATATGCGCACCGTCCCATTTTTCTTCATCACTAGGACGATGTTGGCGATCCAGTCAGGATACTGAACCTTTTGGATGAAGCCAGAGTCGATTAGCTTCTTGACCTCGGCATTGATGCTCATCTCAAGCTCGAGCCGCATTCTTCTCGGCTTGTTTGATCGGCTTGACGTCCGGAGATATCGCCAATTTGTGGACGGCTATTTCTGGATCCAATCCGGGCATCTCTGAATAATTCCATGCGAAGCAGTCTTTATACTGCTTGAGCACGTCTTTTAGCGTAGCCACCTGTTCTTTAGATAGCAGCTCGCTGATGAATGTTGGCCGCGGGTCACTTGCCGTCCCCAAGTCAATTTTCTTGAGGTTATCTGCAGTAGTATGTATCCCATCTTCCAGCTCTTTTGGCGCCGGTGGAAACTCTTAGATCACCTCATCATCATCATTTTTGAAGCACCAAGGGAGGTCATCCATATTCTCGGGTTCTTCTTCTGACAGCGTTATCACATGACAGGTACGAGATCGCTTCCAAGACCGATGTTGGTCTGGTTCTACTCTCGCTGCATACGTGGCTTTGGTTCATGCTTCTGTGGTGGGGTTACCCTCCAACTACTGGATAAAGCGAACTTGCCCTGCTGATACTGGTGTTCTACCCAGTCTTTGAATGTGAAGCAGTCTTCGAGAGGATGTCCTATCGCTCGGTGATAGGAGCAATAGTCTGGATGATGAACCTCACCTGCTTGTTCGGGGTGCTTGGACTCCGGAAGTGTCATCATCTAATGTTTTATGACAAGATCGAATATCTTCTTTGTCTTGTCTTGGGGAAAAGAGTATGCTCGACCCATCTTCTGTATAAGAGACGGATCCCGGCTGCTCGATTTTCGATCGCGTGGCTTCTCAGACCCGATACGCTGCTGTCGAACGTTTTTCCCATTCTTTAGTTTATTTTTGCCTCTGTGCCGGGTCTTTTGTATGACGGGTTGGCGACGAATAGCATCGTTAATTTTTGTAGATTGCTGAAGGAGGCGTTGCGTCCTGGCTTTCTTGTAAATAGCCATTTCATGATTAAGGTCGTCTCGGACCTTTTGACCCGCTTCCCTTATTAGCTTGTCTATCTGTTCTTCGAATGACGGACTTGGCACTTTCACGCCGGGACCTCTTTTGGGTTCAGGGTTAGTATCTTCCCACAGAGCATCTCCTTCTTCATCGAAGTCATGTATGACGTAACAGCCATGGAATCGCTCCCGTTTCTTAGATTGAATATATCCAAGCCCGATCGTTTCCATTCTTCCATTGGGCAGTTTTCACTGAGTTCCGGGGACGTTCCAGATCCTGTTATAGAACTGAGCTGGTCGAGCAGTCTGCTTAAGGGGTATGCCTTGGCGCCTCAACGGCCTCTTCAATCCTTCTGTGTGGTATCTGAGCAAACGGATGGGCTGGAACCTGTCAAGCGTAGAATCAGCACCATGCCAAACTTCTTTCTCCACTTTGTTTTCTGTGGATTGATAAAAGAGGATCGCCTTTTCATCTTTTCGCCTGAGAGGGACATAGAATGTGTAAGGTTAGTATAGCACCCTATGAAGAGTTTTGAAGCATCACATGACCCAAAGTTTTAATTTTTAAGGTGCTAAACTAACATGCAAAGGATAGATCCTAGAAAATTATGGTTTACTAAACTTAAAGCTAACAAAAGTTAGGGTTTGAAGGCTACAACCTTTGTAGCTCCCGTTTTTGCTTCGCTCCTTAGGCTCTTTGGTGTTGAAACGAGGTCCTCTTGAACTCCCCTTGTGTCCACGATGATCCACCGCGGAGATCTCCGTCCAAGCTCGCTACTTTGTAAAATCGAAGTAAACACTCTAATCAAGTTGGCTGGACTTAAGTAGAATGGTGTTGTGGCTTTGGATCTCACTTCAAAAACCTTTCTTTTGTTATATTTCACTCACTAGAAAAGAACTAGAGAGGAGAAGATGAAGGAGGATGAAAATGGTGGCTTTTTCTTTCAAGAGATAAAATGATAACCATAAGGTTAACTTGCAAAAGAAAATAAATATCACTATATATATTTATTCCTTCTTGACTCCAACCATGATTAAATGATAGATGATTAATTTAACTTGGGTTTAGAATGATAAAGGAAAAGATAACCATGGTTTAGTGGTGGGTGAGAATGGTTAGGTTAAAAGAAGCATGTAGAAACTAGCATAATTATCCTTTCCTTTTCATTTTCTTTTAAAACCAAAATTAAATAATTATCCATTGTTTAATCTATGGTGTGAGGCTTATATTGCCACCATTTCCATATATAATCAACCATGATGGTTTGATGTATGTATGTGTACATGTATGCACATCTTCATGTGCATGAAACTAGAAAAGAAAAATAGAAACACATGCATGCATGCATACATCCATCAAACCCTAGAAAGGTTTTGAGTGAGAAAACTAATGGTTAAATGATAAATCAACACTTGATTTATCAATCCGGTCATATCTCATATGACCCCACCAAAAGCAGTTCACCCGATCAATGTTCGGTATCATATACGCACATTTCAATCGGGTGCATGCGCATATCGCATATGCGCACCACAACGTTTCGCCTGGACTGGGTAACTCCTCTGTGGGACTCTAAGACTCGTCAATACGCCGGCAGAGGGTAATGATCATATCAAGTGCCCTCAAGCCGCAAGAGGTCAGCTAAACGTAACGGCCACCCGGGTATTGAACGATCAGAAGACAACAAGCGAACCTGCTACAACTCCCGTCGAGCCATCCGGCAACACTACCGTACAGTCCGATCTCTTCGTCAGATATGCTGCATATCGAGCCTAGGGATGGTCACGTCGACCCCAATAACTCAATAAGTCGCGTCGGTGAATGGTCTATAACAGATCGAGAAACTACTGATAACACTTATCAGCAAATCTCAGCAGCCCTGGCCAGGGACTTGCTGTTATAACCAGTCGAGCACAGCACAGCATCAACTCCCAATACCGGGAGAGACGAAACCCCTCCTATCGCTCATCGTCTTCGTGTGTCTCGGGACTGTACCCAACGGCCACCTGTTTGCACGACTCAGTAGAGCCGTGGTAGGGTGGCAATCAAAGTGCAGTGGGAGAACACACAAGACTCCATGACGATCTCGGGTCTACAGACTAACCTGTACCAGTGTCACCTGAGAACTGCTATCCGACGATAGATATAATTCCATATAGGAGTTCTCGGTGAGTCCGTCCAGTGTATCCAGTCACCACTGAGCACCCGTATATGATCTTGATGTCAAACATCGATGAATGTGGGAACATCCATCGCCCATCGTATGGGTCAAGTATCATATACGCTAGTCTACTCTGGTATATCGATGCCCCATCTCGATATACCTATGACTAGGGACGTTCCAGGATATGCTTATAGACTACAGATGTCCCACTAGTATGATCTCCATCATAATCAGAGTAGTCAAGCCGATATCCTCAGGGCTTTATCAGCATGTATGAATGAATAAAAGCATGATCAAATAAACATGTCAGATAAAGAAGAACCAGATAGCATACTATCATGTCGAGCAAGAATGCAAACTGAATATATATATACATGTATAGATACATCCACTATCACATAATGGCCTCTAGGGCATACATATATCCAACAATCTCCCACTTGCACTAAGGCCAGTTATTGGCGTATCTCATACCCAACATCTCAAAAAGTCGCTCATGCTGCGGCTGAGGGAGAGCCTTGGTGAATGGATCCGCGGCGTTGTTCTTTGTGTCTACTCTCTTAATCTCGATCTCGCGGCGATCTATAATCTCCCGGATCAAATGAAAGCGCCTCAGGATATGTCTGGACCGCTGATGGGATCTGGGCTCCTTGGCTAACGCCATTGCCCCATTATTGTCACAATACAAAGGTATTGGATCAATAATGGTTGGAACTACTCCTAGCTCCGAGACGAACTTTTTCATCCAGACAGCTTCCTTGGCGGCATCATTTGCAGCAATGTACTCAGCTTCCATCGTAGAGTCTGCAACGGTATCTTGTTTGGAACTCTTCCAACTTACCGCCCCTCCATTGAGGGTAAATACAAACCCTGAGATAGATTTGCTGTCATCCTTATCGCTCTGGAAGCTCGAATCGGTAAAGGCCTCCATTTGGAGATCTTTATTACCATACACCAAGAACAATTCTTTAGTCCTTCGTAAGTACTTAAGAATGTTCTTCACAGCTGTCCAGTGGTTCTCCCCTGGGTTGGATTGATACCTGCTTACAACACTAAGTGCATAAGCTACATCTGGGCATGTACATAACATCGCATACATTATAGATCCTACTGCCGAAGCATAAGGTATAATGCTCATGCGAGCTCTCTCTTCATCGGTCTTTGGACAAGAATCCTTGGAGAGAGTGACTCCATGGCAAGCGGGTAAGGCACCCCGCTTGGAGTCTTCCATACTAAACCTCTTTAGGATGGTGTTGATGTACCTGGTTTGGGACAGTCCCAATAACTTTTTGGATCTATCCCTATAGATCCTTATGCCCAGGATGTATGTGGCATCACCCAGATCCTTCATGGAGAACCTTAGTGATAAGAATGATTTGACCGACTGTAGCATAGGAATATCATTTCCTATCAGAAGAATGTCATCCACGTACAATACGAGGAATGTGACAGCTCTTCCTACAGCCTTCCTATAAACACAAGGTTCATCTGGATTTTTGATGAAATCAAACTCTTTGATAACATCATCGAAACAGATGTTCCAACTCCGAGATGCCTGCTTTAACCCATATATGGATTTAAGCAATCTACATGCTTTCTCGCTGCTCCCACTGTCAATGAAGCCCTCCGGCTGATCCATATAAACACATTCTTCTAAATCTCCATTTAGGAATGCTGTTTTAGCGTCCATCTGCCAGATTTCATAGTCGTAGTGAGCAGCAATAGCAAGTAGGATCCGAATAGATTTAAGCATGGCTACGGGCGAAAAAGTTTCGTCATAGTCCAAACCTGGTCTTTGACGAAAACCTTTCGCCACAAGTCTTGCCTTATAGGTCTCTACCTGCCCATCCACACCAATCTTTCTTTTAAAGATCCATTTGCACCCTACAGGTTTTACCCCAGGGGGTACAACGTCCAAAGTCCATACTTTGTTGGTGTACATAGACTCCATTTCGGATCTCATGGCATCCAGCCACTTCACAGAGTCACCACTCGTGATAGCTTGCTGAAAACTGGTAGGATCATCATCTTCCATGATACAGTCTTCTCTGTCACCATCAATGAGGAAACCGTAGTACCTCTCCGGTGGGCGAGAAGTCCTACCAGACCTACGGAGTGGCCGAGGTTCTTCAGTTTCTGTTGCAACAGCTGGTTCAACCAAATCGTCATTTGTAGTTTGTGTCTCCAGAACCTCTTCCAGATCTACTACCTTGCCATCATCTTTATCTGTGAAAAACTCTTTTTCCAAGAATGTGGCATACTGACAAACAAACACCTTTTGTTCCTCTTTGTGGTAGAACAGATATCCATAAGAATTCTTTGGATATCCCACAAAGTTACACATGACTGACCGTGTCTCGAGTTTGTCCGGATTCTGCTTTTTAACATAGGCCGGGCAACCCCAAATCTTAATTCTCTTAAGAGATGGTCTCTTCCCATTCCATATCTCATATGGCGTGGTAGACACGGCTTTGGTCGGAACCCTGTTTAGCAGAAACGCTGCAGTCTCCAACGCATGCCCCCAAAACGAGACTGGTAACTCAGCATCACTCATCATGGACCGGACCATATCTAATAGGGTCCTATTCCGTCGTTCTGACACACCATTGTGCTGTGGTGTGTAAGGAGGAGTGAGCTGAGAGAGAATCCCATTCTCTTTTAGGAAGTTTGCAAATTCTGTACTGAGATAGTCTCCACCTCGATCTGATCGAAGCATCTTAATACTCAAGCCGGTTTGTTTTTCTACTTCTTGTTTATATTCAATGAATTTCTCGAAAGCGTCGGACTTGTGCTTTAATAAAAATACATGACCGAATCTTGAGAAATCATCAGTGAATGTAATGAAGTATGAAAAACCGCCTCTAGCCTGTGTAGACATGGGCCCACATACAGCACTATGTATGAGGCCCAGGAGCTGAGTAGCTCTTTCTCCGTGTCCGGTAAACGGAGTTTTGGTCATTTTACCCTTGATACAAGACTGGCAAGTCGCATAAGATTTATATTCAAAAGGATTTAAATATCCATCTTTGTGTAACTTGTTTAGTCTTATTTCGTTAATATGACCAAGTCTACAGTGCCAAAGAAAAGCTTCATTTAATTCTGAAAGTTTTCTTTTATTAGTGTGTTGTATACTGAAAACTGTGTGTTGATTTAGGACATATATTCCGTTATTAAGTGTACCATACCCAACCAACATTTGATTCAGGTGAATGTTCATAACATTGTTCTGCAACACAAAATTATATCCTTCATTGTCCAACAAAGATACGGATATTATATTACATAGCATATCAGGTACAAAATAACATGGATTCAAAATCAAAATACATCCAGACGGCAACCCCAAGTGATACTCTCCCACTGCGACTGTATGTACATTGGAACCATTTCCAACGCGGAGAGTATGGTCACCTGTCTTCAAAACCTTGCTATTTCTCAGCCCCTGCATAGAATTGCAAATGTGAGAACCTGAACCGGTATCCAATACCCAGGAAGCAGAGTTTATAGAAAAACAGTTTTCAGTCACAAACGCACCTGAAGCAGAAGCATCACCATGCTTCTTCTTAAGACTTAGGTACTCCGTGCAGTTGCGCTTCCAATGTCCTGTCTTGTGGCAATGAAAACACTCGCCTTTCCCTGGGTCTCCAGCCGTGGACTTTCCCTTTCCCTTCACCTTTTTGACTCCGCCCTTAGGATTAGTGGGTTTCTTCTTTTTCTTTCCCTTGGCCTTAGCTTTCGGGCGAGAAGAAGAAGACTGTCCAATCGTCATAACGGGAGTCTTTGCTGACTTCATAGTGCTCTCTGCACTCCTTAACATATTAAGGAGTTCAGGGAGGTCCTTCTCCATGCCATGCATGTTGAAGTTCACTATGAACTGAGCAAAGGTGGAGGGGAGGGACTGCAGAATAATATATATATATTGTTCATTGTCCATAGTCCATCCGAGGTCCTCAAGCTCTTCTATAAGAGCTATCATCTTCAAAACATGGTCTGCTACTGGTGTGCCAGGGGCCATCCGCATGTGAAACAGTTTCTTTGATGCCTCGTATCGTAATACGCCGGACTGCTCCCCATACAACTCCTTTGTATGGAGCAGTATCCCGTGAATGTCCATGTCCTCGTGCTGCTTTTAAGAGAGAGAAAAGAATACACTCAGCGAAAGCTCTTGCATAGAATAGATTGGTTTATTATCTTGTCTAATCGATGTTTCCCACTGCTTTTTATCAAGTTTTTCTTTCAAACCTTAAAAAGAAAAACTAGCCAGGATTAATTACAGTCTACAACTTCGCTAACCGTTCAGCCAGGCCAGTGTCGGTACTTTGAGGGAGGTTCCCCGTACTTTCGCACGGACCTAATTAGAGTAAACCTCGTTTTCCCAGAGGCGGAGCCCCGTTAACACCTTTCTAGACACCTAATGAGTTAGCTAATTGTAAACTGCTAAACTCTCCTAGGAGCAACTATTGCCCACAGTGGGATCGGGATCCAACCATCATATGGAAGGTATGCAATCTCATTGCAAATTTCAACACTTGAAATTCCCGATGTAATTTTTACCCCTAGCACTTATGACCTTAACTATGGTCAATAAATCATAAGTACCAGTCAAGTTCTACCCGTCATTTCTTGATTAATTAGACCCACCCATATGACCCTTAACTATGGTCAACAAAGTCGCATGAATGTCCTAATTAATCTGCATCATATGCAGTGTAGGAAGACATCACTTAGCTACCGTTCACTACGCCTTAACTAAAGTCAACAAACGTAGCACGAATACTAAGTACTCTACTTCCTAAAATGACGGAGGGTTGCGAATGATTTTTAAGAAAATCTTTAACGCTTTGAACTTGATATCGTTGTAGAATCAAACAGTTTTTCAAAAGGAGTGGCTTAAGCTCCGCAGTTTTGAAATATAGCTTTTTCATAAATAGCCGAGTAGTTTTCAAATCCGATTCTACAACATCTTTTTAGGTTTATTTTCTTTACATTAATCACATTAATGTAATCCCATCATTTAAGTCCTTAAGCCAATCACAGAAAAGAAACGAAAATAACACGTACGCTTATGCCATCCGCATTCGCCGCAATGTTCCGTTATGCACCGTTAGGTTACTTAACTAACGGCATATCGGGACGGGACTAGCGCGGGTGTAAAACATAAGCAACGTCTACTATATATCATATATATAATATGTCATTCGTCTCAGATATCACAGAACACAGGCAGCAGAAATATAGATATAACGTGGGATATACTAGGACGTCCGTATTTAGTATTTAGCAAGAATAGAAAATACGGATTCCACAGTCGCGATGAATAGCCAAGCCCACACCCTGGACCCCTACGAGAGTGGCAAGTGACCCTACCAATCCTGGAGTTTAGGAGACCCGGTCTCGACTCCTCGAGATGGCCTCCCACTGAACCCCAGAACCCGGTCACCTGTGCTCTCCTCCTTGGGTCCATCCTAATGCGGAAAAGTAAATAATATACAACACTGGTGACACAACCGCAATCTGGAAGTGCCCCAAATAAAAGAATATTACATTACATTTGAATTTACATGAATGAAAATACAAAACTCTCATCTCACAAAAATCCCCCGGCTATTCGATCGCGACAATCCTGCACATCATATCTCAGCAACACATAATATCACATATCATCAACGTAAGTAAGTATGCGTACCCCGATTGTCGTTGATGTATAGCAACGAAACCGGCGATATCTAACATACTACACTTACGGTCACAGAAAAGAAAGTGTAAAACTACAATATTTGGAATCCAGATTCTCTTTAGACATCATAAATGCGAAATATCACATATTCCGTATTTCATACCTAAACCATATGAATTCCACATATTGTATCACATTCCAGACAAACAGACAGTATTAAAGTTTTCGAACGAACAATCAAGCACCCAAGATTCACTAAAGCTCAACACTTGAGCAGGGTTCAAAAAATTTGGAGTGTGACACAGTAGCAGCGGTCCAGCCGTAGAAGGGTCAAGCCAACGCCTCACATGTGGCACGCCGTACTGCCCCAAACCCGAGGGTTCAAAGGGTAGTTCGAGACGGTCACATAATCGAGTTAAGGTTTGTTGTCTTCTAGAGGGACCACCGCAAAAAGATTTGCACGTATTTCCAAACTATTTAAACCCCGTGAATAGTGAGTAAATGATACTCGTTCAAACACTTCAATACTTTCTAATTTACCCGGAAAAACTACGAAATGAAAGTCCCGATCGAATCGATGAATCCAAAAACATCTCCAGAATTCTTCAAAACCTTATTCAGTTTAAAAATACCCAAAAAATTATACATGCAGAAACTTGAATTACTGCAGAAACAGTAAACCCTAATTCATATGTATGGCCGCGGAACAGCGGCCTAAGCAAGCTTAGGCCGCGTTTCCGCGGCTAAATCTACTGTTCATGGGATTATTTTTCTGCCGTAATTCTTATATTTTCCTGCTTTATTTTTTACATATTTTTAATTCTGCAAAATGTCAAAATTCAGAAAATTTCCAGAGAGCACCTAAAGAAACGGTATTTTTGTCCGATCGGGGTTTTCTCTTCGTAAAAACGTCGCCTAATGTTCTAGGTCGGCTCTGATACCAATGTAAGGTTAGTATAGCACCCTATGAAGAGTTTTGAAGCATCACATGACCCAAAGTTTTAATTTTTAAGGTGCTAAACTAACATGCAAAGGATAGATCCTAGAAAATTATGGTTTACTAAACTTAAAGCTAACAAAAGTTAGGGTTTGAAGGCTACAACCTTTGTAGCTCCCGTTTTTGCTTCGCTCCTTAGGCTCTTTGGTGTTGAAACGAGGTCCTCTTGAACTCCCCTTGTGTCCACGATGATCCACCGCGGAGATCTCCGTCCAAGCTCGCTACTTTGTAAAATCGAAGTAAACACTCTAATCAAGTTGGCTGGACTTGAGTAGAATGGTGTTGTGGCTTTGGATCTCACTTCAAAAACCTTTCTTTTGTTATATTTCACTCACTAGAAAAGAACTAGAGAGGAGAAGATGAAGGAGGATGAAAATGGTGGCTTTTTCTTTCAAGAGATAAAATGATAACCATAAGGTTAACTTGCAAAAGAAAATAAATATCACTATATATATTTATTCCTTCTTGACTCCAACCATGATTAAATGATAGATGATTAATTTAACTTGGGTTTAGAATGATAAAGGAAAAGATAACCATGGTTTAGTGGTGGGTGAGAATGGTTAGGTTAAAAGAAGCATGTAGAAACTAGCATAATTATCCTTTCCTTTTCATTTTCTTTTAAAACCAAAATTAAATAATTATCCATTGTTTAATCTATGGTGTGAGGCTTATATTGCCACCATTTCCATATATAATCAACCATGATGGTTTGATGTATGTATGTGTACATGTATGCACATCTTCATGTGCATGAAACTAGAAAAGAAAAATAGAAACACATGCATGCATGCATACATCCATCAAACCCTAGAAAGGTTTTGAGTGAGAAAACTAATGGTTAAATGATAAATCAACACTTGATTTATCAATCCGGTCATATCTCATATGACCCCACCAAAAGCAGTTCACCCGATCAATGTTCGGTATCATATACGCACATTTCAATCGGGTGCATGCGCATATCGCATATGCGCACCACAACGTTTCGCCTGGACTGGGTAACTCCTCTGTGGGACTCTAAGACTTGTCAATACGCCGGCAGAGGGTAATGATCATATCAAGTGCCCTCAAGCCGCAAGAGGTCAGCTAAACGTAACGGCCACCCGGGTATTGAACGATCAGAAGACAACAAGCGAACCTGCTACAACTCCCGTCGAGCCATCCGGCAACACTACCGTACAGTCCGGTCTCTTCGTCAGATATGCTGCATATCGAGCCTAGGGATGGTCACGTCGACCCCAATAACTCAATAAGTCGCGTCGGTGAATGGTCTATAACAGATCGAGAAACTACTGATAACACTTATCAGCAAATCTCAGCAGCCCTGGCCAGGGACTTGCTTTATAACCCAGTCGAGCACAGCACAGCATCAACTCCCAATACCGGGAGAGACGAAACCCCTCCTATCGCTCATCGTCTTCGTGTGTCTCGGGACTGTACCCAACGGCCACCTGTTTGCACGACTCAGTAGAGCCGTGGTAGGGTGGCAATCAAAGTGCAGTGGGAGAACACACAAGACTCCATGACGATCTCGGGTCTACAGACTAACCTGTACCAGTGTCACCTGAGAACTGCTATCCGACGATAGATATAATTCCATATAGGAGTTCTCGGTGAGTCCGTCCAGTGTACCCAGTCACCACTGAGCACCCGTATATGATCTTGATGTCAAACATCGATGAATGTGGGAACATCCATCGCCCATCGTATGGGTCAAGTATCATATACGCTAGTCTACTCTGGTATATCGATGCCCCATCTCGATATACCTATGACTAGGGACGTTCCAGGATATGCTTATAGACTACAGATGTCCCACTAGTATGATCTCCATCATAATCAGAGTAGTCAAGCCGATATCCTCAGGGCTTTATCAGCATGTATGAATGAATAAAAGCATGATCAAATAAACATGTCAGATAAAGAAGAACCAGATAGCATACTATCATGTCGAGCAAGAATGCAAACTGAATATATATATACATGTATAGATACATCCACTATCACATAATGGCCTCTAGGGCATACATATATCCAACAGAATGTCTGCAGTTCTTACACACTATAGGTACCAAGCGCATCAAGCTCTTTGTAATGCTCTTGCGGAACCATGGCGATTTGTAAACTCCGATCATCGCCAGCGAAGGCTTGTATTGATGGCCGAACAGAAAATACGGCATTGACCTCATCCTCTGAATCGCTGCCAAAGACCAGAATAAGGGTGGACGGTCCCGGCTTGTTGCATTGAGGTGGCCCTGAATAAACTATTTCTTCTTCTTCCTCGGTATCACTCCCGAAGACCAAAATGGTAGTGATAGCTTTTTGCTCGTCTTCCGGTTTATGGCATCTCTCCGTGTCTTCGAAATCTGGTAAGAAGTATTTTGCATCTTCGTACTTTCGGACTTCATTTATGGAGAATAGGTTTAGTTCCCCTATCACAGTATGCTCGAGACCATCCTTGAAATACTTCATACACTGATGTTTTGTAGAAGGGATGATGTTGTACTCGTTTAACCAAGACCTGCCGAGCAAAGCATTGTAATATGTCTTAGCATCAATGACATGAAACTTGATGTCCGTGACGAGCAACCCAAAGCGTAATGTCACAGACCCGAGCGTTCGTAATGACTGGGAGTCAAACCCGGAACAGGATTTTGCCTGGGGGAAGCACTTCACGAGCGAGGTGCTAAACGCTCATGCAGATTTCTTTCAACACTCTTACATTGAGAAGGTTGACGGAGGACCCATTGTCGACTAGGATTTTGCCTATCTTGATATCATGACAGTATCTGGAGACATAAAAGGGACGGTTATGCTCGCACGTCCCGAGGAGGAGGTCTTCATCGCCGAAGGTGATATCGGTTGTATGCACTTCTTCCAGCTCGCCATTCATCTTTTCTTCGGCGAGGAAAGCTTGGAATTGCTCGAGCTCTTGTAGTACCTTAATCAAAGAATCTCTCGCCTCTTTGGATAGCAGAAGGGCGTTGAGAATGCTTAGCTGTGAGGGTATCTTCCTCAGGTGTACCAGAACGTTGTAATCCGCCTTACTTTTCTTGGGCGGATCCTTGGCTGTCAGCTCTTCGACGGCTTGTTCATCGAGGATGATATCCTCAGGGACATTTTCTTTTCCCTTATCCTTTTTGTTCGACCCCTTGTTTATGGGTCCGAGATTCTTTTCAGGTAGCATGAGATTGCGCAGCTGAATGTTTTCGCAGCTCTTTGGTTCTTCCTCTTTTCCTGAGGTGGATTCTTTGAAGAGAGGGCCGAGAGCTATTTCTTCGTCAGAGTCACTCCCGAAGGTGAGAACTTGTGATCCCCTGCTATCAACCATGTGACAGTTGCCGGCAGCTCTTCTTCGTTCGTCTGTCACATTTTTCTGCTGTCAACGAGCTTCATGTTTTATCCTCTTAAAGTGATGCCTGTGAGCGACATACCCTTGCCACCAATTTTTAAAGGTGTTGCATTCTTCAGTAGGGTGCGCAATCCTTCGATGATATAAACAGTAATTAGAATGTACATCCTCTTCATTAAGGTGTATCTCATCAGAAGTGTTTCCTTCGGAGGGTGGCAACTTCATTCCTATTGATATGGCTTTGGCGAACATTTTCTTCGTTTTAAGCCTGCTCTTGTCTGTCGCGGGCATGCCTCGGTCTAGTGCGGGCACTCCAACCCTTTCATCCAGTCGCCGGCGTTTGGCCTTTTCAAATATGGCCATTTCGTGCTCTCGATTAGCCTTACTTTTTAGAAAAGCTTCATTCAGGAATGCATCAATCATCTCGTCTGACGGTCCTAGGAGCTCCGATTCGGGATCTGCCCCCAGTTTCTCTGCGTCCAAAGCTTCTTCACCGTTTATTAACGAGTGAAAGATCATATGGCAGCTTGCCACATAATCCTCAGGTTCATCTGACGAGTCTTCTCCATTGTCATCATCTCCGTCCTCAAGGACGTGGCTGAGAAACTCCTGAAGCGTGACCGAGGTTTGCGCTTTCTGGTTTTATTCGTCCAGCGCGTCGATATATTTTTGCAGGTTCATGCGCTTGTCATCAGGCTTCGTGGGCTTTTTGGCCTTTTTCTGCTTCTTCGAAGATTTTGACGGCTGGGTGTGGGCGTTTTGACTATCATCACCAATTTTTGGAGTTGGGCGCAGCTTCAGCATTCCCTTGATGACTTCGGGTTCCAACAGATTTTTCCATTTGATCGTCGGGCATGTTTGGAGATCCTTCAGCATTCTTTTGGTTTTGGCTGAAAGAGCGACCTCCCATGGAGCCTCTTCGACAAATGAGCACGATGCCCCCGGTGTGTCCCCCCTTTTAAGAGCGTGCGGTTAAGGCGGGCTTACTTTACAATTCTCGGGCAGTGCGAATTTGTCTTGTTGGTATTGGTCTTCAATCCAGCCTTTAAAGACGAAGCAATTTTCAATTGGATGACCTATCGCTTGGTGATAGGGGCAATAATTGGGATTATTAGCCTCACCGGGTTGCAATGAGCGTTTGGGATTCGGCAAATTAATGAGCCTGTTATGCACCGTTAGTTCAAACAATCTCCTCATTTTGTCCCGGGGAAACGAATAAGGGCGCTTTATTTTCTCATTAAAGAATCGCCGTCTTTCGTCCAGGAGATCAGTAAGTTTTAGGCCACTGGGCTGCTGTTGAGCATTGGCAACGAAGGTCGCTTTCCCTTTCCCTTTTACATTCCGAGATTCCAGTTTCGAAGGAGATGGTCTATGACCCATCTGATCCATTTGGGCTAGTTTGTCAATCAAGGCCTGGAAAGTAGTTAGCTTGAAGAACATCATGAATTGGGAAATGGTCGCCTGAGGGTCAAGAGTACCCACGAACATGTCTACCGCAGGCGCTTATTTGATGCGCTGCTCGTACTTCGACCATAGATTCCGCCACCGTATTGTATACTGAACCCATGTTTCTCCAGGCTTCACCCTGGCATTGATCAATGCCGTGATTGGGGTGCTTTAACTAGCACTCGCGAAACGCTGGGTGAATAGCAACTCCATCTCTGCGAATGTCTTGACAGAGTCATTTGGGAGTTCAGAATACCACTCGAATGTTGTCTCTGATAAGCTGCCAACGAATTGGCGAAGCAGTAGCTTATCGTCACCTCTAGTGTTGCCGCATAAGGCTCTGAATTGAGCGACGTGCTGATGCGGATTTCACGTCCCCTTATATACGTGGAATTTGGGGATCGTGTATCCCGGCGGGTACTTTATTTGGTCGTACCAACCCGGATAGGGTCGTCCAGTTTTAACAATTTGGTCGGCTGCTTCATTCGCCTGGTGAACTCGTATCTGCTGAGCGATGTAATCATCCAAGGCAGCTTTGGAGATTGTCTCCTCCTTGGTTATTGACAGAGCCGACAGAGGATTTGATGTCTCTCCTCTATCATCTTCAATTATTATTGGATGATCTTCAGCTGGAGGGTCCGGCTGGATCATCATGCCCACCATATCTTGGAACAGAAGGGCCATTTGTTTTATATTGGCCGCTTGTTCCGCAGCTTCTTTGTCCTTCTTCTCAAGCATTCTCCGAAGGAATTCAGCATCAGTTTCCTGTTCACGGCGCTGCTCCGAGGAGGGCTTGCTTTCAGTCCCGTTAGTGCGGCCATAGCTGTTAACATTTTTTGGAGCTTTTGTTGTTATTGCTCATGAGCCCTAGTCACTGATCGCGTAAGCGATTGATGGCCTGTGGAGATACGGCTATCCTCTTTTCCGGATGCCATATAGATGGTGTGCACCACCATGCCCCTAGACTTAGGGCGTTTAGATTCAGTGTTCTTGCGATTCGTCGCAGACACCGGGATTTTCTCCAGCTTTCTCCTCTTGTGAGCGGTCGAGGTTGAAGGGGTCGTTGCAGTGGGCACCCAAGTAGCTGTCGCTTTCTGTGGTTTGACAGGACGATCCTCTTCTTGCCGAACCTTCATCTTTTTCTATCGACGGGGATAGTTTTGATCTACCACAGAGTCCTGGACTTGACGCCAGACTTTATAAATTTTAGCGGACAGCCGTTGAGGGGGCTGCTCCAGCTTCGTCTTTGTGATCTTTTCAACAGGCGGAAGAGACTTTCTCAGAACAGCAGTTGGCGAATTCCTGCGCACCCTGATAAGTAGTTCAAAGTTGTTCCCGGTTGGAACAGTAGCATCAACTTCCACCATGGGAGCTGGCAGAGTCAATCCGGAAAGGGAATTGCCCCCAGCTTTTCTCACTCGGCGCTAGTGGCGACGTCGAGCATGTCATGCGGCCGGGATCACCTCCGCTGTTGGATCAGCTTTTCCATGCCCCCTGTTCTGATGAGAGCCTGCTGTTGGCGCCAGCCTGTCAAAGACAAATGCTCGCTTGGAGGGAATAGCCAATCTTGAAAAGGCCGATTTTCGTGCAGGGAAAACGGCCTTGGTTACTTCACCCGGAGTGGGAGCTGAAACGGCCAGTCTTGTGAAGACCGACCCCTTAGCCGGAGAAGCCGCCTTGGTGACTTCAGGAGTAGGAATGGCTATCCGCTTCGGGATATCGCCTTCTGGTATTGCGGGCTTCTTCATGGGCCCGTTGGAGCTTTGGCCCAGTCTACTAAAAACTGAGGCGCTTGGTTTAGATGACCCGTTAAGAGGGGCCGCAGTAGTGGTAAGCCGATCAAAGACCGACTTCTTCGAAGCTTTTTTGCGATGGTACAGGAGCGCTGAAGCTTGTTGGCGGAATCATGGTCCTGAAGAATAGCCCAGTGGTGGCTTGGGTCACTTATTCCACCGGCATTATGAAGAGGGAGGCCGCTTGGGGCCCGTAGGTTACTCCTCCGGATAGGACGGAATGAGAGTTGTTGCTGCAGCTGGAACAATTAGAGGCCATTGATGTTCTTTTTTCTGCACGGGAACAAAACCAAATCTTAGTATCTCGAACCCAAGGGCAACCATATCAAACCGCGATTCGTTCGCAAACACGACACACAAAGTGTGGAGTGGAAAGAGGAAAAGGTCCCACAGGGCATGCCAGAATCTGTTCTCCGCCGAACACAGGGACGAGACCGCGTAGGTTCGTCTGGCCTGAATTTTGAGGGCAGATACTAATTGGTGCTATCCGTCCACCTCTTCGAAGATGCCAAGTTGATTTATGACACCGTGTATCGAAGGTTTAAACGGATGCGGCCGATGTAGCAGACTTTGTCAGATTCCCCCTCGTTGAGGGGTTTTTGATTATGGGGATGCTCTTCCCTGTAGGCGCAAGCCCCTGCAGTTAATTATGCTACCGTATCGCGGTAACCAGTTTCTCCTTCTCCAGATGGTCATTTCGTGTCGTGGGTGTTTGTTTTGTTTTTAGTTGCCCGTGGATTGTATACGGAGACTAATTTATGTTGTCGCTCGTAATGCATGGATTAGTCCAAATCCATATCTTCTTAGATTTAGGTTTGGGGTTGGGTTTAAGAATACGTTAGTCTCATTTGAGACTAAGATCAACTTAAACGTTTGTTGATGATACGTTAGTCTAATTTTAGGCTAAGATCAACTCAACTGGATCATTTAGATCCAACAAAAGAGCATTTGGGCTCTATTGTTTAGTTTAGGGACATTGCGGTCCATAATTAGTTTAAGGACATTACGGTCCAAGGTTAAGGACATCATAGTACATGGGCTTAAGGACCCCACAGTCCAAGGTTAAGGACATCATAGTCCATGGGCTTAAGGACCCCACAGTCCAAGGTTAAGGACATCATAGTCCATGAGTTTAAGGACCCCACAGTCCAAGGTTAAGGACATCATAGTCCGTGGGTTTAAGGACCCCACAGTCCAGTTTAAAGACGTCATAGTCTATGGAATGTATGGTTGTTGGGACCCGTCACCTCTCTGAAGACATTGAAGGATTACAACGACAAATATCAGAGGAGTAAAGAGATGTACCCTTGAAGCAATTTTGGTTGGGAGAACTGTAGTCTAATTGGGACTAGGATCTGAGATTTTATGAGCATATGGGCTCAGTTAATTTGAATGAGGGGTTTATGGCCATTTTGGCTCGGCCCACTCAGTTAAAATGTTAAACATTTAACCATGTTGAGCATTGATTTAAGTTCTGACAATATTTTTGTCTTTTACTGAATGCTGAGCATTCCTCATAGCTCTAGGCTTTATTTGTAGAACACTTTATGTTCTTTTAGCGCACACGTGAGGAGCACGTGGCGCGCTTGGCGCTTTGCGCCAGTTAAAGTGCGCAGAGCGCTTCTGTTGGGTGGCGCACACGTGAGGAACATGTGGTGCGCTTGGCGCTGAGCGCCAGTCCAAGAGCGCAAAGCGCTAGTTCAAAGAGCGCAAAGCGCTTCTGTTAGGTAGCACACATGTGGGGAGCACGTGGCGCGCTTGGCGCTATGCGCCAGATAATGAGCACGGTGCGCTTCTGTTAAGTAGCGCATACGTGAGGAGCATGGCGCGCTTGGCGCTATGCGCCAGATAATGAGCGCAGTGTGCTTCTGTTGATTGGAGCGCTAAGACTCTGCAGCACTTTGCGCTAGATGTGGAGCGCTGAAGCACTTTTAAATTAAGAGCGCCAAGGCTCTTCTTTTATGCAACATAGATTAGTTTGCGCCCTGAGAATTAAATTCTCTTTTTATAAGAGACTTTGTCTCCAAGTTCTAAGAACAAAGTTCTTATTCTATAGAAGATGTTTCAACCTCTTATTTTGGTGAAAGACTTTGCCTTTATGGATCTGTGATCCTAAGAGAATTGAATTATTCTATCCCTCTTTTATTTTATAATGAGATGTTCATGATCTCTTTCTGTAAAAGACAATTCGTTTTATAGATTTATGATCTGTGAAAAGAATTATGTTCTTCTTCTTATTTTATGATGAGATCTTTTGATCTCTTTGTAAAAGACCTTGGTCTTGTAGATCTATGATCTTAGAAAAAGAAGTAAATTCTTCTTTTTATATAAGACGGATTCATCTTTTTGTTCTTTTACCTTGAAGAAAAGTTGTTCTTCCACCAAGAGCTTGGCTCTTCTTTCTGAGATTTTTCAAAACTTATGGGGGTTCCTCTATCTGTTTTTCTATATCAAACTTGAAGTCTTGGGGCCTTTATATAGGGCAAGCTGATTTGTTCAATCAGTTGAAGAGATCTTCTCTTTAATTAATTTGGGGATGTTTCCCCCGTTGGATCTTTGATCCAAAAGTTTCTGATTTACAGAAGGCAATCTTCTTATTTTAACAAGATTGGGAAATCTTTTCCATACAGAATTTATTCTATAATTTGGTGATTTTTAATCACCTTTGGATCATTGATCCAACGATACTCTGATTTACAGAGCACAATCTTTTTGTTTAGAAAGATTTTGAGGAATCTCTCCTTAACAGAATTTTATTCTGATGAATTGATGATTTATTATCTTTATTAGATCTTTGATCTGACGGTGGGGAGCTTTTAGTTCCAGCACAGGCGCACCCGTGCTTTGCACGTAGTGCGCTGCTTAGAGTTCAGCGCACTTGGCGCTAGCGCACACGTGCTTTGCACGTGGTGCGCTGCTTATAGTGCGGCGCTCTTAGCGCTAGCGCACACGTGCTTTGCGCGTGGTGCACTGCTTAGGGCGCAGCGCACTTGGCGCTGCTATGAAGCGTTACTTCATTTTAAAATTTGAATTTTGAACAGAGTTTTGCTCTGATTGGGAGAAACAGAGAGGTATTTTTAGTGGGAAGTGTATGGAAAAAAAGAGGGGTGAGTAGCGTCCAGCACGTAGGTGCTGGGCGCCCGTAGGCCACATACACGGGGCATGGGTGCTAGGCGCCAACGCCTCACGCGCCCGGTACGTGGGCGCTGGGTACCTACAGAAAAAGGGGCTTAGCGCCGAGATCTGGAGTTCAACTCCCAAAAGGATTTTTATTTTTTTATTGTGGAGTTCAACTCCAAAAGAATTTTTATGATAGAGTTAAACTCCAATAGATTTTAAATGGAGTTGAACTCCTAAAAAGATTTTATTTGTGGAGTTAGACTCCAAAAGATTTTGAATGGAGTTAAACGTCGAAAGACTCCAAAAGATTTTGACAAATGGAGTTGAACTCCCAAAAATCTTCGGAGATGATCAAAGGGGACCCCTTTCTTCTTCCCTTTAGCCCTGGATCTTCTTTTGCGTCTTGGATCTTCCCAAAGTTGGATTTTTGGAGATGGGTCTCCTTCTTCCTCCTCTTTGTCGACTGGATCTTAGAGAAAAAGGGGGTAAGACTTAAAAATCTCCCATTTTGGAGATTTAATGGAAGATCCAAGTTCCCCTTCAAAGATTTTATGGTGAAAAACTATTTCTTTTTGAAAAAAAAGAGTTAAACTCTTAATTTAATCCAGAAAAGAGAAGAAGATTTAGAGCCTTGAAGAAGGAGAAGGAGGCACAGAACCCTAACTTTTGGAGAGAATGAAAAGTTGTTGATTTTTTCATCATGTTTGCATTTATAACCTACACACTTTACATATAGCCCCCTGGACTTTGCTAAATGGCACTTGTGCCACCCTATGCCTTATATGCTTATTTCTTTTTACACATAAGCCATGGGGTTTACAAAATTTTGGCTTTCCGCCCATTTTTCATACATTTATTTCTAAAAAAATTGTATTAAACTAATTTATTGCTTCATTCTTGGCATGGAGCCGTCACCTTCCATTCTTGGTCTTGACTTGGACTTGTGCCCACTTCGCTTGAGCTTGGGCCCGCTTGGCTGGCGGTTGACTGACTTTGACTTGGTCAACCAGGGTGTAATTTTTGACCCCAACACCTTGATCTTGTAGGGTTCCTAGGCACTCTAGTGAGGTCTCACAAGGCATCGAACATGCCATTTTCATAAAATCTAGGTGCCGAGAGACCCGACTACGGATCGTTTGCTAGAAAACTAGGCGAAAAAGTAATCTAGTTTACAATTAAACTAAAGGAACGGAAATACAACCTTTGTAGATCCGTTTCTCCACCTCCATAGCTCCATGATGAAGTCCTCTCCGCTGTCCAAAAGGAATCCGGGCTCTAGCGTCGGCTTCATCGGAGAATGGGCGAGCTAGGTCGTCGATGTCCATGCCGAAGATGATCTACGTCGAGGCATCGCTAAATCAAGCTCCACCTTCACCAAGCCATGAAAACTTGTGAAGGAAACACACTCTACTACTTGGCAAGAGGTAGAGGATGAAGAAATAGGAAGTGGGTAGACTTTAGAATTGGATTTCTCACTCATATGCTCAATATGCCATTGATGAAGACAAGCTTCTTCATGAAGAAGAAGAAGAGCAAGAAGAAGATAAGTATTATGATAAGAATAAAAATAAAAGGAAAAATCCATTCTTATCATAATTCTCACCATAGTTAGGTGTAGAGAATTAACTTGAGTTAATTGAAGTGGTTAGGGTTAAGCATGAGACAAAATGGCCAAAGTCTTCATGAAGATTCATGAATGATCAAAAGAAAGCAACCATTTTCCTCATTATCTTTTCATTTATTCATTTATCAAAAATAAATAGATAATTAAATAAGATAAATGAATAACAAATAATAAACCCTAACCATTCCTTTAACCAAGGTTTAATTCTTTATACTTAACCATTTTTGCATGCACCATCAAATATGATACAAGCAAGTGCACAAATCATATCGCATATGCAATGCACACATCTGAGCGAGAAAATCCATTTAAAGTGAACCGATACTAGTTAATGCAAAGTAATATATCAAATATATTATTATGCATTAAATCATTAAATCAACACTTGATTCAATGATCCGGTCATGTCGCACATAACCGACTGGTATCAATAGTAACAACTTATCGAATCAACACTTGATCCGATAACCCGGCTATATCGCATTTAACCGATCAATGTCACATCGCGAGAATCGAATACAGTATCACATACTGGTATCATTCTCGGTCCCGCACATATCTCATATGCGCTCCTATTTCGTTTCACTTGAGCCAGGAAACCTCTGTGTAGGACTCTAAATACTCGTCAATACGCCGGCAGCAGGTGATGATCATATCAAACACCCACAAGCCGCAAGCGGTCTGCTAAACGTAACGGCTACCCGGGTATTGAGCGATCTGAAGATCGACGAGCAAGCCCGCTCACACTCCAGTGAATCCAACCAGTAACACTACCGTACAGTCCGGTCTGATCGTCTGATATGTCGCATATCTCGCCTAGGGGTGGTAAACGTCAGACCCCAATAGCTCGATAAGTCGTGTCGATATGAGGTCTATAACAATTCGAGAAACTACTGTAACACTTACCAGTAAATCTCAGCAACCCTGGCCAGGGATTTCCTGTTATAGCCAATCGAACACAGTGCAACATCAACTCCCTATACCGGGAGAGACGAATCCCCTCCTATCGCTCATTGCCTCCATGTGACTTGGGACTGTACCCAAAAACCACCGTTTTGCACGCCCTCTTGGACGTGGTAAGATGGAAATCAAAGCACAGTGGGAACCACACAAGACTCTATGACGATCTCGGGTCAACAGACTACTCTGTACCAGTGTCACCAGAGAACTGCCATCTGACGTGAGGTATAATACCATCTGGGAGTTCTCGGCGAGTCCGTCCAGTGTACCCAGTCTCTACTGAACACCCGTATATCATCTCTGATGTCAAACACCAATGGATATGGGATCATCCATCGCCCATCTGTATGGGTCGAGAAGGTATACGTTAGTCTACTCTGGTATATCGATGCCCCGTCTCGATACACCCACGACTAGAGAATTTGAAGGATGTACTTATGGACTACCATGTCCCCACTAGTATGATCCGCATCATAGTCCAGGTAGTCAAGCACACATCCTAAGGGCTTTACCAACATGTAACAGAGAGACAATCAGTATACACGTTAAGGTAAAGTTCAACCAGATAGCATACTATCATGTCGAGCAAGAAAGTCCTCCCTATATATGTCCCAGCATCCACTACAATATACATCCTATGTACAGTAATGGCCTCTAGGGCATACATATAACTAACAATCTCCCACTTGCACTAGGGCCATCTGTAGCAGTGGTTGTAGTATCTCATACTCAACCATCCCATAAAAGTCTCTCTCTGGGAAAAGGCCTTTCGTGAGTGGATCCGCTGTGTTTGTCCTCTGAGTCTACTCTCCTAACCTCGATCACCCTGGAGATCAACCATCTCCATGATCAGGTGATACTGCCTTAGAATATGTCTGGATCACTGATGGAACCGGCGTTCCTTGGCATAAGCCACAACTCCATTGTCTCACAATGGTAGGAACAAAGTTCATCTCATGAACCATTATACACCCAAACAGCCTCTTTGGTAGCATCTTAAGTAGCGATGTATTCAGCCTTTATCGTCTAGTATGTCACGGTATTTAGCTTGGAACTCTTCCAACATACCGTCCCTTTACTGAGGGTAAAGACAATGCCTGTGACTGACTTTCAGTCATTCTTGTCACCCTGGAACCCTTCCAGTGAATTTCCCTAGGATCGATTGATACCATCTCACTACAACTAGTGAGAATTCTAACATCCAATTAGATCTATCTCATAGATCCAAAACCCAGGATTTAGGAGGTATCACTTTGATCCTTTATGGAGAATTCTGGTGATAAGCATAGATTGACCGAGCGTAGCATAGGAAACATCTTCCCTATCAAGAGTATGTCATCCACGTACTCTACGAGGATCATCACCATACTCCCTACTACCCTTTTGTTTATACAAGGTTCATCTACCATTTTGATGATGTCAAAAT
Organism: Agapanthus africanus; assembly: GCA_030015575.1. Taxonomy (NCBI): domain Eukaryota; kingdom Viridiplantae; phylum Streptophyta; class Magnoliopsida; order Asparagales; family Amaryllidaceae; genus Agapanthus; species Agapanthus africanus. The sequence goes on from JASDDO010000014.1 coordinate 179,917,749, forward strand.
CTTTGACTGCTCCATCAAAACAGATGTTCCAACTCCGTGATGCCTGCTTTATCCTATAAAGCATCTTGCACACGTTTCCGCTGCTCCCACTGTCTACGAGGCCCTCTGGCTGTGTACTTATAGACGCTCTCTTCCAAATCATCATTTAGAAAAGCAGTCAAGACACCCAACCACCAGATATCGTAGTCATGGTATGTAGCCGTGGCAAGTAGGATCTGGATGGACTTAAGCATAGCTACTTGAAAAGGTTTCATCATTATCCACGCCTGGTCGATGACGAAAAGCTTTAACAAGTCTAGCTTTGAAAGTCTCAACTTTTCCATCTACACCAAGTAATCTTCTCAAGATATACTTGCTCCTGATGGGGATTTAACCCTTCAGATATAGCAACCAAAGTCCATACTTTGTTGGTGCATAAGGATTCCATCTCAGATCGCTAAGCATCCAGCCATTCTTACAGAGTCTTACTCCTGATGGCCAGCTCGAAGCTAGTTGGGTCATCATCTCATGATGCAATCCTCGCTCCCACTGTCATAGAGAAACAGAAGTATCTCTCAGGTGGGTGAGGAACCCTACTAGATCGGTGGAGAGGCTGAGGTTCGTTGGAATCTACTGAATCATTTGGTTCTATCAAATCATCAGCTGCAGTCTGTATAGCTGGAACATTTCCAGTTCTACATAACTGACCTTGCCTCGAGCTTGTCCGGATTTTGCTTTTCAGACATAGGCCGGACAACCCCAAATCTTAACTAGCTTAAGACATGGGCTCTTCCCTTTCCATATCACATATGAAATGGTAGGCAACTAATTTGATTCGAACCGTATTCAATAGGTATGCAGCTTCTCAAGTGCATAACTCCCTAAAGGAAATAGGTGACTCAGTAATACTCATCATGGAGCACACCATATCATATAGGGTGTGATTGCTCCGTCCCGATATACCATCGTGCCATGGTGTATACAGAGGAGTAATGCTGAGAGAGAATCTCATTCTCCTTTAGAAAAGTCCAGGAATTCCGTGCTCAAGTATTCTCCTCCTTAATCTCATCAAAGGACATAATACTTATACCCGTATTTTGGTTCTCTACTTCTAACTTATATTCTGTGAATATCTTAAATGGTTCGGACATGTGTTTCAACAGGAACATAGGTCTGAATCTCGAAAGATTATCAGAGAATGTAATGAAGTAAAAAGAACCAGTCTTGGTATGTGTAGACAGGGGACCTACATACATCAACATGTATCATCCCAAGAGTTCATTGACTCTTTCTCTGTTTCCAGTAAATGGAGCTATGGTCATCTTATCTTTGTGACATGACTGGCGAGTTTCACAAGATGTAAATTCAAACTGATTTAAATATGCATCTAAATGTAACTCCAGCTAGTCGGGTCACATTGATCTGACCTAGTCTACAATACCTCAAGAAGAATTCGTTCATTTCTGAACTCTTCCTCTTGTGTGTGTTCCATATACTAAGAACTGTAGTTTGATTTAGAACATCAATGCTTTTAGATAACGTGCCTGAACCGATCAACCTTTGATATAGGAAATGTTCAAAACATTATCCAACAATACAAAATTTTATCATTTCTTTACTAATAAAGAGACTGATATGATTTTGTATATCAGGTTCGGTATCTAATAACATTCGTTCAGAATCAATGTATTTGGAATACAGGGTGACAGTGACCGACAGACTTGGCTGCAACTCTTGCCCCGTTTTCTGCCTTATGAAACTTATCACCCGTTCTCAGTTCTCTACCTATCTGTAGCCCTATGTAACAGATTACATATATGGGATCCTGATCTGGTATCGCATACCCAGGACGTAGAGGATACAGAGAATCAGTTCTTTGTAACGAACACACCCGAAGATGATGCATCAGTATGCACTCTCTTCGTTTGGGCGGCACGGAAATTCTGGTAATCCCCTATTTCCTGCTCTGTCTTATAACAATTATAAGTTGGAGCGGGACCAACGTTTCCCAGCTCAGTATAACAAGCGGGTTCGGTCAATAATCCGTATTATTATCTTGATTAAGGCGTGATATGGTCGCTACCAGGAGAGAGAGAGAAGAAAACACTCAGCGTGCGCTCTGTCAAGAATAGATTGGTTATTATTTTATCTAATCAGGATGGCTCCCACTGCTTTTTATCAAATCTTCCTTCAAACCCTAAAAGGAAAGACTAGCCGGGATTAATTACACACTACAAGTTCGCCAATCTTTCAGCCAGGCCAGTGTCGGTACTTTGAGGAAGGTCCTCCGTGCTTTCGCACGAACCTAATTAATGTAAACCTCGTTTTCCCAGAGGCGTAACCCCGTTGACACCTTTCTAGACACCTACTTGATCGGCTAATTGTAATGTGTAAAACTCTCCCAGGAGTAACTCTTACTCGCAGCGGGTATCGGGATCCAACTATCTCATAGAAGGTATGCAATCTCATTGCAAATTTCAACACTTGAAATTCCCGATAATATTTTGCCCCTAACCTCCTATGACCTTGACAAAGGCCAACAAACCATAGGATGCTAGTCAAGTTCAACCCGTCATTTCTTGATCGAAATAAACCCACCCGCACGGCCCTTGACAAAGGCCAACAAGGTCGCACGACTACCCTAATCCAATCTGCATCATATGCATAAGCAGATAAGCACCAGTTAGCTACCGCACACTGCGCCTTGACAAAGGCCAACAAACGCAGCACGAATACTAACTACTACTTATCTGAAATGACGGAGGGCTACGACAGGTTTTTCTGAAAACCTATTGCGTAATGAACTTGATATCGTTGTAGGATCGAATGATTTTTGAAATGGAGTGTTTTTTAGGCTTTTCTAGTTTTGCTAAAGGAGTCACTCCCGGTGAAGGGATCGTCGGTCCTTTCCTCGTCGAATGAGGTGCTGGATATATCATATATATCACTGTGCAAAGCAAAAACTCTTAAAAGCAATCAAATGACAAACCGAGTGTGTAGCATTTGCCAGTTATTGCTAAAGGAGTCACTCCCGGTGAAGGGATCTCGGTCCTTTCCTCATCGAATAAGGTGAAGGATATATCACATATACCGCTGTGCAAAGCAAAAACTGTAGCTACCTATTTTATTTTGAAATTCGATTCTACAACATCTTAGGTTTCTTTTAATTCATTAATCACATTAACGAAGTCCCATCATTTAATTACCTAAACATCACAGATAAATACGACGTACGCTTATGCCATCCGCATTCGCCTCGATGTCCCCTCGTGCATCGTTAGGTTAGGTAACTAACGACAGAGCGGGGCAGGGCTAGCGCTGGTGTAAAACATAAGTAACGTCTATATAATATATCATATATACTATATACAGTATCTATCACAGAACATCACATGATCACATCACAGATATCGCAGCAGAAGAATCATATGAAATATTGGATATACTAGGACGTCCGTGTTTTCAATACGAGCCAGTATAAAACACGGATTCCACGGTCGTGATGAATAGCCAAACCCACACCCCTAGACCCCTACGAGAGCGGCAAGCAACCCTACCAATTCTAGAGTTAGGAGACCCGGACTCGACTCCTCGAGTTGGTCTCCCACTGGACTCCAGAACCCGGTTACTTGTGCTCCCCTCCTTGGGTCTATCCTAGTGCGGAAAAGTAAATAATATACAAAAGGTGACAACTTCCGCAACCTGGAAGTGCCCCAATAAAAGAATATTACATACAAGTTTTTACATGAATGAAAATGAAAAACACTCATCTCACATAAAAACCCCTGGCTATTCAAACACGACGATCCAATATAACATATCCAGCAACACATAACATCACATGTCATCAACGTAAGTAAATATGCGCATCCCAATTGTCGTTGGCATATAGCAACGAAACCGGCGATATCACATATTACACTTACGGTCACAGAAAAGAAAGTGTAAAACTACAACAGTTGGAATCCGCAATCTCTTTAGACATCGCATGCCTAATCAAATGAATTCTTTAGACATCGCATGCCTAACAATTATAAACCCCGCATTTTAGTCTCAAAATCGAAAACACTTTTCAATACCTAGTCGGGCAATTCAACAAGATTCCCGACATCCTGATCGAATGCTCGTCGCAAACTTCAGTAGACGGCTGCACCCCCGATACCGTCGACGAAGTGCACCAAGGCGGAACACCGCTGCCGCGAGCACCCGAACGGATGCTTTCGGCGACGGGGATCTCCTACAGTCACTTGGTCGGGGCTATGGAGTGAGGCTGTCTATTAAGTTTACCCGGCGAGTATCCGCGTACGCTACGTGATTGCGACGGACTTTTGATCATATCAAAATTCCGTGGCAACCGATCAAGTGAGACTAAACCGCTATGTTTATAACATTCATTCAGTTATCTCATAACAATTTGCGAATTCCAAGTATTGTATCACATTCCAGATAAAATAGAAAATGTTAAACTTTTCGATCAAACAATAGAACACCCAAGTTTTCCCGATAATGATCAACACATGAAATATGAGTCTAACAACATTCAGTTCGTGCCACAGTACCAACGGTCCAGCCGTAGAAGGGTCAAGCCAACGCCTCACATGTGGCATGTCGTACTGCCCCAAACCCTAAGGTTCAAAGGGCAGTTCAAGACGGTCACATAATCGAGTTAAGGTTTGTTGTCTTCTAGAGGGTCCATCGCGTTACTTGCACTACTTAGAACGTCGTTAAACTACGGAAAAATCCAACACTTGGAAATTTCCCGACAAGGGAAAAATTGGGTATTTATATCCGGTCGAACTTTTTAACATATTCTAAAATTTATCCGGAAAGCCACATAGACAAAATTTGATACTCCGATCGAAACACCGAATCCCCAAAACAAACCCAGAAAATTCAACTCTTGAATAAATATTAAAAATTCCCAGAAAATCCAGCACTATCAATTAAAAGTTACTGTGTAAAATATATAAAATAAAGTGGTCGTACGGCCGCGGATCCGCCGCACGAGCCATGCTAGTGCCGCGGATCCGCGGCAGTTTAATCGAGTTAGGAGCACGAATTTCACAGTACCTCTTAAATTCACCTGCTGATTTTTCTGCATATTTTTAATGTTGAAAAACTCACTGTTTTCAGAAATGTACAGAGAGCATGATCCGGGTTCGGGTTTTGGTTCGATCGGACTTCAAATTGCGTCTAGACTTCGCCTAAGGCTCTAGCTAGGCTCTGATACCACTGTAGGGTTCCTAAGCACTCTAGTGAGGTCTCACAAGGCATCGAACATGCCATTTTCATAAAATCTAGGTGCCGAGAGACCCGACTACGGATCGTTTGCTAGAAAACTAGGCGAAAAAGTAATCTAGTTTACAATTAAACTAAAGGAACGGAAATACAACCTTTGTAGATCCGTTTCTCCACCTCCATAGCTCCATGATGAAGTCCTCTCCGCTGTCCAAAAGAAATCCGGGCTCTAGCGTCGGCTTCATCGGAGAATGGGCGAGCTAGGTCGTCGATGTCCATGCCGAAAATGATCTACGTCGAGGCATCGCTAAATCAAGCTCCACCTTCACCAAGCCATGAAAACTTGTGAAGGAAATACACTCTACTACTTGGCAAGAGGTAGAGGATGAAGAAATAGGAAGTGGGTAGACTTTAGAATTGGATTTCTCACTCATATGCTCAATATGCCATTGATGAAGACAAGCTTCTTCATGAAGAAGAAGAAGAGCAAGAAGAAGATAAGTATTATGATAAGAATAAAAATAAAAGGAAAAATCCATTCTTATCATAATTCTCACCATGGTTAGGTGTAGAGAATTAACTTGAGTTAATTGAAGTGGTTAGGGTTAAGCATGAGACAAAATGGTCAAAGTCTTCATGAAGATTCATGAATGATCAAAAGAAAGCAACCATTTTCCTCATTATCTTTTCATTTATTCATTTATCAAAAATAAATAGATAATTAAATAAGATAAATGAATAACAAATAATAAACCCTAACCATTCCTTTAACCAAGGTTTAATTCTTTATACTTAACCATTTTTGCATGCACCATCAAATATGATACAAGCAAGTGCACAAATCATATCGCATATGCAATGCGCACATCTGAGCGAGAAAATCCATTTAAAGTGAACCGATACTAGTTAATGCAAAGTAATATATCAAATATATTATTATGCATTAAATCATTAAATCAACACTTGATTCAATGATCCGGTCATGTCGCACATAACCGACTGGTATCAATAGTAACAACTTATCGAATCAACACTTGATCCGATAACCCGGCTATATCGCATATAACCGATCAATGTCACATCACGAGAATCGAATACAGTATCACATACTGGTATCATTCTCGGTCCCGCACATATCTCATATGCGCTCCTATTTCGTTTCGCTTGAGCCAGGAAACCTCTGTGTAGGACTCTAAAGACTCGTCAATACGCCGGCAGCAGGTGATGATCATATCAAACACCCACAAGCCGCAAGCGGTCTGCTAAACGTAACGGCCACCCGGGTATTGAGCGATCTGAAGATGGACGAGCAAGCCCGCTCACACTCCAGTGAATCCAACCAGTAACACTACCGTACAGTCCGGTCTGATCGTCTGATATATCGCATATCTCGCCTAGGGGTGGTAAACGTCAGACCCCAATAGCTCGATAAGTCGTGTCGATATGAGGTCTATAACAATTCGAGAAACTACTGGTAACACTTACCAGTAAATCTCAGCAACCCTGGCCAGGGATTTCCTGTTATAGCCAATCGAACACAGCGCAACATCAACTCCCTATACTGGGAGAGACGAATCCCCTCCTATCGCTCATTGCCTCCATGTGACTCGGGACTGTATCCAAAAACCACCATTTTTCACGCCCTCTTGGACGTGGTAAGATGGAAATCAAAGCACAGTGGAAACCACACAAGACTCTATGACGATCTCGGGTCAACAGACTACTCTGTACCAGTGTCACCAGAGAACTGTCATCTGACGTGAGGTATAATACCATCTGGGAGTTCTCGGCGAGTCCGTCCAGTGTACCCAGTCTCTACTGAGCACCCGTATATCATCTCTGATGTCAAACACCAATGGATATGGGATCATCCATCGCCCATCTGTATGGGTCGAGAAGGTATACGCTAGTCTACTCTGGTATATCGATGCCCCGTCTCGATACACCCACGACTAGGGACTTTGAAGGATGTACTTATGGACTACCATGTCCCCACTAGTATGATCCGCATCATAGTCCAGGTAGTCAAGCACACATCCTAAGGGCTTTACCAACATGTAACAGAGAGACAATCAGTATACACGTTAAGGTAAAGTTCAACCAGATAGCATACTATCATGTCGAGCAAGAAAGTCCTCCCTATATATGTCCCAGCATCCACTACAATATACATCCTATGTACAGTAATGGCCTCTAGGGCATACATATAACTAACAGATCTGATTGACAAGAGTAGACTAGACTTATAAGTTCATCAAATATGAAGTATTACCTGGCATAACTATTTCAATTTCCAATCCATGCAGTTCTTGTTGTAGCTCCCACTGAGCGGTGAGGTTCATTGCTAATGGCCGGCGACTAAGTGCATCAGGAACTACGTTCACCTTTCCAGGATGATACTGTAGGTTGATGTTGAAGTCCGCAATGAGTTCTAGCCATCTTCTCTGCCGCATGTTGAGTTCCTTCTGAGTAAATACATACTTAAGATTTTTATGGTCAGTGTATATTTTCACTCGTTCTCCCAAAAGATAATGGTGCCAAATCTTGAGTGCGAAGACCACTACTGCTAGTTCCAGATCATGTGTTGGATAGTTGCGTTCATGAACTTTTAACTGTCTTGATGCAAAAGCCACAACTTTTCCATGCTGGTGTAGAACACATCCTTATCTTTTACCGGACGCATCACAATGCACATCAAATCCACCAGATTGATCTGGTATTACAAGGATAGGAGCAGAGATTAATCTTGACTTGAGTTCTACAAAAACCTTTTCACATGTTTCTGACCACATGAATGCTTCATCTTTACGTGTGAGCTTGGTCAGGGGTGCTACGATCTTTGAGAATTCTTCAATGAATCGTCGGTAGTATCCTGCTAATCCCAAAAAACTTCTTATATCTTTTATCATCTTTGGTGTCGTCCACTCACTGACAGCCGACACCTTAGCTGGATTCACAGAGATTCCTTCGCTTGAAATGATATGTCCGAGAAATCCGACTTGCTCTAGCTAAAATTCACACTTGCTGTACTTGGTGTAGAGCTGATGTTGTCGTAATGTCTCTAGGACAATCCGTAAGTGCTCAGCGTGCTCTTTCTGATTTTTTGAATACACCAGGATGTCGTCGATGAATATAACAACAAAACTATCTAAGTGTAGGGTTCCTAGGCACTCCCAAGAGGTCTCACAAGGCATCAACCATGCCAATTTCAAAAAATCTAGGTGCCGAGAAACCCGACTACGGATCGTTGGCTAGAAATCTAGGCGAAACAATAAACTAGTTAACACTTAACTAAGAGATATGGAAATACAACCTTTGTAGATCCGGTTCTCCACCTCCATAGCTCCGCAATGAAGTCTCCTCGCTGTCCATAACAAGTCCCGGGCTCTAACGTCGGCTTCATCAGAGAATGGACGGGCTAGGTCATCGATGTCGTGCCGAAGATGATCTACGTCGAGGCATCGCTAGAACAAGCTCCAACTTCACCAAGTCGGGAAAACTTGTGAAGGAAACACTCTATACTACTTGGAAAAAGGTAGAGGATGAAGAAATAGGAAGTGGGTAGACTTTAGTTTTGGATTTCTCACTAGCTTTCATCACTTGCCATTGGAGGAGCAAGCTTTCTCCATGGAAGAAGAAGATGAAGAAGAAGAAGAAGATATGATAAGTTAATTAAAAAAGAAAATAAAAAAAATGCTTATCATAACTTCAACAATGGTTTAGTGTAGAGATTTAACCAAGGTTTAGAAGAGTGGTTAGGGTTAAAGAAGAGACAAGAATGGTAGACTTTTCAAAGTTTCAAGAAGCTTCAAAGAAAAGACAAACTAAGCCACCATTTCATTTTCTCTTTATCTTTTCCAAAACAATAATAAATGGATAAATAAATAAGAGAAAAGAAACCCTAACCATTCACTAAACATGGTTTAATCTTTACACAAACCCAAAAGAGCAAGTATCATCAAACATGATACAATCTTGTGCACAAAAGTATATCACATATACAATGTGTACAAACCAAGTGAGTAAATCCATTTAAAGTGAACCAATACTAGTTAATGCAAAGTAATATATCAAATATATAATTATACATTAAATCATTAAATCAACACTTGATTCAATGATCCGGTTATATCGCATATAACCGGCTAGTATCCAATGTATCGGCTTATCGAATCAATCCTTGATTCGATAACTAGGTTATATCGCATACAACCATTCGACACACATTCATCGCGAGAATGAAATACGGTATCACATACACGCATTATTCTCTGTCCCGCACATATCTCATATGCGCTCCTATTTCGTTTCGCTTGAACTAGGAAACCTCTGTGTAGGACTCTAAAGACTCGTCAATACGCCGGCAGCAGATGATGATCATATCAAACACCCACAAGCCGCAAGCGGTCTGCTAAACGTAACGGCCACCCGGGTATTGAGCGATCAGAAGATCGACGAGCAAGCCCGCTCACACTCCTGCGAATTCAACCAGTAACACTTACCGTACAGTCCGGTCTGTTCGTCTGATATGCCGCATATCTCGCCTAGGGGTGGTAAACGTCAGACCCCAGTATCTTGATAAGTCATGCCGACTTGAGGTCCATAACATTCGTGAAACTACTGATAACTTTTACCAGTATATCACTGCAACCCTGGCCAGGGATTTCCTGTTATGGCCAGTCGAGCATAGCACAACATCAACCCCCAATACCGGGAGAGACGAATCCCCTCCTATCGCTCATTGCCTCCATGTGAATTGGGACTGTACCCAAAAACCACCTATTTGCACGCCTCAGTAGAGCCGTGGTAGGGTGGAAATCAAAGCACAGTGGGAGACACACAAGACTCTATGACGATCTCGGGTCAACAGACTAAGCTGTACCAGTGTCACCAGAGAATTGCCATCTGACGTGAGGTATAATACCATCTGGGAGTTCTCGGCGAGTCCGTTCAGTGTACCCAGTCTCCACTGAGCACCCGCATACCATCTTCGATGTCAAACACCAATGGATATGGGATCATCCATCGCACATCGCATGGGTCGAGAAGATATGCGCTAGTCTACTCTGGAATATCGATGCCCCGTCTCGATATTCCCTCGACTAGGAACATTTCAAGGATGCACTCATGGACTACCCCGGCCCCACTAGTATGATCTACATCATAGTCCTGGAAGTCGAGTACACATCCTAAGGGCTTTATCAACATGTAATCAGAGAGACAGAAAGTATACATGTTAAGATAAAGTGCAACCAGATAGCGTACTATCATGTCGAGCAAGAAAGTCCTACCTATATATGTTCCAGCATCCACTACAGTATACATCCAATGTACAGTAATGGCCTCTAGGGCATACATATAACTAACAATCTCCCACTTGCACTAGGGCCATCTGTAGCAGTGGTTGCAGTATCACATACTCAACCATCCCACAAAAGTCTCTCTTTGGGAAAAGGCCTTCGTGAGTGGATCCGCCGTGTTGTCCTCTGAGTCTACTCTCCTAACCTCGATCATCCTGGAGATTAACTATCTCCATGATCAGGTGATGCTGCCTCAGAATATGTCTGGGTCACTGATGGGACCAGGGTTCCAGGGTCGAAGCCACGCTTCCATTGTCATACAATGGTAGGAACCTAGTTCATCTTATGAACCAATATACACCCAAACTTCCTCTTTGGTAGTATCTTTAATAGCGATGTTACCAGCCTTTATCGTCTAGTTTGCCACGGTATCGAGCTTGGAACTCTTCCAACATACCATCCCTTTACTGAGGGTAAAGACAGTGCCTGTGACTGACATTCAGTCGTCTTTATCACCCTGGAACACTTCCAGTGATTCTCCCCAGGATCGATTGATACCATCTCACTACATCTAGTGAGAATCCTAACATCCAATTACATCTATCTCATAGATGAAAACTCAGGATTTAGGAGGTATCACTTTGATCCTATTTGGGGAATCCTAGTGATAATAGGAGATTGACCGATCGTAGCATAGGAAACTCCTTCCCTAACAAGAGTATGTCATCCACGTACTCTACGAGGATCGTCACCATACTCCCTACTACCTTTTTGTTTATACAAGGTTCATCTACCATTTTGATGATGTCAACTTCTTTGACTAATCCATCAAAACAGATGTTCCAACTCCGCGATACCTGCTTTATCCTATAAAGTATCTTGCACACGTTTCCGCTGCTCCCACTGACTACGAGGCCCTCTGGCTGTGTTCTTATAGACGTTCTCTTCTAAATCAATATTTAGAAAAGTAGTCATGGCACCCAACCACCAGATATCGTAGTCATGGTATGTAGCCGTGGCAAGTAGGATCTGGATGGATTTAAACATAGTCCCTGGAAAAGGTTTCATCATTATCCGTGCCTGGTTGATGACGAAAACCTTTAACAAGTCTAGCTTTGAAAGTCTCAACCTTTCCATGTACACCAAGCAATCTTCTCAAGATATACTTGTTCCTGATGGGGATTTAACCCTTCAGTTATAGCAACCAAAGTCCATACTTTGTTGGTGTATAAGGATTCCATCTCAGATCACCAAGCATCCAGCCATTCTTACAGAGTCCCTACTCTCGATGGCCTGCTCGAAACTGGTTGGGTCATCATCTCATGATGCAATCCTCGCTCCCACTGTCATCGAGAAACCGAGGTATCTCTCAGGTGGGTGAGGAACCCTACTAGATTGGCGGAGAGGCTGAGGTTCGTCGGAAACTATTGAATCCTTTGGTTCTACCAAATTATCTGCAGTTTTGTACAGCTGGAACCTTTCCAGTTCTACAGAACTGATCTTGCCTCGATCTTGTCCGGATTTTGCTTTTGACATAGGCCGGACAATCCCAAATCTTAACTCGCTTAAGAGATGGGTTCTTCCCATACCATATCTTATATGGAGTGGTAGGCACTGATTTGATTCGAACCTAATTCAATAGGTATGCAGCTTCTCAAGCGCATAACTCCCAAAAGGAAATAGGTAACTCAGTAATACTCATCATAGAGCACACGATATCTAATATTGTGTGATTGCTCCGCCCCGATACACCGTTGTGCTGTGGTGTATTCAGAGGAGTAATACTGAGAGAGAATCTCATTTTCCTTTAGAATAGTCCAAGGATTCCATGCACAAGTATTCTCCTCCCTGATCTCATCATAGGACATAATACTTATACCCGTATTTTGGTTCTCTACTTCCTACTTATATTCTGTGAATATCTCAAATGGTTCGGACTTATGTTTCAACAGGAACATATGACTGAATCTTGAGAGATTATCAGAGAATATAATGAAGTATGAAGAACCGGTCCTGGCATGTGTAGACAGGAGACTTTACATACATCATCATGTATCAGTCCCAAGAGTTTACTAACTCTTTCTCTGTTTCTAATAAACAGAGCTATGGTCATCTAATCTTTGTGACATGACTGGCAAGTTTCACAAGATGTAAATTCAAACTGATTTAAATATGCATCTAAAATGTAACTTCAGCCAGTCGGGTCGCATTGATGTGACCTAGTCTATAATGCCTCAAGAATGATTCGTTCATTTCTGAACTCTTCCTCTTGTGTGTGTTCTGTATACGAGGAACTGTAGTTTGATTTAGAACGTCAATGCTTTTAGATAACGTGCCTGAACCGATCAACTTTTGATATAGGAAATGTTCAAAACACTATCCATCTATACAAAATTATATCATTTCTTTACTAATAAAGAGACTGATATGATTTTGTATATCAGATTCGGTATCTAATAGCATTTGTTCAGAATCAATGTATTCGTAATACAGGGTGACAGTGACCAACAGACTTGGCTGCAACACTTGCCCCGTTTTCTGTCTCATGAAACTTATCACCCGTTCTCAGTTTTTCTACCCTTTTGTAGCCCTATGTAACAGATTACATATCTGGGATTCTGATCCGGTATCATATACCCAGGATGCAGAGGATACTGAGAAACAGTTCTTTATAATGAACACACCCGAAGGAGATGCATCATATGCACTTTCTTCGTTTAGGCGGCATAGGAATTCTGGTATTCCCCAATTTCCTGCTCTGTCTTATAACAATTATAAGTTGGAGCGGGACCAACTTTCCCCAGCTCAGTATAACAAGCGGGTTCGGTCAATACATCCGTATTATTATCTTGATTAAGGCGTGATATGGTCGCTACCAGGAGAGAGAGAGAAGAAAACACTCTGCGTGCGCTCTTGCAAGATCAGATTGGTTATATATTTTATCTAATCAGGATGGCTCCCACTGTTTTTATCAAATCTTCCTTCAAACCTTAAAAGGAAAGACTAGCCGGGATTAATTACACTCTACAAGTTTGCCAACCTTTCAGCCAGGCCAGTGTCGGTACTTTGAGGGAGGTTCCCCGTGCTTTCGCACGGACCTAATTACAGTAAACCTCGTTTTCCCAGAGGCGTAACCCCGTTGACACCTTTCTAGACACCTACTTGATCGGCTAATTGTAAAGTGCAAAACTCTCCCAGGAGTAACAATTACTCGCAGTGGATATCGGGATCCAACTATCACATAGAAGGTATGCAATCTCATTGCAAGTTTCAATACTTGAAACTCTCGATAAAGGTTTTTACCCCTAACACCTATGACCTTAACTATGGTCAACAAATCATAAGTACTAGTCAAGTTCTACCCGTCATTTCGTGATTAATTAGACCCACCCACATAACCCTTAACTAAGGTCAACAAAGTCATGCGACTGTCCTAACTAATCGCATCATATGCGGTGTAGGAAGACATCACTTAGCTACCGTACACTGTGCCTTGACTATGGTCAACAAACACAGCACGAATACTAAGTACTCTACTTCCTAAAATGACGGAGGGTTGCGGCTGGTTTTTGTGAAAACCTTTAACGCTTTGAATTTGATCTCATTGCGGAATCAAATGGTTTTTAAATGGAATGTTTTCGAGGCTTTTCTAGTTTTGCTAAAGGGGTCACTCCCGGTGAAGGGATCGTCGGCCCTTTCCTCGTCGAATGAGGTGCGGGATATATCATATATATCACTGTGCAAAGCGGAAACTATAGAAGCGATCAAAGACAAACCGAGGGTTGTAGCATCTGCCAGTTATTGCTAAAGGAGTCACTCCCGGTGAAGGGATCTCGGTCCTTTCCTCATCGAATAAGGTGCTGGATGTTCTATAATGAACACCGCGATGCAAAGCAAGAACTGTAGCTACCTGTTTTATTTTGAAATTCGATTCCACAACATCAATTAGGTTTATTTTCTTTCATTAATCTCATTAATGAATATCCCATCATTTAAGTCCACCTAACCATCACAGATAAATATAACGTACGCTTATGCCATCCGCATTCGCCTCGATGTCCCGTCTGCACCGTTAGGTTAGGTAACTAACGCCAGAGCGAGGCAGGGCTAGCGCGGGTGTAAAACATAAGCAACGTCTATATAATATATCATATATACTATATATAATATCTGTCACAGAACATCACATGATCTCATCACAGATAAATCACAGCAGAAGAAACATATGAAATATTGGATATACTAGGACGTCCGTGTTTTCAATACGAGCCAGTATAAAACACGGATTCCACGGTCGTGATGAATAGCCAATCCCACACCCCTAGACCCCTACGAGAGCGGCAAGCAACCCTACCAATTCTAGGGTTAGGAGACCCGGACTCGACTCCTCGAGATGGTCTCCCACTGGACTCCAGAACCCGGTTACTTGTGCCCTCCTCCTTGGGTCTATCCTAGTGCAGAAAAGTAAATAATATACAAACGGTGACTACTTCCGCAACCTGGAAGTGCCCCAATAAAAGAATATTACATACAAGTTTTTACATGAATGAAAATGAAAAACACTCATCTCACATAAAAACCCCCCGGCTATTCAAACACGATGATCCAATATAACATATCCAGCAACACATCACATCCCATGTCATCAACGTAAGTAAATATGCGCATCCCAATTGTCGTTGACATATAGCAACGAAACCGGCGACATCACATATTACACTTACGGTCACAGAAAAGAAAGTGTAAAACTACAACAGTTGGAATCCGCAACCTCCTCAGACATCGCATGCCTGACCAAATGAATTACTTAGACATCGCATGCCTAACAATTATAAACCCCGCATTTTAGTCTCATTATCGAAAACTCTTTTCAATATCAAGTCGGGCAATTCAACAGGATTCCCGACATTCTGATCGAATGCTCGTCGCAAACTTTAGTAGGCGGCCGCACCCCCGACGCCGTCGACGAAGTGCACCAAGGCGGAACACCGCTACCGGGAGCACCCGAACGGATGCTTTCGGCGACGGGGTTCTCCTACAGTCACTTGGTCGGGGCTATGGGGTGAGGCTGTCTATTAAGTTTACCCGGCGAGTATCCGCGTACACTACGTGATTGCGACGGACTTTTGATCACATCAAAATTCCGTGGCAACCGATCATATGAGACTAAAGTGCTATGTTTATAACATTCATTTAGTTATCTCATAACTACTTGTGAATTCCAATTATTGTATCTCATTCCGGATAAACAGAAAATGTTAAACTTTCCGATTGAATATTCGAACACCCAAGTTTTCCCGAAACAGGTCAACACATGAAATAAGTCTAACAACATTCTGTTCGTGCCTCAGTACCAACGGTCCAGCTGTAGAAGGGTCAAGCCAACGCCTCACATGTGGCACGCCGTACTGCCCCAAACCTGAAGGTTCAAAGGGCAGTTCAAGACGGTCACATAATCAAGTTAAGGTTTGTTGTCTTCTAGAGGGTCCATCGAGTTACTTGCACTACTTAGAACGTCTTTAAACTACGGAAAAATCCAACACTTGGAAATTTCCCGACAGGGGAAAAATTGGGTATTTATATCCGGTCGAACTTTTTAACATATTCTAAAATTTATCCGGAAAGCCACACAGACAAAATTTGATACTCCGATCGAAACACCGAATCCCCAAAACAATCCCAGAAAATACAACTCTGGAATAAATATTAAAAACATCCAGAACACACAAGAAGCACCAACGGAAACAACTGAAGAAAAACCACATGCTAATCATCACAGACGGCCGCGGAACCGCCGCAAAAGGGGGGTCAACGCCGCGGTTCCACGGCCGTACTGTTGAATTAAGTTGTCGTTTTCTCCAGTTTTTCTTAGAATTTCCTGCACATTTCTCTGCATATTTTTAATTCCAAAAAATCCACATTTTACAGAAATGTCCAGAGAGCATGTTAAGGGTTTGGGTTTCGGGTCGATCGGACTTCAAATTCCGTCGGGACTTCGCCTAAGGCTCTAGCTAGGCTCTGATACCACTGTAGGGTTCCTAGGCACTCCCAAGAGGTCTCACAAGGCATCAACCATGCTAATTTCAAAAAATCTAGGTGCCGAGAAACCCGACTACGGATCGTTGGCTAGAAATCTAGGCGAAACAATAAACTAGTTAACACTTAACTAAGAGATACGGAAATACAACCTTTGTAGATCCGGTTCTCCACCTCCATAGCTCCACAATAAAGTCTCCTCGCTGTCCATAACAAGTCCCGGGCTCTAACGTCGGCTTCATCGGAGAATGGACGGGCTAGGTCATCGATGTCGTGCCGAAGATGATCTACGTCGAGGCATCGCTAGAACAAGCTCCAACTTCACCAAGTCGGGAAAACTTGTGAAGGAAACACCCTATACTACTTGGCAAAAGGTAGAGGATGAAGAAATAGAAAGTGGGTAGACTTTAGTTTTGGATTTCTCACTAGCTTTCATCACTTGCCATTGGAGTAGCAAGCTTTCTCCATGGAAGAAGAAGATGAAGAAGAAGAAGAAGATATGATAAGTTAATTAAAAAAGAAAATAAAAATAATGCTTATCATAACTTCAACCATGGTTTAGTGTAGAGATTTAACCAAGGTTTAGAAGAGTGGTTAGGGTTAAAGAAGAGACAAGAATGGTAGACTTTTCAAAGCTTCAAGAAGCTTCAAAGAAAAGACAAACTAAGCCACCATTTCATTTTCTCTTTATCTTTTCCAAAACAATAATAAATGGATAAATAAATAAGAGAAAAGAAACTCTAACCATTCACTAAACATGGTTTAATCTTTACACAAACCCAAAAGAGCAAGTATCATCAAACATGATACAATCTTGTGCACAAAAGTATATCACATATACAATGTGTACAAACCAAGTGAGTAAATCCATTTAAAGTGAACCAATACTAGTTAATGCAAAGTAATATATCAAATATATAATTATACATTAAATCATTAAATCAACACTTGATTCAATGATCCGGTTATATCGCATATAACCGGCTAGTATCCAAAGTATCGGCTTATCGAATCAATCCTTGATTCGATAACTAGGTTATATCGCATACAACCATTCGACACACATTCATCGCGAGAATGAAATACGGTATCACATACACGCATTATTCTCGGTCCCGCACATATCTCATATGCGCTCCTATTTCGTTTCGCTTGAACTAGAAAACCTCTGTGTAGGACTCTAAAGACTCGTCAATACGCCGGCAGCAGATGATGATCATATCAAACACCCACAAGCCGCAAGCGGTCTGCTAAACGTAACGGCCACCCGGGTATTGAGCGATCAGAAGATCGACGAGCAAGCCCGCTCACACTCCTGCGAATTCAACCAGTAACACTTACCGTACAGTCCGGTCTGTTCGTCTGATATGTCGCATATCTCGCCTAGGGGTGGTAAACGTCAGACCCCAATAGCTTGATAAGTCATGCCGACTTGAGGTCCATAACATTCGTGAAACTACTGATAACTCTTACCAGTATATCACTGCAACCCTGGCCAGGGATTTCCTGTTATGGCCAGTCGAGCATAGCACAACATCAACTCCCAATACCGGGAGAGACGAATCCCCTCCTATCGCTCATTGCCTCCATGTGAATCGGGACTGTACCCAAAAACCACCTGTTTGCATGACTCAGTAGAGCCGTGGTAGGGTAGAAATCAAAGCACAGTGGGAGACACACAATACTCTATGACGATCTCGGGTCAACAGACTAAGCTGTACCAGTGTCACCAGAGAACTGCCATCTGACGTGAGGTATAATACCATCTGGGAGTTCTCGGCGAGTCCGTTCAGTGTACCCAGTCTCCACTGAGCACCCGCATACCATCTTCGATGTCAAACACCAATGGATATGGGATCATCCATCGCACATCGCATGGGTCGAGAAGATATGCGCTAGTCTACTCTGGAATATCGATGCCCCGTCTCGATATTCCCTCGACTAGGAACATTTCAAGGATGCACTCATGGACTACCCAGGCCCCACTAGTATGATCTACATCATAGTCCTGGAAGTCGAGTACACATCCTAAGGGCTTTATCAACATGTAATCAGAGAGACAGAAAGTATACATGTTAAGATAAAGTGCAACCAGATAGCGTACTATCATGTCGAGCAAGAAAGTCCTACCTATATATGTTCCAGCATCCACTACAGTATACATCCAATGTACAGTAATGGCCTCTAGGGCATACATATAACTAACACTAAGTACTCTCAGAAAACTTGGTTCATCGGGTTCATAAAGATGGCAGGTGCATTGGTCACTCCAAATGGCATTACGAGATATTCATAATAGTCATAACAAGTCTTAAATGCCGTCTTCGGAATGTCAGACTCCTTGACCTTCACCTGATGATATCCTGAACGAAGATCTAACTTTGAAAAGACACAAGATCCACTTAACTGATCGAAAAGATCATCGATGCGAGATAGCGGATACTTATTCTTAGTTGTCACTTCGTTCAAAACTCAATAATCCATGCACATCCTGTAAGAACCTTCTTTCTTCTTCACTAGTAATACCGGAGATCACCAACTTGAAGTACTGAGTTGAATCCAACCTTTCTTCAGTAGTTCGTCCAACCGAATGCGGATCTTCTTCAATCCCTCCGAACGTACGGAGCTTTTATTACTGGTTGTGCGCCGGGTTGTAAATTGATGCTGAATTCAAGAGCTCGATCGGGAGGTAGACCAGATATATCTTCCGGCAATACATCCTCGAACTCTCGAACTACCTCTGGCTTAGATTCTTCTGCTTGCAATGTTGCAATCTCTGCTTTGTTTAGTTTCGCTCGGTAGATATTAGGCTCCAAGGTACGGTCTCCACTTTTGAAGTAGAACACTGGATGATCTGGTATTTCAAACACCACCCTCCTTTGACGACAGTCGATGGTAGCGAAGAAAGTTCCTAGCCAATCCATTCCCAAGACTACGTCGAAGTTCGATATGTCCAGCACCTTGAAATCCGTATAGAATTCTCGACTGCAGACAACCACTGGACACAGATTGTATCCCAAAGTTTCTTTTAGAACGCCATTCCCCTAACTAACGTTCCAGCTGGATACGAGCAGTTTAACTGGGATCGCATGAGTTCATACAAACCATTGCGACATAAAGCAATGTGATGCCCCAGTGTTGAAGAGCGCGAGTATAGGTAGGGAGGCTACTAAGATTGTACCTAAGTCATGTGGGATATGTTTAGATATAACAATATAAGATGGTTATGAATTGAAAGGACTTGAAAGAGAATAGGGAAGAGATTTACCAGTGATAACCTGACCCGTAGCTTAGGCCTCTTCGACCGATATAGTGAATGATTGGTGTCGCGATACTTTCCTCTGTGCCTGGTTAAACACTCGGTGTTGGAGTTGAGCGGTCTGGGTGCGGGGAGTTGGAGCTGGTAAAGATAACCGGGTAGGAGGAGCTTGGATCACCAGTCTAACTGGAGGGCTGTTGGGTCCTCGTTTCTGTGGGCATGCTCTAATGGCGTGAGTAGAAGACCCACAGATCAAGCACAAGTTGTTCGCCCTGTGACAGTTCTTCACAAGATAATCTGTTCTTTTGCAGTAGATACAAAAGTCTAGCCTGCTGTTGGCGAACGAACCTACTGGCCTCCGAGATGGTCTATTGAAGGCCGGCTTGGAAGAGGCCCCTCCTGTGATCTGGTTCATAGGGTGTTTCACACCGGTAGTATGCGGCCTGCCCTTCTTCTTTACAACTGCCTCATAGCGTCGGGCAGCCTTCAAAGCAAGTTCATGAGTTAGGAAATCCCCTGTAATGAGTGCAGCTTGGATTTCAGGGTCTAACCCTTACTAAAATCGTCATGTCCGGATCTCAGTAGTGGGAATAAGATGTGCAGCGAACCTGCTGAGCATGGTAAACCCGCCATCATATTCATCCACTGACTTGACCCACATTGAGCCTTATTGTAAATGGATGAATTGCTACTCCATGTCAAAACGGGCAGTCCCTAGAAAGTACTTGGCATCGAAGAGGTCTCGGAATGTTCTCCATTCTATAAGTTGTATGAGACGGCTCTCCTCAGCCTTCCACCAAACTCTGGCATTATCGGTCAGTTGCAACTTAGCAACTCTCACCCAGGCAATATCTGGCACTTGAGCTGCCGCCAGGTCATCCTCGATCACTTGAGCCCATTCTTCTGCTTCAAGCGGACTCTCTTTACCCGAGAAGTTCTTTGGGTGCAGTGCCTGAAATTGCTTAACTCCGGATGCTTCAGCTTCGGGCGGTGCATAAGGATAGCAGTATGTTGCTGCTGAACCTCCAATAGGCTCTTGATAGCCTCAAGCAGTACCGTTTGCTCATTGATAGAAGCTACAATGGTAGGTAGTGGTTATAGTGTAGGCGGTGGAGTATTGTCGTTGACGTTTGTGCTGGTGTTGTTCGGAGAGTCCATCACCTTGATATAAAAGATAGGTTAGGATAGATTCAAAGAATTTGAAATGCAAGGTATGTAAATGTTTGTTGAACTCATTAATTTTTGTGGTATATTTTTTATGACTTCATGCAAAACTGACCTGCATGGGGCACCAATAAAAACCTGTTGTAAGTCCACGTTGCCCATCCCGGTTCTTACGGGAAGGCGGAAACGGTAAAAAACGATTTTTTATGGTAAGATAACATGGACTAGAAAATAGGAACTTTGCTAAACAAAAACCTAGCAAACTAACTAGAAGTTTAACTACTATGTTAGAGGGTTATACCTAGGTCTTGAACTCCTTCTCTTCTTGCTCCTTGGAGTGGTTGGAACGGCTCCACCCCGTAGTCTCCTTGTTGTCGAAGAAGGATCCACCCGAAAGCCTCTATCTTGAGCTCCTACCTCAACCGAGAGGCAACTAAAGTGCTTGGCTTGCTAGACCTAGAACTCTAGAGTGAGTAGAGAAGAGTTTTGAGGGTTTTATCTCAATAGGTCATGCTTCTCAACACATGAGACATGAGAGCATTGAGAGAGAGGAAGAGGATGAGCTTTGGATGAGAGAGAATGATCAAGTGAGAATGAGACAATTTTACAACCATATCTCTCATATTAGGAATTATGATAATAATAATAATAATAATTAAGAAAAGGTGTGATGGTTAGTTATGAATGACCATTATCATTTCATTCATTAAATGCATTTTGCAAAGAACAAGAAGTATCTTTGAAAACAAATGATGATGGTCAACAAGTCCACTTTGGTCAACCGGTCAACAAAGTCAACAAGTCAATAAAAGTCAAAAGTTCAACTCAACCATGGCACAATAATTCTTAAATCAATATTATTAATCATAATCCTCATTCTCATTAAGGTTTAGAAAAAGTCAACGGTCAACAACCCTAATGAGAATCCTCTGCCTCTGCCTCTGTCAACTGTGCATACACACCCGCATCCGTGTTCTGAGGAACACGAATACAATGAGATAAAACCAATCCCAAAACATATACTAGGATCTGGCTTAAACCAAAGCCCGCTTGTAATGATTGCCCGGACACCAAACGTGCACAAGTGCGCGGATGTGACGAACCTTGTCGCAAAACCATACGACCTCTACTCTGTTTTGCCTAAAGAAGAATAGCCTTCTGTATGGGACTCTAAAGACTCGACACTCCGCTGGCAGTGGGTTTAACCACAGGCCGCAAGTGGTACTAGCTGTACGTAACGGTCCCCAGGTAGATACCGATAAGAAGACTGATGAGGTGAACCCATCCGAACTCCTCTGAGCCTGAATGTGACAATCTCCGTACAGTCCGGTCTGTTCGTCTGAGAATATCGCATGTCGGGCCTAGGGGATGGTAAACGTCAGTCCCCTAATAGCGTTACAAGTCGTGTCAGAGTGTAGCCCAGAACATCCTGAGATAACACTGGATAACCTACCAGTATATCTCGCTTGCCCTGGTCAGGGACGACTATTTGTAATGGCTCTCCTTAACACAGCGCGATATCAACCCCCAATACCGGGAGAGACGCTGTCTAACCATCACTGCCTCCAAGTGCTTCGGGACTGCACCCAACTGCTACCTGTTTGCACGACTCATTTGAGCCGTGGTAAGATAGCAATCTAAGAACAGTGGGAACACACTCGAGACGAAGTGACAGTGTCAAGTCAGCGGACTAAGCTGTACTCATGTCACCTGGGAACTGATAACTGATGATAGGTATAGTACCAACCAACAGTTCTCGACGAGTCCTGTCCAGTGTACTCATAACTTAACGAGCACCCGCATACTATCTCCAGTACGACGTACTGATGGCTGTGGGACAGACCATCTCCCCTGCTGGGATGAGAAGCGCATACGCTAGTCTACTCTGAAATATCGATGCCCCGTCTCGATAATCCTACGACTAGGGACCTGTATAAGGATGTGCTTGTAGATTACCCAGCCCCCACTAGTGTGACTGCCATCACAACGCTGGTAATCAAGCAAAAATCCTAAGGGCTCCACTAATGTGTATAGGCGATATGCTAAAAGAAACACATACACACATTAAAGTAGAAACAAACCAAGTAGCATACTACCATTTCGAGCAAGATTGTCTATACAACTGTGAATATCCCAAGCTTCCATCAAGTAATATACAAACTAGTATGATACAGTAATGGCCTCTAGGGCATATACACTAACAATCTGCCACTTGCACTAAGGCCATGTACTGGCGTATCGAAGACCTATCATCTCGATCAGCCACTCGAACTAAGTCTGGGGTAAGGTCTTCGTGAATGGATCTGCAGTGTTATCTTCTGTAGCAACCCTCCGAACCTCGATCTCCCGACGATCCACGATCTCCCTGATCAGGTGATACAGCCTCAAGATGTGTCTGGACTTCTGATGGGACCTGGGTTCCTTCGCTAAAGTTATAGCCCCGTTGTTGTCACAATACAGAGGTATTGGATCAACAATGGACGGAACCACCTGAAGTTCTGTCAAGAACTTCTTCATCCAGACGGCTTCTTTTGCGGCATCAGATGCAGCGATATATTCCGCTTCCATTGTCGAGTCAGCAACGGTCTCCTGTTTGGAACTCTTCCAGCAAACCGCCCCTCTATTGAGGGTAAAGACATAACCCGACATGGACTTGGAGTCATCCTTGTCACTCTGGAAGCTGGAGTTAGCAAAGGCCTCGATCTGGAGGTCTTTTCCGCAATACACCAAGAACATCTCCTTAGTCCTTCTCAGGTACTTGAAAATGTTCTTTACTGCTATCCAGTGTTTCTCCCGTAGGTCCGACTGATACCGGCTTACAACGCTCAATGCGTATGCTACATCTGGTCTGGTACACAACATCGCATACATTATAGAGCCTACCGCTGATGCGTAGGGTATAGATGACATGCGAGCCCTTTCCAAATCAGTCTTGGAAGACATATCTTTGGAGAGGGTGATTCCGTGACAAGCCGGTAGATTACCGCACTTTGAATCTTCCATACTGAATCGTTTCAGTATGGTGTCGGTGTACCTGGACTGCGAAAGTCCCAACATCCTCTTAGATCTATCACGATAGATCTGGATCCCCAGAATGTAGTTGGCATCACCCAGGTCCTTCATGGAGAACCTCTGTGACAAGAATCCTTTGACTGACTGTAGCATAGGAATATCATTTCCTATTAGGAGAATGTCATCCACGTACAAGACGAGGAATACCACAGTTCTCCCTACAATCTTACTGTAAATGCATGGTTCATCTGGGTTTTTGATAAAGTCGAATTCTTTGACAGTATCATCAAAGTAGATGTTCCAACTCCGTGATGCCTGCTTCAGTCCATAGATGGACTTAAGCAACTTGCACACTTTAGTGCTGCTCCCACTCTGAATGAATCCCTCTGGCTGATCCATATAGACGCACTCTTCCAAATTTCCCTTTAGGAAAGCCGTCTTTACGTCCATCTACCAGATCTCATAATCGTGGAAGGCAGCAATGGCAAGAAGGATCCGAATGTATTTGAGCATAGCCACTGGAGAAAAGGTCTCGTCATAGTCCAAACCAGGTCTTTGACGAAACCCTTTGCAACAAGTCTAGCTTTATAAGTTTCAACCTGCCCATCTACACCAATCTTCTTTCTGAAGATCCATTTGCAGCCTACGGGTTTTACCCCTTCTGGAGCAATGTCCAAAGTCCAAACTTTGTTAGTGTACATGGACTCCATTTTGGTCCGCATTGCATCCAGCCATTTTACTGAGTCACCGCTCTGAATGGCTTGCTGGAAGTTAGTAGGCTCATCATAATCAATAGTGCAATCCTCTCTATCCCCGTCTATGAGAAAACCGTAGTATCTCTCGGGCGGATGAGACTGCCTACTACACCTGCGGAGTGGCGCTGGGATGTCCGGTTCTCCTGAAACTTCTGGTTCTTCCAAGCTTTCAGTAATAGCTTGTGGTTCTGGAATTTCTTCCAGTTCTATTGCGCTCCCACTTATCTGACTTTCTAAAAATTCAGTTTCCAAAAAGTGGGCATGCTGAGAAACAAAAACCTTTTGTTCCTCTGCGGAATAGAAAAGATACCCCTTGGAGTTCTTGGGGTATCCCACAAACTTACACGGTACTGAGCGTGCCTCGAGCTTGTCCGCATACTGCTTCTTTACAAAAGCTGGACATCCCTATGTCTTAATATACTTAAGACAGGGTTTCTTCCCACTCCACATCTGATATGGGGTGGTAGGCACAGTCTTGGTTGGAGCCTTGTTCAAAAGATATGCAGTTGTTTCTAGTGCATAACCCCAGAAAGATCGCGGTAATTCAGCCTTACTCATCATGGAACGAACCATATCCAATAGGGTTCGATTCCATCTTTCAGATACACTGTTGTGTTATGGTGTGTATGGAGGAGTAAGCTGAGAGAGAATTCCATTCTCTTTTAAGTAGTCCAGAAACTCGGCACTCAAGTATTCACCACCTCGATCAGATATCAGTGTCTTTATACTCTTGCATGTTTGTTTTTCAACTTCATTCTTGTATTCCTGAAATTTCTCAAAGGTCTCGGATTTATGCTTCATCAGGAAGACATGTCCATACCTAGAGAAATCATCCGTAAAAATAATGAAGTATGAATAACCACTCCGCGCATGTGTAGACATTGGACCACACACGTCACTGTGTATGAGTCCCAAGAGCTCGCTCGCTCTTACTCCGTGTCCAGTGAGCGGAGTTTTTGTCATCTTTTCCATGAGACAAGATTCACAAGTAGCATAAGATTGATACTCGAACGGATTCAAGTATCTCTCTTTATGTAACTTTGTTAACCGTGTCTCATTAATGTAACCCAGTCTACAATACCATAAGAAAGCCTGATTTGTTTCCGGAGACTTTCTTTTAAGTGTGTTCTGGACACTGAAAATATGAGCTTGATTCAATACGTATATCCCGTTTTCTAATGTACCTGATCCAATCAGAACTTGATTTAGGTGGATGTGGACCACATCGCTTACAAAAGTAAAATCATATCCTTCCTTAGAAAGTAAGGATACAGATATGATATTACAAGTCGCACTAGGTACATACAAACAGTTATGCAGAATCAATATCTGCCCAGTTGTTAGTCCAAGATGATATTCCCTACGGATTCAGCGTCCATGCTCATTCCGTTGGCAACCCTGAGAGTCATATCACCTATCCCGATAACTCTACGGTTTCTCAGAGCCTGTAATGAATTACAAATGTGAGATCCTGATCCGGTATCCAATACCCCGGAAGGAGGGTTAACTGACATACAGTTTTCTACTACAAACACACCCGAAACCGAAGCCACAACATGCTTCGAATCCTGGCTACTGGCTTTGCTAGCCCTGCAATCCTTCTGCCAATGTTCATTCCCGTAACAATAGGAACGTCCCTCCTTTACTATATCCAGTCCCGAAACTTTTGCCCTTCCCTTTCCTTCTACTTCCCTGGTTTCCTTCAGGGTATAAGTAGAGGGCAGAGACTGTAGAATCAAGTCAGTACTTGACCCGTTCTTCAACATGGTCTTCAGGTCCGTTAACTCATCAAAATAGTTGGTCTCTGTAAGGACGTTTCCCCTTATAGATGACCCGATAGCCAACCTCGCTTGAAGCAATTCGTTCGAGGTCTCATCTCTTGTGATACGAGATTGCTCTCTATATAAATCTTTGTTATGGAGGAATATAGAAACTAAGTCCATCTTCTTGTGCTGCCTCTGGTATGCACCATCAACTGAGGCCAGCACGAGGCACTTGGCATTCGCACAGCCTTTTTCCGATGTCTTACGGATATCAATATCTGTGACAGGGGAAACTGGTCCTGAGACGGCAGGGGTTTGATTAGTTAAGAGGTGTCCCAACTTGCCATGGGTAATGGACATCTGGACAGACCTTTGCCAGTCATAACAGTCAGATTTAGTCATTTTATTATCTAGATCTAACCTATGTGTGGTCACTAGGTCGCTGCAATTAAGAGAGAGAGAAGAAAACACTCAACATGATATTCTTGCAAGTTTAGATTGGTTTTTAATTTGTCTAAACATGATGGATCCCACTGTTTCTCGAATTCTTCCTCAAACCAAAAAAGAAGAATTAGTCGGGATCAATCTCATCGTACAATACTTGCTTAACCGTTCAGGTAGGCCAGTGTTGGTACTTCGAGGGAGGTTTTCCAACACTTTCACGAAGTTCCTTAATTAAGTAACCTCTTTTCCCTATGGGCGTAGCCCCGCTAACACCTTTCTAGACACCTACTTGGTTTATAGCATTGATCGTTAAGTGAGAAAGTTCCCGAGGAGTAGCATATACTCACAGTAGGATCGGGATCCAAATATCATCGTGTAATAAAACTGAAGAAATCCTACCAGAATCATCACACTCCAGATGGTATGCAGCACTAGCAAGTTTCAGTTTCTTTAGAAACTCCCGATGTGGATTTTTGCCCCATGCTCTTATGACCTTGACGTAGGCCAAAATATCATAAGTCACATGTCAAGTTCTACCCATCATTTACCAGGTTAATTTGAACCCACCCGTACATACCCTTGACGTAGTCCAAAATGGAAGTACGACTGTCTTAAACCAACGCATCTATCTATGCAACAGATAAATATCCGGCAGCTACCAATCACTACGCCTTGGCGTAGGTCAAAATACATAGCTTGAATACTACCGAATATTTAACTGAAATGATGGAGGGCTACGAATGGTTTTGGCGAAACTGTGAACGTAGTGAACTTGATATGATCGAAGGAACCTAATAGCTTTTAAAAGGAGTGGTTTAAGCTCTGCGTTTAAAAGTTGTTTTTGAAAAGAAACCGAGTGGTTTTGAAATTGTTCCAACGACTTTAACTTTGGTTTATTTTCTTGCATTAATTTAATACGTCCCATCATTTAATCCTACCATTGCAGAAAACAAAGAAAATATGACGTACGCTTATGCCATCCGCATTCGCCACGGGGCCCCGTCATCACCCGTTAGGTTACTTAACTAACGACAGAGCGGGGGCTGGACTAGCGCGGATGCAA
The DNA here is from genome assembly GCA_030015575.1 of Agapanthus africanus. Taxonomy (NCBI): domain Eukaryota; kingdom Viridiplantae; phylum Streptophyta; class Magnoliopsida; order Asparagales; family Amaryllidaceae; genus Agapanthus; species Agapanthus africanus. The sequence continues at coordinate 179,945,762 of JASDDO010000014.1, forward strand.
AACATAGGCAACGCCTACTAGATATCATATATAGATATATACATTCGTCAGATGCAATGATAGCCATTCCAGATCACAGATGAACACATTGGATATGCTAGGAATCCGTGTTTCGTTCGAGCCCGCAACGAAAGACGGATTACAAGGTCGCGATGAATAGCCAAAACCTCACCCTAGACCCCTACGGGTGCGGCAAACTACCCGCCAAGTACCCGAAGCGAAGAAACCTCCCTCAACAACGTGAGTAGGCCACTCGGCACTTCGAGGTACCTGGTAGTTTGTGCACCCCACCTTGGGTCTATCCTAGGAGCAAAAACAGTAAAAGAAATAATATACAATGGTGGCTACAACCTCATCCCGGATGTGCGGCCATAAAAATAATATTACATCAATTTACATATTACATCAAATGAAAGATAAAGAAAACTCCCATCTCACATCCCCCGGCTATTCATCCGCGACAATCCAACGAGTTCATATACACAAACCATCAATATTACAGATCACAGATATGCACAACCCCCACTAATCGACGTATAGCGATTAGTTGACGTTCAGTGCATATATCACATCATAGATATAACCCATTAGCTAAAGTCTGCAGAACTTCGATCAAAAATACGGATTTGTAACTACCCCAAACACAACTTTGTTCTCTGGAAAATCTGGGTAGAAACAAAATGCTTTAAAAATCCCAAAACAGAACACTGAACACACTACAGCAAATCCGAGTCGCGGCCGAGTCAACTCGGCCGCGGATCCGCGGCCAAACGCATGGTTTGGCCGCGGTTCTGCGGTGAGTTGACCGAGTCACTGGCTCGTTTTTGCTGTGTGTTTTTAGAAAACCCTGAGCCGATTTTTAAGATGTGTGGAATTATTTTTAGAGCATTTTTAAAAATCGGCAGAAAGTTATGTTTTCGGACGTGTTTTGCGATTTTTTCTCCGATCGAAATTCTAAATACTTTGCTAACATGCTAGTTGTTGTTTAGCTAGGCTCTGATACCACTGTAAGTCCACGTTGCCTGTCCCGGTTCTTACGGGAAGGCGGAAACGGTAAAAAACGATTTTTTATGGCAAGGTAATATGGACTAGAAAATAGGATCTTTGCTAAACAAAAACCTAGCAAACTAACTAGAAATTTAACTACTATGTTAGAGGGTTATACCTAGGTCTTGAACTCCTTCTCTTCTTGCTCCTTGGAGTGGTTGGAACGGCTCCACCTCGTAGTCTCTTTGTTGTCGAAGAAGGATCCACCCGAAAAGCTCTACCTTGAGCTCCTACCTCAACCGAGAGGCAACTAAAGTGCTTGGCTTGCTAGACCTAGAACTCTAGAGTGAGTAGAGAAGAGTTTTGAGGGTTTTATCTCAATAGCTCATACTTCTCAACACATGAGACATGAGAGCTTTGAGAGAGAGGAAGAGGATGAGCTTTGGATGAGAGAGAATGATCAACTGAGAATGAGACAATTTTACAACCATATCTCTCATATTAGGAATTATGATAATAATAATAATAATTAAGAAAAGGTGTGATGGTTAGTTATGAATGACCATTATCATTTCATTCATTAAATGTATTTTGCAAAGAACAAGAAGCATCTTTGAAAACAAATGATGATGATCAACAAGTCCACTTTGGTCAACCGGTCAACAAAGTCAACAAGTCAACAAAAGTCAAAAGTTCAACTCAACCATGGCACAATAATCCTTAATTAATATTATTAATCATAATCCTCATTCTCATTAGGGTTTAGAAAAAGTCAACGGTCAACAACCCTAATGAGAATCCTCTGCCTCTGTCTCTGTCAACTATGCATACACACCCGCATCCGTGTTCTGAGGAACACGAATACAATGAGATAAAACCAATCCCAAAACATATACTAGGATTTGGCATAAACCAAAGCCCGCTAGTAATGACTGCCCGGACACCAAACGTGCACAAGTGCGCGGATATGAACGAACCCTGTCGCAAAACCATGCGACCTCTACTCTGTTTTGCCCAAAGGCGAATAGCCTTCTGTGTGGGACTCTAAAGACTCGACACTACGCTGGCAGTGGGTTTAACCATAGGCCGCAAGCGGTACTAGCTGTACATAACGGTCCTCAGGTAGATGCCGATAAGAAGACTGATGAGGTGAACCCATCCGAACTCCTACTGAGCCTGAATGTGACAATCTCCGTACAGTCCGGTCTGTTCGTCTGAGAATATCGCATGTCGGGCCTAGGGGTGGTAAACATCAGTCCCCTAATAGCGGTACAAGTCGTGTCGGAATGTAGCCCAGAACACCCTGAGATAACACTGGATAACCTACCAGTATATCTCGCTTGCCCTGACCAGGGACGACTATGTGTAATGGCTCTCCTTGACACAGCGCGATATCAACCCCCAATACCGGGAGAAACGAATCATGTCTAACCGTCACTGCCTCCAAGTGCTTCGAGACTGCACCCAACTGCTACCTGTTTGCACGACTTATTTGAGCCGTGGTAGGGTAGCAATCTAAGAACAGTGGGAACACACTCGAGGCGAAGTGACAGTGTCAAGTCAGCGGACTAAGCTGTACTCATGTCACCTGGGAACTGATAACTGACGATAGGTATAGTACCAACCAACAGTTCCCGATGAGTCCTGTCCAGTGTACTCGTAACCTAACGAGCACCCGCATACTATCTCCAGTACGACGTACTGATAGCTGTGGGACAGACCATCTCCCCTGCTGGGATGAGAAGCGCATACGCTAGTCTACTCCGGAGTATCGATGCCCCGTCTCGATAATCCTACGACTAGGGACCTGTATAAGGATGTGCTTGTAGATTACCCAGGCCCCACTAGTGTGACTGCCATCACAACGCTGGTAATCAAGTAAAGATCCTAAGGGCTCCACTAATGTGTATAGGCGATATGCTAAAAGAAACACATGCACACATTAAAGTAGAAACAAACCAAGTAGCATACTACCATTTCGAGCAAGATTGTCTATACAACTGTGAATATCCCAAGCTTCCATCAAGTAATATACAAACTAGTATGATACAGTAATGGCCTCTAGGGCATATACACTAACACCTGTCACGCCCTGCTTCCCAGTATACGGAAATGGTAACGTAGCAAGCCCGCGGCATTTTCATCCAGAGAAGGTCATTCCCTAAATAAATATACTAAGTGTATTGAAACAATAATACACAATACAAAAATAAATGGAAACTGTAAAATTTTTCAACAAATATCTTTATTTACATTTAACTTCCAATATTTACAAATTCATGAGTTTATGCTGGAAAGTAAATACAATAAGGAAAATGGCTAAACAAGCGGCATATATAAACTAAAGAAAAGTGAAGCTGAGCTAGCCCTAAGTAGCGACCTGGTTGTGGTTCTCCTCTGTGGTTTCCATTTCCTCCGTCTCGACCGTATCTGACAAACATTCCAAGAGAAGAAAAGTGGGTGGAATGTCCGTCAGCGAATTAGCGCTCGGTAAGTCCCAAGGATAAGTAAGAATAAGAAAATGGCAATTGTAGAATATTTATATGACGAGTAGGAGTATATGATCATGGGTAAATATATTCTATAGGTCTCTATATGGGCACTATGTTAACGTTAAGTTCTAAGTTTGAATGTCAACACAGCCGTAGAAGTATTTACAAGCTCAAAAGTGGGGCCCGAGGAGTAAGGAAACACAGTCCCATTTCATGTGTTAGCATCGAGTCTCTAGGCCGTGGATGAGTCAACAGATTGATATTCGAGTAAAATAAAAAAGAGGTTAATACATGACTCCTGAAACTCCGTTGGATTCACACAAGAAACTATCCCAGACACTCCGAGTATAATATATTATAACTGGTTAATATACTTAATTGATTTGATTGATTGATTAACATATCTTGATCGAAACCATAGATTGCAAAAGGTGTAGAATGTAGTCGAGTAATATGCGAATCATGATAATTGCAATCTTGGTTCAAGTCAAATTGGTTCGAGTAGTTTGGGTTCAAGTTAGGTTAGAGTTCGAGTTTGTGTTCGAGTTTGAGTTCGAGTTTAGATTCGAATTTGGATTCGAGTTCATGTCTTTTTTCATAAGAATTGATTTAAACTGTTAAAAATCTTATGTTCGGGAGAAATCGGCAACTGCTGCACATGGACGGCAGAATTTGTGTTTTTTTCCAAGACAATTGCTATTGATAACTCTGTTAAGTTGTCTAACCTGAATAGACAAGCACTCATTTTCTCCGGCTCTCCGAGGCTCAAAAGAAATGATACCGCTTAAGCCTATATTATTCTAGAGTCCTTAATATTGTTTGTTTTCATTGTTTTATTCTCCGAGTGGGTTTTATGAAAAATATATATTAATATTGTTTAAAAATAATCTCGAGAGTGATTTATAATATTTAGGGTTTACATGAACATGTATTTTAATTATTGTGGTGTTTTGGTGATAAAACAAAGTTTATGGTGTTTTTATGCAAACTAGCTCTTTTAGAAATTTGATGGTATTTTATTAAAATTTTAATCTTTTATTTTAATAGAAAATAGTTTCATAATATGTTTTTATTGAAAATATGAATTCATAGTTTTATATAATTTTCCAAAATTTAATATTTATTTAGAAAAGTCGTATTTCTTAAAAACCGTATTTTTTTAATTTCCTTTCGAGACCAAATACTCCATGAGGAATTCTGCATCTCGCTCTACTATTCCAAGGATGTGCGATAATCCGTACCATCCATTAGCGGGTCCTCTGACGAGGGTTATAGAGGCGTAATTGCAAGGATTACAAGATACCGATTAAAAAAAACAGTTTTGAAAGGTGTCGTATTTTAATGAAAAACTTATTCTCTAAATGAACTATATAACTAGAGCTATGAAACCATAGTGTACGTGTGGGGTACGTCATTACCCCATGAAGTTTTCCTAAAGGTATTTTTAACAATTATTGAAACGAGGGTTATACTAAAGTTCACGGTATTTTAATGAAAAGTTCGTTATTTGAGTATTGAACATGAAATTTTGGTTACGTCAAAAGAAATATATGTGAGTTTTGTTTTAAAAAGATATTAGGATGATTATGTGACATGTAGACCTATCAAGTATGATAAAATATTTAAATGAAAAGGTTGTTACATGTTAACTCCACTTTTGTCGATATTTTCTTAAAAGATGAATTGAGATGAGAGAAATTGAGAGAAGAGGGATTCACGGGTGCAAATTCCCAGTTCCGTAAATAAAAAAATTTCCATATTTTTCCAAGTCTTCTTGAATATTTTTATATTTTCCCTATATTTTTGTATGAATTTAGATGCATATGTTTTTAAATTCTGAATTTGTCCTAAACTAAATCCCGACCCAAGCGCCTTACCCATACCCAGCCCAAGCCCCTGCCCGACCCATCCTCTTCTCCCCCACTCCCTTTTCTTTTCCCGCTCTTTTTCTTTCTTCCCCACGTCGCCGCTTGTCCCCATGCCCCCGCTCCTTGTCGCGACCGCGTCCCCACTCCTAGACCCACGACCTCACGCACGCGCGCTCGCGAACTCCCTCCCTCGACCTCGTCTCCCTCTCTCATACAAAACCGTATTTCCCTCGCCCTCACTACCTCCTTCACCAAAACTCACCTCTCTCTCTCCCCCCACTCTCATTCTCCCTCTCACTCCACTTCCTTCCTCACACCACCGATGCCTCCATCGACCTCGACGCCAACAGAGCCCCCACTCCAAGCTCAACCCAACTACAGCAGAACACCCACAACCAAACCCTTCTGTGCACCTCCGCCGGCCCCTCCCTGCTATTGTCGTGACCACCACTACGACCTCCTCCCTTCACCAACCTCGCCGTCAAGACCCCAGCAACCAAGCCGCCGCTGCCGAGAACTCGAGCTCGAGCCAAGTCGAGTTGTTGTGCCGCGCGTGTGTCGCGATCGCGCCGCTGCCGTACTGTCGTCAACACGTCGTCAGGCAAGTATAATGCTTGCTTCATGCTAATACCACCTGTTCAATTCATTTACCAATAAATTCCATATATACTTTTCGAACGAATCAATATAATGCAAGTGTTCGATGCAATACCCGAATTGAATCCCCCGTTAAATCGATGGAAAATAATCACATATGATGTTCCTGTAATAACGAACGCTGTGTTATGATTTGGCTGGAAAATACGGAATTTAATGACGTGATAGGTCTTTCCCATTTAGACCCGTTAAAACTGAAATTTTCGTACCTGAACCTTGTAAAAATCACAGTTAATTGGTTATAAATCGGAATATTGAATTCGAGGGCTCATATCGAAGCCTACTCAACGAACTAGAACACCATAAGAGTTTTAATCTATTTCTATGCTAAAAAGGTGACGGAAACTGATTCGGAGTGCGGCTCTAGACTGCAGTCCAGAGCAGCACTGGCTGTCGATTCTCGTTTTGTAATACTTTCATCCTGCTGGATGAAAATGTTATGATACGGAACCCTACACCATAGAAAATATAAATCTGTTAGCTAACCATTGAAAGTGGTTTCATTTTTTTTACTGTCTTTTACTATTTAAATTATATTTTAAATCAACAGAACATATAGCAGTCCCAAACAGAGACAGAACGTATACCCCTTTATTGTACAATGCATAACTTCCAACACACAATGGATATTATCAATCCGTCTAGTGCGTTGGAAACCTAACTGATAAACCTAAATTTTGTTCATCTATAGTGTCGCCTAATTTTGATTCCAACAGGGTGAAAACTGTGTTGCAAAATAGACCTTCAGTTCAGAAACTGAATTTCCAGCAGTGAACACTTAAAATGAAACGACTGTAACTTGCGAACCCGAAACCCGATTGACTTGAAATCAATTTTGTTGAATTTCCAACTAAGTTTACTTATTGCCACTTTTGTATCTTTTTGCTTAATTCTGAATGCATGATTAATACGAATTTTCTATGTTCATAAGATGCATAACGACTTGTACTGTATATAAACTGTTTAGCGGCATGATTCATAGTTCTACCCGACTACAAGACCTCTAGTGATAGTGAATATTCGTGTTAATTCTCCGTGTATATTGCATTGTCGAACGTGTACAGTATCGTTGTGGTTGTTTCAAGTACGCCAGTGAATAGTGAGTGATTCGTGACAATGAACCATACAGTGAACAGTGAATAAAATCGTGTTACTGATGCGTACTTGTACACAACTAGCCCATATTCATGAATGGTGAAACCTGGGGGAAAAGGGAAAATCGAAGTGGAAAGGGAGTGGTATTTAGCGAGATCAGTGATTTAGAGGATGATTATTCGAACAGCGACTCTTATATATATTAGGTTGGGCCTAGCGGTCCGGCTGACAGGATTATGTCCCGGGCAACAGCGGGCCGTAGTCTCGGGTATGTATGAGACCTTCGTTAAACATGATCAACCTTTCCACAACTCGATTTCAAAAGTGACTTAGAGACCGATAGGGACACAGATCATACATTGCATCAGCTAATGACATATTGATTACCTGCATTTTATCTCCACCGTTATTACTTTATTTTCTTGTCTCTTGTTAATATTATAATATTGCTATTATGTCGCTCTGATGACCTGAGTATGCATGCTCAGACCTTGAGGAAGAACCAGTTCTGGAGTCAGACTTGCCCTTCGAGCTTGCAGAGATTTAGACGGTCGTGCCTCCAGTACCTTTACTGTTTTCCCTTAAAGAAACTTTGTATTCGCACTTGGTTAGTAGTTCTTTTCTTTGTTTTGTTGCAAATTGTGAACAATGAAAATTGATGTAATAACTAGTGATGTGTTTACTGATTACCATGTAATGCTAGAAGCCGAAGTATGACTACGGCGGGATTATTCTTTGACCGTAGGAGTATGGCTGGCCTAATCATCCCTCGTATTCCGTATTTTGGGAAGCGGGGCGTGACAACGTGATTAGATGGTTAACAAGAGAGAGAGAAATCCTTTGGGTGTCGTGGTGTCGTCGGAAAGGCTTCCGTCGTCGAGTTTGGCTTGCTTCTCCACTTGGGTGCTTAACTCCACTTGATACTTAGAGAGTTTGAGAGAATTTTTGATAGAAATTTCAAAATGAGGGAGAGTTAGGGTATGGGGCGGTATTTATAATGAAGAATTAGGATTTGGGAATTAAACATTTGGATTAAATGAATTAAAATGGTGTTAAATGGTGAATTGAAATGTCACTGTTTAATTGCAGGGAAATCAAATAGTGCAGGGGGTTGAAGAGACAAGTGTGTAAAGCACATCGTCGTTTGGACTCATCAAGACTGTCGGCGCCAGCCCAAAGAGGGAAATGGGCGGTCGAGATTGGATGATCCGTCTCGAGATTCGTGCTGTGTGGCGTAGTCAGGGTTTACTCGTTTTTACTCATGTTTGATTTTTCTGAAACTTTTCGGTTCTCCATGAATTGCATGTGCAACTCTTGAGCTTCCGAAAAATTAAAAAGCAAAATCTTAAAAAATAATTAGGTCTGATGGGATTCGAACACACAGGCTATGTCGCAGCAGTGCAGAGGCTTTACCAGTGAGCTACAAGTTGTTTCTTGTTTTTACTATACAAATTTAACTTATAACTCTTACACAGGCTGTAATACCTTTTTCTGTACAATAACAAGAAATTTTTGTACAGGAATTTCAAAGTCGTTACAACTTGATACTTAGAGATTTTGAGAGAATTTTTGATAGAAATTTCAAAATGGGGGAGAGCTAGGGCATGGGGTAATATTTATAGTGAAGAATTAGGATTTGGGAATTAAAAATTTGGATTAAATGAATCAAAATGGTATTAAATGGTGAATTGAAGAGTCTCTGTTTGATTACAGAAAAATCAAACAATGCAGAGGAGTTGAAGGGAGTCGAAGGTGTGTGTGTACAAAGCACGGAGTCATTTGGAGCTATGCGGACCGTCGGTGCGGGCCAAATGAAGGAAACGAGCGATTGGATTTAGCCCAATCGCCTCGAGATTCGTGCTACGTGTCAAGGTGGGTGTTTACTCCTCGTTGAGCCTGTTTGATTTTTCTGAAACTTTTCGTTTCTCCGTGAATTGCACGTGCAACTCTTGGGTTTCCGAAAAATTAAAAAGAAAAATCCTAAAAAATAATTGTGTCTGATGGGATTCGAACGCACAGGCTATGTCGCAGCAGCGTAGAGGCTTTATCAATGAGCTATAAGTTACTTCTTGCTTTTATTAAACAAATTTAAGTTGTAACTCTTACACAGGCCGTAATACCCTTTTTCTGTACAATAACAAGAAATTTCTGTACAGGAATTTCATAGTCTTTACAAAGCCTCAGGATGGCCGTCCAACACGATTTGACGGAGGAGCAAAACATTCTCCTTCGGCTCGACGAACTTGACGCTCTCGAAGAAAAGAGACTCGCGGTACAGCAAACTCTGGAGCTGTTCCGAGCTCAAATGTCACGGACCTATGATAAGATGACCCGTCTCCGTGCTTTTAAGAAGGGCGAATTGGTGTTGGTCCTCAAAAGACCAATCATCCCTAGTTGGCATGCCAAGAGAAAATTTGATCCAAATTGGAAAGGGCCATATGTCATCGAGAAAGTGTATGGCGGAGGATCCTACCAGCTGATAACTACCGAGGGAGAAAGGCCCATGCAACCAGTAATGGCCGATATCTCAAGAAATATTGTGCGTGAATGCTCCAAGTCACAGACGAATTGAGCACACCTGCCCTACGGTCTGGATCATACATCCTGTATAACCATATACAATCCACGGGATAAACGACCTCTATCTCTCCCAAGTCCTACCAGTGAGACTATATTTGAAGTCCAACCGGCGATGAACTCCACCAATATAAAAAATCCGTATGTCCATAAGCAAAACGGGCACAGATGAAAACCCGAAAGGGCTCCGTGAGTAAAAACAGTGGGATTGCCGGCGAGTTTGTGAAAACCCGAAAAAGCGCAAACTCGTAAAAAGAAGACAAAAATACACTCGCAAAGTCCTCTCAACCTTGTAAGGAGAATATCCCCGCGTGAGATCTTTACGACTTACAAGGAGTAACACACTTAGGAATCCTCACGATTCCTAAGGAGAATATACACATGGGAGATGCTCTCGACTCGTATGGAGAAAATGCTTTTATGAGACCTTTACGGCTCATAAATTGAAAAGCCTTAGGTGATAGAGATCCAAACCTGTCTCTTAAGCTATCGCTCCTCAATGGGCAATGGCAGATGATGAGTCGCTCCTGGCACTACGTTTCAGTGTTAGTGGTGCTGATGCCGACCCAATACCCAAACCCCAAGTTTTCCCAATGGCAAGTGATGCGTCGCTCCAGGCATTGCGCTTCAGTGTCAGCGGTGTTGATGCTGACCAAAACCAAAACCCCAAGTTTCCTAGGGTAAATGATGAGTCGTTCCTAGCACTATTCCAGTGTAGCTGGTACCAAACAAAATCCAAATTCCAAGTTCCCCTCAAAACTCAAAAGTTCTGCCAAACAAGACAGAAATCAAATAAATCAAATCAAAATCCTATCGGCGGTGGTTCCAATCTCAAAAGGTCTAGCGGAACGAACAAGAACTCCAAAACCAATCAGATCAACCGATTCAACACCAACGATCTTCTCGGTCTTCTCGGTGGAATCAAACTCCACCTCGGAAACATATCAATCCTGACACCACAAAAGCAGATCAAGTCAACTTCAAATCCCGACACCGCAAAAAGCGGAGCAAGTCAGCTTCAATGCTGACACCGCAAGAAGCGGAGCAAGTCAACTTCAATCCTAACACCCAGAAAGTGAAGCAACTCAACTTTAATCACGATACCGCACGGAGCAAGTCAACTTTAACTCTGACATCGCAAGAAGCGGACCAAGTTAAATCCAATCTTGACACCGCAGAAAGCAGAGCAAGTCAACCTCAATCCCGACACCGCAAGAAGCGGAGCAAGTCAAATCCAATCCCTGACACCGCAAGAAGAGGAGTAAGTCAAATCAAACACCGACCGTCAAAGTCGTAAAAATGGCAGCACTGACCGTCCAAGTGACAAAAATGGAAGCACCGACCGTCCAAGTTGCAAAACAGGCTGCATCGACCTCCACGCCGTCAAAAGGGAACCAAACCAAATCAATCTCCATATAGCACAAGATCTATCAATTTCATGCACACAGCCCATATGCACGGTGTGCATTTATTGATGGGGGCACTTTGTTGGGGGTCTAAAATTACACCCAATTGCCAAAATCAAAAATCAAATTCAAGTTCAAAGTCATAACCAAAATCAAAGTCAAAAAGCCAAGTGGGCCCAAGCCCAAACCTGAGCCAAGTAGACCCGAGCTCAAGCCCAAGCCCAAGCATGAAGAGGGACCGATCAAAAGAGAAAGAAAAGGAAAAGATTAAATATAATTTATTTTTTTTTAAATTAAATAGGCAAAAACCAATTTTGTACAAGCCATGGAGCTAAATGTAAAAGATGTAAGCCGATAAAAGGCCCCCATAATGATTTGATAATAGATCTTAATCTTGATTCTCTAAAAAACAAAATCTTGAGTTTTGAGCCACTATTTATTGCGCAAATCTCTTTCTCCTTTCTTCTTTATTTTTTTCAAAGTGTACTCATCAGGAGGCCTCAAAAAAAGGATAAAGAGCCCCTTTTGATCTTCAAAAGTTAAAATCTTGGTGTTTTTGAACTGTTGCTCTATTAGGTTTCGACCCTATTTTCACCGTGCTAGGTGTCCATTGGGTTAGCTGTGCACCCCGTTGGGTGCACATCGAGCCAAGTGCGCACCAGAACAGGTGCGCATCTTGCTAGGTGCGCACTTCTCTAAATGCGCACCTTACTGGACCTTTTAGACCATTCGGGACCCTTTGTCCCCTTTCACTCTCTCGCACCTCACCAGACGCGCACCTTGCTAGGTGCGCGCCTCGCTAGGTACGCATCTTGGCAGGTGCGCACTTGTCACGTGCGCACCTTCCCACATGTTCATTTTACTAAATGCGTACGTAGCACATATACACTCATCACCTCTCCTGTTAGAAAAAAATTCTAACGGGATGCTGCCCAGCATCCCGGAAGGGGCCTGCTAGTCCCCTTGACCCCCAGCCCGCTATCCGGGTAGCAGGACCCCTGTAAAAACTCTACGAGGCTCCCGATATGCCCAAAACACTCTCAGCCTGTTCCCAAACTCAACACACATATTGCATATTGAGTTCGTATGATCTGTTTGACTTGTTAATCGGAGCTTCTTTCACTCCAAAAGTGAGAGATAATTAACGACAGCTTAGTCCGCGGCTGCCGGAGATTCGGATCCCCACAATCATAAAACCCCAGCCTACCCTAAACAGGAGGAATCTGTAATATGCCTGATAAGCGATGCGCATTCGTATCTCAATAGGGTGACGAAAAACACTCTACAGTAAGCCCACTAGATTTTTGGGGATATGGAGCTGGAATAAGTATGATGCATTAGGAACATTCCTCGGCGCCTAACTTTCGAGATTGCACCCGACCTTTTGGATGCCTCCCATGCGTACGTTCATTTTTCGCCTAACCACCAGCCAATTGCTCGTCTCCGAGCAATTATAGAGTTGATCTTCCTCAGCTTCCTAGCTCGTCTCCGAGCTATCCTAAAGTTGAGATTTTTCTGCTCCTTTGCTCGTGTCCGAACTATCTTATAGCTGAGATTCCTCAGCGTCCCTGTTTGGCCGGGAACACGGAACACGAGCGCCCCCGTAACGGCTCCGTGTATCTCGCCACGACGAGATCTCCGCCGCTCCACTTCCCGCATCCTACGCTAGTGTATCTCGCCGTTAATGAGCGTATCTCGTCATTAATGGGCGTATCCAGCCATCAACGCGAACGTAACGCAGGGGAGAAACAGATGGCGAGAATCTCGCATCGGCTCGCTTCAATGTGACTCTTATATAAACCCCTCCTCCAAACGATTTAGGTAACTGGAACTCAATCCAATACGTCGCTGCTTTGCCCAATTATTTCTCGGTACCTATTTGATTGTCGGAGGATCCTACGGTGGCTTCCCACCCCAGGACTTCCTTCGCAGGTAGCTCGGCGTCAACAATAATCAACAAACCATTGAGATCCACACGCTCAATTTTCACCACAAATCTCAACTGTTCAATCCCGTTGGCCACAAGATCGACGGAGAACAATATCTGAGGGAGATTCCGACCTTCATCAGGAAGATTATCAGGAATTCTTTTATTCCCGGGAATGGGATGACTGGACATCTAATTCCAAGAATTCTTTCATTAACGTGCTTAATATACTTTAATCATTCCCGGTAATATATATGTGTACGACCGTCGACCGGTGGCGAGACCGGAGATGAACAGCCAATCGGCGGCGAGCCGGCAATTGCCGGCGGACGACCGGTGGCGGACTACGGCCGACCAACGGCGAACGTCTGATCTGCGGCCGGCCGGTGAACAATCGGCGATAACCGACGGCTAGCCGATGGCGAACGGCCGATCGGTGGTAGGCCGGACAGTGGACAACCGACAATGGGCGACGGGACCGGCCAGCTGGCCGGTGGAAATGGAGGCCGGCGGCGGATACTCATGGCTCTTTTCATGTTATGCGGGAATATTTCGTGGTGATATAGAATAGACACATGTTTTGGGAGGAAAAGAATTACCATGAAAAAAGGTCATTTGATTACCATGGTAATCCTATATTCTCCGGAATACCGTTTACATCTAAACAAATATGAAAATATTTCATGATAATCTAGAATTACCAACTAGATTGCTTACTACCAAGCACACCCCAAGAACCATACTTTAACCATCTAACCAATTCCTTCAACCTCTATCAACCGACTGCCTTAGCCAAATTGGACTTTGGTTGAATGAAATGAAGCAATCTCACATTGGGTTCAAACCCCCCGCCCCCACCCCCCACCCCCGCGGCTGTGAGGAAAGGTGATTTTTGGGTGGATCACTTCCTCGAGAAAGAAAAGTGGGTATGTGGGTAGGTAGCTACAACTGCCCTCACCTACCCGTCAATACATTTGGATTATATGTTTATATATCTGCGTAAAATGATTATCCCTGAATATATTAACATTTGAAAGGGCCTTTAGCTGCATCGATGATAGGATACTACAAACTAGGGTTTGTTACCTTCCTTTGTCACAATTAATTTGTAGGTGCGTTAAAAGGAAGCAATTGGCTTTGGGTCTTATTCAGTGTGTGACACATGTTAGATTATAGGTTGCAACTTTTTGTCTTTTTTTGTGATTGAAGGCTATTCAGCAACCAACCTAATTAATTGTAGAAATTATCATAATGAGATTTGAAGAGCTTTGGACATCGAGATTTAATTCTTAGTTGAGCTCGTAGAGGTTATGTTAAATCAATAGATGGAGTTGTATCTCAGTTTGCTTCTGCTGTTTTCGGTGGGAAAATAAGACTTTCGAAAATAGATGCATCTGACATACACGCGCACACGAGAATAATAAAGAAAAAAGGTTTAGAAGGCTTTTTCGTTAGGTGGCGTCAAAAATATATATCCTCCACTATTTTTTCTGACGATCGGCACCCATCGTCATCATCTTCATCATGTAGGACGTAGATACACCAAATTTCTTGTGATTCCACCATTTTTCAACGTTGAATTAGCAATGCAGCAGTTCTATTGTCGGTAAACCATTAATTTTGCGCTGATAAATCAACGGTAAAAAAGTGATGGGATCATTAGAAATTTGGTGTATGCACATCTTACATGACAAAGATGTTGATGATGTGTGCCGATCGTCGAAAAGAATCATGAAGGATGTATTTTTTTGATGTCCTAAGAGAAAATTCCATCATGTGGCATCTTTCCGCCATTATCCCCCTCCCCCATCTCTCTCTATATATAATGAAGAAAAGAGGCTCTAAGAGGATTTTCGTTAGATGGCGTCAAATGTCTATATCCTCCACGATTTTTCGACGATCGACATCTATCATCATCGTCTTTATCATATAAGATGTGGATACACCAAATTTTATATGATTCCACTAGCTCACCGTTGAATTAGCAATGTAAGAAATTCTATTGTCGGTAGACCGCTGATTTCGTACTCACTAAATCAATGGTGAAAAAGCGATGGAATCACATTAAATTTGGTGTATCCACATCTTACATGATAAATATGATGATGGGTGTCGATCGTCGGAAAAAATCATGGAGAGTTTATTTTTTCAACACCGTAGAAAAAAATCCCCACCCATGCCACTTTTCCTCCATTATCCTTAAAAGTAATTTCCAATTATATATGGCGTCGAAAAAATAAACTCTTCATGATTTTTTTCGATGGTCGGTATCCATCATCATCATCATCATCATCGACCTCGGCTGTGGACGGACCAAATCATGAGAAATATTGCCACAGTTACAAAACCCATAATGTTGGCTGTGGTTATACCACTATTCACAGTACGTGGAACAATATTTCTGGTTAACTGCGCAAAACACCCATTTAGTTTGCCGACATCGATTAAAACTCCTTGAAAGCAAATAAATGCAGCAATAAACAACTCGAAATGATTGTCAGATTGTATACCGAAACTTTATTCTGTTGATCTTATGGAAACTTTTAGACAAGAAGTTTCCCGACCATCGAATTATAGAGCAATCGGGAGATCAACATTCCCTTTCATCGAGTATCGTGCTCATTTGAAGCAAGCCAGCGGGCACCTATGTATGATTTAGGCAGTCTACGCAATGGATGAAAGCAAGGATGGAGTGGAATGGGTTTAACAAATCGCAAGACATGCGGTATACCTTCTAAATATGATGGAAACTGCGAGATATCAGAAAATTTGCATCAGATGTCTGACCTGACCTGGCATATGCTATATTTATTATTGTTAGAGTTATGAGCGAGGTCAAATTATCGTATTATTAAAGGCCAAAGGGTAACCTATTGTAATTGGATCGGTCCTGTAGAATGCAGAAAATCTTTTTTGTGCAGTTTAAAATAAAATCCAATTGTTTTCAGGGTTTGTTCGACAAACAGATAAATAGAGGTGGTATATATATGCTGAATAAAATTTATCTTGAGAAATTGTCAAATAGAGAAAATTCAAAAGAGTATTAACACTTCACTAATTTTTTTTAGGACGAATCTCATATTAATTATTCGAATAATCAATCAGCAACGATAAAGTCGGACCTTGACTCTCATGATCGGAACAATACATTTCTAGGCATCAATGCCCGCACCTGCGAGGCACGTGCCAGAATCCCCAGAACCTGCCAGATCAGGAGTGGGGTCGCCGCCCATGACTGTAACAAAAGTGCGCGTTCACGTGGGGAGCTACTTCCCACTCAGCGGTGACCATTAGGTGCAGTGTGATTTTGCTCACGGGCGGTGACCA
This sequence comes from Agapanthus africanus, assembly GCA_030015575.1. NCBI lineage: Eukaryota > Viridiplantae > Streptophyta > Magnoliopsida > Asparagales > Amaryllidaceae > Agapanthus > Agapanthus africanus. The sequence goes on from JASDDO010000014.1 coordinate 179,962,098, forward strand.
GAGCCCCTTGGGTTTTAAAAACGTTTTGCCCGCCAGCTGTATATTCGTTGATTGATTTGTCAATAATGCCCCCGTGTTTGTCACTGATTTGCGATGAGGACCCCCTGGTAGTTTTCTGAAATGACCCCCACTTTTTTGTTTTTGGTTTTTTTTATTGCTTTGAAAGTTGTAAAGCGGTGGGGTTTGTGAGGAGCACGGACTCTATTGGGATCTCAAGGGATTTTTGCAGCTTCCACCCTTCAAAATGACATTGTTATATATTTATTCATCTAGAAAATAGAACCGGAGTTTGACCTTGCTCCTAGCTGTATGGGTTAGTAGAACCAGTACTATATCTTGAACAACATATATATAGAAGACGTGTGTAAAATTTTATATCCTGGACATTACACGAAAATTTCTAAAGATACATATAGTTTTTCTAAAATTAAATTAAACAAATGTGGTTAGTGGTAATATTAAAATCGAGAAATTCAGCAGTTATAGAAAACAACAAAGATATAAAGGCTTGCGTATAAATTTGTAAGTCATATATGTCATATCTCATTTTGGGCTTTAGATCATGAGAGAAAACGTGTAATGAATGAGAGTGAGGAAGTTTTGATTTTCTTCTTTTTGCCTTTTGCAGTGGATGAGGTGCATATCTCCAACACACATATTTGACTATTGAATTTTGACATTTTTTTCTTGCCTTTTATTTTGTTGATTAATTACATCATCTAAGAACTTTTGGTTTTAATAGCAAAGATAATAATAATATAATTAGAAAAAAAATAATAATATTTTTGCAAAAAATTCTCAGTAATTGGTAATTGGACAATTGGACGTATATGATGGACACTGACAGTAATCGTTCAAAATTCTGTTCACTAAGGACATACAGCATTATGAAAATTATCGTTGTTGTGTTTCATCAAGCAGATGACATTGTTTGTAAATAACCTGGAGGCAAAAGGATATGAAAATGGTAGATATTTTGGGAAAGAAGGTGGATGTGAAATTATTCTAGAAAAAAATGAACTTGATGCATAGAAAAGTAGGCTAGGGGCCTGCACCCTGCAGGGCCCGATTGCTAAAACAAGGCTCCGCAGGAACAAAATGTATAAAACACTCGATGTAATACACATTTAAATAAACAGACGAACCCAAGCCTTTATTCATTTTTTGAGTCGGCTTAAAGAGGAACTCCTAAAAATTTACAAAACTGACTTGAATAAGCGTTGTTGTCTATTTGGTTCCAAAAAAATAGCAAAGTGTATTTTTCGGCAACCGATTGCTTGTTTGGGTACTTGATTTCTATTGTTTGTAATTAAAAATTACAAGTAGAGAATAATGTAGCAAAACTGTTTTGCAGTAAATATGCAATATAATAACAAATATACAATTTAACCACATCAATTTCACGGAAAAACAGAATTCTTCATGCCAACATTTCGTAATCAAACACTAAAATTAAATTAAATGATAAGCGTGCAACAAAGATACTCGAAGAAATAATCAAAATCTTTAGCACATTTTGGACAGACGCTGCATGATTGTCACCCAACAAATAAATTGCAAAGAAGAACTCTATGAGGGCAAAACTGTAATAAAAAACGGCAAATTACACTAAAATACCCATATCTATCATTGTTTTGCACCAAGATACCTTCATGTATTTTTATTACACTAAAAAACCTTAAACTATGATTTTAAGGGATTTTTTCATTAAAACACCCTCGAAAGTAGCACCTAAACTATTTTAATTTAAGTTACTCTAGTTTAAATTATAGTTTAGGGTAATTTAATATAATTTATTTTAAAACAATTGCATTATTCTCCAAGCAACTACAAAAGCTGAACCAAAAACTTGTCACTTGACTCGGTCCTCGTAATAACGAGACCAAACGGAGGGCATTTCCGTCTTTTACTCTTCCCTCCTCTCCACCCAGGCTCAGACCACTGAAATAGCAACGAAGAAGAGGTTTAGATTTGGGGACCTCTTCTAAAAAGCGAGTATAAATTTCTGCCCTCTCCTTTTGTTTTTGTGTACAAAGTTTCATCCTCATCCTCTCAATCGTCATATTGGATCAAACCCTAACCCTAGAAATCAAAGGGAGTGCAGCGAAGGTGAAGGAGGAGGAGACGACGAAGGATCGAGAAGCCCTAACCCTAGCTTTCTACTGGGCTTCTCAGGGGTAAAAGATCCCTCCTTTTCTTCGCATTTAGATCTGTTAGTGTCGTGTTGTGTGTTTTTATTGAGGTTTTATAGGGAAATGTACGGTTTTTATGTTTTGTAGCTTTTGATTTGATGCAACGACTGAATTTTGTGGGATTTTTTGCGACTTTATTATTTTCTTAAGGTTTAGTGATAAAGGACTCGGTAGCTTGTTTATTTACATTTTCACGATGTTGTTGTTTATATCGAGTTCTATTAATAGAGATATGCAGTTTGTTTTTTGCTTTTCTTTATTGAAATTTCCTGTAAAATGCATGGTTTTAATGGTTTATAACGTCTCTTTGATGAGATTGGGTGGATTTTTAGCACTTTGTTTGATGAAATCCTGGCAAAGTTCTTGCTTTGTTGTGTTTTAATATCAATTGATTTAGCGATCATTATAATTATTGCTGTTCTCTTTGTTCTATATCAGTTTTTGAGACCTTATCCTTATCATGGCTGCAATGGCCGCTTCGGCCTTCTTCCCTACCTCTTCATCTCCATCCAATTCATCCCTGAAAGCTTCAAAGACAATCGGTGAGAGCCCTGATTCTCTAAATGTTCGGGGCATCGCAGCAAAACCCAATCCTTCAGCTAAATCTATGGATGTCAAAGCCAGTGCTCAAGCTCTTCCAAAAATCAACGGAACAAAGGTTGGCATAAAGACCGACTCCTCAAAGGGCAATGACGAAACTCCTTTTGTCACTGTTGCATCTCCTAGGACATTTTACAACCAGTTACCGGATTGGAGTGTGTTACTTGCTGCTATCACCACCATCTTTTTGGCTGCTGAGAAGCAATGGACTCTACTTGATTCCTGGAAGCCGAGAAGGCCTGATATGCTTGCTGATGCGTTCGGGCTTGGAAAGATAGTTCAAGATGGGCTTGTGTTCAAACAGAATTTTCCGATTAGGTCCTATGAGATAGGGGCGGATAAAACAGCTTCTATAGAGACGTTAATGAATCATTTACAGGTGAGATTTTGGTTAAAGTGCAAACTCTTTAGGATGTTTGGTGTCAAGATATAATAATTCATTTAAGATTTGTTTTTTTCGGGTTCTTGTGTTTTTTTGTTGATGAGCAGGAGACAGCGCTTAACCATGTAAAGATGGCCGGGCTGTTGGGTGATGGGTTTGGTGCTACGCCGGAAATGAGTAGAAAGAATCTTATATGGGTGGTCACTAAGATGCAAGTTCTTGTGGAGCATTATCCTTCATGGTGAGTTACTGGTCTATGTCTATATATTTGGATGAAATGCAAAATGAGTACTTTGTTTTGTTTTGTTTTTGGTTTGTCTTGTCATGAGTATTCCATGCGGTGGTTGAGTTTGTAAGTTGTGACATGATAGTCGGGGCTTGGGTGGTAGGAAATGGAGTTGTATACAACATTTGTTCTAAAATTAATATTATGTCATACTTGGTCTGGCAACATGGTAAATAGCTACTTGTTTGTGGACCTGCAAAATAAAGGGCGAAGAAAACAATTCGACAAAAAGTGGGTTTCACCTCAACATATTAGGGGTTTCCTCCCGATTTAACATGTGACGGTATAAATCGCGCGATCTTAACTAATTATTATTAGTTTCTAATTAAGCACTCGCAACAAATGATGAAGCAAACCAATCAATGAATAGGATACTAGGTCGTGCAACTTGTTGCATGCAACAAATGTGGATTTTATTGTGCAACAAACCTAACTACTACATAATATCATCTTGACCTCTATTAATGTAGTTCTTCTGTTTATTATAGGTTCATGAATAACATGCATGCATGATGTCTTATTTTAGTTCTTTGTATTTTATTTTATGAGGATTCTTTAGTGGTTTTGACAGCCAGCGACTAGACTTGCTGAATGTAATTTTCGAAGAACATATTATGCACTCGAGCTGAAAGGATAATTTTTGTTGAGAAAAGTTGCTTTTATTCAAGATGCCTTCTGACTTCTGTGACATTACAATTAATTTAACCAATAATTCCAGAATATTAGAATTTTCTATGCAAGCTAGAAGCATTTTGGTCTTATGTTCCACTTCTATGAATTACACGTTCCTGCTTTTACTTGTCTAGTCTACTATTTAGTTTTGTGATTGAGTTTCACATGTTCAATTTCCGATCTTGTCATTTATTGTGGAAGTCTGATCATATGGACTATATTGTTACTTCCAACGATTGCTAATAATCTTTGTAGAGCTTCACGTTAAAATTTAAGCCTGCATGTATTGCTGCTTAACGCTATTTTTAGTCAACCACTTTAATTCTAAATGTATTGGTAGTCAAGATTTGGTTGCTCTGAACATTCTACTTTTAAATTAGAGAAGTCTAAGCAGAGACTTGTGATTTGCTCAGTCAATTAAAGATTTTCAGGCAATTGATTGTTTGCTTCTTTACTTTGAACATGTCTTGGTCAGGCCATTAATTGACTCTACGCTATTAACCTATTTTATTAATTTCTTTTCACTTAATAAGTTAGTTGTATTTTATTTCCTTGATACAACCATCTAATCCTTTCTAATCAAGTTCACTTTTAATGCATAATATCATACCATGTAGTCTTATTTAAAGTTTTGATTGTTTTTCTATGTTCTACTTCAGGGGAGATGTTGTTGAAGTAGATACTTGGGTTGGCGGATCTGGAAAAAATGGGATGCGCCGTGATTGGCATCTTCGTGACCTCCAGACTGGCAAAACTGTTATGCGAGCCACCAGGTTGGCCTTTGTTTCATTCTAAGTCATAACATTACGGCCGTTTTAATGACACTGGGTTATATAATCACCATGCTAGATTGCATGATAGGGCTTATAGCCTTATTCTATAATTTGTACATGTCATTGTTTCATGGATTTGGTCTGACTTTGATTTTCAGTGTGTGGGTGATGATGAACAAGCACACTAGGAGGCTCTCCAAAATGCCAGAAGAAGTCCGAGCAGAAATTGAACCATATTTTGTGGAGAGGACTGCTATATTTGATGAAGATAGCAGGAAGCTCCCTAAACTTGATGACGGTAATGCAGATTTTGTGAAAAGTGGCTTAACTGTGAGTAGAAGATCATATTTATATTTTTTTTATTCAGTCGGATTGATTTTCAATGTACCTTGTTGATAAGTGATATTTATAAAATTTGCAGCCTCGATGGAGTGATTTGGATGTGAATCAGCATGTGAACAATGTCAAATACATCGGGTGGATTCTTGAGGTATGGTTATGCTATAAGCATTGCTATTTATATATTTGGTATATATTTCCTTTTGCGCATCGTTCGAATCTTTGACATATTACTGATCAATATTTTGGGTAACAACATCAAATATTGAGCATTGATATAAGAATTTGAGAGTTTCACTATTAGAAGTCTCCATGAAAGTTTTGATGATTTTCTTACCAAAGGTTTTAAAATGTTTAATGTCAAATTTAAAACTTAATCGTGTTAGATTAACAAGTTTCTGTGGAAAAATTCAAACAAGTTAAATAATGAAACTTGTAGTAATAATCAACACAGAGCATAGAAAAATTAAAGTAAAAAACATCACACAAGATTTGTTGACTAGGGTTCACACCAACTGTGGCTAATTCCCGCTCGAGACCTTCTTCTCAGGAATTTCCACTAGATATCGGTGTGAAGAACACAATCCTTTTTTACTAGAATCATCCAGGAAAAACTCATTTTTCCCAATCTGAATCCGCGATTCAGACAGTAAGAGACTCCTCTGAGAGCGAAGAAAACAAACCTTCTTCAAGGATTTACAAGGGTTGCAGTGATCCGATCTTGATGCCCACCCACAATCCTATGATCTCAAAGATTAATACCAGTTAGGCTTGAGGATTGTTTTGAGAGTGTATTGAAAGTTTTAAGGCACTTTTAGAAAACGAAGAAAGAATATAAACGATTAAGGCACAAGAAGAATTTTTACACAAGAACAAGAGAAATTGCTTAAGAAAGTGTTTGATCTTTAGCGGTATTTATAGGAGTAGAAAGCTTTCCATTTGTAAAGAATCATAATTGTCAAAAATAGTTAATGACTGTTAAAACAATTCAAAATCAAAATGGCGTAAACAACCGTTCGTTTGAAATTCAAAATTTAAAAAAATAACCGTTAGAAACTTCTATGTCAGACGTTTAGAGCGAGACGTCTGTAGTTAAAAAATTCCTTAGAGACGTCTGCCCAAACGTCTCCATTTAAAAACAGAAACCGAGTAATTGAAAATTTTCTTTAGCAGACGTTTATAGTTCAAATCCTTTTTAAGGAGATGTCTTATTAGACGTCTTTGCAGCAAAAATAAAGATTTGAAAAAATGGAAAATTTCTTCTGCAGACGTCTAGGCCAGACCGTCTGTATTTCCAATTTTTCTTAAGCAGATGTCTGGGCCAGACGTCTGCAGTAGGATGAATTTTGAAATTAGATTTTTTTTAAAGAATTTGAATCCAACGATTATGTTAGACCTCTCTTGATAAGGAGGAAACGTCTTATGAATAAAATTGAGTTGGAAAATGATTTTTATCCTTGTGAGATCAATACTAGACTCAATGATAAAATAAAAACTGCATTCTTCGTCTTAATTCTTTTTCGGTCTTCATTTCCTTGATTTGTTACTTTGAAACGTCTTTGTTTCTTGATGAAGCTTGTGTCACGTTGTGTGCTTGCGTCAAGTCTTCATGTCATATTGACGTTTTGAGCACGAATCTTATTGAAGGTAATCAGCGCTTGATGTTGAGATATTGTGCTAGCTATAGTCATGAGAACTTGGAAACGCCGTTAGTAACACGTGAATCCTTTAAATATAGTTTCGTTTTAAATGATCAAAACTCAAGATCGTATGACATAAGTGTCAACAATATCTTTTTTGATATTTAGTAAAACTTATATTAAAGTATTCATGATATATAAAAAGTGGAAATTATAGTTAAATGATCCTTCTCAATTCATGCTCAGTTGAAAAAATCTTTTAACTCATATTAGTGTCTCATATCACTAATATTGTTTTTCAAGAAGCGCTCATTAAGTAAAGTGTTATAACTCAAATTTCATAATCAAAAGTTGAGATACCAATTAATATTACTAATATATGATATGATATCATATGCATGAATATTCTCTCCTTTTTGAAAATATCAAAAAGTTAAACAGAATTAGAAGCAAGGGGTAAAATATACACGAATACATAAGATTTGTGTAGAAATCCCATTTGAGTATAAGAATATACATGAATAGATAAACAAAGAGCATAATAATTGAATAAGTCAAGCATGATATGAAGTATAAATAACTATTCATAACTATAATATAAATAGGATAAGGTTCAAAAATACATATAATAATAGAATATACCAAACAAAATAGAAACTGATAAATAAGCAAACAGACACTTAAGACCGGTCTTCCGGATTTTGTGGGTCTTGAGTACTTCCGTATAGCGGCCGAGGGGCAATGTTAAGTTTTGAATAGAGATAGCTTATGTGATGATCAAAATGATGCATAATACGATCCACAAGCCGATTTCCAAATTCTTAACAGTCGAAGTCTTGAAGGGTTGCTGGAGTTGGAGCATTTTGCGGAATTTGGGGAGTACGGGGGGAGCTTGTTCCGTTGAGTCGAAGAATCCAATTTCATCAAGTTAATGTTCCTAGCTCCAAAATCGGCATTGGGTTTTACTATATCCTTCAATCCACGCAAATCGACTATGCGATATTCTAGCAATTTAGTAATAATCCCTCCATAATACAAATTCCGTGTCCACTTGACGAATCCCATATGCTATGAACTAAGAAGAGGAAGATTCACTCGAATGTCCGCTAGGATACAATAAATCATAAGCTTGTGACGTCTCTCTACTTTCTGCTTTGGGGAATACGGTATGGCTAAAGATGTTGGCAAGAACTCGAGCACGAGTTAAGGTTTTTGCTTGATTATTAAAAAGATGGGGTTATTTTGACCATGCTAAACCATTGGAGCCTTTTCTTTACTAACACTTTCTGAATACTTAAAGTCGGACAAAGTGTTGAAGTATATATCGACACCCTCATTCGGAATGTTTAATGCTATGTTTAATGCTTTAGCAATGGTTCCCGAAGTAAAATTGAATGTGGTGTTATATACTTTTGTTTTTAAGTTAGTGGGATCTTCGTTAGTGCCGATGAGGTTAGCATAAAATAACTTGACGGCCATATCGAAAGTTGGATAATCAAGAGTCAAAAATGGCATCCAACCTTGTATTTCAAATAGGTCTTGAAAACCAAATTCTCCTAAATTCCTAAATAAAATAATGCAACCGATATGAATAGGTTTAGAAATGAAGAATTGAAACTTTTTTTACTATCATTATCGAGAAAAAGGTCTTCTTGAGGATCCTTGGTTGAGGGATCTTTTCTTTTCTTGGGAGTTAATTGAGATGCCTTCTTCAAAGATGATTCCGGAGTAACTCCTTTATTTTTCTTGGAACCATGAGGATATGGTGAAGAATTTGTGGAATTTAGAAGAATTCTATGTTTATAAGATTTTGAGAGAACAGAGGAGTAGAGAGAAAAAAGAGACGTTTTAGGGTTTGAGAACTCACAAGTTTTGGGCAAAATTCAAAGATAAAAAAGAGAATGGACGAATATGATTAAACGAGTGGCAATCGAATGATCAGATTTTATCTGGTGCTCGCGCATACGTCTGGACATAGATACCGGATGTCTCTGGTGCCAATTTCCAGGGCCAATAATTGAACTGGAGACATCTGGTTCCAAATTCCAGACGTCTCTGGTGCCAATTTTCATAGCATTATTTTGAACCACCGACGTATGTTATAGACGTCTGCAGGACAATAATTGTTCCAGACGTCTGGTGCGCGCCAGACGTCTGATATAGCTCGCTTAGGGATTGTTTATGTTTAGAGGAATTTAATAAAGTTTTATGTTTAACATTACATGAAAAACACATAAAAGCAAACGAACATAATACATATAGAACATAAAACAAAACACTACACAACACTTAAATTAAAAAACAAACACTAATACAAACAATATTATCCTAAACTAGTCTAATCTTCTTTCTTGAATTTCTCTATCACTTCTGTGGTTCTCTTTTTTATGATCATGTTGTCGGCTTGATAATAGATCATAGTAATGTCATCAGATAGTACTTGCCTAAAGAGCAAGACAAGTTCCTACACAGGAGTAGGCTTTGGAGGAATTGGTGGTGGTGGTGCAGGAGAGGGTGGAGCTGAGTGCTCACTAGGATCCTCATTTAGATGAGGACTAGAGGGTCCCGACTTTACCTTTTTGTTTGCTCTTTCCATTTTGAAAATTCATCTTTCTCTTAGCACTCTCTATTGTGTTTACTAAAGGAAGAGACACACAAGTCTTTCAATTCTGAATATAATTGAATTCTATTTATAGAAAAAGTAAAATCCACCCCAAAAAGAGTTTTAATAACTAAATATTAGGGTTTCTAACTTCTACATAACTAAAATCACCAATTCATATTTGAATTTGAATTTGAATTTAAAATTTCAAGTAATTATTTAAATCTATTTGTTTACAGATTAAGTAATTTAGTTAACTATTCACAGTATTTATTAATTAATTATTGATATATATATATATATATATATATATATATATATAATGACAAAAAGAAAAAAGTTAAAGAAATTAATTGGAGCAGACGTCTGCCTCTGAAATTAACTAGAGCAGACGTTTGGTTCCAACAGATTTTTTTTCTATGTACATGCTTTTAAAGATGTTTGTAGATTAAAAAATGACTAATTCGATCATATTGAGTTCAACTATAATATAGGAAAACTAGCTTTATCTAGTGGTTTAGTGAATATATCTACAAGTTGCTGGTTAGTAGATACACATTTCAAAACAATATCTCCTTTATGAAAGTGATTTCTCGGGAAATTATATTGTATGTCTATGTGTCTAGTCCTAGAATGTTGATCCACATTTTTGGTCATGTAAACTGTACTTGTATTGTGACAAAGTACATAAATCTTTGAAATGCTTTCATTATAGTTTTGAGTGTATTTCATTTATAAACTTTGTGCACAACATGCACTGACAGCAATGTATTCTACCTTGGCGGTCGATAGAGCCACTGAATTTTGTTTTTTGGAAATCCAAGAGACAAGACAGTTTCCTAAAAAATGACGTGTGCCACTAGTGCTTTTTCGATATTTTAAGCTTCCGGCATAATCAGCATTTGAATAACTAGTTAAGCGAAACAGGCTGTTCTTTGGATACCAGAAGCCTAAATTTATGGTTTCTTTGAGATATTTAAAGATTCTCTTAACATTCAAGTGTGACTCTTTAGGATTAATCTGAAACCTAGCGTCCAAATGTACACTAAACATGATATCTGGTCTGCTAGCGGTCAAGTATAATAGACTTCCTATCATTCCACGATAAATCCATGTCAACTTCTTGACCATCTTTATCTTCAGAGAGTTTGGTGTTAATAGTCATTGGTGTTTCACAAGTCTTTGTGTTTTCCAAGTCAAATTTCTTTATCAATTCTTTTATTTGGCTTGACTAATGAAGATGTCATCATCCATTTGCTTAATTTGAAATCCGAGGAAGAAATTAAGTTCTTCCATTATGTTCATTTCAAATTCGTCTTGCATAAATTTGGTGAATTCTTCACAAAGACTTTCATTTGTCATACCAAAAATGATATCAACATATATTTGGACTATTAAAATATTTTGTTGAAAAGTTTTAGTAAATAAGGTTGTATCTTTGATTCCTTTTGTGAAACCTATATTTTTTAGAAACGTACTTAAACGTTCATACCAAGCACGAGGAGCTTGCTTAAGACTCTATAGTGCTTTTCTTAATTTAGACATGATTTGGAAACTCATGACTCTAAACCAGGGGTTGAGATACATATACTTCCTCTTCAATTTGACTGTTTTAGACACTTTTAACGTCCATTTGAAAAACTCTAAAGTGTTTATAACAAGCGCATGCTAGTAGGATATGTATGGATTCTAATCTAACCACGGGTGTATGAGTTTCGTCATAGTCTATACACTCAATTGGATTATACTCTTGGTCTATTAAACGGTTTTTGTTTCAAATTTTTTACCTGATTCGTCAAGTTTATTCTTAAATATCCACTTAGTACCTATAATTGGTCTATCATCGAGTTTTAGTACTAAATACCATACCTTGTTTCCTTCAAATTGGTTTAGTTCTTCTATAGCAATTATCCAATTTTCATCTAGTATAGCTTCATTTATATTTTTGGGTTCTATTATTGATATGAAGGCTAAGTTTATATATGGAATATCTTCTATATGTGATTCTGTAATTCCCTTTTCAATCGATAGATTCTCTAAACCAGATGCTTGGCTCATCATCGATTTATAAAGTTTTTTTTGATAATTATTTTCATCAAATTCAACGTGCATAATTTCTTGTATAACTTGTGTTCTTTTATTATAGACACGTTAGACTTTGCTAGTCATAGAATTATCAACAAAAATCCCTTCGTCGCATTTTGAATCAAATTTTCCTAGATTGTCTCAAGTATTTAAAATAAAACATTTACACCCAAAAACTTTAAAATACTTAATATTTGGGGTTTTATTATAAAATAATTTATATGGAGTTTTATTAAGGATTTTTCCAATGCTAACTCTATTGGTGATATAGCAAGACATTATCAACAGCTTCAGCCCAAAAATATATAGGTAAGTTATTTTCATTTATCATGGTTCGTACCATTTCTTATAAGAACCGTATCTTCCTTTCAACAACACCATTTTGTTGTGATGTTCGCGCATATGAAAATTCATGTTTATAACTTTTCTTATTACAAAATTCTTCAAATAAAGTGTTCAAATTCTCCACCATTATCACTTCTAATTTTAAAAATCTTAAGATTCATTTCATTTTGAATACGTTTGGAAAAAGATTTGAAAATACTAAATGTTTCATCTTTTGTTTTGAGAAAGAATATCCATGTAAATCTTGAAAAGTCGTCTATTATTACATAAGCATAGAGTTTTCCTCCTAAACTAGCATTCCTATAAGGACCAAATAAATCCATGTGAATTAGTCGTAAATGATTGCTTGTAGAGGTTTCATTTTTAGGTTTAAATGAAAATTTAGTTTGTATACCCTTTAGACATGCATCATATTGTTTATCTTTTTCGTATTTTAATTTAGGAACTGCTCTAAGTTATTATTAGAAATTTTAGATAATGTGTCCATAGATGCATGACCTAGTCTCCTATGCCAAAGCCAAGATATATCGTTGTTTACAACTAGACATTTTATATCTTTATTGTTAAAGTCGTGTGTAGATAATATAGATATCATTGTCGTTTTCCGGTTAAAATTACTATGTTGTAAATAATTTTGCAAGTGCCCTTTTCAAATATTACGTTGTATCTCCTATCACAAAATTGACCGACACTAAATAGATTGTATTTTAAATTATTTACATACAACACATCCTTAATAATAGTAGTATTAGAATCATCGGTAAATGAAATGGTACCTTTACCGATTTTGTTTGCCTTTTTATTGTCCTCAAATGTAACGGTACCACATTCTTCTCTTGATAGCGTTTGAACGCTGGTGATATTTCCGGTCGTGTGTCTCGAGCAACCGCTATCAAGGATCCATTTGCCACTACGTTGTTTGGGATCCTGCAAAACAAGATGACTTTGGTGTGACCTTAGGAACCCATATTATTCTAAGTCCACGGGGGTTAGGAGTGAAATAATATTTATAAATTGAATTCAATTTAATATTACAATATCTAGATGTGTTCTAATGTACAATAATAATTACATGTGTTAGCATATTTATTACCATATCTAAATGTATTTGAACTTCTAACAAATGTGATATGGTTTTCATATTTTGAATCATCGTGAAAATCTACGCCTTGACGTTTATAGCGATTCATACAAGTTCCTAGCATGACGTCAAGATTGTCCTTAGTTTTAGTAAACTTACAAATAATGTTATTTTTAACTTCTAACTTTCTTTTAAGATCAAATTTTTTAAATTTTAGAGTATCTATTGAACTTAGTGTATTCCTAAAAGATCTACTAGTGTATCAAGTTTTTCTTTTAAGTTAATATTTTCTAACTTAAAGTTCTCTTTCAATTTTAATAGCGTTTTCCATATCATTAACACTATGTTTTAATCTCTTGTACTTAGAGTGTAACTCATCATAATTAGATTTTAAATTAAAACATAACTAAATTTTCTCTAGATAAATTATCAAGATCAAGAATATCATCACCAACCTTATCATCTTCTACAGCCATGAAGCACATGTTAGCGGCTTCTTTTTCTGACACGCTCGAGTCGGATTCTTTATGTGACTCTCTTTATCACATTCAAAATATCACACGGCCTTCTTTGAACTCAAACGCTTCTTTATGGCATTACTTCTATTTTAAAGAAATTTCTTTAAATGCCTTGCGGTATTTGTCATCTCTTCATTGTTACTCTCTCTGTCGCTCGATAGATGGGATTCTTAGTTCTTGCTTGACGAGACCTTTAAAGCGATGTTCTTGCCTTAATTTTCTTTCTTCAACTTGATATCTCCAAGTTGCAGCTTATATGTTTTTAATTTACCGATGAGAGTATCAACACTCAACGTATTCATATCGTTTGCTTCTTTTATTGCTGTGGTCTTTGGCTGCCAAGTCAGGGTTAGTGATCACAAAATTTTATAGTTCTTTTCCTTCTCTACGAATGTTTTTCCTAATTTGAACAATTCGGTTACTATATTGTTAAACCTAGAATACATTAAATCAATCGTCTCATTTTCTTTCATTGAAAACATTTCATATTTATGCATGAGGCGATTAATTTTACTTTACTTGATTTGTTCCTTCATGTGCAGTCTCAAGTGTGCTTCATATATCATGTGTCATTCGGCACATAGAAATTCTATTGAATTTCTCTGGAATAAGTGAGAAATGAAAGGCATTCATAGCTTTCACGATTAAAATCATAGATCATTTATCAGTGTAGGATAAAGGTCTTGTAGTAAGAATTTTATAAGGTGAGTCTAATATATCTAGTATTTCTAAATCTATACATTGTAAAAATATTTTCATCTTAGTTTTTCAAAATTGAAAATTTGTGCTAGTAAAAAGTAGAGGTCATGTGATAGATTTTCCGTCTAATTGGTGTGCCATTTTAGGATAAAAACTCAAGATGTTAATATTAAAATACAAGCAATCTTGTTCTGATACCAACTAAAAATACCTTAAAGGAAGGTGAATAAGATTTTAAAGTGTTTTGTGGCAAATTTAGAACTTAATCATGTTAGATTAACAAGTTTCTGCGAAAAAATTTAAACAATGAAACTTGTAGCAATAGTTAACACAGAGCAGAGAAAAATTAAAGTAAAGTACAATATATCACACATATGATTTGTTGACTAGGGTTCATCACCACCTGTGGCTGATCCCCGTCTGAGACCTCCTCAGGAATTTCCACTAGAAATTGGTGTGAAGAACACAATCTTTCTTCACTAGGACCATCTAAGAAAAACTTCGTTTTCCAAACCTGAATCCACGATTCAGACGGTAAGAGACTCTTCTTGGAGGGAAGAAAACAATCCTTCAAGGATTTACAAAGCGTTATAATGAACCGATCTCGATGCCTCATTCACAATCCTATGATCTCAAAGATTAGTACCAGTTAGGTTAGGTTTGATGATTGTTTTGAGATTGTATTGAAAGTTTCAAGGCTTTTTGGAAATGAAGAAAAAATATGAACGATGAAGGCACAAGAAGAATTTTTGCACAAGAACAAGAGAGAATTAATTGATTGATATATTTTGATTGAGAAAATGTTTGATCTCTTGGGGTATTTATAGAAGTGGAAGGATTGCCATTTTGTAAAGAATCATAACTTGTCAAAAACAGTTAATGACTGTTAAAAATATTCAAAATCGAAATGGCATAAAACAACCGCTCGTTTGAAATTCGAAATTTAAAAATAACTGTTGGAAATTTCTCTGTCAGACGTCTGTAGTTAAAAAATTTCTTAGATACGTCTGCCCCAGATGTCTCCATTTTTTAAAAACAGAAACTGGGTGATTGAAAATTTTCTTTAACAGACGTTTGTAGTTCAAATTCTTCTTAAGTAAACGCCGTAAACATCTGCTTAGACGTCTCTGCGGTAAAAACAAATATTTGAAAAACGGAAAATTTCTTTAGCAGACGTCTAGGCCAGATGTTTGTATTTTCAATTTTTTTAAGCTGACGTCTGGACCAGACGTTTGCAGTAGGATGAATTTTAAAATCAGATAATTTTATTAAAGAATTTGAATCCAACGATTATGTTGGACGTTTCTTGATAAGGATGAGACATCTTATGAATAGAATTGAGTTTGGAAAATGGTTTCTAATCTCGTGTGATCAATATTAGACTCTAGGGTAAAATAAAATCTACATTCTTTGACTCAATTCTTTTTCGGTCTTCATTTTCTTGATTTGTTATTTTGAGACATCTTTGTTTCTCGATAAAGTTTGCATCAAGTTTTCATACCATATAGACATTTTGAGCACGAATCTTATTGAAGGCAATCACTGTTTGATGTTGAGATATTGTGCTAGTTATAATTAAGATTAAGAACTTGGAAACGCCGTTAACATATGAATCCTTTAAATATAGTTTTATTCTAAATGATCAAAACTCAAGACCGTATGACAGAAGTGTCAACGAACGATTTGTCGATAATCCTCCAGATTCGCTCCTTGACTAATTGAAATTTCAAAAATAAAACATGATAAAAGTGACACATTTCTGGTTGCGTATCTTGACAAACATGAGTCAGTACCTAGTCTATTTTCTTTCCCAGGGTGTCTGTGTCAGAACAGCTGTGGATAACAAAACACATGCACATGTTCTGTTCTGGGCCCAGGGAATATAACATTTGTAACATTTCTGTTGCTTCTTCCACATTAAAGTAACACCACGTTTGAATCTTAATCCCTTCCACATGAGTTAAAGGAACTTTCATTCAATTGCAGCCATTATTGTGTGGTGGTCAAATTTGGCACTCTTAGTTTGTGGATGAGGTTTTATTAACATCCAGGGAACCTTTTCATAAATAAATGCTGGAAGCATCTGTGTTGTTTTTCCCTGGGGGTGTGTTTTGTTTCAGCTGTTGGCTGTGCCATAGAGTTGAACATAATTTCCTCGAGCAAATCTATTATTTCTCTCTTTAGTTCCCTTTTTTTTAGAAAACGACTTTCCCTTGTATGAAGGAATTTGAAGGATGGCAACAAGTTGCTTAGATCTATGCCAAGTCTCTGCCTTACTGGTATAGGGCACAATACAGATGCCAAATTTTGGCAAATCTCCTAGTTTAATAGATGACCCAATTTTGATGGAACAGTCTTGAGTGATGACGATTTGCGATTTCTTTTCTTTTCCCTTCGTAAGAGGTCTCATAGCTTAGTTGGAAATATAGTCCCATAGGCATATGTTGCCAACTTGATTTTTCTTTTTACAATGTCTGGTTATCGATATGATTTAAATATAAGTTATAAAATAAGCGGCAACATATGGCGATAGCTGCAGCCCATTAGCCTGCACTGAATACTTCCACTTGGAATATGTATTTGGAAGATAATTTTGGTGGCCACATCGATCCCTTGTCAATTTTCATTGCAATCTTGCATAAATAACTGCACTTTCCACTTGTACTTTGAATTTGTGAACCTTGCAACATAAGTTGTAATAGAATTGGAGTCTTCATTTTTAATTGGCTTCACAAACCTCCCCCGCCTCTCCTTGTATGTTAAACATGCAAAAAACTACGAAACCTTGAAAATCACTCAAATTATGTTCTAAACAACTCGAATAATTCTCTAATTTAACTTGAGAACTTCTTTGTGCTGTCTTGAGTTGTATTTTGATTGTTTTTAGGGTTTGGCTGACGAGCATAGGATTTTATTCTTTTTTCTTTTTGGTTTTCCATGAAGTCTTTTTTATACAGCAAATGCTGCATTTTCTAATTCTCCAAAAAAAAACCATAAATAATGAGCTAAAACTGATATTTGAACATCATTATTTTAATTTCAGAGTGCTCCCATCTCACTCCTGGAGAGCCACGAGCTTGCCAGCATGACTCTAGAATACAGGAGGGAGTGTGGGAGGGACAGCGTGCTGCAGTCCCTCACCGCCGTATCCACCGACTGCACGGACCCCACTGACGGCATGAGCGAAATGGAAATGGAGTGCGATCATCTCCTTCGGCTTGAATGCGGGGCCGAGATTGTGAGGGGACACACAAAGTGGAGGCCCAAGGGTGCCCAGGGCTTCGACAACACTGGGCCAGTTCAAGCTTAGATCCCAATTGTGGCATGATTGAGTTTGGGATCATCTCATCTTGTTTATATAATGTTGTACCTTGTGCAACATTCATGTTCGTCGAGTGTAGAACGGGGAAAATTCTCCCGCTGCCAGTGTTCTCTTGCCCCATTTTCTTCTTTTTACCCGCTTCTTTGCTTCTTGGTTGAAGCCTTTCCATATGTAAGTAAATGGATTTAGCTGTATTTGTTGTTCCTTCAGTACTTTGATGTAAGGAAAGAATTGTAGAGAAAATTGTAGCATGTTTTGCTTGTTAACCTGGGCAATTTTAATTCTATTATGCTTGTTAATACTGTTATGCTTCATTTTTTGTACCCTTATCCTATGTATTATATTGTATTCAAGGTATTAACTTTTGTATGGTGTTCTTTTTTTAATATTTGTCCTGCTGGTAGAGGTATTTGAAACTTTTTTTTGGGGGGGGGGGGGTTGGGGTGGGGGGGGGAAGTATTGACATTTTTCAAGATAAACAAAGACAGGAACCTCCAGAACTTCCAAGAGGGAAATGACCAAAAATTAACGTTTTTGGGGCAAAGTCGTTTGTCCTGTGTGCGCGTGGGTGTGCATAGGTTAGGGTTCACGGACAGTGCAAAAAAAACAAAACAAGGATTAGCATTTTGCCATAAATTTTGAGAATGGTTTGTATTTCAATATTGGCTTTTTCTCCCTCTTAACTAGTTACATGATACAGATATATCATATTTCTCTCCTTTTGTAAGACTTTTTCTTAGTCCAGCTTGTCATTTAAGACCAATGACAATTCCGTCATAATTTATCCAACTACCAAACCTTGTATGGATTGAAAAAGGCTTAGATGGCGAGGGTGACAAACAATAGTTTCCGTTAACATAAACAGTTGCACTCTTTCTTGTCATCCACTTTTCATTTAAAACAGTTGCACTCTTTCTTGTCATCCACTTTTCATTTAAAATGGCTGGATTGATGGCTGGGGATTTAGATGAAAAGCGAAACTATTTCTTTCTATCGACAATTTTTTTTGTCAATTTTGTGGCTAAATCCTTCAGTAATGGCGGAGCTTGGGCCGTGTGGCGCCTCAACTGGGCCCTGTGTCGGCAATGTCACTTTTTCCAATGTGTGTGTGAGAGAGAGAGAAGAGAGCAACAAGCGAAAGCTATCTACATTGCCCCACCTCTCATGCGCCGCCATCATGACCTGCAATAGCTCCTCGTCGATAGCTTTGATAGGACAGTGTATTCTAAAAATAAGCAAGAACATAAGCATAAAAAAATAAATAAAAAATAAAAATAAAAATAAAAATTGAAGAGGAAATAGTGTTCATTTCAATTTATAGGCCAGACTCATTATGGAATACTTTGCACAGAAACAAATACATTATGAACCTAATGATGCTCCAGTGACTCATGAGTATAACTTGCCTCAATGTTCAAAGCACCAAACAGACAATCTACCAAATTCTATATTTTTCATTTAATTAGTTTCCAAATTTTGGCAACAAAATTGATAATTTGTTTTGTTACCTAAATAAAAAATCAAAATGAATATAAAATAAAAAAGCAGTGTATCCAAATCCTTAGGTGGATGTCATATAATTACATAGAGCTCTGTGATAAATGAAAAGGGTCAATTTGGATTATATCAGATGAAATCAATCAACCATGACTGATTCAATCCTAGCCAAAGCTTGGTTATATAAATTGAACTATATTAACAGACTTATACAACTATTGATTTATATATAACAAGTAAACTAATTAATTACTAATTAAAAAAAATCTTCTAGTTTTATAACTTAGCCAACTTGACTAATAGTTGAGTTGATTTGAAGGGTCAACGTTACAGGACTATTAACATTCATTGTGCAACACAGGCGATGCAAGTGAAGATATTAATTAGGTATGTTGTGTACACGATATTGATTTGGTCGATTTATTATAGGGAAATCTAAAAGTAGAATTTAATTTGACTTTTATTATATAAATGAGAAAAGAGTTCCTCAACAACTTTCTATGAGCAACTTAATATACAACATGACTAAAGACCCACATCTTCTATATTGCGTAGGAAATTGCTTAGGAGAGTTGCTTAGCGCACCTAAACTCCAAATAAATTTTAGGTCCTGTTTGGATATGGAGTAGGGATAAATGCAGTTTATTTTTAAGTGGAGATAAGAGGATCTAAACTATGGTTTGCAAGCCCCAAACTCTAAAAATGAAGTTTACAAACTTTGATCATACCGGAGTTGAGATAACTGCAGTTATGTCAACATTTGGGCTGGATAACTACAGTTATCTCAACTCTAAAATGGTATCCAAATAGGCCAAAGTTCGGATTTTGGAGTTTGGTTTTGCTAAATTTATGAAACTACAGCTTAGAAAACTCAACTCCATTCCCAAACAGGGCCTTAATGGTTCGATTCGAATCTGAATTGGTCTTATCCTCTTCTTTATTTCATGATGACATTACACACTATAGAGTTAGATATGGCATGCAACAAATGGCCGAGGACGAATGTAACTAACAACTTTATTTTGCACTTGCAAATTATGATAAAACACGATTCTCGACAGAGTAGGATCCGGCACCCCACCCTTGACAAATCCCCACTATCAGATAAACTAGAAAAATCTTGATCTCCAGAGTCCAAACCTCCATCATCAGCCAAATTGCCAGATATCTTTGCCTGCCATTATCCAAAACTACATATCTGCACGTGTATGTGTTATAAAGTTGTACAAAAGTTTAAAATGCAAATTTAAAATACCAAGAAAAGTTAGAGAGAGAGAGGGAGAGGAGGGACCGTTTTGTGATTGGCGATGAGGTGGACACTTAAAAATAAAGATCTTCTCATTTTTTCAAGTTTTCTTTTAAAAAAATGAGAGGACACATGGAAAGTTTGAGTTTGGGTTATAGCAGTACAGATGAACCCATAAGGACTAATAAATAATTGCAGGACTAATAATTGCAGATCCAACACAGGTATAAATCCACAGTTATCATACTCAGCAGCAAGTTAAAAGCAGCAAGCAAACAAACACCGCAAGGGCAAAATCAAATCCAGGAATATTGAACTACAACAATCCACATCTACCAACAGTAAACCCTTGTAAAGCCAGAATTTATCGGTGAGATGCAAACCAATGTTGATTCTTCCTGGAAATGATGAATTTAAATATCTATGCGTAAATAAGGTACATGCCCATACTCCTGAGAGTGATGCCCGCCTCTTTTGGAGTCGAGGCTGTTCAATCATTCAATTTCATCATTTCCTGCTCATAGCCAACTGGGAAACAAGATCCCTAAGTGGGCACTCTTTTTAAAGGTACAACAACTGATATTATTTCCAAGAGGAGCCACCAAGTCTGATCACTTCCTCTGTGCCGGTATCCTTCCGAAGCCTATCGCTACCTGCATCCCCTTTCTTGTCGCTAGCATCGCCATACAAATCCTTCAGCTTTGCCAGATTGCTCGAGGCCGATGCGAAATTATCTTTATTATTTCCATGTCCAAATGGGCTAGGGCGATGATCCGTGCTTGCGCTGTAAGTCTGCACGCTCCGGCTCCGGCTTCTGCTCCGGCTCCTGCTTCGACGAGAGCTAGAATCTTGTCCGATCCTTTCATAGTCGTGTCTCCCGTTATCTCTGTCTGAGTAGCTTGATCGATGAGAATCTCTGTCTCTATCTCTGCTATCACGGTACCTCCTATCTCTATCTCGATCGCGGTCTCTATCTCCATCCCTATCCCGATAACGGTCTCTATTTCTTCCCCTGTCTCGATCATGATCTCTATCACTGTCCCTGTCACGTTCGCGATCTCCATTTCTATCCCTGTTTAAGAGTTAAGTTAGCTTAATACACATTATATATTTTAAGCAATCAGCTTAAGGTTTTGGATAAAAAAGGATAGCAGCACATACTATAAGAGACCCATACTTCTAGCAGAATTATTGAAGGTTAGAAATTTTTATTTACCTCCTAGGGTTCCTTCCCTTTCAAGCGAGTAACTTAGTTATTGGCCTTTCTATGTGGCACAATTGCTCATATGAGTTCAAAAACTAAGCTCGATGCACATAGTTGATTTACTGCTCATCAGGTTAGGCTTTTGGGTTAAGAGTGGTTATTGACATCAATGTATCAGAGCACCAGTTTAGAGGGCCTTAATTTCATACCTTCTAATTGACATTTGAAAGATGTTTAATTACACGCTCCAAAAATGTAAGTAAATAAATCAAAATTGCCTATTTCAGATCAGACATTTCCGCAGGAGGCATTTCCATAAAGCTGAAAGGCCTGCATTAGGAGTGTTAAAAATGTAAATTGGTTGTATATACAATGTTATTTCACGGCCCATAAGATTTAACCTTCGTTTGAAGTGTTTACTGATTCCTGCTACTCACAACTGACAAATGTTTTGTGACTGGTTGTTTATCAATAAGATTTCAGGCTTTAGGCAAAGTAGCTATTAATACCTGTCATAGTCACCACCACGCTCTCTGTCACGATCATGTTCAGGTCTTTCTCTACTATTGCTTCTTTCACGAGGGGGAGGAAATGTTCTCCGGACCGGCGATGAATCCCGAGTGGACGCACGATGTGGGGCTCGCTGACCAAAAGAGACAGAAAGGGCTGCTTTTACAGAAGGGGGGCGACGGGCCGTATCGTCCGAGCCATGACGGCTGGATTCTCCAGTCACACCGGCATGCTTGGTGGGGAGCTTCATCTTCTCAAGATTAGCAACAACCTGGCGCATGATGGGAACAGGAATACGAGGGAAAAGAGTGTCGAAGTAGTACTGCAATAAACGTGCCCAAATGAGGTTAGGAAAGCACAATGAAAAAAGAAAAAAAAAATGTCATCGTTGCAGCGACTTGGAAATAAGAAAAATTATGCAGGTGTATCAAGAGATAATGGAGTGTTCAGTCATGTGCGAAATTGGCTTAGTTGTCAAACAAGTACGCATTGCCTTGATTACCAGGCCACAAGAGCCCAAATGGTCAAAATCTCATATATGTGATGGTGTATAACTGTATATTTTGACATATATGATGAGCTTGACTGCTAAAATAGGAGAGGGCATCAAACTCATAAACCATGACTGGAACTAGGAGGATGTTGATGGAAAGAAAAACGGTAAAAAGGTTTTAGGCTCAGGGCTGGGGTGGTTGAAGGACCTTTTCTTTAATATTGAAATTTTAAGATTTATACACAAAATGACAAAAACCAAAAGGTTTAAGTTGTGAGGGAAAATGTCAGTCAAAGATGCAAACTTCTAGCTATATATTTCATCATGTGTCACAACTGAAATCCAATCTTAAATACCATTACTCGAAACACAGGTTCATATTCATAAATCAAGCCTTGCAATGATAATTGGCATCAGAATCTGATTGGAAAGGGATCACCAAACAGTTGGATCCCAATGATACCCAGTCAACTACTACCTCAGTTTTATTATGTGCCCTTAGCAGCCTAAGTAACCATCAGAGCAGTTTCTAGATATATTAGAATTTGGAATTATATGTCTGAAGATACTAATAAGGTTGTACACTGCACTAACAAATGACATATATGTTGACATTCGTTAAAACTTTATACCATTACTGGGAGTGTTTTCACATCTCAATCACTGAACCAGAAGCAGTGTTCAAAGTTGGTAAGATCCCTAACAAGATCCTTGATAAATCAGTATACAATCCACCTTTTTTTTCCTCCTCCATTTGAAATTTGGAAGGGAAAAAAACCATGACGAGAAAATACACTGAATGACTGTCTGTACCAACAGTTAGAGATTTCTGTCTGTCATGTGGAAGGCGATCGAAGGAAAAGTAAATCAAAGATGCCTTGATGTGTGGGAAGAGAGGAAACTTGGTGATGAAAGAACTAAATGAGGATCCATGGATTTTGTTTCTGGATTTCCAATTACAGATGTAAGTGTCTTCCTATTCTAGCATTTTTAAATAGCGGCAATTTGAGATTGCAAATACATCCAAGAAAAGAACACAACTAGTTACAAGCAACCAAAGAGCATAGCTTTGGTTGCAGTGTCCATAATTTCAGCTCCATGAATTCAAAATACCTCCTGAATTTTCAATTACAACCAAACCAATTCTAAGGTTGGAGTTAGCTTTCGACTGTGAGAGCAGCTAAATGGAACTTTTAACTGAAAAGAGATAAACATCAAGAGCAGAACTGCAGAAGCAGATTTCAAGGGAGAAATGCTGCATTGCACTTCACACAATAGGAAAGCATATAAACTCCATTAATTAGAGTGCTGCCCCATATGGCAGCTAAGTGTCACCACTGTGCTCCTATGCTGCGTAATCCAAATTTCCAAAAGGTACCAAAGCAAGTTTTCAGACAACGCATAATGAAAAGTCTGTACTTAATGATCCTAATGGATATCGTTGAAAGGTTGTGGTTAAACCGAAAAAGGAGTGGAAGTTAGAATAGATGCAAATGCACATTATATGCAGTGTTGCATAATTGCTTTGCTCAGAAAACTTGCTTTGATGAAGATAAAATCCCTCCGCATGCCATGTAAAACCCCTTCAAAAACTAGGATAAATGCCAAAACAAAAACAACATACAATTTATCAATATCAATCCCATATTTAGGACAGACTAATAATCAAATGGCACTTTTCAATTATTGTTTAAGATTGATTATGCAGCAACATCACTCCAGTATACACAATTGTTTAAGATTGATTATGCAGCAACATCACTCCAGTATACACGACATCTGTAAGACAGAAGTAGCCTATAATTATATACCAGCAAAGGAGTGCAATGAGAAACTAACCTGTCCAAGAAGAAGATCGCGTACATAAGCCCCCATAGTTGTCATTCGACCATTGGATCCTGGGGCGAACTCCTGAGGGAACAAAACAACACAAGCATCTCATGTTACAAAGCTTATAGTCAGGATAGTTATTTACAATAAAATAAGTTCTTTTCTTGATCAACATCAACTCTTAAAGCGCGGGGCACATAGTCTAATGGTGGGCAATAGGAGTTTGTGGGGGGAGACCCGGGATCGAACCCGGGACCTCCCATTTAGTGCTTCGAAAAGGAGCATGCGGTGCCGGTGGGCTTCGTTGCGGTAAGAAAAAACATCAACTCCTAAAAAATGGGGCATGTTTTGAAATATAAAAAAAATATGAAAGCTCCATAAAGTAAAAAAATGTCTACCCCCTAAACTACTAAGCATTAGCATTAGCAGTTTAGTCTCCAAGAAACAAATAAACCATCAAGAGAGACCTTTAAATCAACCACCATGAACTATAAATAAGCGTACCGACCTCTTAAAGATGCTGCCAAGTAAAGAATAAGAAAAAGAATGTGCATAAACATACCGACCTCGTCATCTTTGACATATGGCTCGAACCAGTTCCACAATGTTTTTGGGTCTGCAGCATACCGCAAATAGAGAAAACCAATCTGCAATATGCCATAGATAATTGCATCTTCGTAAGACATCCAGTTGTCCAGGTAAAATTAGGCAATGCTCCTATGATGCAAACATTTACAAATGCAGAGACGCATGGAAAATAGCATTTGGAAATAAGCAATAATCATATTGTTGACTGCATATTAATTGTGTTACTTAGGCAGTTAATGAATCGGGTAAAACCTCTAAGGGTGTCTTTACTAAAGCATAAACATTTAAGGCTGTCCTCAATAAAGCACAATATCAGCCTGTACTCATATTACTAAGATAACTTGCGTCTCTCCTTTAGAACCCATAGTTCTAACTTGCCTCCACCTCATACAAAAACTTATAATCTCTCACTTCACTTTAATAAGAATTGAAGTGTGGCTCAAAAAGGAAGATAAAAAAACAACAGCAAGATCAACAACAGAGAAAAGGCTGATAACAAAATCTAACCACTTCAGACCCAGCCAGCGCCGTCCCATCTTTACTAGGTTCAAAGTCAGGAATTCTATATATATGCCGGTCCATTCTCAACTAATAAAGTGCCGCCACCTGTTTATGCACACAAAAAAGCAGAACAAACAAGGAAAAGTATGGCCAACAAGGGAATTGATGATATAAGTTTACAACAGATCAGATCCTTTATAAAACAATGGATGGATTTGCTAGTGAGTACCACATAGAAATATGTTGCAAACTCAGATCTTAAAGCAGCATTGTACATATAATATAAAAAATATCAATATCACAAGAATTGTATAGCGAGAATATGAACTATATCCTATGCACACAACAAACCACAGAATCTTATTACCTCTATTTAAAAACACAAAATTTAATATATTAGCCTGTTATCAATCTCAGCTCTGAACTTTTTAACTAAAAAATTATGTAAACCTTACGTCCTTGCTTGATGCTCCACATAAACAGAGTAGAAACAATGTCCATGATGCATTTAAGATGGCCAGGACCTCCCAACAAAAATGCCCATCGTTATTCATTGTTAATATGAGAAAAGTATCACTTTATCAATCTTGGGGGCAAAAAGTACTCGGTCATGCATTATGGTCTTCCTTTAAATAAAAAGTACATGTGTCAAATTTAGCATTTATGCACCATCATGATATGGCTATGGCGTTTATCCTGGACGTGCTACTAATCCATCATCCATAGGCCATATGTTATCCTATTTACATTTTGTGGGTAATATGTATGCAGAAGATTAAATCAAATGAAGAAGATATGACTTGTTTGGCCTAGTATACATAAATTAGTCAGAAAAGTAAGTAATGTGCACAAACTACCAAAACTCATTGTATTTATGGTATACAACATCAATGCAAGTGAAAAATTATACTGTATGGGCATAGAAACTTACAGCTCTAATGTATGGAGAATCAGGGTGCTTCAGTAGTCCATGCATTTGTTTGACAGTCAGTTTCATTGTAAAAAATTTGTAAAGAAGGCAAATTGCTGTGGAAGGACCTCTACAATTGCCGGTCATCCATGGCTCCACATGATCAACATGCTCATAGATTTCATCTACGACTTCATGGTAAGTCTTCAATTTGAAAAGCTCTTTGAAGTAGTCAGAAGACAGGATATTCATGCAAAGCACCTTCTCGATCAAAGTATTGATTGGTTTCCCAGATGTTTGCACCTCCATTGCTTGACCAGAAATCTAAAAATCTAGAAAAGCACAAATCCCACAATGTAACCTAAAGATGATAAATATCACATGAACTTTCAGTTCATTAATAATGTGAGCACTTTCATCTCGCAGAATCTTATTCCGTTCAGTAACTATTAAAAAGATTACTCCGTCCTTAAAATTATAATAAAAACCTGCAAGCACAAAAATATATTCACGTACAGTATGAGATTTAATTTTGATTTCCCCGTTAGCATTGTCAACAAACATATAAGAAAATAGTTTATAGGAAGATGGTATGAAAATATTAATGCTGCTAACTAAAATATATGATAGTAGAAAGGGGCAAACATATTTTGCAAACCAAACATGGCATCTCTATAAATCCACAGCAAGTGAATATTTCTACTCAAATGGCCAGCATCTAATTGGAAAAAGGTGATTCCATCGTAGCTTCTATTGTCTGTGCGTAGCTTATATTGTCTCTGCATAAGCTTATATTGTCCCTCAAGGATCAGAGTCATTCCATACATCAACCTTCCAGTTACTAGACTGCACCATCCTATAAGGGATGCTCCTTTGTATACTATGCCGCACATGACAGACCTATCTAAACTAAAAAACATCAGACTTCTAAGAAAATGTAAATTAGATAAATCTTGAGAACT
Source organism: Agapanthus africanus (assembly GCA_030015575.1). Lineage (NCBI taxonomy): Eukaryota > Viridiplantae > Streptophyta > Magnoliopsida > Asparagales > Amaryllidaceae > Agapanthus > Agapanthus africanus. Next base: position 179,989,375 of record JASDDO010000014.1, read on the forward strand.
TTAATTTAAGAGGACTTATTAAATTGTCTAAAATTGATAAATGCTCCTGTTCGACTTGAAGCCTTCATTGGTTCATCCGTCTCATACATTAACACCAATAACAATCCTTTCTCTGAAGTATTTGGATTCCGCTAGCCACATGAATCCTCTCTATAAATCACTCTTAAGGGTCACTCCATCAGAATTTTTGCAAAGATCGTATCTTATAGAACCCTCAGTTGGTTCCTTCTTCCAAAAATAAAAAAAAAAAGTCTCGGTGAGAATTTAAGGCAAATGTAAGAATAGCACGACTCATTTTGTAAACACGAGAAATTATAATCGAATTTTCGGAACTTGACCTATAACCAACCCATTATTGTATTCAATATATTCCATGTTTCATCAACCATAGTTCTATGCACCAACTGCTACCTCTCCTGATGCATCTTCCAAGGTCCTTCCATCACCGCACCCAATGACCATCATCTTGTTGGTTTAATCAATAAATTCTCTCCACCTACCAGCTTGGATGCAAACATTACTTCTAGGGGGGATAACATTGTTCCCTCCTTAAAGAAGAGCTTTCAAATCTTTCTTCTTGACGAAAGGAGTATCATTTTCATGCACGAGAATAGAAGTACGGGAAGGAATGTTTATTTGGTTTCTTCCTCTTCATTTCCAAGCATGTAAGGCTTACCTGAAACGTGGAACGTTTTGATACGCAAAACAAAATCGAGAACGCGGAATGCCACTTGTTGTGAAACACGGTACGATAAGCATAGTCTTTCTCCATATGCTTAAATAGGATGGAAAATGTACCTATAAAAAAGGAAGTATTTTTGTACCGTTTGTATGTATTGCGTGTATTTATATATAATATACATAAATATTATTCAGTTTCTTTTGCTTAACAAGAAATATTTTTGTAAAATTTAACACAAACCCAATTATATACCCCATTTAACTTAGGTTTTGATCGGAATGGTGATTCTTTCGATTTGGAATGCTAGTGTTCTCGAATTGGGAACGATCGTTCCAAATCGCAATTCGCTAACAGTTTGGCGATTCATGGTAACATAGGGCTTACCTCCACAAAAATCGGTTCTCTTTTCATCAAAGGTTGACTCATCTATGTAAATTAGAAGCAGATGTATCATGTTTAAAGAAATTAATAACTTTCTAACCAAGAATTTTCCATCTTGTTTGGCAGTTACATAAATAAAATCATATTCAACCTAGTAATGAAATTCTTTTCTCGATGGTGTTTCCTATATTAAATTGCATCATGCTATTCATGTCTTATGCAGTTTTTGCATTTCTACTGTAGTGTAATGTCTAGTGCCTAATGTAATCGTGCAATTCTTTATAATTATTGTCACATGACCACATCTTTGGCTTTGGTATAGATAAATCGGTTAGCTCCTACAGTTAAACTTTTGTCGACCAAAGTGCAAGCTCACTGGTTTAAGTTTTAGAGTGCACGGGAGGAGAGCCCAAAAAAACATCATGCCCAATAGGACATAGAACTATACAACAACTGAGTCTTTTATCCCAAGCATATAGGGTAGGCTACATGAACCAACATGAGAATCACACCGGGTCTAGCACATGAATCCTCTGCCTTCACTCACTCCTATCGAACAATATACTTTCATTGAGGCATTTAGCAACCATATCTTTTCGTATCACCTCTATCCATGTTTTCTTCGGTCTCCCTTTTGCTCTTTGACATTGCCTATATCAAGAGTATCTATTCATCGAACCAGTGCTTCCATAGGTCTGCGTCGCACATGACTAAACCATTTTAGCCGATTTTCCTGCATCTTCTCCTCCACAGAAGGTACACCAACTTTTGCATGAATATCCTCATTTTATCTTTTCTAGTGTTACCACGCATCCAACGAACATGCGTATCTCCGCTACGCGCATCTTCTATGTATGATGCTTCTTAGGAGCCTAGCATTCTGTACCATATAATAAGGCAGGCCGAATAGTACTCCGATAAAACTTCCCTTTCAACTTTAACGAAAAGTTACGATCGTACAAAATCCCTATTGCACTCCTCCATTTCAACCAATCAGCTTGGATCTTTTGAGCAATATCGCTATCGATCTCCCCATCCTTTTGGATGATGCAACTTAAATATCTAAACTGATCGCTCGGTGGTATCTCTTGCCCTTCCAGTGTTATACCAGTATGGTCTCAATTTCTTTGTTTGCTAAATTTGCAATGCATATATGCTGTCTTGGACTTGCTCAATCTGAACCCCGAGTTTCCAACGTTTGCCTCTATAACTCTGATTTGGTATTAACCCCTGTTTTCGTCTCATTTACAAGAACAATATCAGCGAATAGCATACACCAATGTATCTTATCTTGGATAGTTCTAGTAAACCATCCATCACGATGTTAAACAGGAATGGACTTAATGCAGATCCTTGATATAAACCAATTGTAATCGGAAAATCACTCGTTAGGCCGTCGCAAGTTCTGACATTTGCCACTACTCCATCGTACATATCCTTGATTATGTCAATGTACTTGACGGGGCCCCCTTCTTCATCATTGTCCCCCATAATACCTCTTTAGGTATTTTGTCGTACACCTTCTCTAAATCAATAAATATTATATGCAAATCTCTTCTCTTTCGAAAACGGTCGACGAGTTGAAGTAAATGAATAGCCTCTGTCATCGATCGTCCAGGCATGAACCCAAACTGGTTCTCTGTTATCCTAATATCTTTTCTTAGCCTATGTTCAATCTCTCCCAAAACTTCATGATGTGACACATAAATTTTATCCCACGGTAGTATGACCAATTTTGAATGTCACCCTTATCCTTGTAGATAAATACAAAGGTACTTTTTCTCTATTCATTTGGTATCTTTTTTATCTGCCAAATCTTATTAAACAGATCTGTCAGTCATTTAACGCTTATTTCTTCTAAGTATCTCCAAATCTCGATAGGAATTCCATCTGGACCAACTGCTTTTCTTGATCTCATTTTCTTCAAAACCTCTTTAACCTCGGGTATTCTTATTTTACACATGAAATCACGGTTTATATTTTGAGATTGAATGATAAGTCCATTCAAATTCTTAGTAAAGCTCTCATTGAACAATTTATCAAAATAATCTCTCCCCCTTTTCTTAATATTCTCATCTCAAACTAAAACCTTCTGATGTTTATTTTTGACATATTTCACCGCACATAAGTCTCCGGTCGTCCTTTCTTGCATCCAAGCAATTCAGTATATATCATTTTCAGCCTCCTTAGTGTCCAATTTCTCGTACACCTCCTTATAAACCTTAGTTTTAACTTCTTGAACAGTTTTCTTAACTTCCTTTTTAGCCATTTTATACTTCTCAAATCTCTCCGCATCTCCGCTTTTCTTCAAATTTTTATAAGAATCCCTCTTAATTTTAATAGCAGCATTTACTTCTTCGTTCCACCATGATGTGTTCTTAGATGGTGGAGCACCACCTCACAACTCACCAAATAGATCTCTAGCTACTCTCTTGATACAACTAGTTATTTTGTTCCATGTTCTGTTTGAATCATCTTCAGATTGTCAATCCGCCTCTTGAATTACACGATCTATAAAAACCTTTTGGTTTCTTTCTTTCAGTCGCCACCACTTAATTCTAGGTTTTACCTTACGTTTAATCTTCCTAAGTCCTCTTCTAAATCGAAAATCTAGAACTAAAAGTCTATATTGAGTGGTTACACTCTTATCTGGCACTACCTTACAGTCGATACAACAACCTCTATCTATCCTTCCCGTCAGAAAAAAGTCTATCTGACTTACACTTGATTCGCTCCTAAAGATGATAAGGTGAAACTTGCTTTTCCTAAACCAAGTGTTTGCTAAGATCAAGTCATAAGACAAGGCAAAATCTAGAATCAAGCTACCTGCTTCATTCCTTTGTCCAAACCCAAAACCTCTATGGATAGTATCAAGCCCACCATGATTAGTACCTACATGTCCATTGAGATCACCACCAATAAATAACTTCTCTCCACTAGGTATACTTTGCGCCATCTCGTCTAAATTCTCTCAAAATAGACGTTTACTAGCATTATCAAGACCTATCGGTGGTGCATAAGCACTAATAACATTAAGCATCTTCCCACCTAAAATAAGCTTAACCAGTAAAATTCTATCACTTTTTCTCCTAATCTCAACTATATCCTCAAGCAACCGTCTATTTATGATTATGCCTACCCCATTACAATTTTTATCTCTACCTATATACCAAAGCTTACAACCCCAAGGCTCAATGACTCTTCTCTTTTCACCTACCTACTTAGTTTCTTGCAAACACATAATGCCAACTCTCCTCCTAATCACCACCTCCACTAATTCTGTTAGTCTACATGTAAAGGAATCTATGTTCCAAGAAACTAGACGGATCCTATGAAACCCTTGCTTATTTGTCACTACACCAGGGGTCCGATATAGCGCGCCGTTTCCAGACGACGACCTAGAAACCCTTGCATACTTAACGCTACACCCGGGATCCGATGTAGCGTGTCGCTGAGTAGGAGGCGCCCAAACGATATTCTTATTATGGTATTTGTCACTACACCCAAGGACATAGAACTATACTTATCTGAATTTTTTAGTGTTCAAACTCTAGTACCGGTCGTTTTAAAACTAGCAATGATAATTCAGCAGTATAGTAATGGTATATGCCATTAAAACTTAAGTTTCTCCTTGCTTAAGATTACAAAAGCTTAAACTTGAACCAAAATCTAGAGACAAATATCATTATCAAGCAGGTAATGATCCAATCCTTAACCACCCATGTCCATAATGGTCTATTGAGGGTCTCCTATAATTGTAATTTAGTTACAAAAACGATGTATTTATACCTCTCTATGCTACAGTTAAGGTATTCATTGGTTCTATAAAGGGCAAAAATATTTTTTTTTTGAGTAAAAAGGAAAAAAAAAACATCAGAAATCATGCTCGAATACAACCAATTTGATATTAAAGCTCGGTCAAAAACCTTTAATTAATTTCCCTATCAACAAACAGCAGGCTCAAAGATGATCAATTCGAAAACTAATCTTAGCTTAAAATCGCTAATCAAGTGCTGGTTCCTCGATTTTATTATTTAATTAATGTAAAGTTTGTCGTAGATCTAGAACAAAGATAGGAAACAAATAAAAACACTAAGTCCGTCATCAAGATTTTAGGCGAGAAATAGATAAGAGATGAAGAAAAAACTTACCTTTCACTATCTCTGTGGAAGCCTTTAGAGATCAGAGTCGATTTTAATCGAAAAGAATTAGAGTTAGGGTTTCTTTCTGGGGGAATTGGGGGAAGAGAGAGAAAGCAATTGGGGGAAGGAAATCGGACGTGAAGAGGCGATATGTTTTGTGGAAATTTATTAAATAGGCCCTCTCTTGTCTCTCTATTTGTCAACTTCCTAAAAAACTAATATTTTCCCTTTTTAACCTTTTTCTGTTTATTTGTTTATAAGGAGGCTTATTTCACCAAAAACCATTATGTTTACCTTGAACCCCATGCTTAAATCCCATCACCAGCTGCCTGCTTCTAATTTTGTTACATATGACCCCGCACCCCCTCCCCAGGTAATCTTATTTTACATTTTAAAAAAATTTCAGCCAATTAAGTGGTTATGTGAGCACGTCTCAAATTTTAACCCTAACTCATCCTCCTCGTCTAAAAACAACAGCAACCCTTTCTAAATCAAAACTAATTTAGCCAAACCACCGCTAACGCACATAAAGAAAGGTTTAGAGGGGCAATGCGGTTAAGAATTGGAGATTTAGGATTTGGATTTGGATTTGAGAGAACATGAAAAAAGAAAAAGAAGAAGAGGGGCAGCTGAACCTTAATTAAAGAAGGAAGAGGTGTGGTTGTGCCTTAATTAAATGAAGAAGAGGGCAAATGAGTCATTTAATGCAAAAATTAACGTTGAGAGGGTCATATGTAACGAAATTAGAAGCCGAATTTGAGGATTGATTATAACCAACCTTCAAACAAGTGGGGTAAGCCATGAACAGCTACGTTCCATTAAAATATTTATCCTACCTGAAAAGTTTGCATGCTAAAGAATACGCAGGTCCAAGTTCGGGTCGGATTCGGAATGGTTCGTGTCCGAATGAAATCCGACCTGGATCATACATGAGCGATGTAAGAAGAGAAAGATGTTGGTTTCTAGTACTCTCGCCGCTAACTCGCTGCCAATGCGGAATCCAAAAACGAAAATTTTCGTGGCACTAGGAATCTAAACCAAACACCTAAACTAGCAAGCATAAAAGGATAGAAATCACAACTTTTGTATCGTCTTCATTTGCTCCAATTAGGTTGGACTGTAGCATACTCTCAAGAGCTCCGAATCGCGCTTGTAAGCTGGTCATCCTTCGACGAAAATAATCTACCCGAAAGAACCAAGTTCAAGCTTCAACTTCGTCAATGAAGTAACTAAATATCCTAAGTTGCTAATTATACTTAGTGATGTGTGTGAGTGTTCTAACATTTTTCTTTATCTTTATCTTCATGATTCTCAACTTATGAGAGGGTTGAAGATGAAGGAGAAGCAGAAAGAGCTATGGAAGAGAGAGAAGCTAAATGGTAGAATGAAAATCATCTTCCAAATTCAAGGATGCTTCAAAATTGTTTTGTTAAAAGAATTTTTACCATTTTTAAATTACAACCATGCTTGAATAGTATATGTAAATGAATTAATAATTCATTTGCGTATACCCTCCACCATTTTTCTTTTTCACCTCATTTCATAATTTCTTTTTAAAGAAAAACCTAGAAACGAGGTGTTCTCGTTCTAGAAATATTCTTGTATGAATACAAGATTACGTCCCCGTAAATACATGTCCGTATTCGTATCAAAATACGAATACCCAAGAGATTAAAAAATATAATGAACATAATTGTCACGACCCGAAATGGCACGTGACTGGCATTTGAATCATATGAAGTGTATAGGACCCCATCTAATTCAAGTAAGCCAAAAATCCCAGAAATCTAAACCATTTTAAAGAAGAAGTGAAGAAAACTTATCTTTAAAGCAAGTGGTTTTAATAACATAATCCGATGTATTGCGTTATAAAATCTCAAGTATTTTCTAAAAATTTCGGCAGAGTTTCCTTTGTAAATACTAGCCCCAAAAAAGGTACAACATGCATAATATATAAAAAGGCATCCCCAAGCGGGAGCTAGCTCTTCGTCAATTGACGGTCACAACCACGCAAGCAATATAATATACAACGCCGAAGGGCGAGGATCAAAACTCAAAAGGAAACTCAAAATCATCAAGAAAACCATAATAATATAACGCGCGACTCTAAGGTCGAAAGAATAAACAACTGGTTTTCGAAGTCTGAAATAATATACAAGTCTGGTTGATGGAGTTTACTAGATACAACTGAATGTAAATAAAGTACAATGGTGGTCATGATGCAAGTGAACCCACCTACCAAAGCAATCACCCGTAAAGGAGCAGTGTGCCAACAAAGCTGCAACGAAACATGTACGGCAAAATCTGCAAGAAACTGTGGCACAACGGGGGTGAATTGCCAACTCGTGAGTAGAAAACATCATCGAGCAGAAATCGTATGTATGACTCAATCCTAGGTCAATACGATCAGTAATATATAACCTCAAAATGATAAAGCCTGAGCATCTAGTAATGGCATGGATAAACATCTATACATAAGTGTAATACCAAGTGCTCGTGTCAGTGCCTCATGTAGCAACATATCATAAATATGAGGTATGAATGCAATATAATGAAAACAGAATACATCATGAATGATAAAACCGTTTTCTTAATTTAGTGAGATTTCTGTATATTTAAATCGATGTATCATCAAGGAAATCAACATAGAATCAGTGTCGAGGATCGACACAAAATATAATCTCAATATCTCAGGCTCCGGCTATCCGGACTGGCCCATATCATCAAATCTCAATATCTCATGCTCCGGCTATCCGGACTGGCCTGTATCATCAAATATCAATATCTAGGGCTCCGGCTAGCCTGACTGGCCCAAATTCTCAAATAAAAGACCACGTCGGTATCCTCCGGATATCCGACACGTCACAATAAAATCACCGGTCAGTAGTGCTCCCCTGTCTCAGGCTCAACGCCATCATCTGCGACCTTCTCGCCCTGGGGTACCGCACCGGGTCCACCATGCACCCACAGACGGTTCCTCCTCCTCGAATCGAGTGTATGATATCGCTCAAGAGCCGAGAAAACTCATGGTGGACATATCTCAAATCATATCAGGAGAAAACCGCACTTTTGTATCTTTAAAAATGATAATACGTTTTATAAATCCTTGCGGTTTCTCCAAATCCAGAAATCTCATGGAAATCCGAAATAACAATCTCAAGTGTAAATAACAGTGAATACTGGGCTCCGGCAATCAGGGACTGGCCCATAATATTGCATGACAAATGAATATAAAAAAGCATGGGTATCTAAATAAAGAAAGCAATTTCTAAACTAGTACATGAAAGTAATAACATAAAGGAACTATCAGCTAGCAAGATATGTCAATAAAATAATATTCTCTAAAGTGTACGTGACATAGCAATTACTGATGAAGATGTGTGTGAGCCGGCAAGCAAGTGTACGTGGAGCATACGTATCATCGGTAATGGTGCGGGTGTCCTAACAACAGGTTTCATCATTACTCACGAAAATATATATAGGCATGCAATGCAATGCGAACAGCAGAATAAATAGCAATGAATAGTAAATGCAGCAATAATGAAATATACATCCCTATATACGAGTCATACAGTTTTTGATATCTGAAATCGCACGAATCGTGGTGTTTAGAAAATAGGGCTACGGTGTATTTACGAAAATGGACGTCCTTTGAAATATTCATAGTATCCCTTGGCTTGTCTTTAAAATACTCACGATTCGTTAGTTTTGGAAATAAGTATGACTCGTGCTCAGTCTAACATCTACTAAGTAACTACAGGACTAAACTAACAGACTAGTCGAAAGGGTAAGGAAATCCACCTAAATCTGAGTCGATCTATATATATGTGTGTGTGTGTGTGTGTGTGTGTGTGTGGTCGGTGATCCCGCCTCAATAGTATCGCGTACGATACAATATATATATCATATGACATTCTCGAGTCAAGAGTGCGGATCTATCATCATAATCATATCTCGTACGGTAAATCTATCGTACGGCATCCCAAATCTGGGTATGGCCAATATCACATTTATCTCATTATTAAACTGGTATCCTTATCACCATATATCATGAGCTGGGTACTGATCTACGTCTAGTACATACTGATACCATCAATAATATATATGTGTTTGTCTGAAAACACATCGCCTAAAGATCCGCTATAATATCATGTCGTATCTCAAAATACGAACCAAATCACACACTGATCTCGTGGCATCATGCTCAATCACATCGACTCATCTCCAAGTACTGCGTACTATCCTCACTATCCATGTATATGTATACGTATACACACACACACAGTCCCGTACCTATGTGTGTGTATATATATATACATATCCCCATATACGTATAAGTAATATAAAATGTATGTGTGTGTGTGTATGCAAATCACTACTCTAGGGTTCGCGACTAAGGAACCAACTAAAACACTATCTTACAGGTACGCTATACTAACCCAAAGTCATCTAAACATTTCTTACTAGGTAACTCATCTCATATCGCATCTGTATATATTTATATATATAATCATAACGCATTCGCGTTCTATACTACGAAACTGCGAGGGTGCTATACGCCATCCACCCGACTTCCCCCGTAAATATATATCTACTTACCTGGTCCTTATCTGCCGAAGTCGATGCCGCCATTCTCTTCTTCATCGTCCGAAGTTCACGTGAGAGGTACCTATATGCAAACATATATAATATCGTAAACCGAAATCGCGGACAAAACTAAAACGGCACACGAAACGCGCATAGGTTAAAACCTATGACCCGCTCATGCAAAAGAACCAAATAACCCTCGACATCGGCGTACAAACGGCAGTTGATCGAGAAAAAACCCAAACGTACCAATCGTGGTTTCACAACTCACCGATTATAATATGAAATAAGTTGTAACTCATCAAAACCTCAAAATAAATCAAATCGATTTATTTCCGAAAACCTAGAAACCTCAAATAACCGTTTTAGTACAAAACTTGATGTTTAAATAAAACTAGTGGTCACAATATTCACTAAATATCTTAACCAAGTCACACAACCCATAACCATATTTTAATCTCATCAATTATCATTAACCCAAAATTCTAGTTTGCAAAATGATCCAATTTTTACAATTTTAAAGTAACAATGCACAAATCAACAACTAGACTAGGTTTTGCATGACCTAAGCTGTTAAACTACAATTATGATGTTAATGATGTGAAGAAAACCCTAACTAGATTTAAATCTCACATTTTTAATTAAATTCTAAAAACCTAGTTTGCTATATAATACAATTTGAACAATTTTTAAAGTGAAAATTGCAAACTACAACTAGGTTGGGTTTTGAAATTCTCAAGATGATAAATTACACAACACAACCATAACCAAATAATCAAAACCCTAACTCCCAATTCAACTCTTCTCTTGAAAACTCAATTCTTGAAATTGAAGCCATATTACTAACTAATTAAGTTTGATTTAAAGTATTTAAACGACAATTTAACTATTGGTTTAAGATTTATACCTCACAAGTTTAGAGATCTAACATGCTAACATAGCCTCCAAATTGGTTTTCTAGCTCCAAGATTCATACTTGAATGGCCAATGAATAATGGGTAAAGATTAATTAGGAGTTTGTGAGGTTTTAATTTGGATTTTTGATGAAATTTTGGGGTTTTTTTGATGGAAAATGAAGTGGGGGAAATGGGGAGGGGCTGCTGCAGTTTGGTTCAGCAGTGAGGATGGGGGAGAGAGTGTAGAGTGTGTGGGTGTGTGGGAAGAAAGACCAAGTCAAGAAAATAAATACCCCATGCCTCAAGTATAAACCCATACCTCTTTATTAATTTCCTTTTTAAATGAGATGAGAAAGTGAGATGATTGGAGAGAGGAGGGCTGCCACAATTTGGCTCGGCCAAGCAAGGATAAATGGGGGTGAGTGTAAGTGAGAGAGAGTGGTGACCACACCCCAATAAGACATGCACCATACCATAAATTATCCATTTAATTTATTTATTTCAATATTCCCTTCACCTTTTCTATGCAAATAAAACTAAAACCAACCAAAATTTAATTTTTTTTGAACATGTTACAACATGTGTTTAGATGTGTCAAGGTTCACAAAACTTGTATTAACTCATTCCAATTTGTAATTATCACAAATTAAATGTATTAGTGCAAGCTTAAAATAATATTAAAAATAATTAATTAAAGAAAATATTTAAGTAAACTAGAAATTTACAAGTGACCAATTAAATACCAAATACTAGCAATTACATAACCAGAATAGGTATGTTTAAGTCTATGTTGAAAAATAATTATTTTCTGGTTTTTACGGAAAACATCAGTTATTTTACCTATTATCCGAAATTTCACCTAAACGATTTTCAAAACGTTATAATAATACTAGAATATACATATCGAAATATATATATATATGTAAATTATTCAATCAAAACTTGATTTAATAATCCGACTTAATTCTAAGCTGGCTAGTATTATCATCCGCCCGATTAAAATCTGTATGGCTAGCACACATATCTAATCGGAACCCTGCACGTATCAATATACGAACACTACATCATTTTGCTTGAACCGGAAAAAACCCTCTGTATGGAACTCTAAAAACTCATCAATATGTTGGCAGTGGGTTTAACCATAAGCACGTCAGCGGCACAAGCTGTACGTAATTGCTACCCAGGTATTGAGCGAAAGGAAGGCCGACGAGCAAACTCATCTGTATCCCTACTGAGCTTGTCTGTGACAATCTTCGTACAGTCCGGTCTGTTTGTTTAAGAGTATCGCATATCGGGTCTAAGGGGTAGAAAAAGTCAAACCCCTAAGAACGCGATAATTCGTATCAGTGTGAAGCCCATCATCCACTGAGAAACTACTAATCCAAATCAGTAAATCTCGTTCACCTTGGCCAAGGAATTCTGATGATGGCCACCCATGCACAGCGCGGCATCTACCCACAATACCGGGAGAGACGAAGCCCCGACGATCCGCTCACTGCCTCCATGTGTGTTGGGACTATACCCAACTAAAACATGTTTGCACGACTCCTTTGAGCCGTGGTAGGGTAGTAATCAAAGCATAATGGGAACTCACACGAGACAAATGATGATCTCAGGTCAACAGACTAATCTGTACTCATGTCACCCAAGAACTGCTATCTGACAATAGGTATAATACCATCTAGTATGTTACCGGCGAGTCCGTCCGGTGTACTCACCTCTAGTGAGCACCTGTATACTATATTAGGTGACCAACTGACACCAATGGCTTATGAGACCGGCCACCGCCCCTCATGGGGGTCTCGAAAAGTATACACTAGTTTACTCTGGAGTATCGATGCCCAGTCTCGACACTCTCTCGACTATGGACATTTAAGAATGTGCTTATAGACCATCCAGCTCCCACGTATATGATCGCCCTCATAATGATGGTAGTCAAGCAAGAATCCTATGGGCTCTATCAATATATAATAGTGATTTGTAATACCACATTATCCATGCACATGATGATAGAGATGAACCAGATAGTATACTATCATTTCGAATAAGACTGTTCTACCCATATAGGTCTTCTCTCAATCATTATCGCCTGCCTGCGATTACAATAATTGCCTTGATAACACTATATCCAATAATCTCCCACTTGCACTTAAGGCTAATTATTGCGGTGTCGCATACTCACAGCTCGTATGCTACCGAATCACCCAACTTCTCTACTAATCAGTTTTACAAATCATGTTTGCGAAACTTTTGCGTTTGAGAAATAGCCTCAGTAAATGGATCTGCTATAATGTTTCTATCTTTATCTCTCTATATCTCAATTTCGCGGAGAACGACTATCTCCCGAAATGAGCGATACATGTCTTAGAGCTTGTCTGGATATCTGATGGGACCTTATTCATAACATGAACACCAAATCCAACAAACTTCTTAGACTGTATCCAATTACTGATATAATCAACACCCAGCGCCATGTCCGCCTCGGTATCCTGCTTGGAAACCTATCCAACACACTTCACCTCAATAGAGGGAAACTATTAACTTTGACAGCCACTCTGTCATCCATGTCACCTTGGAAGTCTGAAATGATAACCGCTTCTTGAAGGAGGCTGCTGTTACCATATACCAAGAACATCCTCTTATGTTCATAACTGCTTCCTAATGTTTCTTCAGGATTGGATTAATATCTGCTTATTGCGGCTAGTGCAAAAAGCACCATCTGGTGTAGTGCTTGATATCTCATGATTGACTCAGTTGCCTAAGCAAGTGATATATCAATCATGCAAATCGTTCTCCTCATCAGTCTATAAGACATCTCTTTAGAGAGGGTGACTCCATCACTTGCGGATACACCGCCACGCCAGGAGTCGTCCATTTTAAAATACTTTAGAATAGTGTCAAAATACCCAAATTGTGACACTTTCCAAATCAAGATCTAAAACCATAGATCTAGTCACCAGAATCCCTGATATTTTGTCTAGATCCTATGTGGAGAAACACATGTGACAATTACAGTATAACCGATCGTAGTATAGGAATATCACTTCCTATCAGGAGTACATCATCCAAATAATAGGACATCACTCCTTACCGCCTTCTTACCAGGTCCATATGTTGTTATGATGAAATCAAACAGTATGACTGTCACATCAAAAATAGATGATCCATCTCCACAATATTTGCTTTAGTCTATAAATATACATAAGCTACTGGCACACCACGCTTCCGCTGCTCCCACTGAATATAACAACCCTCTGGCAGAGTCATATACACATGCACTTCTAAATCCAATTTAGAATGACGTTATAGTCATCCGCCTGCCAGATCTCATAGTCTAGGACAACAGTAGTGGAAAACTTCGGTCATCAAAACATCCCTACACTGTCTTTGAGGAGACCGAAATACCTCTCGGGTGGCTGAGGTTATCTACCAAATCTGCGGAGTGGCTAATGAATTATCGAATCCAATTGAATTCTTAGGTTCTATTAAATTTTCAATAACCATTTATGGTTCTGGATCACTTCCAGTTGTATCATACCCCCACTAACGTTTTCTGAAAATAATTTATTTTACTAAAAATATGGCAAGTCAAGAACAATATAACTATTGATCTTGCAGGTGGTAGAAAGTTAAACCCTCGTCAAAGGCCAGGATAACCCACAAACTGCCATTATTAAAACGTGCCTTGAGTTTATCCGGATTCTGGTTTTAAGCATTATCCGGACAACTCCATATGCCTTAATATCGTTAAGATATGAATCCATTCTATATCCAATATAGAAACAAATGCACTAATTTAATTACCAGATTCAAAAACCATGCAGCTATTTCTTGTGCATATCAACTAAATGGAAGAAGGCCATGCAACATTACTCATCAAGGAGCGCACCCACGGATGAGTAACCTGAGAGAGAAGCAAGTTCTCAAATGTATTACTTACGATGAAATACCTAGCATAAGTATCTACATTTTCGACCACCTTGGAGAATCTTGATACTTTCAACGCATGGTTCTCTATTTTATTCTTATACCAATAATTCTTAAAATTTGGACCTTGTATTTCAATGAAATGCGTGTTTAAAACCAGAGAAGTCACAAGTAAACGGAATATAGTACGAGTACAAACCCTTTGTCCTAATGGATATCGGACAACATACAATATTTTGTATAAGTCCTCTAAGTTTAATAACTCAAACTCTGTGCGTTGTAGGTTAAAAACTGGATTATGGTTAAGAAGAATTACACCGTTATTGAATGCACTTTATCTAATCATCAACTGATAAAAGTAAACGTTATAAATATAATTTCAAAAAGTTATATCTCACTTTTTAAACGTACAGATATATCAGTTTGAAATTGGTATATAATAACGGATTTTCAAAACCAAAAAATTTGTTGTTAGGTAAAACCCAGGTGATTTTCTTAAATATCACTAATTACAAAGAATTCTGATATTGAGAATCTAATCATACAATTCCCAATATTCTACTCCCACTCAGCATCTGTAACGCCATACAGATGTAAGAATCAAGTCTGCTAAATACATACTCTAGAGTCAGGATCTAATTGGGAAAGCAGTTTTCAATTAACACCACACAGTAAAACTGAAACATGAAAATGTTTCGAGGGGGTGGCCAAGTATTCCTAGTAATGCCCTTTCCATTATCCCGATTTACGAAAGTAATCACAATTTTCTTTGCCCTCACATCAATCCTTTTATATATCTTTATTTCTTACATTCTGTACACCTTATTTAGGCTAATAGGTTTTCTTCTTTCCTTACTTTTCGGCACCTGCCTAAGGTTTGGAAGAAGACTATCCAATAAGCGTAATATGTGTACTCTCCTAATACTAAGAGCCTTCCCAATCTGAGAGAAGGTAAAGAAAAAAGACAACCAAATAATCTTATTCAATTTTTCCAGATTGGAATCCATTTTCGAACTGAAACAAATTTCTTCGAGTTCGTATGTAACTATACGATGACATACTTAAGCAATATGGATTTTCGTAGTTATATGGAATGTTCTGGAGAAATGCAAAGGGAAAGTAGGAGTGACAGGGATATATGTTGCTTTGTCGTGAATCATAACAATCCAAAACCAAAGTGTGTAAGAAGGTTAGGTTAGCTCAGTTCATGAGTTTCGATTTAAGGTAAGTTATAGTCGCAAATCAGAGAGAGAGAAAAGAAACACTCAGCGTGCACTCTAATCTAAATTAGATTGGTTAATCACTTTATCTAATCAGGATGGCTACCACTATTTCCTCGAATTCTCCTTTAAACCCTAAAAGGAGAATAGTCAGGATCATGTACACCTTACAAATTCGCTAACCGTTCAGCTAGGCCAGTGTTGGTACTCCGATTGAGGTTCCCTGTGCTTTCGCACGGACCCAATTAAATAACCCTATTTCCATATAGGCGTAATGTCGTTAACACTTTCTAGACACCTAATAGGTTAGCTAGTTGTGAAGTGCAAATCTCCCGAGGAGTAATGCCTACTCATCAGTGAGAATCGGGACCCAACTATCATCACGTGATAACCTGACAGAAGCCACTCAAGTCACCACACTCCAGAAGGTATGTGCATTCCCAGCAAGTTTCCTTTATATTTGAAACCCCCGATATGGTTTTTTCCCCTAGGACCCAAGTGATCTTGACAATGCCAGCATATCAAAAGGTCCTAGTCAAGTTCTGCCCGTCATTATCTTGATTGCATTAAACACACCCGTACGAGTCCTTGATAATGTCAACGTGACCGTGCGACTGTCCTAACCAATTACATCTAATGCTACAAACAAGCAATACTTAGCTACCGCACACTACGCCTTGACAATGCCAACATACGCGCTTGAATACTGAGCACTATTCGTAGGAAATGACGGAGGGCTACGACTGGTTTTTGGCGAAAAAACCTTTAACATAATGAATTTGATCTCATTGAAGAAACTCGAGTAGTTTTGAAAAGGAGTGGTTTAGGCTCCGTATTTTTAAAACGAATGGTTTTGTATAAAACTAATAGTTTTGAAGAAAACCAAGTAGCTTATAGTCACGTGAACTTTTTCCAAGAAGGTCACTTCCTGTGAAGGGATCTAGGCTCTTTCCTCATCGAATGAGGTACAGGATATTCCTAACTGAATACCTCGACGTAAAGCAAAAGGAAACACCTATAGTTTTCAAAAATTGGTTCCAACAGCATTATTTAGCTTTGTTTTCCTTACATTAATCAGAATTAATGCAGTCTTATCAATTAATCATATCGTGCCAGAAAGAAACGAAAATAGGCACGCACATATATGCCATCCTCATTCGCCACAGGGTCTCGGGTCTTCACCGTAATATTACTTAACTTACGGCAGGACGGAGACAGGACTAATACGGATGCAAAATATATATAGTGTCTACTAAATATATAATATATATAGCAACATTCTGTAAGTGTAAGGTGCTCCTTGACGTTACTACTACGGCTATACGGAATCAAAAACTTTAAAATCTTGAGCACAATACACTTTAAACCTTAGGATACAAGCCCAAATACTAAACTAAACCAATACTAACTAGAGATTTAGCTACCGAGTTAGTATTACAACCTTTGTAGACGGTCCTTCGGGTCTTGAAAGGTTGACTCCTCAAGCTTCTTGGTGTTCGGAACGAGCACTCAAAGTCGAACTTTCCGCGTCAAAGACGATCCATCCGAGGATACCGATTCAAGCGATAGCTTCAACTGAAGCAATTAAAGATCGAGTTTTGCTAGGACAAAATACTTAGGAGGATGTATTTTGTGAAACAAGATGCTCTCTTTATATCCTCAAAACTCAAGAAGAGAAAATGAGGAAGAAGATGATGCAGAGAATGGCAACTCTAGAAAATATCCAACCTCTTTCTCAACTCACACTTATCTCTTCATATACTTTATAAAATAAAGTAATCAAGAAGAGTGCCTAGGCTTGTGACTCACTAGTGTGAGTCACAAGCTCACACTCTTCTTGTAAACCCTCGAAGAGATGAGTGTAGAGAATGGCTACCTCATCATGATATACACACACATACAAATACTTGTATGTGTATAATCAAGTATACCAAACCCGTATTTATAATAAATACGTATACCGTATTTCTAACAAAATACGAATGCCGTATTTGTACCGAAAATACAAAATACGCGTATTCATATTTAGAAAGAAATACATGTATTTGTATCAAAGCACAAATACCCGTATTTATACAAATACACGTATTCGTGTTAAAATACAAATACCCAAAAGAAAGCAGAATAATACTAGCATCAAAACTGACCGTCTTTTAAAGCTGCTAGTACTACTAAACTGTCCGATTAAATCACGTGTATAAATACACATGTTCAATCGAACACCCGAGCGTATCGAAATATACAAATTACACCGTTTCTCCTGAACCAGGAAACCCTCTGTGCGGGACTCTTAAGACTTGACAATACGACGGCAGTGGTTTTAACTGCAAGCACGTCGGTAGCACTAGCTGTATGTAACGAATATCCAGGTATCTGTCGAAAGGAAGATCGACAAGAGCAAGGATAGGGCCACCACATCTCAAATCCAATCTGGTGTGAATGTAGCTGCCATTTTCCAAGAACAACCTCCTCTGGAAGATAATGAAGACCCTTCCAGTTAGGCAGATAAGCAGAGAGATCCCTCAGTTCATGAGGAGTCAGGCTCGGAGAGTGAAGATGAGCCAATCTTCTGTCCCAAGACCGCAGAGCAGCAACTTCTCCAAGAGCTCCAAAAGCAGCTCAGAAACAAAGAAAATGAGATGGCCAAGCTCTACTCAAAGATTGATGACTTGACAAACATCGTCTTACAGCTTATGGCCCAAATTGCCTCTCGACCGCCCAATCAAGTGCAGGGCTCTGCTCATAAACCAGGAAACGGTGTCTTGAGACAGCCAACGCCTGTACCCTTAAATCCAAAGGTGGGCGAGCCGCATGAAAGTCGGCCGCAACCTATCTAGGGAAATGTCTTGACTACCGATGACAACAACCCCCTAACGCAAGATCAAATCATAGATTTGGTCGCCAAAAAAGTCAAAACATTGGTAGCCAAACCCGAAGAGCAAAAAGATGTCAGCAGTAGCGGGAGACCATATCTTGCTTAGTACGATCTTGTTGAGTTTCCCACTGGCTATGTCGTCCCCAAATTTGAAAGGTTCGACGGGACGGGAAATACGAACCGGCACATTGCCCAATTTAAAGCATCATGCACGAATACTGGGGGCAATAATGCGCCCCTTCTCCGTCAGTTTGTCAATAGCTTGAACGATGTTACTTTTGATTGGTATGCAAGCATACCGGATGGCTCGGTCATGACGTTCGCTCAAATAGAATCCATATTCAAGTAAAGGTTCATGAGTGTCAGCGATAAAATCACCATTACTGATCTCATAAGGACCTAACCAAAGAACAAAAAAAAGCAACATGGATTTTATAGTTCGATGACGCAATCTCTCTATCAAATGTGAACCGCCGTTGGAGCAAGGCCAATTCGTCAGTCTTCTTATAGAAAATCTGAACAACTGGATGAAACCTTTCCTGTGCACCGCAGGCCTTAAAACATTCCAAGAGCTGACCAAGAAGGTCCAAATGTTGGAACGCTCAAAGCCTGAGTCTACTCAGGATTTTCAATTCACAAACAGACCGAGACATCGAAGGGACGACAATCGGAAAAGTGAAAGTTCCAACAGCACCGATTCTCTAAATAAGCAGAGTGGGGGCGGAGCGAGTACTAACAAACCCTGAGAGCCAATTTTGGAGGAAAGGAGAAATAATGTCTACTATTTCACAAGAGGCAAGGTTCAAAAAATATTCAAAGATGCTCTAAAGAATGGCCTGTGGCTACCAGAACCAAAAAGGCTAAGTGAAGTGAACATGACTGATCATCCCAATTTTCTCCCATACCACCGAGTGCTGCGACACACTATTGAAGGATGTTGCATTTTCAAGGATTGGGTCAAGAAACAATACAAGGTGGGAGAAATATCATTGTCCCCTGACGTGTTAGCAAACAATCAAGCTGCGACCGCCAATTTCATACAAATGGAGACCGAAGCCCTTCGGAAATCTGCAGCTCTCAATCGTCTGCCCTTCTTGGAAAGGAGTGGGCCAAGGCAACAAGCTAAAAGCCCAATGAGCAACATTACCAACGAACAAGCGGTTGATGGATACACAACCCATACGGTCTATATGGTGGAGCCCAGAGGAACAAGTCCTCCTACGCTTTATAGTCATGACAATGACGTGGTTGTTGCCATCCAAAACCAGCTCCATCCAAATGATGAAGAGCCCGCTCAGGCCATTAAGCAAAAGAAGCCCGTAGTTCCTGTGGAATCGAGCTCAGGCAGTAAGGATGACCCGGTCATTATACCCGGAAATATAGAGCAAGTATTATTCCAATGGTTTCAAAAGCAGCTTCAGGACATAGATGAGAAGTTGGCCAAGGTCCATTCCAAAGTCGACGATATGGAAAACGTCGTGGCAGATCTCACGACCCAAGTAATCCGATTGCAATTGCAGCAAAATCAAAATTTGGTTCATGAGCTAGGGATTGATATCCTGAAACAGCCAATCGATACTCCCTCCAGCCCAAGAGCGGAAACGGCCGCGATTAGCCGCCAGTCCTTCTGACATGTACACTGAACATGGTGAGCGGACAACAGGCAAACCAATGACTGATTGGTCTCGAAGACCAGCATCAGGAAAGGCACCTACTCTAATGAGGAGGAAGAAGAAAGTATACTCCTTCAGGAGGGATGAAATCCGCAAAATATTCAAGGACGCCTTGAACAACGTTCTGCAACTGCCTATTCCAAAGAGACCACATGAAATGAACATGATCGGCAATCCCATATATAACCCATATCATAGAATGGTGAGTCATACCATTGAAGATTGCTATATTTTTAAAGACTGGGTGGAGAACCAATACAAGGTTGGGAAACCTCACAGTCCTCGGATGTACTGGCAAGCCACAAAATTACGGTCATCAACATAGCTCCGCCAAGATCAAAGTTCGAGGTGCTGGGATAAGCAAACACAGCTATGACCTCTAAGTCGTTAAACTGGGAAATAAAAGAAAAAGGATGTAAAAATAAATTAAAAAAAAACAAAAACAAGAAAAAGGGTATGTCCACAAGCAAAATGGGCACGGATGAAAACCCGAAAGGGCTCCGTAAGTAAAAACAGCAGGACTGCCGGCGAGTTTGAGAAAACCCGAAAGGGTGCAAACTCGTGAAAAGAGATGCAATACACTCACAAAGTTCTCTCGATCTTGTGAGGAGAAAATCCCCGCATGAGATCTTTACGACTCATAAAGGAGCAACATACTAAGGAATCCTCACGACTCCTAAGGAGAAAATATACATACGAGATCTTTTCGACTCGGAGAGAGAAAATATTTTTATGAGACCCTTACGGCTCATAAAATTGAAAAGCCTTAGGTGATAGAGATCTAAACCTGTCTCCTAAGCCATCGCTCCCCAACGGGCAACGACAAATGATGAGTTGCTCCTGCCACTACGCTTCAGTGTTAGCGGTGCTGATGCCGACCCAAAACTCAAACCCCAAAATTCACAAACGGCGAATAATGAGTCGCTCCAGGTATCATATTCCAGTGCAGCGATCCAGATGCCAACCAAAATCCAAATCCCCCAAATTCCCAAATGGAGAATGATGAGTCGCTCCTGGTATCATATTCCAGTGCAGCGATGCAAACGCCAACCAAAATCCAAATCCCCCAAATTCCCAAACGGCGAATGATGAGTCGCTCTTGGTACTATATTCCAGTGCAGCGATGCAGACGCCAACCAAAATCCAAACCCCTCAAATTCTTTCAGCCCTATGGCCAGTCCCCAAATTGATTATCGTATACAATCCATGGGCTCAAATAATCCTCATCACACCCATGCCCCACAGCAATCATAAGCCCCGCGGCTGGTCTCTGCTATCGGAATTATGCTCCATTTGGGAAGACCCACTCATATGTCCTCACGATACATGAGGAGAACAAAACTTACGAGATCCTCTCGACTCGTAAGAAAACACCTTCGTGGGATCCTTACGACTCACAAAGGAAAAACACACTTGGGGATCTCTACGACTCCTAAGGAGAAAATATACCTACGAGATCTTTTTGACTCGTAGGGAGAAAATGCTTCTATGGGACCCTTCCGGCTCATAAAATTGAAAAGCCTTAGGTGATAGGGACCTAAACCCGTCTCCTAAGTCATCGCTTCCCAACAGGAAAAGGCAAGTGATGAATTGCTCCTGGCACTTGTGCTCCAGTGTTAGCAATGCTGATGCCTACCCCAACCCCAAAATTCCAAACTTTCGATCCAATAGACCTCTAAGTCGTTAAACTGGGAACAGATGATATTTAAGTCGTTAAACTGGGAACAGATGACCTTTAAGTCGTTAAACTGGGAATAGATGACCCCTAAGTCGTTAAACTGGGAACGAGGGAAATCCCCTCATGGAAAATGATGATTCGCTCCTGGCACCATATTCCAATGTAGCGATGTTGATGCCAAACCAAAACCAAAATCCACAAATCCTCTCATGGCAAATGATGATCCGCTCCTGGTACCACAGTCTAGTGTAGCGATGCTGATACTAAACAAAAATCCAAATTCCAAATTCCATATCCCACGCTGCAATACCTCAAATTCAAAAGTCCCGCCAAATAAGGCAGGAACCGGAAAAATCAAACTAAAGTCCCATCCGGAAGCGCTTCCAAGATTAAAAGTCCCGCCAGACAGATTGGAGCCTCCCCAAAACAAATCAAACCAATTAATTCCAACAACGACCTCTATGTCTAAAACAGACACTCCGTACCGGGAAAACGTCAAATAGACACTCCACCTCGGGGATACGTCGACCAGCGGCACTCCGTGCCGGGGAAACGTTAAACAGACACTCCGTCTTGGGGACACGTCGACCAGCGACACTCCGTGCCTGGGAAACGTCAAACAGACACTTCGTACCGGGGAAACGTCAAACAGTCACTCCGCCTCGGTGTAACATTTCAGAAAATAAAAAATATTATTTTTTTGGAATTTAAATAATAAAATAATATATTTCGCGAAAACTATTCGATTTGCGAATTGGGGTTTTCGTAAAATGGTATAATTATATACCAATATTTGGAAAATAATTGGAGACTAAAACGATTTATTTATTAAAAAGGTATTTATCGGATTTGGGTATTTTTATAATTAATTATATGCAAATTTATACTAAACCTGATTAGTGCACTATTAATCACGATTAAGCCAAATTTGTATTTTTAAATATCCATGACTAGTGCACCATGGCATGTTGCATTTTATTGCATGTTGTTCATTCGTGTTTGTTTCATTTGCATTGTGTTTTGTTTTGTGAGAAAAAGAAAAGAAAAAAAGAGACATGATGACTTTAAGGAGAGAGAGAGGGGACACACTTATGACACTTGAGCATGGGCATGTGAGAGAGAGAGGGTATAAGGCTCCTGCAACTCTTGACCATCCTCATTCATTTTCTTCACTTCCTTCTTCATCTTCCTCATCTCCTTCCTCCACTCCCTCCACCTCCATGGTTCTTCCCCAAAACCATCTCAAAACCCCACACCGCCTTTATTAAATATGACCACAATCTCATCCTACACCCCATGGCAAGTTCAAGTTTGGATTTTGAAGACTTTGGGCAACCCAAGAATTTTCTTGAGTTGCCAAATGAGGCAATCCCTACATTTTTAGTTAAGTTGTTTATATTTAGTATATCCTAGTTTAGTTTAGAGTTCGAATTAGTTAGATTTGTGATCTTGGAATGTTCCAAGTTGATGTTAATGGATGTGTGGACTTATGATGTGGTTATTGAAGTATAGTGAGTGTTTACAAGACTTTAGGGATTCTTTTCTGACCTGGACCAGAGACTAGAACCCAAATACGAACTTAGAAATTTTCTGATGTCGGTTTTGTGGAATTCTTGAGGGTTAATTGGAATCCGGAGCAACTTGGGATCTTTGCAAGAAAATCAAACAAGTACATTGACCTAGATAAACCACTAGAAGACCACCACCAGAATACGAGACCCAACCACCAAGGTAAAACCGGCGACGCCGGGTATTTTTGGATTCTCGCCGGCCAAGTGTAGGTGTCTGGTGTTGGGATTTTGCTTGTAGCTCACTTACCTTATAACCTAGCTACTGTATTTTTAGTTTTGTCCTAGACCCCCTGTGCCAAAATCTGGGAGCTGTCTGAGTTGGTTTTGGCAAGGTTTTTCGATATTTGAATTCTTGGTTTTGATATTTGAAATTGGATTTGGTCGTTGTACATTTGTACATCAACGACGAGGGTTATTTGGTCGTTCTTGCATGCGTAAGCTATAGATTCTAACCTATAAGCAATTCGTGTGCCGTGTCGGTTTTCGGACTTAGTTTTAATAACGTTACGATATGTGTTGACTTGTAGGTACCTTCGCGTGGACTTCCGAGATGACGAAGTACATCGACTTCGGTTAAGCGAGAAGATTAGCAGGTGATTAGATTTATATCTACGGGGGAAGTCGAGTGAATGGCGTATACCACCCTCGAAAATTATAAAATGGAAACCGATATATAGAATATAATCGGAGAATCTTATACTAGAAACCTACAGATATGATCAAAGGTTTAGTGTGAGATGGTGTGATAGCTAAGGATGACTCGGTTTGATATATAAGAATATGAAATGAGGATATGAATCGTGATATATATATATATGTGATTGAAAGATGACAAGTATGAGATTTATATTAGTATGATATGAGATCGATATTAACATGATATGAGATCGATATATACGATAAGATTGAGATAGATGTGTTTTGAGATCGATAAGATATGACATACGAGACCATAGATCCGTTTCTTTATTGATGAATAGGACGATAGAATTCCTATTCTGTTTGATGACCCCGTACGATGGATTTTCGTATGAGATGTGTTATACCGGATGATTGATCCGCTCTCATGATTTGAGGATGATGATCGAGAATATTGCTATATTGGATGCTATGAAGCGGGATCGCTGACGTAAAAGAGTCACTTGAATCATACTTATTTCCGAAACTGACGAATCGTATGCATCTTTTAAATGGAAATCTCAAGGGACGCTATAGATTTTCAAATGGTGTCTTTTTCTTAAAAACACTGTAACCCCTATTTTCAAAACTACGATTCGTATCTTTTAAAATTGACCGTATGGTTTATGTGTAGATATATATACCCATTGTTTATTCATGTTTGTGTGGGATTATCCCTAATACGTACCAGGATCCCGGTATTTATTATAATATGATATCGGCTGCTAGTATACCTGCACAATTACCGATGATGCGCATGATTACACTTACACCGATTTGCCGGCTCACACACATTCATCATCGGTAATTGCTATGCCACTTGCATAGTAGAACTGCTATACCATGATATTAATATTAACCGTAAAAGTATATTCATTGCTCAACACTATCATAGGATATGCTTGCAGGATATACTTGACATACTCATGTTACTGTTCTATGTTTGCATACATCATACCTTATGGTTACATGCATTGAGGTACTGTTTTTATGAGATCTCTAGATTTGAGAACCATGGTTATATTTCAAGGAAATTGTGTATTGTTTAAAAAACGCGGTTTCTCTTGATATGATATTTCATGTCCACCATGAGTTTTCTCGGTTCTGAGTTATGAGCATACCCGATTCAAGGAGAGAGGAGGCACCGTCTGAGGGTACATGGTAGACCAGGTAAGGTACCCCGGGCAAGAAGCTAGAGATGTAAACGATGAGCCTAGCATGAGGGAACACTATCTACCAGTGATAGTTTGGACCCGGCGGTTATCCGGAGGATGCCGACCGGATTCGTGAAATAGATATGAGGGCCGATCAGAGTATGCGGCGCCTGAGGGCCTATCAGAGGATGCAGCGTCTGAGATATGAGGATTTACATGTCGATGCTGGACACGGGTTCTATGATGTTTCAAGTGTCGCTGTTGGACACTCAGGTTCCATGATTTGATGTGTCGTTGATGGACACACGTTGGTTGATCCTCATATACATACATGTATATGATTTAGATAGTTGATTTACATACCGATTATTAGCATTGATTCTATTGTGATATGCATGCATACATGGTCACCCTAGATATCATAGTATTACCTTCATGTTACCATATGACTTAGGAATTGCTATTTATTCGATTTCTACCTGCTGATATTTTCTACTCACGAGTTGGCAACCCACTCTCGTTGTACCACAGTTTTCTTGCAGGTTCGACCGCTTGGATTAGTAGCGGTATCGTTGGCACACAGTTTGCTTTCAGGATGGTTGCTATGGTAGGTGGGACATTTTGTATCGTACCCACTCGTGTATTTATTATTTCTATTGTATCTAGTCAAACTCCATCAATCAGAAACTATATTTTGTATATGGGTAGACCTAGATAGACTTGTGTGATTGCGAGACTTAGAGCGATGGGGGTATGTTCGTTTCTTTGAGGTTTTGATGTCTTGCTTTATTTATTCTTTCTGTGTCGATCTTAGCCGTTGGGCGTCGTATATATTTTGCTTACTTGTGTGGTTGTGATTCCGCCTGTTGGCGAAAAGCTAGCTCCCACTTGGGGATACCTATATATATTGCTTGTATGTGGTTTTAGATCAAAATATATAAGAGAGGTGCTACCCAAATTTTTAAAGGACGAAATTTTTTTTCAACAACTTGCATTTTCATATATCATTATTTATGCATTTAAAGGAAAACTTGATTTCATTATACCTTTATTTCAAAACTGCACCTCCACTATTTTCCGCAAAAAGATTTAGATTTCTGGGTTTCGGCTTACTTGAATTACGTTACGCCTTTAGACGTTGCGTGATTTAAGTGCCGGTCACGAGCTAAATTCCGAGTTATGACAAAGTTGGTATCAGAACGTTAGGTTTAACCTTGGTTCAAGTTTAGGATTGAACTTACGGAACTTAGACTTGATTAAGGAGGGGGTTTTTGGGACCCGAGTTTTCACCTTATAGGATGACCTTGGTTGATGGAGTAGGTAGCTTGAGTAGAGTGACATACCGTGTGTATGTTTCGCGGCATACTTACGATACGCTGCTCCGCTTAAGTGACCTTAGGATGTACATTTCTTGAGATCCTTGATTCTATTCGTTCCTATGATCATACTCCTATTGATTTCATTCTTTCCTATGATCATATATCCATTTTGGACCTGTTGATTCCTTTCATTTCTGTGATCTATCTTCATTGATATCGGCTTGAGGTTCCCGTCACCAGGGTTTGAGCACACAGAGAGCTGCTGCTAGTGATGCGGTTAGAGCGAGCTCGTCACGGACGAGGGCCGACCATGATGTTTTCTGGTGACATAGGGACGTTTCGGTATAGTGTTTGTGTTGAGATCTCTCGTTTGAAGCGAGTGTTCGGATTTGTACCGGATGATCGGGCCATTGATAGAGCCTGCCAGTTGAAAGGACTATTACAGCCTACCCCATGTTGGATATATGTATGCCCTAGAGGCCATTATATGATAGTGTATGTACTGATGTGTGTGTATATATAAATTCAGAGGACAGTCTTGCTCGACATGATAGTATGCTATCTGGTTTCTCTTTATCATATGTTCACTTGATCATGTTTTTACTCATTTGGTACACGTTGATAAAGCCCTGAGAATATTGGCTTGACTACTGGGATTATGATGTGGATCATACTAGTGGGACACCTGTAGTTTATAAGCATATCCTTGAAATGTTCCTAGTCGTGGGTATATCGAGACAGGGCATCGATATTCCAGAGTAGACTAGCGTATACCATTCTTGTTCCATATGATGGGCGATGGATGATCCTATATCTGTCTGGTGTGGTGACACCAAAGATTGTATACGGGTGCTCAGTGAGACTGGGTACACTGAACGGAGTCACCGAGAACTCCTATGTGGTATTATATCATACGTCGGATAGCAGTTCTCAGGTGACACTGGTACAGGTTAGTCTGTAGACCCGAGATCGCCATAGAGTCATGTGTGTCCTCCCACTGTATCTTGATCTCCACCCTACTACGGCTTAACTGAGTCGTACAAACAGGTGGATTTTGGATACAGTCCCAAGGCATATGGAGGCAATGAGCGATCGGAGGGGTTTCGTCTCTCCCGGTATTGGGGGTTGATGCTGTGCCGTGCACGATTGGCTATAACAGGAAGTCCCTGTTCAGGGCTGCTGAGATATTACTGATAAGTGTTATCGGTAGTTTCTCAATCTGTTGTAGACCATATACCGGCATGACTTATTGAGTTATTGGGGTCAACGATTCCATCCCTAGACTTGATATGCAGCATATCTGACGAAGAGACCGGACTGTACGGTAAGTGTTGCCAGTTGGATTGACGGGAGTTTTGACAGGTTCGCTTGTTCTTCTTCTGATCGCTTAATACCCGGGTGGCCGTTACGTTTAGCTGACCGCTTGCGGCTTGTAGGTGTTTGATGTGATCATCACCTACTGCCGGCGTATTGACGAGTGTTAGAGTCCCACACAGAAGTTTCCTAGCTCAGGCAAAACGATGTGGTGTGCATATGAGATATGCGCGGGAGCTCAATTAAATACGTGTATGAGATACCGTATGTTGATCGGGTGTTTACTATTGGTCGGGTCGTATGTGATATGACCGGTTTATTAAATCAAATGTTGATTTAATAATGACTTTTAGCTCACTTTTATTAAACCCTATTCTTTTGATGGATGCATGCATGTATTTGTACATGTTGATGTGCATACACACATACATGCATGTGTATCATGGTTGTTGATATATTGAAGATGGCAATGCAAGACTTACAAAGTTCATATTAATATATAGTTTTTGTTTTAAGTTAAAAAATAAAGGAAATTAACTAATGACTCATTTCTTTACAAACGACTCATAGTTTCCACACACTTCTTTGTTTGACCATTGACTTAACCTTGGTTAATTTCCTTTGTTCTTTAACTCATCACAAAATATCTCGATATTTATATTAACCATGGTTTGTTGTGAGAGTGTCTCACATATATATATCCTTTTGTTTTATTTTTAAAACATAAGAATTATCATTATCTTCAAAAAAAGCTTTCCCATCTTCATCTTCCTCCTTGTTCAAGCTCTTTTGAGATTTGTTTAGAGTGAGGAAAAGAAAAAGAGAGGGTTTTTAAGTGAGAACATAAACCACTTCATCATTCTACACAAACCTAGCTTTTTTGTGTAGGGTGTTTGCTCCACGGATTTGAAAGAACAAGTGAAGCAACAAGCTTTGAGCAAAGGACTTCGGGTGGATAGTCGTGGACTCGGAAGTGTTCAAGTGAGCCGTTCCAAACTCTAGGAGATCCAAGGAGTCACTCAAGGAGGTCTACAAAGGTTGTACTCTCACCACTTAGTGATAGAATAACTTTAGTATGTGATACTTTTAGTTGTTACTCAATATTTCTAGTTCGATTCCTAGTTAAGTTTGCTTAGCACCTCAAAAAATCAAAGTTGTGGCATGTGTGATGCTTCCAAATCCTATACGAGGTGATAAGGAAACCCTACAGTGGTATCAGAGCCAAGCTAGAGCTTTAGTGTAACCTAGACGACGTTAAAAACCTCGAACGAACGAAAATCGACACCCGAAGGGTGCTCTCTGGACATTTTTCAAAAACGTAGATTTTTTCACAATAAAAATACTCAGAAAATCGTGCAGGGTATTTTATGGGCCCACAAGAAAAATGAAGCCCTAACTCCACTATACGAGCGCGGAACCGCGGCCAAAACGGTCATTTTGCGGCGGTTCCGCGGCGCCGTTGGTGAAACTAAGACTGTGACTTCTTGTGCTGGCCCGTATGTACTTGTAGCAGTCTCTGGTAATTTTTTAAAACTGCTCAAGTGTTGAGCTTTCTGAGAAGTCTTTGGGTGATCAATCGTTCGATCGAATGTTTTAACTGCGCCTAGTTTATGTGAATGTGATACAATAATTGGAATCTACAAATTTGTTTGTTGCGTGTAAATCTAGCATTTCGGTCTCGGGAGTGTTCGGAAATATTGTTGAATTATCCGACTTATTATGAAAAGGCGTTTTCTTGATTGAGACCTAAATGCAACTTTACATTGTTAGGCATGAAATCTTGGATATGTGATATTCCGGGTTTGTGTTGTCTAAAGGCAGTTACGATTCCAATTGTTGTAGTTTTTCATTTTATTTCTCTGTGACCGTAAGTGTAGTATGTGGTGTATCGCTGGTTTCGTTGCTATACATCAACGACAATCAGGGTCGCATACTTACTTACGTAGATGATATGTGATATTATGTGTTGCTGAGATATGATGTGCGGGATTATCGTGATTGAATAGCCGGGAGGTTTAGGTGAGATGAGAGTTTTCTTTTCATTCATGTAAAATTCAATTGTATGTAATATTCTTTTATTTGGGGCACTTCCGGATTGAGGTTGATGTCACCGGTGTTGTATATTATTTACTTTTCTGCATTAGGATAGACCCAAGGAGGGGAGCACAAGTGACCGGGTTCTAGGGTTCAGTGGGAGGCCATCTCGAGGAGTCGAGACCGGGTCTCCTAAACTCCAGAATTGGTAGGGTCGCTTGCCGCTCTCGTAGGGGTCTAGGGGTGTGGGCTTGGCTATTCATCGCGATCGTGGAATCCGTATTTTCTATTGATGGCTAAATACAAAATACGAACCTCCTAGATATCCTATATTAAATGTGCTTCTGCTGCTTATATTATGTGATGTGTTCATTTAATATATATATCTGAGACGAATGGAATATTATATATATGATATATAATAGACGTTGCTTATGTTTTGCATCCGCGCTAGCCCCGTCCTGGTATGTCGTTAGTTAAGTAACCTAACGGTGCATAACGGGACACTGTGACAAATGCGAGTGGCATAAGCGTACGTTATATTTTCGTTTCTTTCCGTGATGGGTTTTTAGGAATTAAATGATGGGACTACATTAATGAGATTAATGTAAAGAAAAATGAACGTAAAAAGATGTTGTAGAATCGGATTTGAAACACACTCGGCCTTTTATGAAAAAGCAAGTTTCAAAATGCGGAGCTTAAGCCACTCCTTTTAAACCCATTGGATTCTACAACGATATCAAGTTCAAAGTGTTAAAAGTTTTCTTAAAAACTATCCGCAGCCCTCCATCATTTTAGGAAGTAGAGTATTTAGTATTCGTGCTGCGTATTTTGACTTTAGTTAAGGCGCAGTGTACGGTAGCTAAGTGATGTCTTCCTACACTGCATATGATGCAGATTGGTTAGGAAATTCATATGACTATGTTGACTTTAGTTAAGGGTCATGTGGGTGGGTCTAGTTAATCACGAAATGACGAGAAGAACTTGACTAGTACTTATGATATGTTGACCATAGTTAAGGTCATGAGTGCTAGGGGTAAAAAACAATATCGGGAATTTCAAGAGTTGAAATTTGCAATGAGATTGCATACCTTCTATATGATAGTAGGATCCCGATCCTATTGTGAGCAAGAGTTGCTCCCGGGAGAGTTTTGCACTTTAGAATTAGCTAACCCATTAGGTGTCTAGAAAGGTGTCAAATGGGGCTACGCCTCTGGGAAGACGAGGTTTATTTTAATTAGGTCCGTGCGAAAGCAAGGGGAACCTCCCTCAAGTACCGACACCGGCCTGGCTGAATGGTTAGCGAAGTTGTAGAATGTAATTAATCCCGGCTAGTTTTCTTTTTAAAAGGTTGTAAAGAAAATTTGATAAAAACAGTGGGAGGCATCGATTAGACAAGATAATAACCAATCTGATCTTTACAAGAGCTTTCGCTGAGTGTATTCTTTTCTCTCTCTTAATGGCAGATACCAATGACTGGACTCAAGCTTCTACTAGATAAAAATAAACTGAATGGGACCAATTATAAAGACTGGCTGAGAAATCTAAACATTGCCTTAACTTATGATAAGGTATCATATGTCCTTACGGCTTCAACCCTGCCCATCCTAGGTCCTAAACCTTCAGTTGCGGATAAGGAAATCCACAAGACATGGGACGCTGATTGTGCCACAGCTAAATGCCTCGCGCTTGCATCGATGGATAACACACATCAAAAGCAGTACGAGAATATGGACGTACAAGCCATATTCCTCCATACAAAAGAGTTGTATGGAGAGCAATCTCGCGTATTACGATACGAAGCATCCAGAAAGCTGTTTCAGATGCGAACGGCCCCTGGCACAGCAGTAGGAGACCATGTTCTGAAGATGATAGCTCTCATAGAAGAGCTTGAGGACCTTGGGTGGACAATGGACAATGAGCAATATATTGATATTATTCTACAGTCTCTCCCCTCCACCTTTGCTCAATTTACAGTTAACTTCAACGTGCACAACATGGAGAGGAAACTACCTGAACTCCTTAATATGTTAAGGAGTGCAGAGAGCACGCTGAAATCAGTAAAGACTCCCGTTTCGTATGTTGGGCCATCTTCCTCCTCTCGCCTGAAGGCTAAGGCCAAGGGAAAGATGAAGAAGAAACCCATAAAACCTAAGGGTGGAGCCAAAAAGGTTAAGGGGAAAGACAAGTCCAAGGTTGGGGAATCGGGGAAAGGAGAATGTTTCCATTGCAAAAAGACGGGACACTGGAAGCGGAACTGTACCGAGTACCTTGAACTCAAGAAGAAGCATGGTAATGCTTCAGCTTCAGGTGTGTTCGTAATTGAAAACTGTTTTTCTATTAACTCTGCTTCCCTGGTATTAGATACCTGTTCGGGTTCTCATATTTGCAATTCTGTGCAGGCGTTGAGAAATAGCAGAGTTTTGAAGACAGGTGATCATACTCTCCAAGTTGGAAATGGTTCCAATGTAAATGCAGTTTCAGTGGGAGAGTATCACCTAGAGTTGCCGTCGGGTTGTATATTGGTTTTGAACCCATGTTATTTTGTGCCAAGTATGCTTTATAATATTATATCCGTTTCTTTGTTAGACAATGAAGGATATCATTTTGCTGTGCAATACAATATTATGAACATTAGACTTAATCAAGAGTTAATTGGTTGTTGTACACTTAATAACGGGATATACGTTCTTAATCAACACACAGTTTTCAACATTCAACACACAAGTAAAAGAAAATTTTCAGATATAAATGAAGCTTTTCTTTGGCATTGTAGACTTGGTCATATTAATGAAATAAGACTAAACAAGCTTCATAAAGATGGATATTTAAATTCTTTTGAGTATAAATCTTATGCAACTTGCCAGTCTTATATCAAAGGTAAAATGACCAAAACTCCGTTTACTGGACACGGAGAAAGAGCTACTGAGCTACTAGGCCTCATACATAGTGATGTATGTGGGCCAATGTCTACACATGCAAGAGGCGGTTTTTCTTACTTCATAACTTTTACTGATGATTTCTCAAGATTCGGTCATGTGTTTTTGATAAAGCATAA
This sequence comes from Agapanthus africanus, assembly GCA_030015575.1. NCBI lineage: Eukaryota > Viridiplantae > Streptophyta > Magnoliopsida > Asparagales > Amaryllidaceae > Agapanthus > Agapanthus africanus. Next base: position 180,022,564 of record JASDDO010000014.1, read on the forward strand.
GTCTGAAGCCTTCGAGAAATTCAAGGAGTACAAACTTGAAGTAGAAAACCAAACATGAATGAGAATCAAGATGCTTCGATCGGATCGAGGTGGAAAGTACTTAAGTACTGAGTTCTTGGACTTCCTAAAAGAGAATGGGATTCTCTCTCAGCTCACTCCCCCTTACACACCACAGCACAACGGTGTGTCAGAGCGCGGAATCGTACCCTATTAGATATGGTACGATCCATGATGAGTGATTCTGAGTTACCCCTCTCGTTTTGGGGGTATGCATTGGAGACTGCAGCATTTCTGTTAAACAAAGTTCCAACCAAGACTGTGTCTACCACTCCATATGAGATATGGCATGGGAAGAGACAATCTCTTAAACGAGTTAAGATTTGGGGTTGTCCGGCTTTTGTCAAAAAGCAGAATCCAGACAAACTCGAGACACGATCGGTCAAATGTATATTTGTGGGATATCCAAAACATTCGTTTGGGTATCTATTCTACCACAAGGAGGAACAAAAGGTGTTTGTTTCTCAGTATGCCACATTTTTAGAAAATGAGATTTTTCCAAATGATTCTGATGGCAATGCGGTAGATCTAGAAGAGGTTCTAGAAACACAAGTTACAAATAACGACTTGGCTGAACCTGATGTTGTAACAGAATCTAATGAACCTCAGGCACTCCGTAGATCTGATAGGACTACTCGCCTACCGGAAAGATACTACGGTTTTCTTATTGACGGTGATAGAGAAGATTGCATCATGGATGATGATGATCCTGCCAGTTTTCATCAAGCTATCACGAGTGGTGACTCTGTGAAATGGCTGGATGCCATGAGATCCGAAATGGAGTCCATGTACACCAACAAAGTATGGACTTTGGAGAATGTACCCTCCGGGATAAAACCTGTAGGCTGCAAATGGATCTTTAAAAGAAAGATCGGTGTAGATGGACAGGTAGAGACCTATAAGGCAAGGTTGGTAGCGAAGGCTTTTGTCAAAGACCAGGTTTGGACTATGACGAGACTTTCTCTCCGGTAGCCATGCTTAAATCCATTCGGATCCTACTTGCTATTGCTACTCACTACGACTATGAAATCTGGCAGATGGACGTTAAAACTGCATTTCTAAATGGTGATTTAAATGAATGCGTTTATATGGATCAGCCAGAGGGCTTCATTGACAGTGGGAGCAGCGGAAAAGCATGTAAGTTGCTTAAATCCATTTATGGATTAAAGCAGGCATCATGGAGTTGGAACATCTGTTTTGATGATGTTATCAAAGAGTTTGATTTTATCAAAAATCCAGATGAACCTTGTGTTTATAAGAAGACTGTAGGGAGAACTGTCGCATTCTTCGTATTGTACGTGAATGACATACTTCTGATAGGAAATAACATTCCTATGCTACAGTCGGTCAAATCATTCTTATCACAAAGGTTCTCCATGTAGGACCTGGGTGATGCCACGTACATATTGGGCATACGGATTTATAGGGATAGATCCAAACGGTTATTGGGATTGTCCCAAACCAAGTACATCAACACCATCCTAAAGAGATTTAGTATGGAAGACACCAAGTGAGGTGCCTTACCCGCTTGCGACGGAGTCACTCTCTCCAAGGACGATTGCCCAAAGTCTGATGAAGAGAGAGCTCGCATGAGCATTATTCTCTATGCTTCGGCCGTAGGATCGATAATGTATGCGATGTTGTGTACACGCCCTGATGTAGCTTATGCACTTAGTGTAGTAAGCAGGTATCAGTCAAACCCAGGGGAGAATCACTGGACTGCTGTGAAGAACATTCTTAAGTACTTGCGAAGGACTAAAGAATTGTTCTTGGTGTATGGTAACGGGGATCTCCAAATGGAGGGCTTTACCGATTCGAGCTTCCAGAGTGACAAGGATGACAGCAAGTCTATTTCAGGGTTTGCATTTATCCTCAATGGAGGGACGGTAAGTTGGAAGAGTTCCAAACAGGATACCGTTGTAGACTCAACGATGGAAGCTGAGTATATTGCTGCAAATGATGCTGCCAAGGAAGCTGTCTGGATGAGGAAGTTCATTTCGGAGCTAGGAGTAGTTCCAACCATTATTGATCCAATACCTTTGTATTGTAACAATAATGGGGCTATGGCGTTGGCCAAAGAGCCCATGTCCCATCAGAAGTACAGACACTTCCTGAGGCGATATCATGTGATCCGGGAGATAGTTGATCGTCACGAGATCGGGATTAAGAGAGTAGATACAAAGAACAATACTGCGGATCCATTCACCAAGGCCCCCCCTTAGCCGCAGCATGAGCGACTTTTTGAGATGTTTGGTATGAGATACGCCAATTATTGGCCTTAGTGCAAGTGGGAGATTGTTAGATATATGTATGCCCTAGAGGCCATTATATGATAGTGTATGTACTGATGTGTGTGTATATATATATTCAGAGGACAATCTTGCTCGACATGATAGTATGCTATCTGGTTTTTCTTTATCATATGTTCACTTGATCATGTTTTTACTCATTTGGTACATGTTGATAAAGCCCTAAGGATATTGGCTTGACTACTGGGATTATGATGTGGATCATACTAGTAGGACACCTGTAGTTTATAAGCATATCCTTGAAATGTTCCTAGTCATGGGTATATCGAGACAGGGCATCGATATTCCAGAGTAGACTAGCGTATACCATTCTTGTTCCATATGATGGGCGATGGATGATCCCATATCCGTCTGGTGTGGTGACACCAAAGATTGTATACGGGTGCTCAGTGAGACTGGGTACACTGAATGGAGTCACTGAGAACTCCTATGTGGTATTATATCATACGTCGGATAGCAGTTCTCAGGTGACACTGGTACAGGTTAGTCTGTAGACCCGAGATCGCCATAGAGTCTTGTGTGTCCTCCCACTGTATCTTGATCTCCACCCTACTACGGCTTTACTGAGGCGTACAAACATATGGATTTTGGATACAGTCCCGAGGCATATGGAGGCAATGAGTGATAGGAGGGGTTTCGTCTCTCCCGGTATTGGGGGTTGATGCTGTGCCGTGCACGATTGGCTATAACAGGAAGTCCCTGTCCAGGGCTGCTGAGATATTACTGATAAGTGTTATCGGTAGTTTCTCGATCTGTTGTAGACCATATACCGGCATGACTTATTGAGTTATTGGGGTCGACGATTCCATCCCTAGACTCGATATGCAGCATATCTGACGAAGAGACCGGACTGTACGGTAAGTGTTGCCAGTTGGATTGACGGGAGTTTTGACAGGTTCGCTTGTTCTTCTTCTGATCGCTCAATACCCGGGTGGCCGTTACGTTTAGCCGACCGCTTGCGGCTTGTAGGTGTTTGATGTGATCATCACCTACTGCCGGCGTATTGACGAGTCTTAGAGTCCCACACAGAAGTTTCCTAGCTCAGGCAAAACGATGTGGTGTGCATATGAGATATGCGCGGGAGCTCGATTAAATACGTGTATGAGATACCGTATGTTGATCGGGTGTTTACTATTGGTCGGGTCGTATGTGATATGACCGGTTTATTAAATCAAATGTTGATTTAATAATGACTTTTAGCTCACTTTTATTAAATCCTATTCTTTTGATGGATGCATGCATGTATATGTACATGTTGATGTGCATACACACATACATGCATGTGTATCATGGTTGTTGATATATTGAAGATGGCAATGCAAGACTTACATGGTTCATATTAATATATAGTTTTTTTTAAGTTAAAAAATAAAGGAAATTAACTAATGACTCATTTCTTTACAAATGACTCATAGTTTCCACACACTTCTTTGTTTGACCATTGACTTAACCTTGGTTAATTTCCTTTGTTCTTTAACTCATCACAAAATATCTCGATATTTATATTAACCATGGTTTGTTGTGAGAGTGTCTCACATATATATATCCTTTTGTTTTATTTTTAAAACATAAGAATTATCATTATCTTCAAAAAAAGCTTTCCCATCTTCATCTTCCTCCTTGTTCAAGCTCTTTTGAGATTTGTTTAGAGTGAGGAAAAGAAAAAGAGAGGGTTTTTAAGTGAGAACATAAACCACTTCATCATTCTACACAAACCTAGCTCTTTTGTGTAGGGTGTTTGCTCCACGGATTTGAAAGAACAAGTGAAGCAAAAAGCTTTGAGCAAAGGACTTCGGGTGGATCGTCGTGGACTCGGAAGTGTTCAAGTGAGCCGTTCCAAACTCTAGGAGATCCAAGGAGTCACTCAAGGAGGTCTACAAAGGTTGTACTCTCACCACTTAGTGATAGAATAACTTTAGTATGTGATACTTTTAGTTGTTTACTCAATATTTCTAGTTCGATTCCTAGTTAAGTTTGCTTAGCACCTCAAAAAATCAAAGTTGTGGCATGTGTGATGCTTCCAAACCCTATACGAGGTGATAAGGAAACCCTACACCCCAGAGGTCACGGTGTTGTCTACCGTGCAGACAGATGATCCAGCTGTTGCTGAGATTGACGGGATGTCGCCTCCAGAGTTTATGAGCTGTAACCACAGGAGTTTTCAGACAGAGATGTGACAGAAGACCACTAGTCCATCTTGAATAGAGCGACTGAGATGATTCGTCTAATTGGATGCTCCGACGCAGGCTCAGTTAAGTTAAAGTATTCCAGTTTGGAGGATTTTACTCAGATCTAGAGTAAATCGATCAAGAGAGACGTTGTTCGTTGGATGCTCCGATATAAGATCGGTAAGTTGACCAGTTTCAGATAGAAGGACCTCACCCAGATGCGTTATGAGTTGATTGAGAACGGACAAATGAAGCGTATTCCTCCGATAGATTGGACGAGTTCCCGAAGATGTTTTTGGATATATATTTTCCACAGAGTGGCGAAGATACCCGAGTTCGTATTTCGAGTCCTTGTGAGAGACTCCGGATTGATTGTAGCCGAGAACGAATTGCCGTATGAAGATAGCAAAAGATGACGTCAAAGTGGACGATAATGATGGCGAGTGGAACAAGAGGTTCGTGCGAGATATTAACGAGCTTTTGTTACACTTCGTTGATGCCAGAGGATTGATATGTGCGCAGAGGTGTTAGATACGGCCGATTTCAGAGGAACGCCGTGCTGAGGACGCAACTGTCCGGATATGAGAAAAAGGATTAAGTATAGAGTGCCAACCTCCGTGCAGTTCAGCATAGGTGAGATCGGAAGAGACCTAAGCAGGTTCTTTCCAGGACACCGCAGCAATAAAGATTTGCACCTAGGATCAGTTGTACCGCGTGTATTCAGAGGGCCAGATGCCGCCGTCAATTACGTGCTGCTTTACTAGTGGTCATGTTAATTGGCCAAGCGATCATCAGAGGAGTACCTGAGTGGAACTGTTCCGTTATTACACCTGACTGGGCCGACAAGCAGAAAGATTATGGGATTGGTAATCCACAAAGAAGACAAGGACCCAGAGACCGAAGACACCAGACCGTGAGCAGAAAGCAAGCGGATGTTCTTGCTTTGCCAGTATTGGGCACACCGACACTTTTCGACATTGAAGGAGGTGTACCTCAATGTTATTTATTGCAATTTGCGTTTTGTGATTCAAGTATCACACTTTTATCGCTTGGATTTGAGTTTCGATGATTGAGTTTCATGATATTGTTTTCGTGCACCATGGCTGCACCTACTGGGTTTATGTTTTATACACCGTTATATTGGATGTTTTGATTTGTCCGTAGTTGTTGCACTTGATATTTATTTTGTGCATTTGATTGCACGTATTTATGATTCTATGTATTTCATTACTGTCGATTTGATTTTGTGTATGTTGTAAGCACTTGATTTGATTTATGCACTCGGTATAGCTCACATATACTTGCAGTGCATTGATACGTATTTTGTGCACACAGTTGCACGCGTTTATGATTTTATACACCTTGACACGTTCGATATTGTTTTTATGCGCATTTGAGGCATTTATGAGTTTTCGGGCACCTAGTGCCCCTGATTTAAGTTTTCGTGCATATTTGCACTAGATTATGTTTTTGTGCGCCGTTGCACTTGACGTTCGTTTTCGTGCGCTTTACTGCACTAGATGTTTTGTGCGGACCTGACGCACTTGATTTGGATTTTCACGCATATTGGGGGCATGGTATGAGATTTTGTGCACACTAGATGTATTTGATTGAGATTTTTATTCGTGCATATTAATTGCACTTGGATGAGATTTTCGTGCACTCTAGATGCACTTGATATCGTCGTCGTGCACATCCGTTGCACTTGACAGATGTTTTATACACACCCATTGCACTTAGTTTTTGCTTTTGTGCACATTCGTGGCACTTGTATTTGGTTTTGATTTCCGTGCTCACCAGACGCACGTGATATTGGATACGCCTTTTGAAGCTGATTTTTGCTCTTGAACATTTTATTTTGATATTGGGTACTATATTATATAGTAGCCGGGCATGACTGATCTGAGGACAGTACCTGAGTACTTTTGCATGCATCAAAAGTTTAACAAGAGGTTTTCAAAAAAGAGTTATAATCTCGCTATTTCCTACGTGTCCGTGAGCGACACGAACTTTTACGAGGAAAACCTTCGGGGATATTTCAAAAAGGCGGGACGTATATTTTGAGCAAAATATATATGAACGTATAGTTAATACCTTACAAATGAGCGTCCGCCACTTGTGCCGTGAGCTACGCATAGCACGGCGATTCGGAAAAGATTTTTTATGTGTTTTATTCAGTTTTAGAGCATTTTACAAGGATGCGTACTATATACGTATTATGATTTTGACTATAGTATAAATGGATTTCTGTCGTGGATTTCGAAATTTGTCTTTCCATTATAACTCCAGTGATTGCGTGGCGCTTGACGGAGTTCGAGTTTGAGTTTTGCACTCGTTTTCATGCCCACTTTATGCGCTGTATTATATTTGAGTATTCTGTGATTTCGGAGCCCGGTTGATTTAAATTATTATTAAAATGTTTTAGTTTTGGGGGTTTAAATTTAAATTCGGGGACCGAATTTATTTAAGAGGGGAAGATTGCAACATCTCAGAATATATAAAATATTATTTTTTTGGAATTTAAATAATAAAATAATATATTTCGTGAAAACTATTCGATTTGCGAATTGGGGTTTTCGTAAAATGGTATAATTATATACCAATATTTGAAAAATAATTGGAGATTAAAATGATTTATTTATTAAAAAAGTATTTATCGGATTTGAGCATTTTTATAATTAATTATATGCAAGTTTATACTGAACTTGATTAGTGCACTACTAATCACGATTAAGACAAATCCGTATTTTTAAATATCCATGGATAGTGCATCATGGCATGTTGCATTTTGTTGTATGTTGTTCATTTGTGTTTGTTTCATTTACATTATGTTTTGTTTTTTGAGAAAAAGAAAAGAAAAAAAAGAGACATGATGACTTTGAGGAGAGAGAGAGGGGACACACTTATGACACTTGAGCATAGGCATGTGAGAGAGAGAGAGAGTGTAAGGCTCCTACAACCCTTGACCATCCTTATTCATTTTCTTCACTTCATTCTTCAACTCCTTCATCTTCCTCACCTCCTTCCTCCATTTCCTCTACCTCCATGTTTCATCCCAAAACTATCTCAAAACCCCCACACTCTCTTCATTAAATATGACCACAACCTCATCCTACACCCCATGGCAAGTTCAAGTTTGGATTTTGAAGACTTTAGGCAACCCAAGAATTTTCTTGAGTTGCCAAATGAGCTAATCCCTACACTTTTAGTTAAGTTTTTTATGTTTAGTATATCTTAGTTTAGTTTAGAGTTCGAATTAGTTAGATTTGTGATCTTGAAATGTTCCAAGTTGATGTTAGTGGATGTGTGGACTTGTGATGTGGTTATTGAAGTATAGTGAGTGTTTACAAGACCTTAGGAATGCTTTTCTAACCTGGACCAGAGACTAGAACCCAAATACAAACTTAGAAATTTTTTGATGTCTGTTTTGTGGAATTCTTGAGGGTTAATTGGAATCTGGAGCAACTTGGGATCTTTGCAAGAAAATCAAACAAGTACATTGACCTAGATAAACCACTAGAAAACCACCACCAGAATACAAGACCCAACCACCAAGGTAAAACCGGAGACGCTGGGTATTTTAGGATTCTCGCCGGCCAAATGTAGGTGTCTGGTGTTGGGGTTTTACCTGTAGCTCACTTACCATATAACCTAGCTACTGTATTGTTAGTTTTGTCCTAGACCCCCTATGTCAAAATCTGGGAGCTGTTTAAGTTAGTTTTGGCAAGGTTTTTTGATATTTGAATTCTTGGTTTTGATATTTGAAATTGGATTAGGTCGTTGTACGTTTGTACGTCAACGATGAAGGTTATTTGGTCGTTCTTGCATGCGTAAGCTATAAGTTCTAACCTATAAGAAATTCGTGTGTCATATTGATTTTCGAACTTGGTTTTAATAACGTTACGATATGTGTTGACTTGTAGGTACCTTCGCGTGGACTTCCGAGATGATGAAGCACATCGACTTAGGTTAAGCGAGGAGATTAGAAGGTGAGTAGATTTATATCTACGGGGGAAGTCGGGTGAATGGCGTATAGCACCCCCGCAAATTATAAAATGGAAACTGATATATAGAATATAGTCGGAGAATCTTATACTAGAAACCTATGGATATGATCAAAGGTTTAGTGTGAGATGGTATGATAGCTAAGGATGACTCGGTTTGATATATAAGAATATGAAATAAGGATATGAATCATGATATATATATATCTGTGTGTGTGTGTGTGTGTGTGTGTGTGTGTAAGTCGATGTACAACACCCCACGACTTGCGGGGAGGCGGAAATATGAAAAACGATCTTGTTTATATGCTAAACATCGACTAACCGCATGAATCGAAGCTAAACAATAACTAACATCAAACATAGTTGTTAACAACTACTATGTAAAGGGATTATACCTAAAGAACCGTGTCCTTAGTCTTTACGAACTCCACCTCCTCCTTGGCCTTCTCCAAGTAGTAGACGATCCACCACGAGAGCTAAACTCCAAGCTTTGCCTCTAAACTTGAGGCAACTAGGTATCTTTAAGTGCTAATCAAAGTACCTAGATCAAAATAGAGTATGGTTATGGATTAAGTAGTCTAACTAATCCTTGTACTCAACACATGAGGGGGGAGGATTAGGGTTTGAAGAGGGAGAGCTTGAGGAGAGAGAAGATGAACATAATAATGAGAAGAGAAAATGAGTTATCATAATATATATCAAGCATTTTTATTTTATCAAGAAAAGAAAAGAAAATGATTTACAACCATGCTTGATAAATATCTTGTGGTGATTCATCTCCATGAGTCATTAAGTAATTATGAAGCATTAATGACATAGATGAATCATCCATATGACTCACTAATCTCATTCAATGTATATGCCACCTAAACCTCCTTAGTCACCATCTTCTAGAAGCTTCTCGCGCAATTACGAGAACGCCCCTCCTATCCGTGAAAACACGGAAAAACTTTAGACTGTATAAATCCAATAACCGGATACTAGTAACTGGCTTAAACCAAAGCCGACTAGTAAAAACTGTCCGAAAGTCGTCGTGCGTAAACACACGTATGCGTCCGAACCCTTGTCGTAAAACCATACGACCTCTATATCGTTTCGCCTGGAGTAGGAAAACTCTCTGCGTGGGACTCTAGAGACTCGACTACTACGCTGGCAGTGGGTTTAACCACAGACCGCAAGCGGCACTAGCTGTACGTAACGGTCCCCAGGTAGATGTCGATAAGAAGGCCGATAAGGAAACCTATCCGAACTCCTACTGAGTCTGATGTGACAATCTCCGTACAGTCCGGTCCGTTCGTCTAAGACTATCGCATATCGGGCCTAGGGGGCGGCAAGCGTCAGTCTCCTAATAGCTGTATAAGTCGTGTCGGAGCGAAGCCCATTACACCCTGAGAAACTACTGGAACCTCCCAGCAAATCTCGCTTGCCCTGGCCAGGGACTTTGCGTAATGGCTCTCTGACACAGCGCGATATCAACCCCCAATACCGGGAGAGACGAATCCTGTCTAACCGCCACTGCCTCCAAGTGCTCGGGACTGCACCCAACTGCTACCTGTTTGCACGACTCCTTTGAGCCGTGGTAGGATAGCAATCTAAGAACAGTGGGACACACTCGAGGCGAAGCAGCAGTGTCAAGTCTGCGGACTATGCTGTACTCATGTCACCTGGGAACTGTTCACTGACGACTAGTATAAAACCATCCAACAGTTCCTTGTGAGTCCTGTCCGGTGTACCCATAACCCAACGGGCACCTGCATACTATCTCTAGTACGACGTACTGACGGCTGTGGGACAGACCATCTCCCCAACTGGGATGAGAAGCGTACACACTAGTCTACTCCGGAGTATCGATGCCCTGTCTCGATAATCCAACGACTAGGGACCTGAATAAGGATGTGCTTGTAGACTACCCAGCCCCCACTAGTGTGACTGCCATCACAACGCTGGTAGTCGAGCAAGATCCTAAGAGCTCTATCAATACGTATACTCACATATTAAGATAGAAAAACCAAGTAGCATACTACCATGTTTAGCAAGACTGTTATATACATGTGAATATCCCAAGCTTCCATTAAGTAATATACAAACTAGTATGATACAATAATGGCCCCTAGGGCATATACACTAACAATCTCCCACTTGCACTAGGTCCATGTACTGGCATATCGAAGACCGATGATCTCGAGTAGCCTCTTGAACTGAATCTGAGGTAGGGACTTTGTGAATGGATCAGCAATGTTCTCTTCAGAAGCAACTCTCCGAACCTCGATCTCCCGACGATCAATGATCTCCCTGATCAGGTGATACCGCCTCAAGATGTGTCTGGACTCTGATGGGATCTTGGTTCCTTCGCTAAAGCTATAGCTCCGTTGTTGTCGCAATATAGAGGTATTGGATCAACAATGGTAGGAACCACCTGAAGTTCTGTTAGGAACTTCTTCATCTAGACTGCTTCTTTTGCGGCATCGCAAGCAGCTATATACTCCGCTTCCATCGTTGAGTCAGCAACGGTGTCCTGCTTGGAGCTCTTCCAGCACACCGCCCTTCCATTGAGGGTAAAGACATAACCCGACATGGACTTGGAATCGTCCTTATCACTCTGGAAGCCGGAATCAGCAAAGGCCTCCAACCTGAGGTCTTTTCTTCCGTAAACCAAGAACATCTCCTTAGTCCTTCTCAGGTACTTGAGAATGTTCTTTACTGCTATCCAGTGCTTCTCCCCTGGGTCTGACTGATACCGGCTTACCACACTCAGTGCGTAAGCTACATCTGGTCTGGTGCACAACATCGCATACATTATAGAGCCTACCGCAGAAGCGTAGGGTATAATAGACATGCGTTCCCTTTCCAAATCAGTCTTGGGAGACATCTCTTTGGAGAGGGTGATTCCGTGACAAGCCGGTAGATTACCGCACTTAGAATCTTCCATACTGAATCTTTTCAGTACAGTGTCGATATACCTGGACTGCGAAAGTCCCAACATCCTCTTGGATCTATCACGATAGATCCGGATCCCCAGAATGTAAGAGGCATCACCCAGGTCTTTCATGGAGAACCTATGTGACAAGAATCCTTTGACAGATTGTAGCATAGGAATGTCATTTCCTATCAATAGAATGTCATCCACGTACAAGACAAGGAATACGACACTTCTGGCTACAACTTTACTATATATGCACGGTTCATCTGGATTTTTGATAAAGTCATATTCTTTGACTGTTTCATCAAAACAGATGTTCCAACTCCGCGATGCCTGCTTTAGTCCATAAATGGATTTAAGCAGCTTGCATACATTCCCGCTGCTCCCACTCTGATTGAAACCCTCTGGCTGATCCATATAGACGCACTCTTCTAAATTTCCATTCAGAAAAGCCGTCTTTACGTCCATCTGCCAGATTTCATAATCATGGAAGGCAGCAATAGCAAGAAGGACCCGAATGGATTTGAGCATAGCCACTGGAGAAAAAGTTTCGTCATAGTCCAAACCAGGTCTTTGACGAAAACCCTTTGCAACAAGTCTAGCCTTATAGGTTTCCACCTGTCCATCTACACCAATCTTTTTCTTGAAGATCCATTTGCATCCTATGGGTTTTACCCCATCTGGAGCAAAGTCCAAAGTCCATACTTTGTTGGTGTACATGGACTCCATTTCGGTCCGCATTGCATCTAGCCATCGTACCGAGTCGCCGCTCTGGATGGCCTGCTGGAAGTCAGTAGGTTCATCATCATCTATGATGCAATCCTCTCTATCCCCATCTATGAGAAAACCGTAGTATCTCTCAGGCGGATGAGACGGCCTACTACTCCTGCGGAGGGGTGCGGGAATGTCCTGTTCTTCTTGAACTACCGGTTCTACCAAACTTTCAGTATTAGTTTGTGGTTCTGGAATTTCTTCCAGTTCTATTTCGCTCCCACTTGATTCCTTTTCTAAAAACTGATGTTCTAGAAAATGGGCATTACGAGAAACAAATACCTTTTGTTCCTCTGCGTAATAGAATAGATATCCCCTGGGGTTCTTTGGATATCCCACAAACTTACACTTTACTGATCGTGCCTCGAGCTTGTCCACATGCTGCTTTTTAACAAAAGCTGGACATCCCCAAATCTTTATATACTGTAGATGGGGTTTCTTCCCGCTCCACATCTGATATGGAGTGGTAGGCACAGTCTTGGTAGGAACCATGTTCAAAATATATGCCGCTGATTCTAGCGCATAACCCCAGAAAGATCGCGGTAACTCAGCATTACTCATCATGGATCGTACCATATCCAATAGGGTTCGATTCCGTCTCTCCGATACACCATTATGCTGTGGAGTGTATGGAGGAGTAAGCTGAGAGAGAATTCCTTTCTCTTTTAGGTAACCTAGGAACTCGGCACTTAAGTATTCACCACCTCGATCAGATCTAAGTGTCTTGATACTTTTGCCGGTTTGGTTTTCTACTTCATTCTTATACTCTTGGAATTTCTCAAAAGCCTCGGATTTATGTTTCATCAGATAAATGAATCCGTATCTTGAGTAATCATCCGTGAAAGTAATGAAATAGGAAAAACCACCTCTTGCATGTGTAGACATTGGACCACATACATCGTTGTGTATGAGTCCTAAAAGCTCGCTCGCTCTTACTCCATGTCCAGTAAATGGAGTCTTTGTCATCTTTCCTTTGAGACAAGATTGACAAGTGTCATAAGTTTGATATTCGAACGAGTCCAAATATCCTTCTCTATGCAACTTAGTCAACCTTCTCTCATTGATGTGACCCAGTCTACAATGCCATAAGAAAGCTTTATTTAAATCTGGAGACTTTCCTTTTAGTGTGTTCTGGACATTGAAAATTTGGAGTTGGTTTAAAACATATATACCATTATTTAGTGTACTGGACCCAATCAAATCATGATTAAGGTGGATGTTAACAACATCTCTTATAAACGTGAAATCATAACCTTTATTTGATAACAAGGAAACTGATATGATATTACACGTTAAGCTTGGTACAAAAAAACAGTTATGTAAAACCAAAATGTGTCCACTCGTCAATCCTAGGTGATAATCCCCGACGGATGCAGCTCCCACGCTAGCTCCGTTAGCAACCTTTAGGGTCATATCACCTTCCTTCAGCACTCTACGGTTTCTCAGTGCCTGCAATGAATTGCAAATATGAGATCCTGATCCGGTATCCAATACCCAGGAAGTAGAGTTGATTGACAGACAATTCTTAATTACAAACACAACTGAAGTCGAAGCCACAGCTTGCTTCAGTTCCTGGTTCTTAGCATTCCACGCCTTGCAATCTTTCTTCCAGTGCCCTTTCCTGTGACAATGGAAGCACTCATCCTGGCCCACTACCGGTACCGCAAACTTTTTCTTTCCCTTCCCTCCCACCTTACTAACACCTCCTCTAGGTTTGGTGGCGGCCTTCTTCTTCCTTCCTTTGGCCTTAGCCTTGGACCCGGAAGAAGATGCACCGCCAACAAACATAGCGGGTGTTTCCCTTGTCTTCTGCAAGGTGCCCTCTGCACTCCTTAACATGTTCAGGAGTTCCGGAAGTTCAACTTCTTTTCTTTGAATGTTGAGGTTTAGGATAAACTGGGCGTAGGTGTGAGGAAGGGACTGGAGAATAAGGTCTGTATAGAGCTCATTATCCAAAGTCATCCCAAGGTCTGCGAGCTCTTCTATATAGCCGATTATCTTTAGGACATGTTCTCCTACCGATGACCCGACAGCCAACCTCGCTCGAAACAAGTTCTTAGAGGTCTCGTATCTTGCTATACGAGATTGCTCTCCATAAAGTTCCTTTGTATGGAGAAATATGCCATCTAGTTCCATATCCTCGTGCCTCCTCTGATGTTCATTGTTCATTGAGGCAAGCACGATGCACTTGGCTTTCGCGCAATCGAAATCCCAGGTTTTGCGGATTTCCTTATTCGCATTACTGGATTTGGGACCAGGGACAGCAGGTGCCGTAGCGGTGAGGACGTACCCCAATTTGTCATAGGTCAAAGCCATTTTGACATTCCGCAGCCAATCTTTATAGTTTGGCCCTGTCAGTATATTTTTCTCTAAAAGTAACTTAAGTCCAGTCATTTTCAGGGTCGCTGCAAATAGGAGAGAGAGAAGAAAACTCTTTAGCATGATACTCTTGCAAGTTTAGAGTGGTTTTTAGTTTATCTAAACTGGATGGCTCCCACTGTTTCTCGAATCCTTCCTCAAACCATAAAAGAAGAATTAGCCAGGACTATTCTCACCGTACAATACTTGCTTAACCGTTCAGCCAGGCTAGTGTCGATACTTCGAGAGAGGTTTTCCAACGCTTTCGCGAAGTTCCTTAATTAAATAACCTCTTTTTTCTGGGGGCGTAACCCCGCTGACACCTTTCTTGACACCTACTTGGTTTATAGCATTGATCGTTAAGTGACGAATCTCCTGATAAGTAGCATATACTCACAGTAGGATCGGGATCCAAATATCATTGTATGATAATGTTGAAGGAATCCTACCAACATTCATCAAACTCCAAATGGTATGCAACTTTTTGCAAATTTCAGTTTCTTTAGAAATTCCCGATATATATTTTTCTGCCCCATGCTCTTATGACCTTGGCGTTGGTCAAAATGTCATAAGTCACATGTCAAGTTCTACACATCATTATCTTGTCAATTTGAACCCATCCGTATATATCCTTGACGTTCGGCCAAAATGATAATACGACTGTCCCAAACTAACTCATCTATCTATGCAACAAATGAATACCCAGTAGCTACCAAACACTATGCCTTGGCGTTAGGTCAAAATACATAGCTTGAATACTACTGAATACCCAGATGAAATGACGGAGGGCTACGAATGGTTTTGGCGAAACCGTGAACGTAGTGAACTTGATATAACCGAAGGAACCTGATAGCTTTTAAAAGGAGTGGTTAAAGCTCCGCATTTAAAAATATCTGTTTTTAAAATTAACCGAGTGGTTTCTTTTAAATTGTTCCAACGATTAAACTTTTTGGTTTATTTTCTTTGCATTATAAATAATGCGTCCCATCATTAACCTATCATTGCAGAAAACAACGAAAATACAACGTCCTCTTATGCCATCCGCATTCGCCACGGGGTCCCGTCATCACCCGTTAGGTTACTTAACTAACGACAGAGCGGGGGCTAGGCTAGCGCGGGTGTAAAACATAAGTGACGTCTAAATAGCTATCATATATAGATATTGTACATTCGTTAGACGCAATAATAGGCATTCCAGATCACAGATGAACTTTATTGGATTTGCAAGTAATCCGTGTTTGTTTTGAGCCTGCAACAAAAGACGGATTACACAGTTGTGATGAATAGCCATTACCCCACCCAAGACCCCAACGGGTACGGAAAACTACCCGCCCGGCAGTTTGTGCACCCCACCTTGGGTCTGTCCTAGGAGCAAAAACAGTAAAATGAAATAATACAACGGTGGCTACAACCACAACCTGGATGTGCCCCGCAAAATAATATTACAACAAATTACATTTACATCAAATGAATTAAATAATAACCCATTACATAACCCCGGCTATACATCACAACAGGCCAACACAGTTCATATACACAAACAGATAAAATCCATTACAGAAATGTGCAACCCCCTGCCAACCGACATACTAGCAGTTAGGGGAGGTTTACGAACACATTATACAAACTCAGATATAATCCAACAAGCAAATACCGTATAATTTCGATCGATTAAACACATTTAATTTTGCTCCAATACTTCTCTGTAAATCTGAAACCTGAGCAAAAATTAAAAAATTCCAGAAAATACCAAATATCACAGAGAACCAACACAGGAAAATTGGGTTCATGAATCGGCAACTCGGCGGCGGAAGCGCGGCGGATCGGTGGGATCCGCCGCGGTTCCGCGGCGCTTTAGCCGATTCATGGGTCCAATTTTCTTGGGTGTTCTACTACTGTCATTTAGAGCTTTCTGAACCTCCCTGAAAAAATTTTGGACTTCATTTAAAAATCGACAGAAACTCATGATATCGGGGTTTTCCGGTTTCGTTTTTTCCGTTCGAAATTCATACAATTTTGCAAGTGAGTTATTTATTGTTTAGCGAGGCTCTGATACCACTGTAAGTCGATGTACAACACCCCACGACTTGCGGGGAGGCAGAAATATGAAAAACGATTTTGTTTATATGCTAAACATCGACTAACCGCATGAATCAAAGCTAAACGATAACTAACACAAACATAGTTGTTAACAACTACTATGTAAAGGGATTATACCTAAAGAACCGTGTCCTTCGTTTTTACGAACTCCACCTCCTCCTCGGCCTTCTCCAGATAGTAGACGATCCACCACGAGAGCTAAACTCCAAGCTTTGCCTCTAAACTTGAGGCAACTAGGTATCTTTAAGTACTAATCAAAGTACCTAGATGAAATAGAGTATGGTTATGGATTAAGTAGTCTAACTAATCCTTGTACTCAACACATGAGAGAGGAGGATTAGGGTTTGAAGAGGGAGAGCTTGAGGAGAGAGAAGATGAACATAATAATGAGAAGAGAAAATGAGTTATCATAATATATATCAAGCATTTTTATTTTATCAAGAAAAGAAAAGAAAATGATTTACAACCATGCTTGATAAATATCTTGTGGTGATTCATCTCCATGAGTCATTAAGTAATTATGAAGTATTAATGACATGGATGAATCATCCATATGACTCACTAATCTCATTCAATGTATATGCCACCTAAACCTCCTTAGTCACCATCTTCTAGAAGCTTCTCGCGCAATTACGAGAACGCCCCTCCTATCCGTGAAAACACGGAAAAACTTTAGACTGTATAAATCCAATAACCGGATACTAGTAACTGGCTTAAACCAAAACCGACTAGTAAAAACTGTCCGAAAGTCGTACGTGCGTAAACACACGTATGCGTCCGAACCCTTGTCGTAAAACCATACGACCTCTATATCGTTTCGCCTGGAGTAGGGAAACTCTCTGCGTGGGACTTTAGAGACTCGACTACTACGCTGGCAGTGGGTTTAACCACAGACCGCAAGCGGCACTAGCTGTACGTAACGGTCCCCAGGTAGATGTCGATAAGAAGGCCGATGAGGAAACCCATCCGAACTCCTACTGAGTCTGATGTGACAATCTCCGTACAGTCCGGTCCGTTCGTCTAAGACTATCGCATATTGGGCCTAGGGGGGTGGCAGCGTCAGTCCCCTAATAGCTGTATAAGTCGTGTCAGAGCGAAGCCCATTACACCCTGAGAAACTACTGGAACCTCCCAGCAAATCTCGCTTGCCCTGGCCAGGGACTTTGCGTAATGGCTCTCTGACACAGCGCGATATCAACCCCCAATACCGGGAGAGACGAATCCTGTCTAATCGCCACTGCCTCCAAGTGCTCGGGACTGCACCCAACTGCTACCTGTTTGCACGACTCCTTTGAGCCGTGGTAGGGTAGCAATCTAAGAACAGTGGGACACACTCGAGGCGAAGCAGCAGTGTCAAGTCTGCGGACTATGCTGTACTCATGTCACCTGGGAACTGTTCACTGACGACTAGTATAAAACCATCCAACAGTTCCTTGTGAGTCCTGTCCGGTGTACCCATAACCCAACGGGCACCTGCATACTATCTCTAGTACGACGTACTGACGGCTGTGGGACAGACCATCTCCCCAACTGGGATGAGAAGCGTACACACTAGTCTACTCCGGAGTATCGATGCCCTGTCTCGATAATCCAACGACTAGGGACCTGAATAAGGATGTGCTTGTAGACTACCCAGCCCCCACTAGTGTGACTGCCATCACAACGCTGGTAGTCAAGCAAGATCCTAAGAGCTCTATCAATACGTATACTCACATATTAAGATAGAAAAACCAAGTAGCATACTACCATGTTTAGCAAGACTGTTATATACATGTGAATATCCCAAGCTTCCATTAAGTAATATACAAACTAGTATGATACAATAATGGCCCCTAGGGCATATACACTAACAGTGTGTGTGTGTGTGTGTGATTGAAAAAGGACAAGTATGAGATTTATAGTGGTATGATATGAGATCGACATCGACATGATATGAGATCGATATATATGATAAGATTGAGATACATGTATTTTGAGATCGATAAGATATGACGTACGAGATCATAGATCCATACCTTTATTGATGAATGGGACGATAGAATCTCTATTCTGTTTGATGACCCCGTACGATGGATTACCGTACGTGATGTGTTATACCGGATGATTGATCTGTGCTCGTGATTTGAGGATGATGATCGAGGATATTGCCATATTGGATGCTATGAGGCGGGATCGCCGACGTAAAAGTCACCTGAACCATACTTATTTCCAAAAATGACGAATCGTATGCATCTTTTAAATTGAAATCTTGAGGGATGCTATGGATTTTCAAATTGTGTCTTTTCCTTAAAAACACCATGGCCCCCACTTTCAAAACTACGATTCGTATCTTTTAAAACTGACTGAATGGTTCATGTGTAGATATATACCCGTTGTTTATTCATGTTTGTGTGGGATTATCCCTCGTGACATACATACCAGGATCTCGGTATTTATTGTTATATGATATCAGTTGCTAGTACACCTGCACAATTACTGATGATGCGCATGATTACACTTACACGGATTTGCCGGCTCACAGACATTCATCATCGGTAATTACCATGCCGCTTGCATAGTAGAACTGCTATACCATGATATTAATCTTAATCGTAAAAGTACATTCTTTGCTCAGCACTATCATATGACATGCTTGCAGGATATACTTGACATGCTCATGTTACTGTTATATGTTTGCATACATCGTACCTTATGGTTACATGCACTGAGGTGTTGTTTTTACGAGATCTCTGAATTTGAGAACCGTGGTTATATTTCAAAAGAAATTGTGTATTGTTTTAAAAAAACGCGGTTTTTCTTGATATGATATTTCGTGTCCACCATGAGTTTTCTCGGTTCTGAGTTATGAGCATACCCGATTCGAGGAGAGAGGAGGCACCGTCTGCGGGTAGATGGTGGACCCGGTAAGGTACCCCAGGGCAAGAAGCTCGAGATGTAGACGATGCGCCTAGCAGGAGGGAACACTACCTACCGGTGATAGTTTGGACCCGGCGGTTATTCGGAGGATACCGATCGGAGTCGTAAGATGGATATATGGGCCGATCAGAGTATACGGCACCTGAGGGCCGATCAGAGGATGCGGCGCCTGAGATATAAGGATATACGTGTCAATGCTGGACACGGGTTTCATGATGTTTCGAGTGTCGCTGTTGGACACTCAGGTTCCATGATTTGATGTGTCGTTGATGGACACACGTTGGTTAATTCTCATATACATACAGGCATATGATTCGGATAGTTGATTTATATACTGATTATTGGCATTGATTCTATTGTGATATGCATGCATACATGGTCACCCTAGATATCATAGTATTACCATCATGTTACCGAATGACTTAGGAATCGTTGTTTATTCGATTTCTACCTGCTGATGTTTTCTACTCATGAGTTGGCAACTCACCCCCATTGTGTCACAGTTTTTTTGCAGGTTCGACTGCTTGGATCATTAGCGGTATCGCTGGCACACATATTACTTTCAGGGTGGTTGCTGGTAGGTGGGACACTTTGGATCGTACCCACTATTGTATTTATTATTTCTATTGTATCTAGTCAAACTCCATCAATCAGAAACAAGACTTTGTATATAGGTAGACCTAGACAGACTTGTGTGATTGTAAGACTTAGAGCGATGGGTGTATGTTAGTTTCTTTAAGGTTTTGATGTCGTGCTTTATTTATTCTTTCTGTGTTGATCTTCGCCGTTGGACGTCGTATATATATTGCTTACTTGCATGGTTGTGATTCCGTCAGTTGGCGAAAAGCTAGCTCCTGCTTGGGGATGCCTATATATATATATATATATTGCTTGTATGTGGTTTTGGATCAAAATATACAAGGGAGGTGCTGCCTAAATTTATAAAGGACGAAAAATGTTTTCAACTAGTATATAATTCTCTTGCATTTTCATATATCATTATTTATGCATTTAAAGAAAAACTTGATTTCATTATACCTTTATTTCAAAACTGCACCTCCACTATTTTCCGCAAAAAGATTTAGATTTCTGGGCTTCGGCTTACTTGAATTACGTTACGCCTTTTGACGTTGCGTGATTTAAGTGCCGTTCACGAGCTAAATTCTGGGTCGTGACACTCGGGGATACGTCGACTAGCGACACTCCGTGCCGGGGAAACATCAAACAGACACTCCGTCTCGGGGACACATCAACTAGTGACACTCCGTGCAGGGAAAACGTCAAACAGACACTCCGCCTTGGGGATACGTCGACCAGCGACACTCCGTGCTAAGGAAACTTCAAACCGACACTCCGTGCCGGGGAAACATCAAAAAGACACCCCGCCTCGGGGATACGTCAACCAGCGACACTCTGTGCTGGGAAAATGTCAAACAGAACTCTGTCTCGGGGACACGTCAACCAGTGACACTCCATACCGGGGAGACGTTAAATAGACACTCCACCTCGAGGATACGTCGACCAGCGACACTCCATGCCTGGGAAACGTCAAACGGAGACTCCGTCCTTGGGACTCGTCAACTAGCGACACTCCATACCGGGAAAACGTCAAACAGACACTCCGTTCTGGGAAACATCAAACAGACACTCCGCTTCGGAGATACGTCGACCAGCGACACTCCGTCTCGGGGACATGTCAAGTATCGACCGTCCATGTCGTAAAAAGAGCAGTGCCAGCCTCCCAAAAGCGGGAACCAAATCAAGTCATACTACGCGAAAGAAGATCCATCAATTTCATGCACACGACACACACACGCGGTGTGCATTTATTGATGGGGGCACTTTATTAGGGTCAAAAATTACATCCCGATTGACTAAGTCAAAACCAAGGTCAACCCCAAATCAAGTGGGCTCGAGCCCAAGTTAAGTAAGGAGCATGTAAGGGGACGGCTCCATGCCAAAAAAGAGGCAATAAATTAGTCTAAATGTAATTTTTAGAAATAAATGTATTGAAAATGGGCAGAAAGCCAAAATTTTGTAAATCCCATGGCCTATGTGCAAAAAGAAATAAGCACATAAGGTATAGGGTGGCACAAGTGCCATTTGGCAAAGCCTAAGGGGCTATATATAAAGTGTGTAGCTTATAAAGGCAAACATGATGAAAAAATCAAGAAGGACTTTTTTCAATCTCTTAAAATTAGGGTTCCGTGCTTTCTTCTTTTTCCTCAAGGTTCTAAACTCTCTTCCTTTTTTTTGAATTAAATCAAGAGTTTAACTCTTTATTTTTCCAAAAAGAAATAGTTTTTCACCATAAAACCCTTAAAGGGGAGCTCAGATCTTCCATCAAATCCCCAAAAGGGGAGATTTTTAAGTCTCACCCTCTTTTCTCCAAGATCCAGCCAACAGAGAGGAGGAAGAAATAGACCCATCTCCAAAAACCCACTTCGGGAAGATCCAAGGCTCAAAAGAAGATCCAGGGGTAAAAGGGAAGAAGAAAGAGGTCCCCTTTGATCATTTTCAAAGATTTCTGGGAGTTCAACTCCATTTGTCAAGATCTTTTGGATTTTAACTCCATAAATAAAACCCTTTTTAAGAGTTTAACTCCATTCAAAATCTTTTAGAGTTTTACTCCACAAATAAAACCCTTTTAGGAGTTTAACTCCATTCAAAATCTTTTGGAATTTAACTCCACAAATAAAACCTTTTTTAGGAGTTTAACTCCATTCAAAATCTTTTGAAATTTAACTCCACAAATAAAGCCCTTTTAGGAGTTTAACTCCATTCAAAATCTTTTGGAGTTTAACTCCATAAATAAAAATCCTTTTTGGGAGTTTAACTCCATAGATAAAAATCCTTTTCGGGAGTTCAACTCCTAATTCTGGGGCAAAGCCCCTTCTTTCTGTAGGCGCCCAGCGCCCACGTGCTGTGCGCGTGAGGCGCTGACGCCCCGTGCCCACGCGCCGGGCGCGTAAGGCGTCGGCGCCCAGCGCCCCGCACCCACGTGCCGGATGCATAAGGTGCCGGCGCCCAGTGCCCACACGTCCTTAGGACGTTACTCATCATTTTTTTCTTTTCTTCTTTCTTTTTCTCATACACTCCACACTCAAAACATGTTCCCCGCTAGAAAAAAATTCTAACGGGGCGCTGCCCAGCATCCCGCAAGGAGGCTGCTATCCCGTTGACCCCCAGCCCACTATTCGGGTAGCAAGACCCCCGTAAACTCTGTGAGGCCACCAGTATACCCAAAATCCCTCAATATACAAACACACGCTGCACATTGAGTTCGCATGACTAGTTTGACCTGTCAATCGGAGGTTCTTCGCTTCAAAGGCGAGGGATAATTAACGTCCGCTTAGTTCGCGGCGGTCGGAGATTCGGATCTCCACAATCAATAAACCCCAACCTACTCTAGACAGAGGAAATCTGTATACGCCCGACAAGCAACGCGTATTTCCAATCTCAATAGGGTGACAAAAACACTATGCACCGTATTTCTACCAAAATATGAATACTGTATTTTTACCAAAATACAAATATCGAATTTGTATCGAAAATACAAAATACGCGTATTCATATTTAGAAAGAAATACATGTATTTGTATTAAAGCAAAAATACCAGTATTTATACAAATACACGTATTCATATAAATACCGTATTCGTGTTAAAATACAAATACCCAAAAGAGAGCAATATAATACTAGCATCAAAACTGGCCGTTTTTCAAACCTGCTAGTACTACTAAACCGTCCGATTAAAACACGTGCATAAATACACGTGTTCAATCGAACACTTGAGCGTATCGACATATGCAAACTACACCGTTTCGCTTGAACTGGGAACCCTCTGTGTGGGATTCTAAAGACTCGATAATACGCTGGCAGTGGGTTTAACCATAAGCACGTCAGTGGCACTAACTGTACGTAACGACTATCCAGGTATCCGTCGAAAGGAAGACCGATAAGAGAACTTGTTCGAACCCCTACTGAGCTTATAGGTGACATTCTTCATATAGTCTAGTCTGTTCGTCTAAGAGTATCACATATCGGGCCTTGGAGGTGGTAAACGTCAGACCCCTAATAGCACGACATATCGTGTCAGTGTGGAGCCCAATACAACTTGAGAAACTATTGGTGTACCTACCAGTAAATCTCACTTGCCCTGACCAGGGACCTTTAGTATTGGCCAACCAAACACGCGATATCAACTTCCAATACTGGGAGAGACGAATCCCTTCTATTCCCTACCGCCTTTAAGTAGTTCGGGACTGCACCCAACTACTACCTGTTTGCATGACTCATTTGATCCGTGGTAGGGTAGTAATTTAAGTGCAGTGGGAATACACTCGAGACAACTAGTGATGTCAAGTCAACGGACTAACTTGTACTCATATCACCGGGGAACTGATATCCGACTATAGGTATAATACCAACCAGCAGTTCCCAACGAGTCCGTCCAGTGTAACTCATAACCCAATGAGCACCCATATACTATCTTTGGTACTGTATACCAATGGCTGTGGGACATGCTATCTCTCCTGACGAGGATAAGAAGCGTATACATTAGCCTACTCTGGAGTATCGATGCCCAGTCTCGATAATCCTACGACTAGGGACAAGTTTAAGGATGTGTTTCTAGACTACCCAACCCCCACTAGTGTGACTGCCATCACAACACTGGTAGTCAAGTAAAGCTACTGAGGGCTCTATTAACACGTATTAGCGATATGTTAAAAGAAACATATACACATGTTAAGATAGACTCAAATCAGATATCATACTATCATATTAAGCAAGACTGTTATATATCCCAAACTTCTAAAATATAATATACAATCCAATACTATACAATAATGGCTTCTAGGGCATATATCATT
This sequence comes from Agapanthus africanus, assembly GCA_030015575.1. NCBI lineage: Eukaryota > Viridiplantae > Streptophyta > Magnoliopsida > Asparagales > Amaryllidaceae > Agapanthus > Agapanthus africanus. The sequence goes on from JASDDO010000014.1 coordinate 180,047,041, forward strand.
AATACATTCGTCTCACGCATGATATCAAGTAACATCACAGAAGTATCACAGCAGAAGCAAACACAGAATGGAAATGCGGATAATCCAGGAAAAGTATATTTCAATAGAGCCAAATATGAAATGTAATTTTCCGGTCATGTGGATAGCCCGCAGTATCGGATCCTAGACAGTGCGAAAAGCCATCCGCCAATCCCAGAAGTGAGGCAACCCCAATCAATGAAGTGAGTGGGTCATCCAGCACTTCTAAAATCCGGTGACTTGGGCACTTCTCCGTGGGTCAATCATATACCCCCTACGAGTACGGCGAATAGCTCGCCAATTCTAGAGTAAGGCACCCCGGTCTCAACGCCATGAGATGGAGGCCCGTTGTCCTCTAGAATCCGGCTACTCGAGCATTCCGCCGCGGGATAATCCTAGTGCATGTAATGAAAACCTGAATATACAACGGTGACTACATCCGCAACCAGGACGCGCTCCAAAGAATAATATACAAGTCGCAGTGACGGCAGTCCACATGTCGGACGCTCGCCATGCAATATGAATATACATTACATCACAGAGAATTCCATCTAATACTACATACTCTGGGCCATCCATCACGGCAATCCAACACAACCATAACAGCATAGCACTATTCATCACAGAACATGCAAACTTGCGAGTATCAATTCCGTAACTGTCATGACCCAAATTAGCACATGACCGGCACTTAGATCACGTGACGTCTAAAGATGTCGACGCGACCTAAGTAAGCCAAAAACCAAGATCTAAACCTTTTTAAAGAATAAAGAAGGTGAAGTTTTAAAAAGGCATTTAACATGAAACACAATTTTTTTTACAAGAATTGGTCGTTTAAAAGCATAAGTCAAGTGTTTTAAAATATGGTTGAAAATGTTTTCGTTATTTGAAATTTCGGCAGCACTTCCTTTGTAATTTTTGATAAAATAAGTACATAAACATATAATATAGCAGCATCCCCACTTGGGAGCTATCTCGACGCCAATCGGCGGAATCACAATCACGCAGTTATATATGACGCTCGAAGTCGAAGGATCACAAACAATTATATAAATAAACCACGTAAGTAAAGCTAGCTAGTCGACTTTGTCCGAGTTCGACCCAAAAGAATATACATAAGTCACAAACTCAATCTAAGTCAAAAGAATATATAGGTGGTCTAATGGAGTAACACTAGATACAAGGTACAACATATACAAAAGAGGCGGTTACTATGCGTGTAACCTACTTAGGCAAAATTTGCGATGAACGCCAAGATATGTGTTTGCGACGCCGCTAAGTGTCCGTGCGGTCCATCCTGCAAGAAGCTAAGGCACAACGGGGGTGAGCTGCCAACTCAGTGAATAGAAGTATACATCACAAGATATGATATGATATACATAGTAATGAATGCAAGTGTGATATAAATGAAGTAACATAAGAAGAATATCAATCATTCTCAATGTCACGCCCCGCTTTCCAGTATACGGGCAGAGGACGCGGCGAGGCCGCTACGTATTTACTCAGAAGTAAACACGCTAAGCATATCTAAGCAATATAAAATAAAATGTACATAAGAGACAAGATGTAAATGAACAACAACTTTATTTATTAAACATTCTTTTACAAGTACAACTGAAAATGTAAATACATGGAATGAAAGCAATGCCTAAATAATGACATAAAATGTATTAAAATGGAATAAGTACAAGTGGCTACAACTTTGGGTCTTCGGTGTACTGCTCAGGGGCCTGCTCCAAATGCTCCTGACTGGTCTCGTACTCCTCAGTGTCGGGTCCTCCTGACAACATTCCAAAGAAGAAGAGAAATATGAATGTCGTCAGCGAACAATTGCTTGGTAAGTCCCAAAGATGAGGGAGAAATAGAATAGACAGAGAGAGAGAGTATAGTTTTATAATGTTTTATTATATTGTTAGTGCAGTTGTTTGTAGCTTGGTACAGAAAATGCCAGTGTATACGAGAGAAGTCCCATTTACACCGGAGACTTTGGTAACCCGTAGTACAAGGCTCCGTCGATAATACCACGGAACAACGGTATGGATGTAATTACGTCTTAAGTGACCATCTCGTGCCACCTTTAATATGTTCCGCACCAATCTACCCCTTTATAACCCCGTAGTGTTTATGCATTGATTGCATTGATTGTATGGATTGTATTATCTTGTCTTGTACTATAAATTGTATAGATGGATGACTTGCCGAAACCATGATATCAGTAATGGAACGGATATAATGGAAGAACATGTAAATGGAATATATCCATGGTTCGGTTCGGTCAATACAGATTGATATAGATTGAATAGATGGATTCATGTTGAATCATGTTGTATTGTAGTTTGTACTTGAATCACATTCAAGTCAGATTGATTAGTTTGAGACTCAGTTGAGTTAGACACTTTTAAAAGAACTTGAAATCCTGATTGTTTTGGTGGTATCCGTAATTGCTGCACATGGACGGCAGAATTTGTGTCTTTTTCCAAGACAATTACCGTGTTGATAACACCATTTGTTAAGTTGTCTACCATAAATAGGCAAGCACCCATATCTCCGGCTTCCTGAGGCTCAAGAGACTGGTCCCGCTTAAACCTATGTTTATTAGGGCCCTTATTGTAATTTAGTATAACTTGAGGGGGTTTTATGTAAAAATAGTTTTAGTATAATTTCAAAATACACTTCAAGCATTTAATTATCGTCTTTAGGGTTCTCATTGATATATATTTATAAATGTGACATTTCTAGTGAATAAAATCTGATTTTATAATATATGGTATTTATTTGTAATATGAATATTGTTTTGAATTATCATGGTAGTTTTATGTAATATTTGAATTCTTTTCTTGAGTTTTGGAAACATGGAATAATATATATATTTAAAATAAGTATTTTGGTAATATTTATATATACATAATTAATGAAAATAATTTTATTTATTTTCTTGTAAAAATATCATTTTCTAAGGAAAAATGCATAAAAATTCTATCAAGATCGAATGCTCCTTGCGAAGGTCTGCATCTCGCTCTACTAAACCCGAGGATGTACGATAATCCGCACCATCCCAAACGGGGTCCCCAAAATGGGTTGTAGAGACGCAATTGCATGGAAATGTTTTAATACATCTTTTAAAGAAAACGATTTTGATAAGTTAAAGGTATTTCATTGCAAGATCGTATTTCCCGTATTCTACTATCCCAAGATTCATCGTGCTATGATAGATATGTGTATTGTGATGAGATAGGTCATTACCTCGTGAACTATCTAAAGGTATAGCAAGGAAATAAGGTTATAATGTCGAAATGAAATATAAAGATATTTTAATGTAAAAGTGGAATAAAACTTGCTACGGTTATTATTTTGTTGTCAAACTTGTTCTATTTTCTTTATTAATGATTACTAAACAAGATATCAAAATTTGTAGGATTGTTATTAAGAAAAAATTATATTTTTAAAAGAAAGGAGAATCGGAAACCGGATAAATCCGCTTCCAACATGTTTTGAGAATGAGAAGTTTGAGAATAGAAAACAAGAGAGAGAAGGGGGACTTACTGGCTTATAAAGTAGAGGGGAGAAAGAGGAAAAGTGGGAAAGCGCCGGTGCGTTGTTTCGTTGCTGGAAACTCCTTGGGTCGTTGCAGGAACTTCGTCCTTCGTTAACTCCACTTGCACACTATGGGAACTTGGAAATTTCTTGAGAGTTTTGACAGGGAATTGTGAGTGACGAGGGGTGTGAAATGGAGTGGTATTTATAGGAAACATTAGGGTTTAGTGTGTGAAGAAAAAAATGCATTTAAATTTGCATTAGAAATGGAATTCAAAGGGTTTTTAATTCTCTTGAAAATGTAGGGAAAACAAACAGATAGGGGTTAAAGAGGCGAGTCTAAGGGTTTAGGGTTTACAAAAAAATGGGGTTTGGGCTAGGGAAAACCGGCAGCGCCAGTCTAAGGGGACTTCTCGCCGGTCCGATCATGGAGGTGGGGTCTTGGATTGGGGCCACGTGTCCCTGACGGTCTGAATACTAATTTGCACCTGTTTGTTTTAAGTGTGAATCTTCAGTTTACGTGTTGTGCATGTGTAGACTCTTGGGCTTCTAAAAGATTAAAAGAAAATTTAAAATAAAAAGATAATGTGGCTGATGGGATTTGAACTCTAGTGCTTTTGTTCAGCAGTGTAAGGTCTTACCAATGAGCTACAAACTCCTTCTTGCTGTTCTAAAGCAAGAACAAACTTATAACTCTTGTTCACGCTTAGGTGTCCCTTTCTGTGTTTTGAAAAAATTCGTACAGAAAGTTAGGGTTGTTACACTCAAAATCCTCATCAAACTCGTGTCTATCATCGACACTAAAAATCTAGATATCGTTGGCACCGTCTAACCGATTAGTTCTCTTCTGATAGCAACTCAGCCATGGTCGGAATCCTCCGGATATCCGCCGCACTCTAATGTGACCTCCGGTATCAATCATCCTCGCTAGGCTCTCCGTACCTCCGTACGGTCTTCCTGCCCCTCGGAGTCGTACTGGGTCCACCATGTATCCGTAATCGGTTAACCCCTCTCTCGATTCGGATATCTCATCATGAAAACCAAAACTCATGGTGGATGACAAATCATCATATCACGAGAAAACCGCACTTTTGAAAACATTATCCGTTTTATAAAAGATACCCGCGGTTTTTCAAATCCATAGAAATATCAAATTTATGATATCAACTGATTCATTCATGCAACATTTGGCAATTATAACATGTAATTAAACGGACTATAGCATTCGAATAATGGAACATGGTAAATAACAAGTAATATTATCATGAAACATAGTAATACAGTTAAACATAGCAATTCTACGTGTCATGGTAGTACTAATGATGTGTAGTGTAGCATGCGAGTCTGTAAATTGTACAACATATAATCATTATGTTGCGGTTCCTAGCACCCTGGCCGTCGACTGCGGGCCGTTGCGGAATGAAAAATTTTGGTTTTTAAAAACTTGGCGCTAGAAACAACTACCTAGAATCGAAACCAAATATGAAACTAGCAAGCTGCAAAGAGATTAACTACTGAGATAGAAGTGTTATACCAAAAGATCTGTGTCCTTCGGTCTTCTACCCTCTTCCTTAACTCCTTAAGGTATTCTTGATCGAGCTTGGTAGCCAATCTTCCTCCGTCGAAGATGATCCACCCGAGAGATGTGGTTCATGGCTCAACTCCACACTAAAAATCTAGTGGAGCAATTAGGGACTTTAGATTGCCAATCAAGAGTGTCTAGAGATGTAGTGAGTTGTTCTAAGTGTATATCTATCTCTTTTCCACCCTTGATTCTCAATTCATGAGATAGTAGGGTGGAAGATCAAGAAGGAGGAGGAGGAGCTAAAGAAAGGCAAGCGAGGAGAGATGAGGCAAATGGAGAGAGTAATTTTCATCCAAAAAACCAACCAAGTGTTCATCCAACATCCAAAAATGAGAGTATGATATGAAGCATGGTTTTGTAATAACTATTTTCCAAATAAAATAAAGCAACCATACTTGAATAGTTTGCACAAATGAATTTTCAATTCATTTGTCAACACTATTCAAGCATGGTTCTCACCATTCTCTCTTCACTACCTTTACACCTCATTTTCCATTTAATTTAATAAATGGATAAACTAAATGATGTTTCCACCTTCTAGAATATTTTCCGTATAAATACGGAATACACTCAATTGTATATACATACCCGTATTCGTATCAAAATACAAATACCAAAAGAGATAGAATAACACAAAGAACATATTACTAGAATAGACATATCGAAATATATATACGTAAATTATTAAATTAATACCTGATTTAATAATCCGGTTCAATCCTAAGCTGGCTAGTATTATCAACCGTCCGATCGAAAGTTCGGGTAACTAGTACAACCATTCGATTGGAACCTTGCACGTATCAAAATACGGCTACTACACCATTTCGCCTGAACCAAGAAAACCCTCTGTGTGGGACTCTAAAGAATCGACAGTATGCCGGCAGTGAGTTACTGGATAAATCCATAACCGCAAGCACGTCAGCGGCACTAGCTGTATGTAACGGCTACCCAGGTACCTGTCGAAAAGGAAGGCCGATGAGCAAACTCATCCGGATCCCTACTGAGCCTATCTGTGACAATCTCCGTACAGTCCGGTCTTTTCGTCTAAGAGTATCGCATATCGGGTCTAGGGGGTGGATAAAGTCATGTTGGCTATGGTGCCCTCAAGTCAATTATTGAATCGCAGACACGCAATTGTGATGATTGAGGGAGGACCTATACGGGGAGAATAGTCTTACTCGAGATGATAGTTTGCTATATGGTTTTTCTTTATCATCATGTACAGTATTAGGTGGCATTACAGATCGCTATTACATGTTGATAGAGCCCATAGGATTCTTGCTTGACTACCATCATTATGATGGCGATCATATACGTGGGAGCTGGGTGGTATATAAGTACATCCTTAAATATCTCTAGTCGTGGGAGTATCGAGACCAGACATCAATACTCCAGAGTAGACTAGTGTATACTTATCGAGACCCCGATGAGGGGCGGTGGCCGGTCTCACAAGCCATTGGTATCAGTTAGTCACCTAAGATAGTATACATGTGCTCATTGGGTTATGAGTATACTGGACGGACTCGCCGGGAACATGCTAGTTGGTATTATAGCTATTGTCAGACAGCAGTTCCTAGGTGACATAAGTACAGGTTAGTCTGTCGACCTGAGATCGTCATTTGTCTCATGTGAGTTCCCACCGTGCTTTGATTACTACCCTACCACGGCTCAAAGGAGTCGTGCAAACAGGTTTTAGTTGGGTACAGTCCCGAGCCACATGGAGGTAGTGAGTAGATCGTCGGGGATTCATCTCTCCCGGTATTGGGGGTTGATGTTGCGTTGTGCACGGGTGACCATTACCAGAAATCCGTGGCCACGGTAGACGAGAATTACTGATTTGGATCAGTAATTTCTCAGTGGGTGATGGGCTTCATACCGATACGAAATATCGCGTTATTAGGGGTCTGACTTTATCCACCTCCTAAACCCGATATACGATACTCTTATACGAACAGACCGGACTGTATGGAGATTTTCATGGACAGGCTCTGTAGGGGTTTGGATGAGCTTGCTCGTCGGCCTTCCTTTCGCTCAATACCTGGGTAGCCGTTACGTACAGCTAGTGCCGTTGACGTGCTTGTGGTTAAACCCACTGCCAGCGTATTGACGAGTCTTTAGAGTCCCATACAGAGGGTTTCCCTGGTTCTGGCGAAATGATGTAGTAACCGTATGGATAAGTGCAGGTTCCGATCGATCGATTATACTTTGTACCCGGACTTTCGATCGGACAGTTGATGATACTAGCCGGCTCGGGTTTGGGCCGGATTATTAAATCAGGTATTGATTTAATAATTTACGTATATATATTTCGATATGTTTATTCTAGTATTATATTCTTTGTGTTATTCTATCTCTTCGGGTATTCGTGTTTCGGTACGAATACATGTATGTATATACAGTAGAATGTAATCCGTATTTTTTTCCGGAAAACATTCTAGAAGATGGACACCTTATTTTAGGGTTTGTCCATTTATTATAAATGGATAAATGAGGTGGCATGGATGCGATGGGAGTATGGTGAGCACCATGCTTGCATAGTATGCACAAATGAATTATTAATTCATTTGTGCATACTATTCAAGTATGGGTTGTGTATTTTAATTGGAGAAAACGTTTTACAAAACCCAGCTATAAGATTTTCTTTCTCATGGATGCTTCATTATTTTTGAGATAGTTCATTTTTCTTGAACTCTAATCTTCTCACCATTTAGCTTCACTCCTTCTCTAGCTTCCATAGTTTTCCTCCACCTTTATCTTCCACCTCTTCTCAACTCTCTCATGTATTGAGAATCATGAGAGGAGGTGAGATGAGATAGATTAACTCTTAGAACACTTATTACATCCTAGGCATTCTAGACTAGCATCCTAGAATCCCTAGTTGCTTCACTTGCATTTCTTGATGTGGAGTTAGAGCCATGACTACATCTCTCGGGTGGATCATCTTCGACAGAGGAAGACCGGTTGCCAAGCTTGTTCAAGCACGCCTCAAGGAGCTAAGGAAGTTGATGGAAGACCAAAGGACTTGGTTCATTCGGTATAACACCTTTAACCCTTTAGTTTAGCTCTTTGTTATTTGCTAGCATAGGTTTATGGTTCGATCTTGAGCGGGTATTGTTTACGCCAAATTTTTAAACGCCAGTTTTTATTCCGTATCGGTCACGGTAGATGGCCAGGGCGCAGGAGAAAACCCAACATGGTATCAGAGCCATCCATAAACCAATACTAGCTAGTCTGCACAAAGTTAGAATATCGATCGACCAAATTTTCCGAATCAAAATTCCGTTTTGCCATGCTCACTGTCGATTTTAAAAGTTGTTCAAAAAATCTTTCTGTGGGTGTTAAAAATCCGTGCAGACAATATTAGAGCACCTGAAGAAATTTGGACACGTGAACCTGCTAAATGGCCGCGGAACCAATGCATTATATACTCATTGGCCGCGGTTTCGCGGCGGATTTGTGGCCACGTTGCGCCAAATTTCTTCTGGCACTCTCTGACATAGAATTTTGATTTTTGGGATATTTAGTTTTGGCCCAGATTTGTTTAAAGTGCTGGTTTGCATTTGGGGCAAATTTGGAAAAGTTTAGTCGATCGAAATTTTAACTGTGTGTTTATCAGTACATGTGATGATATCTGTGAGCATGAATATTATTGAGCGGTACAACCCGACTAGTTGCTATATGTTCAACTAGACGGGTTTGCGAACATAATATTCACGTTGATGTTCTGTGTTGTGTTGATATTGTGGTTGGATTGTCGTGGTGGATAGCCTGGTGTGCAATGGTAGTAGTATAATTCAGATTCATTTGTATATTCAGTATTGCGGGACGAGTGTCCGACATGTTGACAGACGTCTCTGCCAGATTGTATATTCTTTTATTGGGGCACGACCGGGTTGAGGTCGATGTCGCCATTGTATATATTTTTCTTTTCTGTACCAGGATTACCCTGCGGTGGAGTGCACAAATAGCCGGGTTCCAGAGGGCAACGGGTCTACATCTCATGGCGTTGAGACGAAGGGGATCTTACTCTAGAATTGGCGGGTTATTCACTGCACTCGTAGGGGGTATAGGATGACCCACAAAGGGATGCATAAGTTACCGAATTCCGTGAAGTGCTGGGTGGCCCATTCACTTTGTTGATTTGGGTTGCCTCACTTTTGGGATTGGCGGGTAACTTGCCGCACTCGTAGGGGTCCAGGGTTTCATTGCATAGGCTATCCACACGACGGGGAACGTCGCGTTTCATTTGCGGCTCAAAGAAAACCCGGGGCTCCAAGATTATCCACTACTCTGTGTTGCTGGCTGAGATTCTGTGATGTTGCTTATTTCATGCCTGGGACGAATGTTATATATATATATATTTATATATACTAGTAGATGTTGTATATGTTTTGCATCCGCGCTAGTCCAGCCCCCGCTCTGTCGTTAGTTAAGTAATCTAACGGGTGATGACGGGGCCCAGTGGCGAATGCGGATGGCATATACGTACATTTTATTTTCGTTCCTTTTCTGTGGTGTGATATGGTTTAATTGATGGGACTGTGTTGATTCTGATCAATGCAAGGAAAGATAAACCCAAATGATGTTGTTGGAACCAAATTTTCAAAAAATGTTATTACAAGACGTTTCCTTTTTCTTTGCACAGTGGTATTCGGTTCAGAATATCCAGCACTTCATTCGACGAGGCAAGAGTCGAGACCCCTTCATCGGGAGTGACCTTTTGGGCGAAAGTTTGCGTCATCGTAATAACTTGACTATAGTCGACTCTTTTGCTTTACATCGTGGTATTCAGTTTAGAATATCCTGCACCTCATTCGATGAGGAAAGAACCGAGATCTTGTCACGACCCGAATATGGCACGTGACCGACACTTAAATCACGTGACATCTAAAGACGTCGACACGATTCAAGTAAGCCGAAACCCGGAATCTAAACTCTTTTTGAAAATATTGGAGGTGAGGTTTAAAATAGTCATCAGATGAGATCGGTTTAAAATAAACTTTTAAGTCTAACTAAGTATGTTTTAAAATCATTTCTGATGTTTTAAAATTTGACAACACCTCCTTTGTAAATTTTGCATAAAAACCCGATACAATATAACAATAAAAATAGCATCCCAGTGGGAGCTAGCTTCCACGTCCAAATGGCGGAGCAACCAAGCAAACACTATACGACGCACAATGGCGAAGAAAAGAAAAGAGAAACAAAACCAACTATATAAAAAGGTCGACTCCAATGAGTACGACGCCCACAAACACACAATTCTAAGTCTCGCTTCTAAGTCCACAATATACCCGTTCTAAGTCGATGGATTTTCACTAGATACAAGAATATATAAATATACAAGTGTGAGTACAATGCAACAGTAACCCACATACCAAAGCAATCACCGAAAGGAATGTGTGCCCTAAGCCGCTGATAATCCAAGCGGTGAAACCTGCAAGAAACTGTGGCACAACGGAGGTGAGTTGCCAACCCAGTGAATAAAATTACATCACAAGGTAGAAATCGAAATTCACAACGATACCTAGGTCATAAGTATAATACTATCATATCCCGTACTACTATAATATATGATATGCATATGTATCATAATTGTAACTCTATCAATCATATGAACCCAAAATAGAATATATAAATGTAAATGACCTGTATCTAGGTATAAGCCCATAGGTAGCCGAAAATATATATGTACAACCTCTTCTTTAAAAATAGCCTGTCATGCCCCGCTTCACAGTATACGGGCAGAAGACGCGACGGGGCCGCTACGTATTTACTCAGAAGTAAACATGCTAAGCGTATCTAAGCAATATAAGTAAAATGCACAAGATACAAATACAATAGATATAATTGAACAACTTTATTTATTAACATTCTTTTTACAATACATCTGGAAAGTAAATACATGGAATGAAAAGCAATGACTAAACAGTGACATAACAGAAATGGAAAGTACTAAAATGAAATGTACAAGTAACTAGAGCTCCGGGTCCTAAGCTAGCTGGTCTGAATTCTCGCCGGTGGGCTCGATCTCTAGTGAGTCCGAATCACCTGACGACATTCCAAAGAAAAGAAAGAGAATGTCGTCAGCGAACAAATCGCTCGGTAAGTCCCATAAATAGATAAGAATGGAATAGACAGAATAGAGTATTTATTATTATAATGTTGTGTTTTTTGTTAATGCTGTTGTTTGTAGCTTGGTACAGAAGATGCCAGTGTATACTAGAGGAGTCTCACTAGATCAGAGACTATGGTATACGGAGTATAAGGAACCGTTCAGCCACGGTACAACGGCAATTGAATTCAGGTTAGGTGTCTTAATGGTTGCTGTCTCGTGCCACTTCTAACACCTTCCGTACCAATCTACCCCTTATAAACCCCGCGATGTCTTAATTATATTGTTTGTATTGTTTAAATTGTATATTGTATATAAATGGATGACTTGCCAAAACCATGATATCAGTAAATGGATGGAACTGGAGAATCATGTAGATGGAGGTATATCCATGGTTCGGTTCGGTCAATATAGATTGATTAGATTGAATATATGGATTCATAAATCCATGTTGTATTAAAGTTTGATACTTGAATCATATTCAAGTCTGATTAATTATATTGAGACTCAGTCTGAGTCAGACAATTTGAAAAGAAATTGAATCCTGAATTATGTTTTGGTGCTATCGGTAACCGCTGCACATGGACGGCAGGATTTGTATCTTTTTCAAAGACGATTACCGTATTGATAACACCGTTTGTTAAGTTGTCTACCTTAAATAGGCAAACACCCATATCTCCGGCTCCTTGAGGCTCAAGAGATTGGTCCCGCTTAAACCTATGTTTACTAGGGTCCTTATTGTAATTTAGTATAACTTGAGGGGGTTTTATATAAAAATAATTTTGTATAGTTTTCAAAATTTACCTCAAGTAATTTATTATCATCTTTAAAGTTTTCATCGATGTATATTTTATCAATGTGACATTTCCAGTGAAATAAAGCCTAATTTCATAATATATGGTATTTATTTGTAATATTGGAATTTGTATGGTATTTTCTTGTAAATGAGATGTTTTTCTTGAATTTTGGAAATGTGGAATTTTATAAATATTAAAAATAGATATTTTGATATTAATTACATATATATTTATTTATTAAAAATATAAGTTTTAATTATAATAGAAATCACAATTTCTAAAGAAAATTTTATTTTAAATCTTCCGAGATCGTATGCTCCTTGCGGAGGTCTGCATCTCACTCTACTAGGCCCAAGGATAAGCGATAATCCGCACCATCCCGAACGGGTTTTCCGAAATGGGTTGTAGAGGCGCATTTGCAAAGATTGTTAAAATACACATCTTGTAGAAAAAGGTTTTTATAAGTCGGAGGTAGTTATATGTAAATTCGTATTTTTCCCAAATCTATGTTCCCAAATTCTATCGTGCTATGTTACATATGAGTGTTGTGAGGAGGTAGGTCATTACCTCGTGAGTTTTCTAAAGCTAGCATGGTTAAAAGGTAGAAACATGTCGATATGAAGCATAAGGTATTTTAATGTAAAATTAAAATAAAACTGGCTATGGTTATCATTTTAATGTCAAACTTATTCTATTGTCTTAGTTAATGAGTATTAAACAAGATAGCAAAAGTTGTAGGTTTTTTTATTAAGAAAATGTTGTATTTTTGAAAGAAAAGAGAATCGGAAACCGGATAACTCCGTTTTCGACACGTTTTAAGAATTAAGAATTTGAGAATGGCAAAAGAGTGAGAGAAGGGGGACTTAGAGGTTTAGAGTCAAGAAAAGAGGAAGAGGAAGATTGAGGAAACACCGGTGCGTCGTTTCGTCGCTGGAAACTCCTCGGATCGTCGTCGGAAGTTCGTCGGAGTTTCGCCCTTTGCCAACTCCACTTGTACACAAAAGTCTTGAGAATTTTCTTGAGAGTTTGGGCAGAGATTTGAGAGTGAGGAGGTGTGATTTTAGGTGTGGTATTTATAGGAAAAATTAGGGTTTAGGGTAATGAAAGGGTGTATTAAAATTTTGTATTAAAAATGGATTAAATGGGGTTTTTAATTTGCTCTGTAAATGTGCAGGGAAATTAAATAGTACAATGGTTTTGGGGGTGAGGGTTCAGGGGTCATAACCAGTAAGGAAAATTGGGGTTTCCACTGAGCCGGACCGGCGCCGCTGGCTGATTCAGCCGAGTCGGGCCGCGTCTCCTCGCTACGTGTCCCCGTCGCTTGGTCTACTGCAGTGGACTCGTTTGTTTTATGTGTGACTCTTAGTTTTACGGGTTATGCACGTATAGACTCTTGGGCTTCTAAAATATTAACAGAATTTAAAATAAAAATAATGTGTGGCTAATGGGATTTGAAATCTGGTGCTTTGGTTCAGCAGTGCAAGGTCTTACCAGTGAGCTACAAGATCCTTCTTACTGTTCAAAAGTGCTGGGACAAATCCATTCTTTCGCCAATAATTCGTCCAGCTGAGTTCGGACCGTCTTCAAACCTTCCGGACTTAATTGATAAGGTGCTTTGATCACCGGTTGTGCTCCTGGTACTAAATCAATGCTGAATTCAAGAGCTCGATCGGAGGCAAACCTGATATATCGTCAGTAAACACATTGTCGAACTCTCGAACCATTTCTGGCTTTGATCCTTCCTCCACTTGAATTGCTGCAATCACTGCTTTCTTTGGTTTCGTCTTGTAAGTACTTGGCTCCAGGGTACGATCTCCACTTTTGAAATAGAAGACCGGATGCTCTGGAATCTCAAATACTACCCTCCTTTGACGACGGTCAATGGTAGCATAAAATGTTCCAAGCCAATCCATACCTAGAACCACATCGAAATTCGGTATGTCCAGCACCTTGAAGTCAGCATAGAATTCTCTGCTGTAGACGACTACTAGACACAGGATGTATCCCATTGTTGCCTTTAGAACGTCGTTTCCTGAATTGACATTACAACTGGATACAAGCGGTGTAACTGGAATCGCATGAGTTCGGAAGAACCGTTGCGACATAAAGCAGTGAGATGCTCCAGTATTGAAGAGTGCGAGTGCAGGGAGTGAGGCTACTAAGATTGTACCTAAGGTATGTGGGATATGTTTTAGGCATAGGAAAAATATGTAGGTAGGTGTTAAGACTGAAAGAAAAACTTGAGAAGAAAGGGTTACCAGTGATGACCTTGCCAGTGGCCTCAGCTTCTTCCACGGCCATCGTGAAAGCCTGTCGCCGTGGTACATTCCTCCTGGCTGGAGGAGCATTCCTCAGAACGTTCCGTTGAGCTTGATGGAACTGATAAGGAGGAGGTGCAGTCGGTGGTCCTCTAGGTGGTGGAGTAGGGAGAGCGAGTCTTAGAGCAGGTGCCTGAAGGGTTGGTCTCTGCTGGTAAGTGATTGCTGGCCTGGGTGCAACAATTGGGTTGTGTCTTCTGGGACAAGACCCAATATCATGAGTAGTTGAGCCGCAGATTAAGCAAAGACGGTTAGCTCGTCGGTAGTCTTTCATCAGATGTTCATCTTTCCTGCAGTAGGTACAAAAGGCTAGGCTGGGCCGGTTGATTGGTACTCCTGGTCTCCTTGGCACAAATGGTGGCCTTGATGAGGCACCTCCTGCCATCTGATTGGCAGGACGCTTAACTCCGACAGATTGAGGTTTGCCCCTCATCTTTACCAATGCCTCATAACGGTGGGCAGCTTTCAGAGCCAATTCATGAGTCGAAAAATCTCCTATGGCTAATGCAGCCTGGATCTCCGGGTCCAACCCTTGTTGAAATCGACGGGCTCTGATCTCATCCGTCGGTATCTGGTGTGCCATAAATCTGTTAAAGTATTGTGTTAGCTGTGTAGTATGTGATATATTGAAAAATTGAATTATTGAGATATATCTTACCGACTGAGCATGGTGAATTCAACATCGTATTCATCCACTGATTTGGTCCACATCGAACCCTGTTGTAAGTGAATGAATTGTTGTTCCATGTCGAACATGACAGTCTCAGGGTAGTACTTTGCGTCGAACATGTCGTGGAAAGTCTTCCATTCGATGGGTGGATCAAGACGGCTTTCTTCCGCCTACCACCAAACCCGTGCATTGTCCATGAGCTGCAACTTCACAACATGAACCCAAGCTATCTCTGGCACTTGTGCCACTGCCAGATCATCTTCAATGCCTTGAGCCCATTCCTCAGCTTTTTGAGGGCTCTCTTTTCCTGAGAATTGTTTGGGGTGCAAAGCTGTGAATTGCTTCACCCCAGGTGCTTCTGCCTCTGGTCGGTTCATCAAGATAGCAGTCTGCTGCTGCTGTTCTTCCAGGAGGATGCGGATTGCCTCAAATAGAACCATCTGCTCGTTGATCGGAGCAACGACGATAGGTGTAATCGGTAGGGAAGGTGGAGTGTTGTTGAAGTTGGTGCTGGTATTGTTTGGGGAATCCATAACCTTGAAAGAAAAATTTATGTTAGGACAGATTCAAACTATATGAAATGATAAAATTCAAGAAGTATAAATTGTAAAGAATGATTTCAGTTGCTGGTTCTTGTGTTATATTGCTTAGGTTGTCCACGCAGAACTGAACTGCATGATAGGGTTCCATACAGCTCTGACCTGCATGGGCCACCAACAAAACCTGTCACGCCCCGCTTCCCAGTATACGGGTAGAGGACGCGATGATGCCGCTACGTATTTACTCAGAAGTAAACACGCTAAGCTTATCTAAACAATATAAGTAAAATGCACAAGAGACAAAGACAATAGATATAATTGAACAACAACTTTATTTATTAACATTGTTTTTACAATACATCTGAAAAGTAAATACATGGAATGAAAAGCAATGCCTAAACAGTGGCATAACAGAAATGGAAAGTACTGAAATAAAATGTACAAGTAACTAGAGCTCTGGGTCGTAAGCTAGCTGGTCCGAATCCTCGCTGGTGGGCTCGATCTCCAGTGAGTTCGAATCACCCGACGACATTCCAAAGAAAAGAAAGAGAATGTCGTCAGCGAACAAATCGCTCGGTAATCCCGTAAATAGACAAGAATGGAATAGACAAAATAGAGTATTTATTATTATAATGTTGTATTTTTTGTTAACGCTGTTATTTGTAGCTTGGTATAGAAGAGGCCAGTGTATACGAGAGGAGTCTCACTAGACCAGAGACTACGGTATACGGAGTACAAGGAACCGTTCAGCCACGGTACAACGGCAATTGAATTCAGGTTAGGTATCTTAATGGTTGCTGTCTCGTGCCACTTCTAACACCTTCCGTACCAATTTACCCCTTATAAACCCCGCGATGTCTTGATTATATTGTTTGTATTGTTTGAATTGTATATTGTATATAGATGGATGACTTGCCGAAACCATGATATCAGTAAATGGATGGAACTGGAGAATCATGTAGATGGAGGTATATCCATGGTTCGGTTCAGTCAATATAGATTGATTAGATTGAATATATGGATTCATAGATCCATGTTGTATTGAAGTTTGCTACTTGAATCATATTCAAGTCAGATTAATTATATTGAGACTCAGTCTGAGCCAGACAATTTGAAAAGAAATTGAATCCTGAATTATGTTTTGGTGCTATCGGTAACCGCTGCATATGGACGGCAGGATTTATGTCTTTTTCAAAGACGATTACCGTGTTGATAACACCGTTTGTTAAGTTGTCTACTTTAAATAGGCAAACACCCATATCTCCGGCTCCCTGAGGCTCAAGAGACTGGTCCCGCTTAAACCTATGTTTACTAGGGTCCTTATTGTAATTTAGCATAACTTGAGGGGGTTTTATATAAAAATAATTTTGTATAGTTTTCAAATATACCTAAACTAATTTATTATCATATTTAAAGGTTTCATTGATGTATATTTTATCAATGTGGCATTTCCAGTGAAATAAAGCCTAATTTCATAATATATGGTATTTATTTGTAATATTGGAATTTGTATGGTATTTTCTTGTAAATGAGATGTTTTTCTTGAATTTTGGAAATGCGGAATTTTATAAATATTAAAAATAGATATTTTGATATTAATTACATATATATTTATTTATTAAAAATATAAGTTTTAATTATAATAGAAATCACAATTTCTAAAGAAAATTTTATTTTAAATCTTTCGAGATCGTATGCTCCTTGCGGAGGTCTGCATCTCACTCTACTAGGCCCGAAGATGTGCGATAATCCACACCATCCTGAACGGGTTTCCCGAAATGGGTTGTAGAGGCGCATTTGCAAAGATTTGTTAAAATACACATCTTGTAGAAAAATGTTTTTATAAGTCAGGGGTAGTTATGTGTAAATTCGTATTTTCCCTAAATCTATGTTCCCAAATTTCATCGTGCTATGTTACATATGAGTGTTGTGAGGAGGTAGGTCATTACATCGTGAGTTTTCTAAAGCTAGCATGGTTAAAAGGTAGAAACATGTCGATATGAAACATAAGGTATTTTAATGTAAAATTGAAATAAAACTGGCTATGATTATCTTTTTAATGTCAAACTTATTCTATTGTCTTAGTTAATGAGTATTAAACAAGATAGCAAAAGTTGTAGGTTTGTTATTAAGAAAATGTTGTATTTTTGAAAGAAAAGAAAATCGGAAACCGGATAACTCCGTTTCCGACACGTTTTAAGAATTAAAAATTTGAGAATGGAAAAAGAGAGAGAGAGAAGGGGGACTTACAGGTTTAGGATCAAGAGAAGAGAAAGAGAAAGATTGGGGAAATATCGGTGCGTCGTTTCGTCGCCGGAAACTCCTCGGATCGTCGTCGGAAGTTTGTCGGAGTTTCGCCCTTTGCTAACTCCACTTGCACACAAAAAGTCTTGAGAATTTTCTTGAGAATTTGGGCAGAGATTTGAGAGTGAGGAGGGGCGATTTTAGGTGTGGTATTTATAGGAAAAATTAGGGTTTAGGGTAATGAAAGGGTGTATTAAAATTTTGTATTAAAAATGGATTAAATGGGGGTTTTAATTTTCTCTGTAAATGTGCAGGGAAATTTAATAGTACAGGGGTTATGGGAGGGATCAGGGGTCACAACCAGTAAAGAAAATTGGGGTTTCCATTGAGCCGGACCGGCGCTGCCGGCCAATTCGGCCGAGTCGCCGGCCCGAGTCGGCCGAGTCGGGCCGCGTCTTCTCGCCATGTGTCCCCGTCGCTTGGTCTACTGCAGTGGACTCGTTTGTTTTATGTGTGACTCTTGGTTTTACGGGTTATGTACGTGTAAACTCTTGGGCTTCTAAAAGATTAAAAGAATCTAAAATAAAAATAATGTGTGGCTAATGGGATTTGAACTCTGGTGCTTTGGTTCAGCAGTGCAAGGTCTTACCAGTGAGCTACAAGCTCCTTCTTGCGGTTCAAAAGTAATTCAAATACTTATAGTACTCACAGGAAATGTAAGTACCCCAAGTATACATTAACTTTTAATCAAATTTATGTACATAAGAATTGGAGTTGTTACATAGCCGCGGAATACATATGTCACGATATAAAAGCAGACGTGATAGTATGAAATATAATAGGTATCTTATTTAAGATATACGTCATGCTATTTTAGTGAAGAGCGTTAAAAGGTTTACAATTTAAAGATCCCAGTGTCATACAAGACATGCTAAATAATGAAGCTATAGCTCGTTTTTGAATTCCTTTTTATATGCAAATGCCCGTAAAATGATATGCAGGTACTTTCCCCCGGATCAGTCCTGGTCGACTACAATAACTCATAATATAACGGTATACCTCATACGATAGCAATATATCAACATCTGGATATCCAGTATCGACACCCGAAATCAGAAATTCCTCGTGTCCATCACCGACACGCAAATCCTAAAATCTCTCGTGTCCATCACCGACACGCAGATACAGATATCGTCGACACCACCTCAACAGATGATCACCACCCAATATCCCTGGCCTCGGTCGGTATCTCCCGGATATCCACCGTGCCCAAATCGAATCCCGGTCAGTATCCCCTGGATATCTGCCGTGCTCATCTCTATCTCTGGTATCGAGTATCCTCGCTAGGCTCCCCGCCTTTAATGCGGCTTTCTTGCCCCTCGATCTCGACCGGGTCCACCATGTATCCGTTTATATACCCCCCACTCAGCCCGGATAAGTAACAAGTCCGTAACCGTATATCTCCCCCACTCGATTCGGAATAAAGACAATCAGAAAACATCAAGCTCATGGTGGACGTCAACTCATCATATCCAGAAATATCAAGTAAAGAATAAGAATACTTGCATAATTCATTCGGATGATATATTATATATATACATATAACAGCATCCCATACCACTGATATATATCATCAAAAGTAAAACATCCTGAAAACTTATAAGAATCAAATATGCATACCCATAGTACTGGTATTTGCAATACGCAACAGGTAATAAAGAAAAAGCACGTAATTAAGTCATACAGGCAACAAACATATCAATTCTACCGTGTCATGGCAATGCTAATGATGTGTAGTGTAGCATACGCGTCTATGCTCGTACAGCATGGCAATCATTAGTATTTGTGCGAGTGTTCTATAAGTGTATAAATCATACTTGTATCGATATCTACATATGCATTAGGTAGTATAATGGTCTTACAGTGATATGACAGTACCAATGAGGTGTAGTGTAACATGTGCGTACGTGCTTGTGCAACATAGTACTCATTGGTAGTTGTGCAGTGTTCTATCATTGTATTCGTATAAAGGAAACACATAATATCGATGAATATATCGCGAGCATGTATAGTAAATCCAAGCGTAACTATTAAATGTAACTACTTGCTATGAGCTATACCATTATCTTTGAAAACGAAACAAAACGTTGGTTTTGAAATAAGGAAGCTGCCTTGGGTTAAAAATAGATATTCGTTTTGGAAATTGGTATCGCATCCTTGTCATTTATCAAGAAAAAGGGAAACGAATCGTTAGTTTTTAAAAGAGTATAGCTCACTCAAGTATTACGTTCTAAACGAAATAAAGTATACTCTACGAGTTTGAAGGAAACTTTGCTGCTATTCGGCATACTAATCTTGTTATCACAGTACGGTATGATTCCTCATACCATATCCACATTCACACAATATCAAATTTATCTCAAGTACGGTATGATCCTTCGTACCAATTCACCAAACCTTAACTAAAACTATATGCACATGAACATATACTAAATGCAAAATAACCCCAATATCATCACTTTGAATTAACATTAATAACTAACTAGGTAATATAACTATCCTAGTTAAATGGTTGCGGGGGTGCTATACGCCATCCACCCGACTTCCCCTGTAGATGTAAATCTACTCACCAACTTGTCGAGCTCGTCGAATCCACGATTGCTATGTCCGCCAACTCCATTTCGGAAACTTTCACGATCGTACCTATAATCGTAGTTATGAAATATTGGCATAAATATTATATCGAAATCAAAACAATGAGCTAAGTATCTATAGGTTAGAAACTATAGCTTACTTACTCCAAAAACGAACAAACGCCCATGAAATTAACGTACGAATGTCAACGTTTCAGTTGCAGTACAGAAATACGAAAACCCGTATCGGACTATCGGAAACTTTAACAAAACCCAAACTAAATCATTCCCAGATTTCTCTGTATGAATACTGGGACAAATCAAAAATATAGTAACTTATAAAATACCCAAATAAATCTACAGAAGAAATATCAACACCAATCCTCACCAATGACCCAGCGACATCGGGAAAATGGTAGTTTTCGCCAGTCAAAAATTGGAGATGGGGTCTCGGGATTTGAGTGAAGTCTCCTTGTGGCCTTATGATACTATGGTCTTGTTAGTTTTTTTCTAGTGGTTATACTTAATGGTTCCAGATTCAATTTCAGTAGGTTAAATTTCACAAAACAGTAGTTTTTATAATACTGCACATCAAAACAGCTCACAAACAGAATTGATTAAGTAAAGAGAGAAGAAGATATACTTATAGAGAGGTAGTATAAGGAAATCCAGCTCAAGGATTTATGATGGAAGCTCTTAGGGGTTGTAGTGGCTTCTAGGTTGATAGTGTGAACAAAATTAATGAAGAAATTCATGGCTTTCTCTTATGATGATGAACACTTAGAATTATTTTTGTTTGGAGTTTGAAGAACCTATGGTTCAGTTTGAGGAAGCTAAAGAAATTACTAAGTGTATGTGTAGAGAAAGTATGAGGTGGAGGGTTGTGAGATGGAGGTGTCATGGTGGAAGGAGGAGGTGTAAAATGTGAAGGAGAAGGTGGAAGGATGTGAGCAAGGGTGGAGGTGAGTTATGTGAAGGTTTAGCATAGAATATCATATATCAACCATGATTAAAAAAAATGCAACAAATAAAGAAAAACTTTCATATTACAAATCTAAATCCATGATAAAAATGAAATACTTATCATAACACTTAAATACCATTATCTTAATATCTAATCTCATATCATGTTAAAATAATTAATATATCATTTTATGATATCGCGCACTTTTCTTTGTAATTACCAAAATAATTTCATTTTTACGGATATAATTCCGATACCCAATTTCATAAGCGATATCATTTTTGTAAACTTATTAAATTCATATTTAAAATTATAAATTAATATTTATAATTTTCCAAAATATTACAGATCCCTTCACCGGGAATGACCTCTTTAGCAAAAGTTTGCCCACTATATATTTGTAAAACTACTCGAGTTTCTTCAACGATATCAAGTTCATTACGTTAAAGGTTTTTTGCCAAAAACCAGCCGTAGCCCTCCTCGAATAAGCAGAATATAGTATTCGTGCGGTGTTTGTTAGCCAAAGTCAAGGCATCGTGAACGGTAGCTGTGTGTTGCTTATCCGTAGCATTGGTAAATGCATTGGTTTAGTACAGTCGTACCACTTTGTTGGCCAAAGTCAAGGGTGTGTGCGGGTAGGTCTAAATCAATCTGGATAATGACAGGTAGAACTTGACTTACGAGTTATGATTTATTGGTCAAAGTCAAGGTCATAAACCGCTTGGGGGCAAAAAATCACATCGGGATTTTCAAACATATAGAAAACTTGCCAGGCATGCGCATACCTTATGGAGTGTGGTGACTTGAGTGGCTTCCATCAAATTATCATGCGATGATAGTTGGATCCCGGTTCCCACTGATGAGTAGGTGATACTCCTCGGGTGATTTTAGATGATCCCGACTAATTCTCCTTTTAGGGTTTGAAGGAGAATTCGAAGAAACAGTGGGAGACATCCTGATTAGATAAATTGATTAACCAATCTAATATAGATTAGAGTGCACGCTGAGAATTTCTTTTCTCTCTCTCTTTGGCAGTGACCATGACCTGACCTAAACTAAAACTCATGAACCAAGATAACCGAACCCTCTTAAAACACTTTGGCTTTTGGATTTTCAGGGTCGCATAACTCATTGCCGCTCCTACTTTTCCTTTGCATTTCTCTTGAACATTCCGTATCACTACGAAGATCCATATTTATTGGATACGCCATTGTATAGTTACATACGAACTCGAAGGAACTTGTTCCAGTTCGAGGATGGTTTTCAGTTCAGGAGAAATCGAATAGGATTATTCGGGTTGTCTTTTATCTTTACCTTCTCTCAGGTTGTGAGAGCTCCTAGGATTAGGAGGGTACACCTATTACCCTTATTGGATAGTCTTCTTCCAAGCATTAGGCTGGTGCCGAAAGGTAGGGAAGGAAGAAAACTATTTAGCCTAAGGGTGGTGTACAGAAAGTAATAAGTAAAGACAAATAAAGGGATTAGAATGAGGGCAAAGGAAATTGCGACTGCTATCATTCACGACGAAGCCGCGTATATCTCTGCCACTCCTACCTCGCCTTTGCATTTCTCCGGAACACTCCGTATTACTACGAAGATCTACATTTATTGGATATACAATCGTATAGTTATATACGAGCTCGAATGAAATTGTTTCACTTCGAGGATGGTTTCTGGTTCTGGAGAAATTGAATACGGTTATTCAGTTGTCTTTTCTCTTTATCTTCTCTCAGGTTGCGAGAGCTCCTAGTATTAGGAAAGTACATTTATTACGCTTATTGGATAGTTTTCTTCTAAACCTTAGGCAGGTGCCGAAAGGTAGGGAAGGAAGAAATCCATTTAGCCTAAGTAAGGTGTACAGAAGGTAATAAGTAAATATATATAAAGGGATTGGAGTGAGGGCAAGGAAATATACGGTTGCTGTCATGAATCTAGATAGTGGAAGAGGCATTACTTGGGATACCCGGCCACCCCTTCGAAACATTTTTCATATTTCAGTTTTACTGTGCAGTGTTAATTGAAAATTGTTTTCCCAATTAGATTCTGACTCTAGGGTATGTATTTACCAGATTTGGTTCTCACATCTATATGGCATTACGGATGTTGAGTGGGAGTAAGATATTGGTAATTGGGTGATTGTATCCTCATTATATTGGAATTCTTTGTAATCGATGATATTTGAGGAAATCACTTGGGTTTTGCCTGACGACAAATATTTGGTTTTGAATATCCATCGTTATGCACCAGTTTCAAACTGATATATATGTACATTTATTTTATAAAGTGAAATATAACTTTTTGAAATTATGTCTATGACATTTACCTATATCAGTTGATGGTAAGGTAAGGAGTATTCAACAGCGGTGTAATTCTTCTTAACCATACTGCAGTTTTCAACCTAAGACGCACAGGGTTTGAGTTATTAAACTCAGAGGACTTATATAAAGTATTGTATGTTGTCAAGTGTCCATTAGGACAAAGGGGTTGGTACTCATACTATATTCTGTTTACTCATGACTTCTCTAGTTTTAGACAAGTATTTTGTTGAAATACAAGATCCAGATTTTGAGAAGTTATAGGTATAAGAATAAAGTAGAGAACCATATGTTGCAAGTGTCAGGATTCTTCAAAGTGATCGAAATTGTAGATACTTGTGCTAGGTATTCCGTTGTAAATAATAGTTTTGAGAACTTTCTTCTCTTTCAGATTACTCATATGTGGATGTATTCCTTGATGAGTAATGCTGATGGGCCTCCTTCTATTTAGTTGATATGCACTGGAAACGACTGCATGTATTTTGAATCTGGTTCCAATTAAATTAGTGCCTTTGTTTCTATAGTGGATATATAATGGATTCATATCTTAACGATGTTAAGGTATACAGAGTTGTCCGGATTATGCTTAAAACCAGAATATGGATAAACTCAAGGCACGTTTCAGTAATGGCAGTTTGTGGATTATCCTGGGCATCAACGAGGGTTAACATTCTACCATCTGGAAGATCAATAGTTATATTATTCTTGATTCGCCATCAGTTTTAGTAAAATGAATTCTTTTCAAAAAACATTAGTAGGAGTATGGTAGAACTGGAAGTGATTCCAGAACCACAAACGATTATTGAAAATTTAGTAGAACCTAAACATTCAATTAGATTCGACAATCCATTAGCCACTCCGCAGATTTGGTGGGTAAGCTCAACCACCCGAGAGGTATCTCGGTCTCCTCAAAGACGATGACATGGAGTTTTTTTTACCCAAACTTGCCACTACTGCTGTTCTAGACTATGAGATCTGGCAGAAGAATGAGTATAACGTCGTTCTAAATTAGCTTTAGAAGTGTACATGTATATGACTCTGCCGGATGGTTATTTTAGTCGTGGGAGCAGCAGAAGCAAAGTGGGCAAGTTGCTTATGTCTATTTATAGACTGAAGCAGGAATAGCGAAAATAGATCATCTATTTTCGATGTGACAGTCATAGAGTTTGACTTTGTCAGGATAACAGATGGATCTGGTAAGATGGTAGTAGGGAGTGATGTCCTGGTATTTAGATGACATGTTCTTGACAGGAAGTGATATTCCTATATTACGATCGGTTATACTGTGGTTGTCACTCGGTGTTTTTCCACATAGGATCTGGATAAAATATCAGGGATTTTGGTTACAAGATCTATGGTTTTAGATCTAGATTTGGGAAGTGTCCCAATTTGGGTAATTTGACACTATTCTAAAGTGTTTTAGAATGGACGACTCCTGGCGTGGTGGTGTACCCGCAGGTGATGGAATCACCCTCTCTAAAGAAATGTATTCTAGACTGATGAGGAGAAAGATTCGCATGATTGACATATCTCTTGCTTAGGCAATTGAGTCAATCATGAAATGTCAAGTACCACACCAGATATTGCTTTTGCACTGGCTGCAATAAGCATATATTAATCCAATCCTGGAGAAACGTTGGGAAGCAGTTATGAACATAAGTGGATGTTCTTGGTATGTGGTAACGACAGCCTCCTTCGGGAGGCGGTTATCATTTGAGACTTCCAAGGTGATCTGGATGACAGATTTGCTGTCAGAGTTATAGTTTTCCCTCTTTTTGAGGGGAAGTATGTTGGACAGGTGGTCCAAGTGGATATTGAGGGAGGAATGGTGCAGGATACTGATTAAATTCAGTGGATGATACAGTCTAAGAAGTTTGTTGGATTTGGAGTTTATTTTTGAACTGGGTCCCATCAGATATCCAGACAAATTCTAAGACAGGTATCGCTCATTTCGGGAGATAGTATTTCTCCGTGGAGTTAAGATATAGAGAGATATAGAAAGAAGCACTGGAGCGGATCCACTCACTGAGGTTATTTCTTGAACGCAATAGTTTCACAAACGGGCTTTGCGAAACTGATTAGTAGAGAAGTTGGGTGTTCGGTATCACACGGGTTGTGAGTATGCGACGCCGCAATAATTAGCCTTAAGTGCAAATGGGAGATTGTTGGCTATAGTGCCCTCAAATCAATCATTGAATCGCAGGCACGCGATTGTGATGATTGAGGGATGACCTATACGGGGAGAACAGTCTTACTCGAGATGATAGTATACTATCTGGTTTGTCTTTATCATCATGTATGGTATTAGGTGGCATTACAGATCACTATTACATGTTGATAGAGCCTATAGAATTTTTGCTTGACTACCAGCATTATGATGGCGGTCATATACGTGGGAGCTGGGTGGTCTATAAGCACATCCTTAAATGTCCCTAGTCGTGGGAGTATCGAGACTGGACATCGATACTCCGGAGTAGACTAGTGTACACTTATCGAGACCCCGACGAGGGGCGGTGCAAGCCATTGGTGTCAGTTAGTCACCTAATATAGTATACATGTGCTCATTGGGTTATAAGTACACTAGACGGACTCGCCGGGAACATGCTAGTTGGTATTATACATATTGTCAGACAGCAGTTCCTAGGTGACATGAGTATAGGTTAGTCTTTCGACCTGAGATCGTCATTTGTCTCGTATGGGTTCCCACTGTGCTTTGATTACTACCCTACCACGGCTCAAAGGAGTCGTGCAAACATGTTTTAGTTGGGTACAGTCCCGAGCCACATGGAGGCAGTGAGCGGATCGTCGGGGATTCGTCTCTCCCGGTATTGGGGGTTGATGTCGCGTTGTGCACGGGTGGCCATCACCAGAAATCCATGGCCACGGTGAACGAGAATTACTGATTTGGATCAGTAGTTTCTCAGTGGGTGATAGGCTTCACACCGACATGAAATATCGCGTTATTAGGGGTCTGACTTTATCCACACCCTAGACCGGATATGCGATACTCTTAGACGAACAGACCGGACTATATGAAGATTGTCATGGACATGCTCTGTAGGGGTTTGGATGAGCTTGCTCGTCGGCCTTCCTTTCACTCAATACCTGGGTAGCTGTTACGTACAGCTAGTGCCGCTGACGTGCTTGTGGTTAAACCCACTGCCAGCATATTGACGAGTCTTTAGAGTCCCACACAGAGGGTTTCTCTGGTTCTGGTGAAATGATATAGTAGCCATATTAGATACGTGCAGGGTTCTGATCGATCGATTGTACTTTGTACCCGGACTTTCAATCGAACAGTTGATGATACTAGCCGGCTCGGGTTTGAACCGGATTATTAAATCAGGTATTGATTTAATAATTTGCGTATATATATTTCGATATGTATATTCTCGTATTATGTTCTTTGTGTTATTCTATCTCTTCGGGTATTCGTGTTTCGGTACGAATACATGTATGTATATACAGTAGAATGTAATCCGTATTTTTTTCGGGAAAACATTCTAGAAGGCGGACACCTCATTTTAGGGTTTGACCATTTATTATAAATGGATAAATGAGGTGGCATGGATGTGATGGGGGTATGGTGAGGACCATGTTTGCATAGTGTGCACAAATGAATTGTTAATTCATTTGTGCATACTATTCAAGTATGGGTTGTATATTTTAATTGGAAAAAATGTTTTGCAAAACCTAGCTATGAGATTTTCTCTCTCATGGATGCTTTATTATTTTTGAGATGGTTCATTTTTCTTGAGCTCTCATCTTCTCACCATTTAGCTTCACTCCCTCTCTAGCTTTCATGGTTTTCCTCCATCTTCATCTTCCACCTCCTCTCAACTCTCGCATGTGTTGAGAATCATGAGAGGATGCGAGATGAGATAGATTAACTCTTAGAACACTCATTATATCGTAGTCATTCTAGACTAGCACCCTAGAATCCTTAGTTTCTTCACTTGCATTCCTCGATGTGGAGCTAGAGCCATGACTACATTCCTCGGGTGGATCATCTTCGACGGAGGAAGACCGGCGGCCAAGCTTATTCAAGCACGCCTCAAGGAGCTAAGGAAGTTGATGGAAGACCGAAGGACTTGGTTCATTTGGTATAACACCTTTAACCTTTTAGTTTAGTTCTTTGTTATATGCTAGCATAGGTTTATGGTTCAATCTTGAGCGGGTATTGTTTGTGCCAAATTTTTAAACGCGAGTTTTTGTTCCGCATCGGTCATTGTAGATGGCCAGGGCGCAGGCGAAAACCCAACAAGTCAGATCCCTAATAACGCGATATTTCGTGTCGGTGTGAAGCCCATCACCCACTGAGAAATTATTGATCCAAATCAGTAATTCTTATCCACCATGCCCAAAGATTTCTGGTGATGGCCACCCGTGCATAGCGCGACATCAACCCCCAATACCGGGAGAGACGAATCCTCGACGATCCGCTCACTGCTTCCATGTGGCTCGGGACTGTACCCAACTAAAACTTGTTTGTATAACTCCTTTGAGCTGTGGTTGGGTAGTAATCAAAGCATAGTAGGAACTCATACGAGAAAAATGACGATCTCAGGTCGAAGGACTAACCTATACCCATGTCACCTGAGAACTGCTATCTGACAATGGGTATAATATCATCTAGCATCTTCCCGGCAAGTCCGTCCAATGTACTCACCCTCATGTTTACGTCTTAGGTGCGAAAGACCAATGGCCGTGGGACCAACCATCGCCTCGTCGGGGCCTAGAAATGTATACACCAGTCTACTCCGGAATATCGATGCCCAGTCTCGATACTCTCATGACTAGGGACATTTAAGAATGTGCTTATGGCCTACCCATCCCCCACATGTATGATCGCCATCATAATACTGGTAGTCAAGGAAGAATCTTATAGGCTCTATCAACATGTAATAATGATCTGTAATACCACATAATACATGTACATCATGATAAAGATAAACCAGATAGCATACTATCATTTTGAGTAAGACCGTTCTACCCGTATAGGTCCCCCCTCAATCATCACAATCGCGTGCCTGCGATTACAATAATTGACTTGAGGGCACTATATCCAACACATTAGTATTGTACTTGTGTTCTATCTGAGGTATCTATTCTGGCAAGTATGATTATACACTAAGGAGGGCATGCCACTCAATGTAATGCATATGACATAGAAATGCTGTTAAGTATTGTGAATAGTGTTTAAAAACCGATACGGAGTTTTATAATGTTTCTGGTAGTCGGTGGTGCTATATACCATCCGTCCGAGTTCCCACTTGAAGATGTCCCCCTACTCACTTAATATTAATACGTGCTAGACGAAGCTCGCGAATGGTTTGCCCTTCCTTGCCGCGTCGGACGTCTCCGTGACTGATCCTATACATTAAACCAAGCGCATAAATAAGAATCGAAACGCAAACATTACTATACTTCTAACGCACATAGACTAGAACGTAATATTAACGTTTTATAACGCGTACAATCAATATCGAACTACCCTTCGGCAATAACGAAAATCAAAACTCAAATTTTTAAAACGTAAAACCTTACACTTTCATAGGATATGTATTCTAGATTTTCATATAAGTAACCTGGGACAAAATTAAGTCTAAAATAGTCTAATTTAGGATGTTTAGGAGCTACTGTAAAAACCCCAGACCCTAATTCAATTTTTCACCCGCAATTTGCGGCCAAAAGGATTTAATTTGCGGCTGTGGTGGGTCCAGAAGGATACAGGCTTGAGGTGTGATCTCTAGTTGTGCTCACCATCTTAGAAAACTCTCCGAAAAATATTCAGAGTTCATTAGTTATAACAGATATCAATAGATAACCATAAATACTAAAAACTCAATTCAAAACTTAGTTCACAAGTACTAAAACACTTCTATTTTTTCAAAACTAAAAGAAATTATACCTCAAACCACAACAACTAAGTAAGATAAGAAAACCATAAGAATAAAAATAGAATTTTTACCTCCTTTAGAAATATTGAGAGGGATCTAAGTTTTAGTGGTATCAAAATGAAGGTCTTTAAAGTGGCAAGGACCTAACTTGGTGTCATGATCATTCTACAAGAAGAAATCCTCAAGAACTATGATGATTTTGGATGGAGGAAGGTAGGTTAGAGAGAGGGTGAAGAAGAGCTTAGAATTTCCTAAGTATTTGTGAAGAAGGAAGTCAAGAAAGAGAGGTTAACTATAACATATAAAAATATATAGGACATTGTTAGATATTTGTATGTTAAGATGTGGTGGGAGTGAGGTACAACTTAGATTAATATATTCCCTTCTTACCATATTCCAAAATAAAGAGACTTAACTAATTCAAATGAGAACAACATAATTTTTCCATGACACATAAAAATAATAGATTTTGAAAAAAAATAAATGTTCTCTCACATTTAAAAATTCATTTTATTATTAAATAAATGCAAAATAATACTTTAAATTTTTACGAAATGTTACACTAATAGATACGTATAGCAATAAGATGACGTTTTATCAAATATCATGATACATGCAACCATCACTAAGTCTACGACAATCGAATACCGTACACTAATAGCCAACACTTCAATTTTCCAAAACACCGAAAATCAAGGGTGCTAAAAACCTGCAAAAATTCCATGCTAAAACCCATTCCGAGAGTCCGAAATGAACTCGGATTGATCCGAAACTTCGCGGAGGACCCCGACACATAATTAATGATGACTCGGATGGATCCTAAGGGGTACCCATCCCCGAGGATGCTTAGTGATGTGTATGAGTGTTCTAGCATTTTTCTTTTTTTTTTTATCTTCATGATTCTCAACTTATGAGAGGGTTGAAGATGATGAAGAAGGAGCCATGGAAGAGAGAGATGCGAAATGGTAAAATGAAAATCATCTTCCAAATTCAAGCACGCTTCAAAATTATTTTGTTAAATGAATTTTTAACATTTTAAAATTACAACCATACTTGAATAGTATATGCAAATGAATTAATAATTCATTTGTCCATACCCTCCACCATTTCTCTTTTCCACCTCATTTCATATTTCTTTTTAAAGAAAAACCAAGAAATGAGGTGTTCTCTTTCTAGAAGTATTCTTGTATGAATACAAGAATATGTCCCCGCAAATACATTCCCGTAGTCGTATAAAAATATGAATACCCAAGAGATCGAAAAACACAATGAACATAATACTAGAATATACATATCGAAATATATATATATGTAAATTTTAAATCAAAACTTGATTTAATAATCTGGCTTAATCCTAAGCCGGCTGGTATTATCATCCGCCCGATTAAAGTCCGTATGGCTAGCACACATACCTAATCGGAACGTTGCACGTATCATTTTGCCTGAACTGGGAAAAACCCTCTGTGTGGAACTCTAAAGACTCGTCAATACGCTGGCAGTAGATTTAACCACAAGCACGTCAGCGACACTAGCTGTACATAATGGTTACCCAAGTATTGAACGAAAGGAAGGTCGACGAGCAAACTCATTAGTATCCCTACTGAGCCTGTCTGTGACAATCTCCGTACAGTCTGGTCTGTTCATCTAAGAGTATCGCATATCGGGTCTATGGGTGGATAAAGTCAGACCCTTAATAACGCGATAATTCGTGTCGGTGTGAAGCCCATCACCCACTGAAAAACTACGGATCCAAATCAGTAAATCTCGTCCAACTTGGCCAAGGATTTTCGATGATGGCCACCCATGCACAGCGTGACATCTACCCTCAATATCGGGAGAGCCAAATCCTCAACGATCTGCTCATTGCCTCCATGTGGCTCGGGACTGTATCCAACCAAAAGCTGTTTGCACGACTCCTTTAAGCCGTGGTAGGGTAGTAATACAAGCACAGTGGGAACTCACATAAGACAAATGACGATATCAGGTCGACAGACTAATCTGTATTCATGTCACCTTAGAACCGCTATCTGACAATAGGTATAATACCATCTAGCATGTTCCCGGCGAGTCCGTCCGGTGTACTCACCTTCAGTGAGCACCTGTATACTATCTTAGGTGACCAACTAACACCAATGACTTGTGAGACCGGCTACCGCCCCTCGTTGGGACCTCGAAAAGTATACACTAATCTACTCCGAAGTATCGATGTCCAGTCTCGATACTCTCTTGACTAGGGACATTTAAGGATGTGCTTATAGACCACCCAGCTTCCACGTATATGATTGCCATCATAATGCTAGTAGTCAAGCAACAATCTTATGGGCTCTATAAACATGTAACAGTGATCTGTAATACCACATTATACATGTACATGATGATAGAGATGAACCAGATAGCATACTATCGTCTCGAGTAAGACTGTTCTACCTGTATAGGTCCTCTCTCAATCATCTTAATCGCTTGAGTGCGATTACAATAATTGAATTGAGGGCGCTATATCCAACAAAGGAAATCCTCAAATCTCAAACCTTAATTTACCTAAAGAAGGATTTGTAAAATTTTTTTCGTGGCAAATTAGGTCTAAAGGAGAACTACGATCCTTTTGATTTGTTCTATGATGATTTGTTAGTTGGATATGAAATTCTGTCATTTAATCTCCAACAAAGTAACCTTATTATTGTTGCTGATACTTATTTTTTCAACATGTGGCATATAGTATCATCTCAAAAATGTTTAATAAATGCAGGGGAGAATTTATTTCTTTAAAGGATAACAAATAAATATTTTTATAATTCAGACTACAAATGATCATAACAAACACAATGACCGGTTTGGCAACAGAGTATCGAACTAAATTCTAAAATTGTAACTGAGGCTCGTTTAGTAGTTAAACAAGAGTTTCCTATAGCGCGGTTTCAAAAGGTTTTGAGGGCTTGGAACCCCATTTTTTGAACACCAAAAAGGCTGTAGTTTATAGAGTTTTGAAGCAACTCTTTTTTTTAGAACATATTTTATAATAAAACCTTGGTTTCAAGTCCGAAACCACATTTTCTTGGAATCATATTTACATACTTGCAAGTCGCTGTTTCGTTTTAATTTAAACGAAACCGTGGTTTCGAAAACTTTGTTGTCAGACTAGGCCTTATTTGTTTTGAAAAAGATTTGCTTTAGGTTTCAAATAAAATATCTTCTCTATTGTTATCGGAGTTTGGAGAGATTTGTGGAGCCTTCACATTTAATTCAAATAAAAACATAAAAGATAAGAAAAAGCCTTAATTCGAATATTTGTTCATGTCGGTAATTGATGATACTCATAAGTGGGAACTCCCCGGATCATGACACGTGGCAGACGACATGTCCCGGGGCTCACGGAAATAGGGAAAGCACCATACATTGGAGGTATTCCCCGGGCTACCGTCCCGAGGCATGACCCGACTTTCGATGGGTCCCTGAACACTCCTATGCACGCCTTACAAATAACCATCGGCTCGCCTCCGAGCCCTCCTACATGCTGAGCTTCCTCAGCCTTCCGTGCTCGCCTCTAAGCTATCATAGAACCGAGCTTCCTCGGCCTCCCGCTCGTCTCCGAGCCTCCCGCCACGGCTCCGCGTATCTTGCCAGGGGCGAGATATCGGTCACCTAACATCCCGCGTTCCACACCGTCGTTTCCCCCATTAATGAGCGTATCTCGTCATTAATGGAGGGATCCCATCATTCACGTAGGCGTAACGTCAGGGGCGTAACCGACGGCGAAGATCTCGCGCCATCTCGCTCCAAGCGACCACTATAAAAACCCTCTCTCAGACGACTCAGGTAACGCAATTTTTTCCAATAAGCCGCTACTCTGCCCAAATTCCTCGGCTAACTTGATCGTCGGAGGGTCCACGGCGGTACAACTATCCCGAGACTTCTTTTGCAGATAGCTTGGTTTCACTTCAAAACAAGCCCACTGAGATCCACACGCTCAAGGAGGCAGCCCTCAACACCAATCTTAGCCGTTCACCAACGCTCGCGACAGATCGATGGAGGACAACATCTGAAGGAGATCCAAACCTCCATCAGTTGGCGCTATCTATGGGAATCTGTAAACTTTTTCCACCCATCAAAAGTTGATCTTCCGCTCTCGAGTACATAGCAAGCGAAGACCATGGTGATCCTAGCACAAGCCGCCGCCCTCCCTACAACGGAGGCGCGGACGGATCTACTCCTCCACTGAATGCCATCCACGCTCTCTCGGCACGGATCGATAGGTTCGCGTCCATAGTGGATGCTCTTGTCCGCGTCCAAACGGCGGACCCAGCACCCCAGGTCGCCGTTCCCCCACCCGGGGATCACGACCTCCACCGAGGGGGAGATGACGCAGCCCATGCTGGCACCTATTAGGAATATGTATGCCCTAGAGGCCATTATTGGTGATATAGTGGATGCTTGGACATATATATAAAGAACTTTCTTGCTCGACATGATAGTATGCTATCAGGTTACTTTTATCTTAACATGTAGACTGGTATTTATACTGTCTGTCTCTTACATATTGATAAAGCCCTTAGGATATGTACTTGCCTACCAGAATTATGATGAGATCATACTAGTGGGGCCAGGGTGGTCCAAAAGTACATCCTTTAATCAGTTCCTAGTCATGGAAATATCGAGACCAGGGCATCGATATTCCAGATTAGACTAGTGTGTACGTTTCTTGTCCCTTAGAGGGCGATGGTTGATCCCACAATCATTGGTGTGTGACATCAAAGATTGTACACAGGTGCTCATTGGAGAATGGGTACACCGAACAGGACTCACCGATGACTCCTATGTGGTAGTATACCTATCGTCAGATAGCAGTCCTCTGGTGACACTGGAACAGATTAGTTTGTAGACCCGAGATCGTCATAGAGTCTTGTGAGGCTCCCACTGTGCTTTGATTTCCTCCCTACCACGCTCAAAGGAGACGTACAAACAGGTGGATTTTGGGTACAGTCCCGAGTTGCATGGAGGTAATGAGCGATAGGAGGGGTTTCGTCTCTCCCGGTATTGGGGTTGTTGTTGCGCTATACTCGATTGGCTATAACTGGAAGTCCCTGGCCAGGGCTGCTGCCGAGATTTACTAATAAGTGTCATCAGTAGTTTCTCGAACCGTTATAGGCCAGATATCGGCATGACTTATCATGTTACCGGGGTCTGACGTTTACCATTCCTAGACATGATATGCGACATATCAGACGAAAAGACCGGACTGTACGGTAGTGTTACTGATAGGATTCATGGAGATTATGGACGAGCTTGCTTGTTGATCTTCATATCGCTCAATACCCGGGTAGCCGTTACGTCCAGCTAGTACCGCTGACGGGTTGCGGGTGACTAATGTGATCATCACCTACTGCTGGTTTATTGATGAGTTTTTAAAGTCCCACACAGAAGTTACCTAGTTCAAACAAAACGAAGTAGGACACATATGTGATATGTGTGTGGGCCTGATTAAATACGTGTATGTGATACTGTATTGTAATCTGGCAGTTATCTGTTATCGGTTCGGTTATATGTGATATAACCAGATTGTCAAATCAAGTGTTGATTTAATAATGTGATATTCAGATAAATGATATTAGTCAGTCATATGTGATATAACCGGGTTATTAAATCAAGTGTTGATTTAATAATGTGATATACATTATATTTGATATAATTATATCTTAACTAATATCATTAGCCCACTAATTATTCTTCATAATATATATATATATATATATATATATATATATATAATGAAACATGGCTTGATTTTCTATTTTTGAGAAAAATAGAAATGGGGTGGAAAATGAGAGTATAGTTGCAAGCATGGGATTTATATTTGTTTATTCATCTTGACTCACTATCCAAGCATGGTTGCAATTTTATATTGCAAAATTCCATTCTTGAATGAGCGGGGGTCAAGTGTTGCCATTTATTCTTAACTTCATTCTCAACACTTAGCCATTTTCTTGAGTTGCTCCCATGATTGCTCTCTATCTTCTTTTTCTTCCTCTGTTGCTATAGTTCAAGCTTCAACCCTCACATGTGATGTGAACCATGAAACTTGAACACAAACTTATGAGCTTTTAACATCCCATACTTCACCATCTACACTTGACTAACGATCGAGTGTAGCGTGTTTCCTACGCTAAAAAATTTAGTGTAGAGGTAGCTTGAGTTGGAGGGACTTCGCGTGGATCATCTTCGGCATGAAGGTCATCGGAGGAAGCTTGTCCAAATCCTTAAGTGGAGCCTAGTGGAGCCGTGGGACTACTACATGGAGCATGTGAAGTGAAGGACTCGATCTATGAGGGTATATCCATCTTTCACTTTCTCTAGTTGTTCACATCATCATAGCAAACCCTAATATTCTAGCAAAGATCTTGTATAGCCTAACTTAGCATCTAATAAAAATTAAAATTTGGTATACTTGATGCTACTAAAACCTCATGGTGGTACTAGCGTTGACTTTCATGGTATCAGAGACAAGCTAGACATTAAGTTAGCTTGTAGCGACGTTAGAAATCCACCGTTTTTGTCGCGCAAAAACTGCCGCTAAAAACAGTTTCCAAAATGATATTTTGAGTTGTTTGCACACCTCACGGGCTCACGGTTTGAACCGAAAAGCCGCGGGGTGGAGCGTGCGCACCCTGGAGACACTCGGGGGGGACCAGAGGCCGGACCCACACCCGAAGACCACCACAAGGTGGTCTTGGGGGTGGGTGACCCGATAGCACCCCAACTGGGTGCTCTCGGGTCTGCCTTCCCCTAGGGGCCAGTTCGAGGTGTCCCCCAGGGGTGGGTACCAAGGCCCTTCATTCGATAGTTAATTTTGGGATCTTTGTCTCCGTGAAGATTCGGGCAGGTTTCGAGTTCGTTTCGACTCCCGGATTGGCTTAAAACGATCGGTTTTGGAACTTTAGCTCACTGGATTTTTCATGTCTTGGAAAAATTGGTTTAGTTTGCTAATTGCGTGCGGAATTCTAATGTCGTGGTTACTTTACAAGCTTTATGATGTGTGATACAATTATTAGAATTCGGATTAATTAGTTTTATGAAAACTATTTAGTATATTGTAAACCTAGCCGTTTAGTC
Organism: Agapanthus africanus; assembly: GCA_030015575.1. Classification (NCBI taxonomy): domain Eukaryota; kingdom Viridiplantae; phylum Streptophyta; class Magnoliopsida; order Asparagales; family Amaryllidaceae; genus Agapanthus; species Agapanthus africanus. Next base: position 180,083,777 of record JASDDO010000014.1, read on the forward strand.
TCAACTGATCGATTGCCACGAAGTTTTGATTCGGATCAAAACTCCGTCGCAATTGCATATTGTACGCGATCACTAAGTCGGGAATCTTGTTGAATTATCCGACAACCAATTGAAAAGAGTTTTCAATTTGAGACTAAAATGCAAGCTTTATAAGTTAGGCATGAAATTTGGAATATGAGATATTCCGGGTTTATGATGTCTAAGGATATTACGGATTCTAATTATTGTAGTTTTCTGTTTTCTTTTCTGGGACCGTAAATGTAATATGTGGGGTATTCCAATCTCGTTGCTATATGTCAACAAGTTTTAGGGATACACATATTTTCTTACATTGATGATATGTGATATCATGTATTGTTGTTGATATGATTTATTGGATCGTCGTGAAAGAATAGCCAGGGGGTCCTATGTGAGATGAGAGTTTTTATTTTCATTCATGTAAAATCTGTATGTAATATTCTTTTATTGGGGCACATCCGGGTTGAGGATGATGTCACCACCATTGTATATTATTTACTTTTCCATATTAAGATAGACCCAAAGTGTGGAGCACAAGTAATCGGGTTCTAGGATCCAGTGGGAGACCGTCTCAAGGAGTTGAGACCGGGTCTCCTAACTCTAGAATTGGTAGAGTTACTTGCCGCTCTCGTAGGGGTCTATGGGATGTGGGTTTGGCTATTCATCACGACTGTGGAATCCGTGTTTTACATTACTGGATAAATTTAAAATAGGGAAATCCTAGTATATTCAGTATTTCATATGTTTCTTCTGCTGCTTGATTCTGTGATGTTGATCATATAACTGCGTGAGACGAATATAATATTATATATATGATATATAATAAACGTTGCTTATGTTTTGCACCCGCGCTAGTCCAGCCCCCGCTCTGCTGGTAGTTAAGTAACCTAACGGTACATGACGGGGCCCCGTGGCGAATGCGGATGGCATAAGCATACGTTCTATTTTCGTTTCTTTTTCTGTAATGTTTAGAAAACATTAATTGATGGGATTTCATTAATGAGATTAATGGTAAGAAAGAAACCTAAAGATATTGTAGAATCAAATTTTCAAAAGGAGTAGCTCTAGTTTTTGCTTTGCATAGTGGTATTCCTTGATGAATATCCAGAACCTCATTCGATGAGGAAAGAGCCGAGATCCCTTCACCGGGAGTGATTTCTTTAGCGAAACTAGCAAATGCTACAACCAACTCGGTTTTTTTTTTGACAGCTTCTCTAGTTCTTGCTTTGCATAGTGGTATTACTGAATATCCTGCACCTCATTCGATGAGGAAAGAGCCGAGATCCCTTCACCGGGAGTGACCTCTTTAGCGAAGCTAGAAAATCCTAAAAAACACTCCTTTTCGAAATCACTAGATTTTACAACGATATCAAGTTCATTACGCTCATGGTTTTCTTAAAAACTTGCGTAGCCCTCCGTCATTTCAGATAAGTGCTATTTTAGTATTCGTGCTACGTTTGTTGGCCTGCGTCAAGGGGTAGTGTGCGGTGGCTGAGTTAGTGCTTATCTGCAGCATGTGACGCGATTGGATTAGGATAGTCGTGCGACTTTGTTGGCCTGCGTCAAAGGTCGTGCGGGTAGGTTTAATTCAATCAAGAAATGAACGGGTTGAACTTGACTAACGCCCTATGGTTTGTTGGCCTGCGTCAAGGTCATAGGATGTTAAGGGTAAAAACATTATCGGGAATTTCAAGTGTTGAAATTTGCAATGAGATTGCATACCTTCTATATGATAGTTGGATCTCGATACTCACTGCGAGTAAGAGTTACTTGTAACAACCAAGTTCATTTATACCAATTCCAGTTCCCGTATTTACTTATCTGTGGTATTTTCTTGATTTATCGTGTTTTGGGTGCGAATGGTATTTTACATTTTACTTTGCATTCGACCCGACTAGCTTGCTTGAACCTGTTTGATTCATATTTATGAATTACCTTGACTTGTTACATTGACTGTGCATTTCATATTTAGTGCATACTGGCACTTCATCTGGCATTGCATCTTTTAACTTATAACATTTTAAGTCACGGGAAATATTTTAAAATTATATAACATGGTCTGCATGATACCCCTAACCCCATGATAGCATCCACGCATCTTGTTCTCGCCCCGTTCAGTGAAACGGACGTGTTTGGATGGTTACGCGCACGTACGTGCATCCGTTCTTGGGGGTATGCTTTTTCGTTACCTGAGCATTCGTTTTGAATTTTGAAAGTCGCTTATATTTTTCATATTTTAAATTTGAAATTTTAGACCCGACCCGGGCGTGCTTTGGAATATTGTTAGATCCCGCCAAAATTCAAATTAATTAATTTAATTAATCTATAGTTTAAATTTATGAAACTAACTAAAATATTTTTTGAACTATAAATCTCTTTAAATTTTAAATCTTAATCCTAACTAAAACCCAGCTCAACCCCAGCTCTCTCTAGCTGGCTCGTGGCCCCCACTCCCTCTCTCTCTCCCCCCGCGCTCAGTCTCTCTCTCCCCTCACATACAACCAAATTTCTCTCTCCTAACTGTTCATTCTCTATCTCCTCTCTCTCAAATTCTCTCTCTCCTCTCGCTTTCTTTATCTATCTCTATCTCTCCCTATATATATTATTTAATCCCTCTTCCTCTCTCCTGATTCTTTTTCAACCGCAAGACCCTGTGAACCCTAGCCCGCCTGCCTCGCGCTCGCTGTCGACCTCAACACCCTCTCCTCTGCTCATCTCCCCGACCACCTCCTTACCTCACCTTCCCTCTCTCACCTCTCCTCTGCTCATCTCCTCGAGCCCTGCACACACCAAGAAACCCAAGCACCCTGCACACCGCTACCCCGCCGGCGAAGATCGACGCAGTTGATCTCGTCGTCGCCCCCTCGTTCCCTGACTACAGTGCAACCCAGTGAGCCTTGCACTTCCTTCTTCTTCCCTTTCTTTTATTCTTTCTTTCTTTTCTTTCCTTTCTTTATTTCATTAAAAGTTTGTCTCGGTTTGCATAGATCGCCGGAGCCGGACGTGACGTCGACGATCCCGACGATCCCGACATCGTACCTGACTTGTGTGATCACCCTTGTACGTTTATTGGACCCGTTGCGTGTGCCGTACGTGCGTCGCGACATTTCACCGACGTCGGACATTCCGTACACATCCGTTTCTTGATCCGTCTAGGTAAGTTAATCTTGCTACATGCTATATAACTCATTATATATCTATTTAAATAAATATCATACCTGTAGTTTAAATCTAGTACCCCATGTTTAGTTTTATAACGTTTCGATGTTCCGTTTGCATCCGTTTATATTTTTTCAGATCTAGGTCATGAAAACTAATCTTGTTACATACTAGATTATATTATACTGCATCCATATCAATATTTACATCACATATTGCTTAGTTGTACATCCTACATTACCATTTTATAGTTTTATAACTTTTCGGATACCCGTTTGCATCCATCTCATTTAGAATATATATAACTGCATCTATAGATCATATTAATACCTAATACTGTGAAAGTAACACCCCATGTTTAATAAAGTGCATCCTAATTAGTATTGGAACTATAAATGTAACCCTAATCGATAATTGTGCATCCATATCTTTGAACTTATATCTATTGGCATACCACATCACATTATTCCATTTTATTGTTATATTAGTACTCCATACTTGTTTTTGTGTATCCATACTTATTACAGTTCGATTATGAGCACCCACGTGATACTTGTGCACCCCCTGACATGACTTGATACACTACTACTTGACATGACCTGATACATGTACACCACCTGACATGACCTGATGTACCACAGCTTGACATGTTACCTGATCGTTACTAATGCCGACAATCTTGACCTGTTGTCCCTACGGACATTTCCTGTTGTCTATTCAGACAAACCTGTACCTGCTTGATCCTGTGTTGGCATTAACTCCAGATTTATCAATACCTGACTTGAACACATAACTTGGGGGTATGGGGAATCAATGATGAAACCTGATTTGTAACTCGACAGTTCGATGCCTTTACTGATCAGTCTTACGGGCTAGGCCAGCCCCGGAATGCTGCTGCTGACATCATTCGTCTTTACATACTACCTTTTACTGCCTAGCGGCACGTCTCGGATTCAGCCCGAGAGTCTTTGACCGTGGTCCCGGGCACGCACGGGATATTATTGAGTTACATCGATGATTCATCAAATTGATTTCAAAGACTTGAGAGTAATTAACCCAGTAGACCAGCTTAGATTACTCACTGCACATCACCTATGCCATACCCTTCCCTGTCCTTATTTATGTTACTGTTATACCTTTATTGCTGTTCATACTCGTGCCTGCATGTCTTGCTACCCCTTGATTATATTATTGTTGATGTTATGACGTACTGACGTCTGGGTTTTGCATGGCCCAGATCCTCTACCTTTGCCGCAGGCCGAGCAGGAGTATTTCAGTCAGCAGGCTGAGCAGTGAGGACCTGTTAGTATTTTAGTTTTATTTATGCATTTTCATTCCTGATGTGAGCCCGCATTATGGGACATACATTCCAGTTTATTATTGTATTGGATCTTTTAGCTTCCGCATTATTTTATTCTTGACTCGTTATTCTGGCTCATGGACATGTATTAGATAGTTATTATTATTGTTCTTGATATCTCTACAGCTGTAATGTGATTATGGAGGGATATTTCCTATCCACAGGTAGTATGGTTGGCTCTGTCACGTACCTATCTTAGCGTACTCTGGGAAGCGGGGCGTGAGAGGGTTTGTTTGGTATCAGAGCTATAGGATCTAGGTTAATCGGGTTTGATTCTTTTGTAGTTGGGTATTGGACCCAATACATGAATCAAAATACTCGTAACTAGGAACATGTCCTGCCACTTTACCATCTTGCTATTTTTTTTGAATCTTAACTTCCTCCTGATTTCACCTTGACGATATGCAAACCTCTTTTGCATCTCGACTTGAAACTTGGTTTCCTATTGTTTATCTCTAGAACTTAGGTGACTTGGATGGAGTTATGTGATTGTAGCTATGTACCGTGGCATGGTTATAATGCGGTACTCTATTTAAGTAACTTGGAGTTCTAGTCTTGATTCATATCCTTGATCTATATTTTGAATCTGTTATCATATTAATCCTTTCGGTGTTTGGTTTCAAGAATATGGCAGACAGAAATCTGAAATCGTACCAGAGGCGTGTTGATGACGCTGCTTTGCTTGGAGTAATTCGTGGGATCCTGGAGAACCAGAAACAGTAGACCGAGCTGAACCAGCAGTAAGCCGAAGCTTTTCAGGAAGGTTTGCGGACCGTCCAGCCGTCCGTAAACAATGTTGTGGCCAAACCAGTTGATCGTGTGGGTACCGTGGCGGATTTCAGGAGACTTGGTCCGTCCGTCTTTACTGGCCTGGAAGAGCCGTTGCCAGCGGAGCAGTGGCTGGTTGATACGAAGAATTTGCTCGTTGCGGCACAAATTCCAGAGGACAAGAGAGTGGATGTGGTACGCATCCAGTTGGTGGACTATGCCTGTGAATGGTGGCTTGTGGAAGAGACCCGCTTGCCCAAACCGATCAGTTGGGTGGATTTTTTGAAGAGTTTCTTGGAGAAGTTCTTCCCGCAGACTGCACGGGAGGAAATGGAAGAGAAGTTTATCAGTTTGAAGCAGAACGGCGTACCCGTGAATGTACATGCAGCTGAGTGGACACGGCTCAGTAGATTCGCTGGACCTTTGGTTGCCAACGATGCTAATAGGGCAAGGAGGTTCATGCACAGTTTGGATGTGGAAATCCATAGGCACATCATATCTCTGGGATTGACCACTTTCTCTCAAGTTCTTAAGGCGGCCCGAGAGCAGCAGAGCCTATCTATGAAGATTGGGGGTATGCAGCAGCAAGCAGTTACAGTGCAGAAGTCGGCATTTGCACCGAACCGAGCGCATGTACGCAGAGGTATTCCGGTGAACTGACATGGCGTAACACTTATGAAGAAGCCTATCGTTGTTGATCAAAGAAGGAGCGTGATTTGTGACTACTGCCATTTACCTGGACACGTGCAAAGGGAATGTCGAAGAATGCGGGGACTCTGTTTGGTTTGTGGATCGGCGGATCATACTATCAACGCTTGTCCGTCAAAGCTTCGCACGAAAGATGATGTTCAGAGGCCACCGCAGAAACAGTTTCAGGGACAGAAGCAGCTGACTCAGGGACCCAATCAAGCTCGAGCATTTACCCTGACGGCTGAGGAAGCTAAGGCTTCAGGAGAAGTTGTTTCAGGTATCCTACTTGTTCATGGTTTTCCCGCATTAGCGTTATTCGATTCTGGTGCATCCCATTGTTTTAGGTCGTCCAAGTTTATTGCTACACATTCGATTGCTTGCACGACCCTGTCTAGTTGTTGGGACATACACACTGGGAATAGGAAGATCATAGCTAGTAGAGAATGTAAGGATTGTTCAGTTGTTGTTTGCGGATGGGAGTTATCAGCAGATTTCTTGGTGATTGATATTGGCAGCTATGAAGTCGTCTTGGGAATGGAATTTCTCGGCACTTTCCACGCTCACATTGACTGTAGGGCAAAGAAAGTGATTTTCCAGATTCCCGGACATCCGGAGTTTATCTTTATTGGAGGAAGAAGTACTGTCGGGCCAGTCGAGTTTAGGGCTAGGCCGACAAACAATATGGAAGTTGATAAAGAAGAAGCGCCAGCGGTAGTTCGAGATTCATGGATGTGTTTGAAGACATCTCGGGTTTACCACCAAAACGAGATGTGGAGTTCGCGATCGATCTTATTTCTGGTGCAGCACCAATCTCTAAAGCGTACTACCCAACGACACCAGTGGAGTTGGAAGAAGTCAAGAAGCAGGTTGCTGAATTACTTGAGAAGGGATGGATTCACAGCAGTAACTCACCTTGGGGAGCTCTAGTTCTTCTAGTCAAGAAGAAAGATGGCACAAGGAGGATGTGCATCGATTATCGAGAATTAAACCGGGTGACTATTAAGAACAAGTACCCGATCCCTCGCATTGGCGAATTATTCGAGCAGTTTAGTGGCACGAGGGTATTCTCGAAACTGGATTTTCGATCCGGATATCATCAGGTCCGAGTTAAATCAGAAGATATTTGCAACACGGCGTTCCAAACTCGGTATGGACATTACGAGTATTTAGTGACGCCCTTCGGAGTAACGAATGCACCGGCGGTATTTATGGACTTGATGAACCGAATCTTTTCACCATTCTTGAACCAGTTTATAGTGGTGTTCATTGATGATATTCTGGTCTACTCAAAGAGAATAGAAGAGCATGCAGAATACTTGAAGATCGCACTGTAGACATTGAGGCAAGAAAGATTGTATGCAAAGATGAGCAAGTGCGAGTTTTGGCTTGAAGAAGTGAAGTTTTTGGGGCATGTCGTGTTCGGAGATGGAATCGCCGTTGATCCTGAAAAGATTGCAGCAGCTCGAGATTGGCCGATTTCGAAGAACGTTGCAGGGATCAGAAGCTTTCTTGGACTTGCCGGGTATTACAGAAGGTTCGTGGAGAATTTTGCTTGTTTGGCTGAGCCTCTGACCAAGCTTACGCGCAAGGATGTACCATTTGTGTGGACGGATAAGTGTGCGTCAGCTTTTGAGGCGTTGAAGAAGAGATTGATAACCGCTCCTATTTTGGCTGTACCAGACAGTTCCGGAGGATTAGTGATTCACAGCGACGCATCTGGGAAAGGATTGGGATGTTTTTTGATGCAGCATGGTAAGGTTATAACTTACGCATCGAGACAGTTGAAGACCCATGAGAAGAATTACCCAACTCATGATTTGGAGCTAGCAGCTGTAATTTTCGCTTTGAAGATTTAGAGACATTACTTATTGGGTGAAAGAGTCGAGGTATTCACTGATCACAAAAGCCTGAAATATGTGTTCACACGGAAGGAGTTTAATATGAGGCAACGTAGATGGTTGGAGCTGATGGATGACTACGATCTTGATCTTAAGTACCATCCGGGGAAAGTTAATGTTGTGCCGGATGCGCTTAGTCGGTTGCCAGCAATTCAGATGTTGACTGCACAGAAGGAACTTATTGCAGACTTTCGGAGATTTAATTTGGAGATTGTGCTACCGCATTCTTCGGGACAGTTGATGCAGCTGCAAGTACAGTCATCGTTGATCGAAAATATTAAAGCAGCGCATTTACAGGACCCTAGATTGCAAAAGTTTCGAGAACAGGTTGAAGCTGGACTTCGAACGGACTTATTGATTCATGAAGATGGTTTGTTGCGATATGGTAGTCATTTATGTGTGCCAAAAGGGGATATTCGCGAAGAAGTTATGAAGGAGGCACACAGTTCCGCATATTCCGTACATCCAGGAGGCACGAAGATGTACCGGGATCTACGACAGCATTTCTGGTGGGAAGGCATAAAACGGGAGATTGCCCGCTTTGTAGCGAAGTGCTTGGTGTGTCAGCAAGTTAAGGCTGAACATCAAAGGGTTACTGGTTTATTGCAACCACTTCCGATTCCTCAATGGAAGTGGGAACATATAACCATGGATTTTGTGACGGCTTTACCGCGGAGTCCAAAGGGCAACAATGCAGTTTGGGTGATTGTTGATCGATTGACCAAGGCAGCTTATTTCATCCCATTTCGAGTTGGTCAATCAACAGAATCTTTGGCAGAACGGTAAATGCATGAGATTGTAAGATTGCATGGAGTACCTGTGAGCATCGTTTCTGATCGTGATACCCGATTTTTGTCGCACTTCTGGAGGAGCTTACAGGAAATTTTGGGGACTCGATTGAAGTTTAGCATAGCTTATCATCCTCAAACAGATGGCCAGTCGGAGAGAACGATCCAAACTCTTGAAGACATGTTGAGAGCTTGCATGTTAGACTTCAAGGGTTCATGGGAGGATCTTCTACACTTGGTGGAGTTTTCTTACAATAACAGTTTTCAGGCGACTATTCAGATGGCTCCATTCGAAGCATTATATGGTCGCAAGTGCCATTCACCTGTTTGTTGGGACGATATTGGAGAACGAAGATTGTTGGGACCGGATTTGATCGTGCAAACAGTGGAGAAAATTAATACTATCCGGAAACATATGAAGGCAGCACAAGATCGGCAGAAGAGTTGGGCCGATACATCGAGAAGACCTCTAGAGTTCACGGTTGGAGATCTAGTATTCTTGAAGATATCACTGACTAGAGGAGTGATTCGTTTTGGGAGTCGAGGAAAGCTTAGTCCTCGATTCGTTGGGCCTTTCGAGATTTTGGAGCGTATTGGAGAAGTGGCGTATCGTTTGGTTTTACCACAATCTTTGGCGAATGTTCATAACGTGTTTCATGTATCTCAATTCCGTAAATATGTTCGAGATGAAACACACGTGCTGGATCATTCGGAGCTGACTGTACGAGAAGATTTAACCTTTGAGGAACGACCAATGTCGATTGTGGATCGAAAAGAAAAGGTTCTTAAGAATAAAGTTATCCCTCTTGTACTTGTTTCTTGGGGAAATCGCTCACATGGAGAATCAACTTGGGAACGAGAAGATAAAATCCGACAGAAGTTTCCACATCTATTCTTGTAGTTTCTTGATTGTTTATCCTTTCTTGTTCTTGGAATTTCGAGGACGAAATTCTTTTTGTAGTTGGGTATAATGTAACAATCTAGTTCATTTATACCAATTCCAATTCCCGTTTTTACTTATCTGTGGTATTTTCTTGATTTATCGTGTTTTGGGTGCGAATGGTATTTTATATTTTACTTTGCATTCAACCCGACCCGCTTGCTTGAACCTATTTGATTTATATTTATGAATTACCCTGACTTGTTACATTGACTGTGCATTTCATGTTTAGTGCATACTGGCACTTCATCTGGCATTGCTTCTTTTACCATATAACATTTTAAGTCACAGGAAATATTTTAAAATTACATAACATAGTCTGCATGATACCCCTAACCCCATGATAGCATCCACGCATTTTGTTCTCGCCTCGTTCAGTGAAACGGACGTGTTTGGATGGCTACGCGCACGTACGTGCATCCGTTCTTGGGGGTATGCTTTTTCGTTACCTGAGCATTCATTTTGAATTTTGAAAGTCACTTATATTTTTCATATTTTAAATTTGAAATTTTAGACCCGACCCGGGCGTGCTTTGGAATATTGTTGTATCCCGCCAAAATTCAAATTAATTAATTTAATTAATCGACAGCTTAAATTTATGAAACTAACTAAAATATTTTTTGAACTACAAATCTTTTTAAATTTTAAATCTTAATCCTAACTAAAACCCAGCTCAACCCCAGCTCTCTCTCGCTGGCTCATGGCCCCCACTCCCACTCTCTCTCCCCCCGCGCTCAGTCTCTCTCCCCTCACATACAGCCAAATTTCTTTCTCCTAACTGTTCATTCTCTCTCTCTCTCCTCTCGCTTTCTTTATCTCTCACTCTCTCCCTATATATATTATTTAATCCCTCTTCCTCTCTCCTGATTCTTTTTCAACTGCGAGACCCTGCGAACCCTAGCCCGCCTGCCTCGCGATCGCCGTCGACCTCAACACCCTCACCTCTCTTCTGCTCATCTCCCTGACCACCTCCTTACCTCACCTTCCCTCTCTCGCCTCTCCTCTGCTCATCTCCCCGAGCCTTGCACACACCAAGAAACCCAAGAACCAGAGCACCCCTGCACACCGCTACCCCGCCGGCGAAGATCGCCGCAGTTGATCTCGTCGTCGCCCCCTCGTTCTCTGACTACAGTGCAACCCAGTGAGCCTTGCACTTCCTTCTTCTTCCCTTTCTTTTCTTCTTTCTTTCTTTTCTTTCCTTTCTTTATTTCTTTAAAAGTTTGTCTCGGTTTGCATAAATCACCGGAGCCGGACGTGACGTCGACGATCCCGACGATCCAGACATCGTACCTGACTTGTGTGATCACCCTTGTGTGTTTCTTGGACCCGTTGCGTGTGCCGTACGTGCGTCGCGATATTTCACCGACGTCGGACGTTCCGTACACATCCATTTCTTGATCCGTCTAGGCAAGTTAATCTTGCTACATGCTATATAACTCATTATATATCTATTTAAATAAATATCATACCTGTAGTTTAAATCTAGTACCCCATGTTTAGTTTTATAACGTTTCGATGTTCCGTTTGCATCCGTTTATATCTTTTCAGATCTAGGTTATGAAAACTAATCTTGTTACATACTAGATTATATTATACTGCATCCATATCAATATTTACATCACATATTGCTTAGTTGTGCATCCCACATTATCATTTTATAGTTTTATAACTTTTCGGATACCCGTTTGCATCCATCTCATTTAGAATATATATAACTGCATCCATAGATCATATTAATACATAATACTGTGAAATTAACACCCCATGTTTAATAAAGTGCATCCTAATTAGTATTGGAACTATAAATGTAACCCTAATCGATAATTGTGCATCCATATCTTTGAACTTATATCTATTGGCATACCACATCACATTATTCCATTTTATTGTTATATTAGTACTTCATACTTGTTTTTGTGTACCCATACTTATTACAGTTTGATTATGAGCACCCACGTGATACTTATGCACCCCTGACATGACTTGATACACTACTACTTGACATGACTTGATACATGTACACCACCTGACATGACCTGATGTACCACAGCTTGACATGTTACCTGATCGTTACTAATGCTGACAATCTTGACCTGTTGTCCCTACGGACATTTCCTGTTGTCTATTCAGACAAACCTGTACCTTCTTGATCTTGTGTTGGCATTAACTCCAGATTTATCAATACCCGACTTGAACACATAACTTGGGGGTTATGTGGAAATCAATGATGAAACCTGATTTGTAACTCGACAGTTCGATGCCTTTACCGATCAGTCTTACGGGCTAGGCCAGCCCCGGAATGCTGCTGCTGACATCATTCGTCTTTACATACTACCTTTTACTGCCTAGCGGCACGTCTCGGATTCAGCCCGAGAGTCTTTGACCGTGGTCCCGGGTACGCACGGGATACTATTGAGTTACATCGATGATTCATCAAATTGATTTCAAAGACTTGAGAGTAATTAACCCAGTAGACCAGCTTAGATTACTCACTACACATCACCTATGCCTTACCCTTCACTGTCCTTATTTATGTTACTGTTATACCTTTATTGCTGTTCATACTCGTGCCTGCATGTCTTGCTACCCCTTGATTATATTATTGTTGATGTTATGACGCACTGACGTCTGGGTTTTGCATGGCCCAGATCCTCTACCTTTGCCGCAGGCCGAGCAGGAGTATTTCAGTCAGCAGGCCGAGCAGTGAGGACCTGTTAGTATTTTAGTTTTATTTATGCATTTTCATTCCTGATGTGAGCCCGCATTATGAGACGTACATTCCAGTTTATTATTGTATTGGATCTTTTAGCTTCCGCATTATTTTATTCTTGACTCGTTATTCTGGCTCATGGACATGTATTAGATAGTTATTATTATTGTTCTTGATATCTCTACTGCCGTAATGTGACTATGGAGGGATATTTCCTATCCACAGGTAGCATGATTGGCTCTGTCACGTGCCTATCTTAGCGTACTCTGGGAAGCGGGGCGTGATATTACTCCTGGGAGAGTTTTGCACTTTATAATTAGCTAATCCAATTGGTGTCTAGAAAGGTGTCAACGGGGTTATGCCTCTAGGGAAATGAGGTTTATTTTAATTAGGTCCGTGCGAAAGCACGGGGAACCTCCCTCAGAGTACCGATACCTGTCTGGCCGAACGATTGGCGAACCTGTATGGTATAATTAATCCCGGCTAATCTTACCTTTTAGGGTTTGAAGGAAGATTTGATAAAAACAGTGGGAGCCATCCTGATTAGATAAAATAAACAATCTAATCTTGCAAAGAGCGCACGCAAAGTGATTATCTTTCTCTCTCTCCTGGTAGCGACCAATGACATGCCTTAATCAAGATAATAATATGGATGTATTGACCGAACCTACTTATAATACTGGGCTAGGTTCCGCTCTATCTTATGATTGTCATAAGTTTGAGCAAGGAATAGGGGAATATTCGAATTCCCACGCACCAAACGAAGAAAAAGCATGTCGATGCATTGTCTTCGGGTGTGTTCGTTACCAAGAACTGTTTCTCATTTTACTCTATGTCCTGAGTATGGGATACCGAATCAGGATCCCACACATATAATTTGTTACATAGGCTATGTTCCCGCCAAAATTTTCGTCCAAGAGTTACTTGTTCTCTTACAAAAAAGGGGGGAGAATCCTCAAAACACAGGCATCACGTGTAAAACACGTGGGCGCTCATATGCAAAGCATATGAGCGCTGAACATAAATAACCAAGGGCCAAACATGCCTCACGTGTTACACACGTGAGCGCTCTGAACATACACAGGCTAAAACCCACACTATGGGTCACGTGTTAAACACGTGAGTGCTTTTGCCAATCATATGTAAAGCATGTGAGCACCCTAATTTAAAATGTTCCTATCAAATTCTAGAATTAAATTTTATTTGGGAAATATTTTCTTAATCTTTCTTAAACTAGAAAGATCTTCTCTGTTAAACAGAGGACCTTTGGATCAAAGATCTAGCGGTGATCATTTGATAGAATAAAAATCTATCATAGGAAAATATTTTCCTAATCTTATAACAAGAATAAAATTCTATGTTAACAAGATATCCATATTAAGAAAATATATTTCTGATCTTGTTAAACTAAAAATATATGATAGAATAAAATTCTAATCTTATTAAGACTAACAAGATATTCATAATCTTGTTAAACAAACAAGAAATCTTCTCTGTTAAACAGAGAGCCTTTGGATTAAAAATCCAACGGTGAATAAAATTCACCGAGAATTTAATTCTCAAACCAAGAGTTTAACTAAGACTTTTCAATTTTATGAGCCATGAGGGTCTCATAAAGATTTTTCTCCCTACAAGTCGAGAGGATCTCGTAGGTATATTTTCTCCGTAGAAATCGTGAGGACTCCTAAGTGTGTTTTCTCTTGAGAGTCGTAAGGATCTCACAAGAGAATTTTCTTCGTTACAAGTCGAGAGGACTCGTAAGTGGTTGATGAGTTGACCTACTCCCGAGTCAAAGCGTTGCTTCAACGGAGAGGTCGAGGGTTGACTTTGGTCGTTTTCCACGGGGTCAGGATTGACTTTAGCCATACGGGGTCAGGATTGACTTTAGCCATACGTGGTAAGGATTGACTTTAGCCATAAGGGGTCAGGATTGACTTTAGCCATACGGGGTTAGGATTGACTCTCGGTTGTCTGTGCACCGCCGAGCCATGGAACTGGGAACTTTGCAGCGGCTCCGAGATAGTCTCTAGGCTTTCTGTGAACCTTCGAGATTTGGAACTAGGGGCTTTGCCATGGCCCCGCTTTGCTGACGTTGCGTCTGCTATAACGAGACGAATGTCAAGGCGGTCTCTAGGTTGTCTGTGAACCGTCAAGATTTGGAACTAGGGACTTTGCCATGGCTCCGCTTGATTGTCGCGTACGAATCCTGCTGGAATGAGAAGGAACGCTGTTGTAGGTCTCCAGGCTGTAGATGCGGCCGTCGATACTTGGAACTAAGGACTCTGTCGTGGCTCCGAGATAGTCTCTAGGCCGTCTGTGAAACTTCAAGATTTGGAACTAGGGGACTTTGCCATGGCTCTATTTGTTGACGTCGTATCTGCTTCTGGTTGGAATGAGAAGGAACGCCGTTGTTGATCTCTTGAGATGTAGATGTTGCCATCGAGACTAGGCTCTCTTTCTGATGGAGCCTGGTGGGATGATATGGTTCTCTCTTTGTTTGTGCCCCTAGATTGTATATAGGGATCGATGTGATCTCACCTGCAGGGCAAAAGTTTCATTTTATATGTATTATATTATTTTTTTGTTTTCTTTCCACGATGCTCTATCATTTCTTTTCGTGATGCTCAATCATTTCGGCTATTTTTCGTGGTACCCAATCATTTCGGATATTTTTCACGGTGCCCAATCATTTCGGATATTTAATATGCATATATTTTACTCGCTGGTTTTTATTGCGAGTTGTTCAAACATTTTGGCTATTTCATATGCATTTTTTTTCGAGTACGGAACTCAAGATCTGATACCAATCTTAGCATCAGTATCGCTGCGAGTGGAATGTTGCCAGGAGCAAATCATCATTTGCCATGAAAGGACTTGGAATTTGATACCGATTTAGGCATCAGCATCGCTACAACTCGGATATTGCCAGGAGCGAATCATCATCTGCCCTCGTCGGTTCGAACAAAGGTGGCTTAGCAAACAGGGTTAAGATCCTGTCGACTAAAGCTTTTGACTTCATGAGCCGTAAGGGACTCATAAAGATATTTCTACCTACGAGTCGTGAGGATCTCGTAAGTGCGTTTTCTCCTTAAGAATCGTGAGGATTCTTAAGTGTATGGTCTCTTATAAGTCATAAGGATCTTACAAGAGTGTTTTCTCCTTATAAGTCGAGAGGACTTACAAGGGTCGTTCACCGTGTGAACATATCCCTTGTCGCTGGTGGGACTTTGTTAGGGAAATGTTTATTCGTGCCCGTGGATTATATACAAGGGCCAGTATTGAAACGCTTGTATGGCATAATTGGGGTGTATGGCGGCTTAAGAACATATTCAGATCCTTGTAGCTTAAGGCTTTTGAATTCTATGAGCCGTGAGGGTCTCAAAGGGGAATTCTCCTTACGAGTCGTGAGGATCTCGTAAGTGTAACTTCTCTTTAGGAATCGTGGGATCCCTAAGTGTGTTGCTCCCTTGTGAGTCATAAGGATCTCATGCAGGTATTTTCTCCTTACAAGGTCGAGAGGACCCTGCAAGTGTCTTTTAACGAGATTGCGCCCTTTCGGGTTTTCACAAACTCGCCGGTAGCCCTGCTGTTTTTACTCACGGAGCCCTTTCGGGTTTTCATCCGTGCCCATTTTGCTTATGGACGTACCGTTTTTTTGCTTTCTTTTTCTTTTTTATTCACCGTTGGATTAAACTGGACTAAGATGTCCTTAAATTTAATTCTCTAAAGAAGGGGAACCCCTCCCAAAATCTCCCACAAAAAGAGAATTTAATTCTCAAACCAAGAGTTTAAATCTTCTAAAAGAACTTAGTTCTTCCTCTGGTTAAGATCTGCAGAAGCGGATCTCCCCACAAGTTGAGAATTTAATTCTCATCGGGGAGATTCTGTCATGCAGATTCAAAACCTAGGGGAAGAACTAAATCCAAAAGAGTTTAACTCTTACAAAACATATAGGAATTTAATTCCTCTGAAACTAGGGTTTAACCTTTTAAAAAGAATTTAATCCCTACAAAGAACAAAAGGAGAACTTGATCTCTCGGAACCATAGAAGAACAGCCTGATGACTCATTAGCATTCAAACGCTACATAAAAGCTCACGTGATCCTACATGAGCACCTTTGAGGAACAAAGAGGAAAAGAATGAGATCTAGTGACGTGACCCCACGTGCCCCTTGAGAAGTGCTCAGTACTTATAAAAAAGAAAAGGGAATAAACCCTATTTTTGGAGCGCCCCACGTGACCCCTGAGAAGTGCTCAGCATTTATAAAAGAGAAAAGGGAATAAACCCTATTTTTGGAGCGCCTCACGAGTCCCCACGTGACCCCCAAGCAGTGCTTAACTTTAATAAAGCAGAAAGGGAATAAATCAAAGGGCAGTTTCCATTCTTGGGGAGCTTCACGTGATTCCACATGACCCAATAGCGCTTAGAAAAGAAACAAGGGGATAAACCCAGAGGACCAGCGCCAACTTCAAGCGCCTCACGTGACTCCACGTGAGTGCGTCAAATTCTTAGTGTTTAACACTACATAAATCGCCCCACGTGATCCCATGTGAGCACCTCAAATTCTTAATGTTTAACACTATTTCAAGCACCTCACGTGGGAGCACATGAGCGCTGATCATACGCTAGTGTTTAACACTACTTTAAGGCCTCACGCGGGAGCACGTGAGCGTTGATCATATATTAGTGTTTAACACTATGAGAGGCCAATATTAGCCAAACTTAGATCAAATCTCCCGAGGGCAATCAATCGAGCCCCCATGCTCAGGGTCCCCCAAATCGATCTCAGTCCTAGAGATATCTATTGAGCTCTTAACAGATGGCATCTAAAATGATGTTTATCCCAACATGATCTCTCCCCTCGATATGGAATTTGGTTTAAGGGTACATCTCTCCACACCTCCGATACATGTCGTTGTAATTCTTCAACGTCTTTAGAGAGGTGGAGGGTCCCAATAACCAATAACTCTTGGCGCACCACCGAACAAGTTTTTCAAAAAGGAGAGTAAATCTAAAACACATCTCAATTTGGGGGCGCCTCACGTGACCTCACGTGATCCCTTGATGGTGCTTAGAACTCAGAAAAAGAAAAGGAGAATAAAGCAAAGGCAATTTTCATTCTTCAGAGTGCCTCACGTGATCTCACGTGACCCAATAGTGCTTAGCACTCAGAAAAGGAAAAAGGGAATAAATTCAAGATAGCTCCCATTTTGGGGGCACCTCACGTGTTCCCACGTGACCCCCAAAAAGTTGTGTATAAAAGAGGAAGAAAATTCCAAAGACAACGCTCGCATTTTGAAGGCACCTCACGTGTCTGCACGTGACTGTTTGATGAACCAAGTGCTTAGCACTTATAAATGAAAGAGGAATATAATCCAGAGAACAGTTCTTACCTTGGGCGCCTCACGTGCTCACACGTGAGCCAAGTGCTCAGCACTTTTATAAGAGGGAATAAACTCAAGGAACAATGCCCACTTCGGGGCCTCTCACGTATTCACACGTGAGCTCTTCCAAAGTCCAGTGTTTAACACTGATTCAGTGCTTAGCACTATGGGGTGACTAAGGGAAATCAACCTTAGCTCAAATTAGCCAAGTCTTCCGAATCCAAGACCCTTTTTTTGTCACCAATCAACCGAGCCCCCATGTTCAGGTCTCCCCAAACTAATCCTAGTCCCGAAGATGGCTAGTGTTCTCCTAACAAATGACATCTAAACTGATGTTCATCCCATTCCCCAAATCGGGATATTGGTTCAAGGGTACATCTCTTCATACCTCTGATACATGTCATTGTAATCCTTCAACGTCTTCAGAGAGATGGAGGGTCCCAATAACCAATAACTTTTGGTACATCCCCAAACGGTTGAACCAAAACCATACAGACTATGACGTCTTTAAACTGGACTATGATTTCCTTAAACTTTATGTCACGCCCCACTTCCCAGAGTACGCTAGATTGGGCACGTGACATAGCCAACCATGCTACCTGTGGGTAGGAAGTATCCATCCACAGTCACATTACGGCTGTAGAGATATCAAGAACAAGATAAAACTATCTAAAAGATGTCCATAATCCAGAATAACAGGACTCAATAATAAATAAATGCGGAAGCAAATGATCCAATACAAATAACTGAAAGTGTGTCCCATAATGCGGGCTCACATCAGGAAATAAATGCAGGAAATAAAACTAACTACTACTGAACTCACAGCTCAGCCTGCTGGCTGAAGTACTCCTGCTCGGACTGCAACAGCGGTACGGAATCTGGGCCATGCAAAACCCAGACGACAGCGCGTCATTTCATCAAGTAATATAATATGAACAGTATAGTAGGCAATGTAATATAAACATGAATACAGCAAGAATAACAATAATATGAATCATACCAGTACAGGGTAGCGTGCAGTGGGTAAACTAAACTGTTCTATCAGGTTTTCTATTCTAAAGTCTTTGAAATCAATTGATGAATCATCGATGTAATTCAATAGTATCCCGTGCATGCCCGGGACCACGGTCAAGACCCTCGGGGCTGAATCCGAGACGTGCCGCTAGGCAGTAACAGGTAGCAGGATGGGTGAGTGATGTCAGCATCATCACTCCGGGGCTGGCCTAGCCCGTAAGACTGATCAGAACAGGTATCGAACTGTTGAGTTACAAGTCAGGTTTCACCTTTGATTTCCCCATACCCCCAAGTTATGTATGTCAAGTCAGGTATTCAGTAGTCAAGAACTAATGCCAACACAGGATCAGGTAAAAGCAGGTTTGTCTGGATAGACAACAGGAACGGTCCATGAGGACTACATGTTATGTTTGTTAGCATTAGACACAAGATCAGGTAACAGGTAAAGCCATGGTACATCAGGTCAAGCCAGGTAATGTATAAAGGTGTCATGTCATGTCAAGAGTGTACGGTACCATGTCATGTCAAGTAGGAAGTGTAACAGGTCATGTCAGGAAGCACAAGATGTCATGTGGGTGCTTATAATCAAACTAACATAAGAATGTGTATAAATAAACAAGCATGAGTACTATCAGAACAATAAACTGGAACATGTAATATGATATGCAAATGATATAATTTCAAGGATATGGATGCACAGTTATGGATTAGGGTTACATTTATAGTTCCAATATTAATTAGGATGCAATTTATTAAACATGGAGTGTTAATATCACATTATTATGTAGTAATGTGATCTATGGATGCAATTATATGTATCTTAAATGCGATGGATGCAAACGGGTATCCGAAACGTTATAAAACTATAAAATGGTAATGTGAGATGTACAACTAAGCAATATGTGATATAAATATTGATATAATAATATTAATATGGATAGCATATTCAAAGCGATTAATAACTATAAAAGTGGTATTGATTAACCATGCACAAGAAAGTTCCGTTCAGAAATTCAGCGTCACCCTAATTTGTAAAATAGCTTAAAAATAACAAACTTTCTCCAAAAGGGACGTGTCTTATACCAAAACAAAGATAATTCAATAAGGTTTTCAGTTTTATAAGTATAAGAATCTCAGGTTATCCCTACAAAAAGTTATGAACATTCGAAGTTGAAAGTTTGCTGCTGGAATTTCCCTGGACAGCAGTTTGGAGACATTTTCATTTGCATTTTACGTTATTTAAACAATTTATTTTGCAAGTAAATATTTCATAGAGTTATATTATTCTGAGTTATCTTTGTAACGAAGTAAAGAACGTATACTAATGATTTTTCTATGATTTATAATGAATTTTATACGGTAAGGTATACAGTAAATTTCAGATTTGTCGTATCCGCTTTTTCAATGACGTTTCATATGTAAACTATAATATTTTAAATATATAATATCATAAAATGCAGATTATAAACTAATTAAAGATAATAATAAGAAATATTACGACGATATATATTTTAATTGATATGGATGCAGTATAATGTAATCTAGTATGTCACAAGATAAGTTTTCATGATCTAGATTTAATATGATATAAACGGATGCAAACGGAACGTCGAAACGTTATAAAATTAAACATGGGGCACTAGATTTAAACTATAGGTATAGTATTTATTTAAATAGGTATAAAATGAATTATATAGCATGTAGCAAGATTAACTTGCCTCGATGGGTCGCGAATCGGGAAAACGGAACGTTAACCGTCGTCGGGGAAAACTCGCGACGGGCGCACGGTTCATGGAATGAACCCAAACGACGAACAAAGGAACCACACGGGTCGGGGTACCTCGCTGGAACGTCGAGAAGCGTCACCGGCATGACGGAATTCCGTCAACAAAAGAACAGTTAAAAAAATTGAGAAACGAGACATGAAGCAAGAAGAGAAAGAATGATAAAAAGAAGTACGAAAGAATATATGAGAGAGAGAGAGAGAAAAAGTGGAGAGAGAGAGAGCGAGAGGGCTGCAGGTGGGGGCCCACGGAATTAAAAGGAACGCGATTGGCTAAAGGGGAATCGTTAGTTATGGATAAATATTAATTAAAAATTCAAAACATTTTAAGGAACAGTAGGATATATGTATAGGTTAATTTAAAGATTTAAAAGATAGGTAATGAACAGTAAGATATCGGTTAGTTAGAAAAATATATGCGATGGTTTTAATAATATTAAAATTTGGGATTTTGGCGCCAAATAAAACATTTCCAAATCGCGCCCGGGTCGAGTCCAAAAATTTGAAATTGAAATAATAGGATTTTAAGCGGGATCCAAATTTTAAAATTAAGTGTTTTATGATTAAAAAGCATACCCCCAAAACGGACACATGTACGCGCGCGTAGCAGTCCAAACTCGCCCGTTTCACTGAATGGGACGAGAACACAATGCACGGACGCTACCACGAGGCTAGGGGTGTCAAGTAGGCCAAAATGAATATTTTCAATTTTATTTTAGATGCCAAAATTTGTTATATGTAGAAATAACTTTGCCGGGTAAATTTTACAGTAAGCAACAAACAAGCAAGTTAAATGAAATGAGTACCACATTATGCTCAAACAGTAACTGAAAATAGTAGCATTGGGCTCGGGTGTTACATTATACCCAACTACAAAAAGAATTTCGTCCTCGAAATTCCAAGAATACAAAGATAGATAACTACAAGAAAAGGTGAGAAAACTTCTGCCGGATTTCATCTTCTTGTCCTAAGTGGACTCTCCATGCGAGCGATTACCCTAAGAAACAAGCACAAGGGGGATAACCTTGTTCTTAAGAACCTTTTCCCTTCGATCCACGATTTCAATCGGTCGCTCCTCAAAAGTCAAGTCTTCTCGTACTGTTAGCTCCGAATGATCCAAAACGTGTGTTTCATCTCAAACATACTTACGGAGTTGAGATACGTGAAACACATCGTGCACATTTGCCAAGGACTGCGGTAACGCCAAACGATACGCTACCTCACCAACACACTCCACGATGTCAAGGGTCCAACGAATCGAGTACTAAGCTTTCCTCGACTTCCAAAACGAATCACCCCTCTAGTCGGTGATATCTTCAAGAATACCAAATCACCCACGGTGAACTCTAGAGGTCTTCTTGACGTATCTGCCCAACTCTTCTGTCGGTCCTGTGCTGCCTTTATATGATTTCTGATAGGGTTAACCTTCTCAACTGTCTGCACATCCAAATCTGGTCCCAATAATCTTCGTTCACCGACATCGTCCCAACAAACAGGTGAACGGCATTTACGACCATATAAAGCTTCAAATGGAGCCATCTGAATAGTTGCCTGAAAACTGTTGTTATAAGACAACTCCACCAAAAGTAGATGATCCTCCCAAGACCCCTTGAAGTCCAACATGCATGCTCTCAACATATCCTCAAGAGTTTGGATTGTTCTCTCCGACTGACCATCAGTTTGAGGATGATAAGCTATGCTAAACTTCAATCGAGTCCCCAAACTTTCCTGTAAACTCCTCCAGAAGTGTGATAAGAACCGAGTGTCCCGATCGGACACGATGCTCACCGGTACTCCATGCAATCTTACAATCTCCTGCATGTACCGCTCTGCCAAAGTCTCTGTTGATTGACCAACCCGAAAAGGAATAAAGTGAGCTGCCTTGGTCAATCGATCAACAATTACCCATACTGCATTGTTGCCTTTTGGACTCCGCGGTAAAGCCGTCACGAAATCCATGGTTATATGTTCCCACTTCCACTGAGGAATCGGAAGTGGTTGCAATAAACCAGCAACCCTTTGATGTTCAGCCTTAACTTGCTGACACACCAAGCACTTTGCCACAAAGCGAGCAATCTCCCGCTTCATGCCCTCCCACCAGAAATGCTGTCGAATATCTCGGTACATCTTTGTGCCTCCTGGATGTACAGAATAAACTGAACTGTGTGCCTCCTTCATAAGCTCTTCACGAACATCACCCTTTGGCACACACAAACGACTACCATACCTCAACGAACCATCTTCGTGGATCAATAAATCTGTTCGTAGCCCGGCTTCAACCTACTCTCAAAACTTTTGCAGTCTAGGATCCTGCGATTGAGCTGCTTTAATATTCTCGATCAAAGACGAATGTACTTGCAGCTGCAACAACTGTCCCGTAGAACGCGGTAGCACAACCTCCAAGTCAAATCTTCGAAAATCTGCGACGATCTCCTTCTGCGTAGTTAACACCTAAATTACTGTTAACCGACTAAGCACATCCGGCACAACATTAACCTTCCCCGGATGGTACTTAAGATCAAAATCGTAGTCAGCCATCAGCTCCAACCATCTACACTGCCTCATGTTAAGCTCCTTCTGTGTGAACACATACTTCAAGCTCTTATGATCTGTAAAAATTTCGACTCTTTCGCCCAAAAGGTAGTGTCTCCAAATCTTTAAAGCGAAAATCACAGCCGCAAGCTCCAAGTCATGAGTTGGATAATTCTTCTCATGGGTCTTCAACTGTCTCGATGCGTATGCTACAACCTTCCCATGCTGCATCAAAACACATCCCAATCCTTTCCCAGATGCGTCGCTGAGAATCACCAATCCTCCGGAATTGTCTAGCACTGTCAGAATAGGGGCGGTTATCAACTTCTGCTTCAACGTCTCGAAAGCTAACGCACACTTATCCGCGCATACAAAAGGTACCTCCTTGCGCGTAAGTTTGGTCAACGGCTCTGCCAGACGAGCAAAGTTCACCACAAATCTCCTGTAGTATCCGGCTAATCCAAGGAAACTTCTTTTCTCAGCAACATTCTTTGGAATAGGCCAATCTCGAACTACTGCAATCTTTTCTGGATCGACGGCAATGCCATCGCCAGACACAACATGCCCCAAAAACCTTACTTCCTCCAGCCAAAACTCGCACTTACTCATCTTCGCATAAAATTTCTCCTGTCTCAACGTCTGCAGTGCGATCTTCAAATGCTCAGCATGCTCTTCAAAACTCTTCGAGTAAACCAGAATATCGTCAATGAATACCACAATGAACTGATCCAAGAACGGTGAAAAGATTCGGTTCATCAAGTCCATGAATACTGCCGGCGCATTCGTTACTCCGAAGGGCATCACTAAGTACTCGTAATGTCCATACCGAGTTCGGAACGCCGTTTTGCAAATATCTTCTGTTTTCAGTCGGACCTGATGATATCCGGATCGTAAATCCAGCTTCGAGAATACCCTCGCGCCACTAAACTTCTCAAAAAGTTCTCCAATGCGAGGGATCGGGTACTTGTTCTTGATAGCCACCCGGTTTAATTCTCGATAGTTGATGCACATCCTTCTTGTGCCATCCTCCTTCTTTACTAGAAGAACTGGAGCTCCCCAAGGCGAGTTACTGCTTCGAATCCAACCCTTTTCAAGCAATTCAGCAACCTGTTTCTTTACTTCTTCCAACTCTACTGGCGCCATTGGATAATACGCTTTAGATACTGGCGCTGCACCAGGAATAAGATCAATTGCGAACTCCACGTCTCTCCTCGGTGGTAAACCCGATATATCTTCAAACACGTCCATAGAATCACGAACAACAGCCGGCTCTTTACTTTCATCACTTCCATTGATGCAAGAATATTGTTTGTCGGCCTAGCCCTAAACTCGACCGGCCCGACCGAACTGCTTCCTTAACGCAACTGCTGTCTGCTGCAAACTCCCTTTCATCCCAGATAAACTCTGCTGCTCTTGGCTGCTGCAAGTATTTGTGAGAAAGTGGTCAAACCCAGGGAGAAAATCTGTCTCTGGATGTCCACGTCCAGTCTGCGCATGAACCTCCATGCCCTGTCTGCATCGTTGGCAACTAAAGGTCCAGCGAAACTACCGAGTCTCGTCCATTTTGCTACATGCACATCTACGGGTGCTCCCTTCTGCTTTAGTCCGATGAACTTCTCTTCCATTTCCTCCCGTGCAGTCCGCGGGAAGAACTTCTCCAGGAAACTCTTAGAAAAATCCGCCCACTTGATCGGCTTGGGCAAGCGGGTCTCCTCAACAAGCCACCATTCTCGGGCGTAGTCCACTAGCTGAATCCGTACCACAACAACTTTTTTATCATCTGGAATCTGTGCCGCAAAAAGCAAGTTCTCTGTGTCAACTAGCCACTGCTCCATTGGCAACGGCTCCTTTAAACCAGTAAATGTAGATGGACCAAACCGCCTGAAATCTGCTATGGTCCCTACTCGGTCAACTGGTCTAGTTCCAACATTGTTCACAGACTGCTGAACGATCTGCAAACCTTCCCGAAACGAGTCCGCTTGCTACTGGATCAGCTCGATCTGTTTCTTTGATTCTCCAGCATTCCTCTTATCACTCCAAGCATGGCGGCTTCGTCCACATGCCTCTGGTATGTCTTCAATTTCTTACTGGCCATAATCCTGAACTCAAAATACCCAACATCAGCATGATGATAGATTTTGAATATAGATCAAGGCTAGAACTCCAAGATACTTAAATAGAGTACCGCATTGTAACTATGCCGCGGTATCATAGCCATAATTACATAACTCCATCCAAGTCGCCTAAGTCCTAGAGATAACAAGGAATCAGGTTTTCGAATCGATATGGAAAGGAAGTTTGCACATCGTAAAAGATATAATCAGGAAGAATGTGATTCAAGAATGGTAAAACGGTCAAGGTGGCAGAATATGTTTCCTAAACACGGGTATTCTGATTCGTGTATTGGGTATAATACCCAACTATAAAAGAATCAACCCGACTATCCTATGGCTCTGTTACTAAAAGAACCATGTCACGCCCCACTTCCCAGAGTACGCTAGATTGGGCACGTGACATAGCCAACAATGCTACCTGTGGGTAGGAAGTATCCATCCACAGTCACATTACGGCTGTAGAGATATCAAGAACAAGATAAAACTATCTAAAACATGTCCATAATCCAGAATAACAGGAGTCAATAATAAATAAATGCGGAAGCAAATGATCCAATACAAATAACTAAAAAGTGTGTCCCATAATGCGGGCTCACATCAGGAAATAAATGCAGGAAATAAAACTAACTACTACTGAACTCACAGCTCAGCCTGCTGGCTGAAGTACTCCTGCTCGGACTGCAACAGCGGTACGGAATCTGGGCCATGCAAAACCCAGACGACAGCGCGTCATTTCATCAAGTAATATAATATGAACAGTGTAGTAGGCAATATAATATAAACATGAATACAGCAAGAATAACAATAATATGAATCATACCAGTACAGGGTAGCGTGCAGTGGGTAAACTAAACTGTTCTATCAGGTTTTCTATTCTAAAGTCTTTGAAATCAATTGATGAATCATCGATGTAACTCAATAGTATCCCGTGCATGCCCGGGACCACGGTCAAGACCCTCGGGGCTGAATCCGAGACGTGCCGCTAG
Source organism: Agapanthus africanus (assembly GCA_030015575.1). Classification (NCBI taxonomy): domain Eukaryota; kingdom Viridiplantae; phylum Streptophyta; class Magnoliopsida; order Asparagales; family Amaryllidaceae; genus Agapanthus; species Agapanthus africanus. The sequence continues at coordinate 180,109,922 of JASDDO010000014.1, forward strand.
GCAGTAACAGGTAGCAGGATGGGCGAGTGATGTCAGCATCATCACTCCGGGGCTGGCCTAACCCGTAAGAATGATCAGAACAGGTATCGAACTGTTGAGTTACAAGTCAGGTTTCACCTTTGATTTCCCCATACCCCCAAGTTATGTATGTCAAGTCAGGTATTCAGTAGTCAAGAACTAATGCCAATACAGGATCAGGTAAAAGCAGGTTTGTCTGGATAGACAACAGGAACGGTCCATGAGGACTACATGTTATGTTTGTTGGCATTAGACACAAGATCAGGTAACAGGTAAAGCCATGGTACATCAGGTCAAGCCAGGTAATGTATAAAGGTGTCATGTTATGTCAAGAGTGTACGGTACCATGTCATGTCAAGTAGGAAGTGTAACAGGTCATGTCAGGAAGTACAAGATGTCATGTGGGTGCTCATAATCAAACTAACATAAGCATGTGTATCAATAAACAAGCATGAGTACTATCAGAACAATAAACTGGAACATGTAATATGATATGCAAATGATATAATTTCAAGGATATGGATGCACAGTTATCGATTAGGGTTACATTTATAGTTCCAATATTAATTAGGATGCAATTTATTAAACATGGAGTGTTAATATCACATTATTATGTAGTAATGTGATCTATGGATGCAATTATATATATCTTAAATGCGATGGATGCAAACGGGTATCCGAAAAGTTATAAAACTATAAAATGGTAATGTGAGATGTACAACTAAGCAATATGTGATATAAATATTGATATAATAATATTAATATGGATAGCATATTCAAAGCGATTAATAACTATAAAAGTGGTATTGATTAACCATGCACAAGAAAGTTCCGTTCAGAAATTCAGCGTCACCCTAATTTGTAAAATAGCTTAAAAATAACAAACTTTCTCCAAAAGGGACGTGTCTTATACCAAAACAAAGATAATTCAATAAGGTTTTCAGTTTTATAAGTATAAGAATCTCAGGTTGTCCCTAAAAAAAGTTATGAACATTCGAAGTTGAAAGTTTGCTGCTGGAATTTCCCTGGACAGAAGTTTGGAGACATTTTCATTTGCATTTTATGTTATTTAAACAATTTATTTTGCAAGTAAATATTTCATAGAGTTACATTATTCTGAGTTATCTTCGTAACGAACTAAAGAACGTATACTAATGATTTTTCTATGATTTATAATGAATTTTATACGGTAAGGTATACAGTAAATTTCAGATTTGTCGTATCCATAGTCACAAATTCGTCGTTCGGGAATAATTCGGCGAGGTCGAAAATTCGGATTCGGAGAATTATTCGGAAAAAATCGGCAGGTATTCGGGAAAGATTCGGTAAGTGTTCGGGAAATGTTCGGGAAGGATTTCGAGCAATAAATTAATATATGAGATGCTAGGTTTTGATTTTGTGAATTATTTGCTGTTTTTTGAATTATTCGTTGTTTTTTCACATAATTCGGGAATAATTCGCGAATAATTCGCGAATTATTCGGCCAGTTCGGCAATGGCGATTAATTCGGAGATTAATTCGTCTGATAAAAAATTCGCGAATTATTCGCGAATTCGGGGAATAATTCGCGAATTATGTGACTATGGTCGTATCCGCTTTTTCAACGACGTTTCATGTGTAAACTATAATATTACGATGATCCTGTTAAGTAGATCTTAGTCTAAAATTAGACTAACGTATCCTTGACAAATGGTTAAGTTGATCTTAGTCTAAAATTAGACTAACGTATCCTTAACAAACATTTAAGTTGATCTTAGTCTCAAATGAGATTAACGAACCTTAAACCCAAACCAAAACCCAAATCTAAGAAAATACGGATTTGGACTAATCCATGCCCTACGGGCGACAACATAAATTAGTCTCCATATACAATCCACGGGCAACCGAAAATAAAACAAACATACACGACACGAAATGACCATCTGGAGAAGGAGAAAGTGGTTACCGCGATGCGGTAGCGTAATTAATTGCAGGGGCTTGCGCCTGCAGGGAAGAGCGTCCCCACAATTAAAAAAAACCCTCACAATGAGGGGGAATCTGACGAAGTCTGCTACATAGGCCGCATCCGTCTAAACCTTCGATACATTGTGCCATAAATCAACTTGGCATCTTTAGAGAGGTGGACGGATAAATCCAAATAGTATCTGCCCCCAAAATTCAGGCAAGACGTTTGTCTTCCCGGTTTTTGGCGGAGAACAAATTATGGCGCGCCCGGTGGGACCTTTTTCTCTTTCCACTCCACACTTCGTGCGTCATGTTTTTCCGCGATCAAATAATCGCGGTATATATGTCTGTGGTTGCCCTTAGGGGAGGGGATACTGAAGCCGGCGTTTTGTCTTTATGAAGAATGGCGTTTGTTCCATCTTAGCAACTCAGGCTCTGTCATATCTGGTGGAGTCAAGTACGGGCCACTTGCAGGCTTAAATCTCTACAATCCGGCTCTTCAAGAAATCAACGGGCTTCTCTTTGGGTCGATGCTCCCACCTCCCACCCTCGGTGCCTCAACGCCGATGGAGGAAGCCCAGAGGAAGTCTGTCTTCCACAGGCGGGCTCCCTAAGCAGCAGCTTTGCCGACGGAATCAGTTCTCAAACAACTGGCACATGCCAAGGACCAAGGTCGACGTAGGGGGCAGAATATTCAAGCTCTCAAAGGAAACAGGGGGCAGGCTCGGCAAAATCCTGAAGCTAATCAAATCCCGGCCGTAAGAAATGGTCGACGTCGATATCAGCGTCATACAAAATGAGCTGGGGGCAGTTCTCTGTATGGTACTGTTTCAACCCCAGCGATGAATGTTGTTGTTCTAACTGGGAACAGCTTCAAATTGTTGTGAAGGGTTAGACAAAATTCTCCTACCGCAATATTGAAGAAGTCTCTACAGCCTATGGAGATCCCACGAGAGCAGAAACCAGTTCGCTCCCTGAGATAACTTTCCTCATCTATATATAAGGTGTGGAAGCAGGTGAAGGGGAATCACCCCAAGACGGATCCTGATACAGCGGTTCCTCCCAAAACCAAAGCGGCTTTTCACAACAAGAGGCCTCCAAATGCCAAAACTCCAAACACCCCAAGCCTGGGGGCATGGTAGTTCACATAGTCTATGTAGTGAATTCCAAAGAAGAAGTTCAAGCTTCTACTAGTCACCGACCTCAAACTCAGTCCCTGACAAAAGTTCAACTGCAATGTGAAAATCTGCAGGAGATGCTTGCTCAGGCGGCATCACTCGCTAATCCATCGTCTAAGGCAAATCCCGAAGACGCACCTGGAGAAAGAACAGAGTACGAGTTGGATATTGATTTCCTAAATCACGCTCTCAAAAAAAACGGTATGTCCACAAGCAAAATGGGCACGGATGAAAACCCGAAAGGGCTCCGTGAGTAAAAACAGCAGGGCTACCGGCGAGTTTGTGAAAACCCGAGAGGGCGCAGACTCGTAAAAAATTCATGCATACTGGCAAGGTCCTCTCGACCTTGTAGGGAGAAAATACCTGCGTGAGATCCTTACGACTCACAAGGGAGCAACACACTTAGGGATCCCCACGATTCCTAAGGAGAAACGCACTTGCGAGATCCTCACGACTCGTAGGGAGAAACACCTTTATGAGACCCTTACGGCTCATGAAGTCAAAAGCCTTAGTCGACAGGATCTTAACCCTATTTGCTAAGAAACCTTTGTTCGAACCGACGAAGGCAAATGATGATTCTCTCCTGGCAACATTCCAGTCGCAGTGATACCGATGCTAAGATTGGTATCAAATCTTGAGTCCCATACTCGTGTAAAAAAAGGTACGTCCACAAGCAAAATAGGCACGGATGAAAATCCGAAAGTGCTCCGTGAGTAAAAACAGCAGGGCAACCGGCGCGTTTGTGAAAACCCGAAAGGGCGCAATCTCGTTAAAAGACACTTGCAAGGTCCTCTTGACCTTGTAAGGAGGAAACTACCTGCGTAAGATCCTTACGACTCATAAAGGAGCAACACACTTAGGGATCCCCACGATTCCCAAGGAGAAATTACACTTACGAGATTCTCATGACTCGTAAGGAGAACCCTCTTATGAGACCCTCACGGCTCATAAGATTCAAAAGCCTTAAGCTACAGGGACCTGAACCTGTTTTTTAAGCCATCACCTTTCCCAGACTGCCCTATAAGCGGTTCAATATTGACCCTTGTATACAATCCACGAGCATAAATAATCATTTCCTTGCCGTGCCTCACCAATGACGAAGAATGCCCTCATTTGATGAATAAACACTTGTGGGTCCTCTCGATTTACAAGGAGAAAACACTCTTGCAAGATCCTTACGACTTACAAGAGAACATACACTTAGGAATCCTCACGATTCCTGAGGAGAAAAGTCACATACGAGATCCTCACGACTCGTAGGGAGAAACACCTTTATGAGACCCTTACGGCTCATGAAGTCAAAAGCTTTAGTCGACATATCTTAACCCTGTTTGTTAAGCCACCTTAGTTCGAACTGACGAAAGAAGATGATGATTCGCTCCTGGTAATATTCCAGTCGCAGCGATGTTGATGCTAAGATTGGCACCAGATTCCAAGTTCCATACTCGTGGTGAAAAGTCAATGAGCCAAAAATGCATATGAAATAGCCGAAATGATGGGGCAACTTGCAACAAAATCAGCAAGTAAAAAATATGCATACAAAATAGCCGAAATGGTTGGGCAATTCGCAATAAAAAGTAGTGAGTAAAAAGAAAAATAGCCGAAATGATTGGGCACAGCGAAAAATAGCCGAATGATTAGGCACAGCGAAAAATAGCCGAAATGATTGGGCAATCGCGACTTTCGCGATAAAAAAAAGCTAAAATAAAAAAAATTAAAAAAATGAAATGAAACTTTTTGCCCTACAGGTAAGTCCATACTGACCCCTGTACACAATCCATAGGCATAAACGGAAGGGAACCACATTTCCCCCCCAGACCTTGTCAAAGGGAGAATCAGGTCTTAGCGGCAATATCTGCATCTCAGAAGACCAGTAACGGCGTTCCTCCTCATGCCAGCAGGACACGGACGCGACACTACCAATCGGAGCCATGACAAAGTCCCCAGTTCCAAGACTCTACGGTTCACAGACAACCTAGCATCATCCAATGACCCCGTCGCGGAAACACGTCATTAAATGACCTCGTCTCGGATACACGTCAGCAAATGACCCCGTCACGGAAACACGACATCAAATGACCCCGTCTCGGAAATACGTCATCCAATGACTCTGTCTCGGAAACAAGTCAACCAACCCCAGGGAAATCAGTGTCCTTGGAAAAACCTCTCGATTTAGGGAAATCAGCGTCCTTGGCAAGAACATCTCGATTCGCGTCGACCCGCAAGAAAATCAGTGTCTTTGCAGGAATCTCTCGATTCGTCTCAACCCCAGGGAAATCGGTATCCTTGGCAAAAATCATGATTCAGGGAAATCAACGTCCTTGGCGAGAGCATCTCGATTCGCGTCGACCCGCAAGGAAATCAGTGTCTTTGCAGGAATCTCTTGATTCGTCTCAACTCCGAGGAAATCAGTGTCCTTGGCAAAAATCTCGATTCAGGGAAATCAGCGTCCTTGACGAGAACCTTTTGATTCGCGTCGACCCACAAGGAAATCGGTGTCTTTGCAGGAATCTCTAGATTCGTACCAACCCTAAGGAAATCAGTGTCTTTGGAAAAACCTCTCGATTTAAGGAAATCAGCGTCCTTGGCAAGAACATCTCGATTCGCGTCGACCCGTAAGGAAATCAGTGTCTGTGCAGGAATCTCTCGATTCGTCTCAACCCCAGGGAAATCAGTGTCCTTGGCAAAAATCTCGATTCAGGGAAATCAGCGTCCTTGGCGAGAGCATCTCGATTCGCGTCGACCCGCAAGGAAATCAGTGCCTTTGCAGGAATTTCTTGATTCGTCTCAACTCCGAGGAAATCAGTGTCCTTGGCAAAAATCTCGATTCAGGGAAATCAGCGTCCTTAATGAGAACCTCTCGATTTGCGTTGACCCGCAGGAAAATCAGTGTCTTTGCAGGAATCTCTTGATTCGTCTCAACTCCGAGGAAATCAGTGTCCTTGGCAAAAATCTCGATTCAGGGAAATCAGCGTCCTTGACGAGAACCTATCGATTCGCGTCGACCCGCAGGGAAATCAGTGTCTTTGCAGGAATCTCTCGATTCATCTCAACTCCGAGGAAATCAGTGTCCTTGGCAAAAATCTCGATTCAGGGAAATCAGCGTCCTTAACGAGAGCATCTTGATTCACGTCGACCCGTAAGGAAATCAGTGTCTTTGCAGGAATCTCTTGATTCGTCTCAACTCCGAGGAAATCAGTGTCCTTGGTAAAAATCTTGATTCAAGGAAATCAGTGTCCTTGACGAAAACCTCTCGATTCACGTCGACCCTCAGGGAAATCGGTGTCTTTGCAAGAATCTCTCGATTCGTCTCAACTCCGAGGAAATCAGTGTCCTTGGCAAAATTCTTGATTCAAGGAAATCAGCATCCTTGACGAGAACCTCTCGATTCGCGTCGACTCGCAAGAAAATCAGTGTTTTTATAGGAATCTCTCGATTCATCTCAACTCTGAGGAAATCAGTGTCCTTGACAAAAATCTCGATTCAGGGAAATCAATATCCTTGACGAGAGCATCTCGATTCGCGTTGACCCGCGGAGAAATCAGTGTCTTTGCAGGAATACCTCGATTTGTCTCGACCCCCAGGGAAACCAGTGTCCTTGGAAAATACCTCGATTCAGGAAAATCAGCGTCCTTGGCGAGAGCATCTCGATTCGTGTCGACCCACAAGGAAATCAGTGTCTTTGCAGGAATACCTCGATTCGTCTCAACCTCCGAGGAAATCGGTGTCCTTGGCAAATACCTCGATTCAGGGAAATCAGCGTCCTTGGCGAGAGCATCTCGATTCGCGTCGACTCGCAAGGAAATCAGTGTCTTTGTAGGGATACCTCGATTCGTCTCAACCGCCAGGGAAATCAGCGTCCTTGAAGAGAGAATCTCGATTCGCGTCGACCTGCAGAGAAATCAGTGTCTTTGCAGGAATATACGACGTCAACAAACGGAGCCACGACAAAGTCCCTAGTTCCAAGACTCTACGGTTCACAGACAACTTATAGATTACCTCGGAGCCATGGCAGAGTCCCTAGTTACAAGTTTCAACGGCCACATCTACAGCATGGAGACCTACAACAGCGTTCCTTCTCATTCCAGCAGGATTCAGACGCGACAATCAATCTCGGAGCCACGACAGAGTCCCTAGTTTCAAGTCTCGACGGCCACATCTATAGCCTGGATACCCACAACGGCGTTCCTCCTCATTCCAGCAGGATTCGGACGCGATAATCAACCTCGGAGCCATGGCAAAGTCCCTAGTTCCAAATCTCGACGGTTCACAGACAACCTAGAGACCACCTCAACATTCGTCTCGTTACAGCAGACGCAACGTCAGCAAAGCGGAGCTGCGGCAAAGTTCCCAGTTTCAGGACTCGGCGGTGCACAGATAACCGAAAGTCAATCCTGACCCCGTATGGCTAAAGTCACTCCTGACCCTGTATGGCCAAAGTCAATCCTGACCCCATATGGCTAAATTCAATCCTGACCCCATATGGCCAAGGTCAACTCTTGACCCCATATGGCAAAGGTCAATCCTGACCCCGTATGGCTAAAGTCAATCCTGACCCTGTATGGCCAAAGTCAATCTTGACTCCATATGGCCAAAGTCAACCTCTGACCCGTGGAACACGGCTAAAGTCAATCCTGACCCCATGGAAAACGGCCAAAGTCGACCCTCGACCTCCCCGTTGAAGCAATGCTTTGACTCGGGAGTAGGTCAACTCATCAACCACTTACGAGTCCTCTCGAAAGGAAGAAAATTCTCTTGTGAGATCCTTACGACTCTCAAGAGAAAACACACTTAGGAGTCCTCACGACTCCTAAGGAGAAATTACATCTACAGGATCCTCTCGACTCGTAGGGAGAAAAATCTTTATGAGACCCTCATGGCTCATAAAATTGAAAAGTCTTAGGTGGCAAATCTGAACCTGTTCCTAAGCCGTTGCTGCTCTACAAGGAGGTCAAGATGGACCATCTGCGAGCCACATTTGCCAAAGCTACATTCGCCAATGAAATAAAGAAGCTACTTATGGGTCCTCACGATTCGTAAGGAAAAATACCCGAATGAGATCCTTACGACTCACGGAGGAGATGAACACTTAGAAATCCTCACGATTTCTAGGGAGAATTTATACCGACGAGATCCTCTGGACTTGTAGGGAGAAAAAATCTTCTTGAGACCCTTACAGCTCATGAAGATGAAAAAAGTCTTAGGCTACAAGGACTCTAAACTTGTACCCTAAGCCATCAATTCTATTGCCATGCATAACTCTGCACTACTTCACCCACGTATATGCTTACGTGGGCAAAGTAGTGGGGGGCATTTGTTCCCGCCAAAATTTTCGGCCAAGAGCTACTTGTTCTCTTATAAAAAAAAGGGGAGAATCCACAAAAAACAAGCATCACGTGTAAAACACGTAGGCGCTCATATGCAAAGCATATGAGCGCTGAACATAAATAACCAAGGGCCAAACATGCTTACACACGTGAGCGCTCTGAACATACACAGGCTAAAACCCACACTACGGGTCACGTGTTAAACACGTGAGTGCTTTTGTCAATCACATGCAAAGCATGTGAGCACCCTAATTTAAAATGTTCCTATCAAATTCTAGAATTAAATTCTATTTGGGAAATATTTTCTTAATCTTCCTTAAACTAGAAAGATCTTCTCTGTTAAACAGAGGACCTTTGGATCAAAGATCCAGCGGTGATCATTTGATAGAATAAAAATCTATCATAGGAAAATATTTTCCTAATCTTATAACAAGATATCCATATTAAGAAAATATATTTCTGATCTTGTTAAACTAAAAAGATATGATAGAATAAAATTATAATCTTGTTAAAACTAACAAGATATTCTTAATCTTGTTAAACAAACAAGAAATCTTCTCTGTTAAACAGAGGGCCTTTGGATTAAAAATCCAATAGTGAATAAAATTCACCGAGTGATCTAAAAGATCATGTTGGTTATAAAATTAATCAAAATCTCTCAATGAGAGATTGGCTGAACAAACTGATTCTTTTCTTTCTCCTATAAATAGTAGCCAAGAAGGAGAAAAAGGAGAGACCGAGGGAGAGGGGAAGAAAAATAGAAAAAGAATTTAATTCTATAAAGAAGGGGAACCCCTTCCAAAAGCTCCCACAAAAAGAGAATTTAATTCTCAAACCAAGAGTTTAACTCTTCTAAAAGAACTTAGTTCTTCCTCTGGTTAAGATCTGCAGAAGCGGATCTCCCCACAAGTTGAGAATTAAATTCTCATCGGGGAGATTCTGGCATGCAGATTCACAACCTAGGGAAAATAACCGAATCCAAAAGATTTTAACTCTTACAAAACATATATGAATTTAATTCCTCTGAAACTAGGGTTTAACCCTTTAAAAAGAATTTAATCCCTACAAAGAACAAAAGGAGAACTTGATCCCTCGGAACCATAGAAGAACAGCCTGATGATTCATTAGCATTCAAACGCTATATAAAAGCTCACGTGATCCCACGTGAGCACCTTTGAGGAAAAAAGAGGGAAAGAATGAGATCTAGTTACGTGACCTCACATGCCCCTTGAGAAGTGCTCAGCACTTATAAAAGAGAAAATAGAATAAACCCTATTTTTGGAGCGCCTCACGTGACCCCACATGACCCCTGAGAAGTGCTCAGCACTTATAAAAGAGAAAAGGGAATAAACCCTATTTTTGGAGCGCCTCACGTGTCCCCACGTGATCCCTAAGCAGTGCTTAACTTTTATAAAGCAGAAAGGGAATAAATCAAAGGGCAGTTTCCATTCTTGGGGCGCCTCACGTGATTCCACGTGACCCAATAGCGCTTAGAAAAGAAACAAGGGAATAAACCTAGAGGAGCAGCGCCAACTTCAAGCGCCTCACGTGACCCTACGTGAGCGCGTCAAATTCTTAGTGTTTAACACTCGCCCCACGTGAGCACCTAAAATTCTTAGTGTTTAACACTATTTCAAGCACCTCACATGGGAGCACATGAGCGCTGATCATACACTAGTGTTTAACACTATCTTAAAGCCTCACGTGGGAGCACGTGAGCGCCGATCATATATTAGTGTTTAACACTATGAGAGTCCAATATTAGCCAAACATAGATCAAATCTCCCGAGGGCATTCAATCGAGCCCCCATGCTCAGGGTCCCCCAAACCGATCTCAGTCCCAGAGATAGCTAATGAGTTCCTAACAGATGGCATCTAAAATGATGTTCATCCCACCATGATCTCTCCTCTCGATTTGGAATTTGGTTCAAGGGTACATCTCTCCACACCTCCGATATGTAATTCTTCAACGTCTTTAGAGAGGTGGAGAGTCCCAATAACCAATAACTCTTGGCGCACCATCGAACAAGATTTTCAAAAAGGGGAGTAAATCTAAAACACATCTCAATTTGGGGGCGCCTCACGTGACCTCATGTGATCCCTTGATGGTGCTTAGCACTCAGAAAAAGAAAAGGAGAATAAAGCAAAGGTAATTTTCATTCTTCAGAGTGCCTCACGTAATCTCACGTGACTCAATAGTGCTTAGCACTCTGAAAAGGAAAAAAGGAATAAACCCAAGATAGCTCCCATTTTGGGGGCACCTCACGTGTTCCCACGTGACCCCCAAACAGTTGTGTATAAAAGAGAAAGAAAATTCCAAAGACAGCGCTCGCATTTTGAAGGCCCCTCACGTGTCTGCACGTGACTGTTTGATGAACCAAGTACTTAGCACTTATAAATGAAAGAGGAATAAAATTCAAAGAACAGTTCTTACCTTGGGCGCCTCACGTGCTCACATATGAGCCAAGTGCTCAACACTTTTATATGAGGGAATAAACTCAAGGAACAATGCCCACTTCGGGGCCCCTCACGTGTTCACACATGAGCTCCTCCAAAGTCCAGTGTTTAACACTGATTCAGTGCTTAGCACTATGGGGTGACTAAGGGAAATCAACCTTAGCTCAAATTAGCCAAGTCTTTCGAAGCCAAGACCCTTTTTTGTCACTAATCAACCGAGCCCCTATGTTCAGGTCTTCCCAAACTAATCCTAGTACCAAAGATGACTAGTGTTCTCCTAACAGATGACATCTAAACTGATGTTCATCCTATTCCCCAAATCGGGATATTAGTTCAAGGGTACATCTCTTCAGACCTCTGATACATGTCGCTGTAATCCTTCAGCGTCTTCAGAGAGATGGAGGGTCCCAATAACCAATAACTTTTGGTGCATCCCCAAACGGTTGAACCAAAACCACACAGACTATGACGTCTTTAAACTGGACTATGATGTCCTTAAACTTTACGGACTATGGGGTCCTTAAACTCATGGACTATGATGTCCTTAAACTTTATGGACTGTGAGGTCCTTAAACTCATAACTATGATGTCTTTAAACTTTATAGACTATGACGTCTTTAAACTATCACGGACTATGATGTCCTTAAACTTATGGACTGCAAAGTCCCTAAACTAAAACAATAGAGCCCAAGTGCTCTTTTGTTGGATCAAAATGATCATGTTAAGTATATCTTAGTCTAAAATTAGACTAACGTATCCTTGACAAATGGTTAAGTTGATCTTAGTCTAAAATTATACTAACGTATCCTTAATAAACGTTTAAGTTGATATTAGTCTAAAATGAGATTAACGATCCTTAAACCCAAACCAAAACCCAAATCTAAGAAAATACGGATTTGGACTGATCCACGCCCTACGGGAGACAACATAAATTAGTCTCCGTATACAATCCACGGGAAACCGAAAATAAAACAAATATACACGACACGAAGTGACCATCTGGAGAAGGAGAAAGTGGTTACCGTGATGCGGTAGCATAATTAACTGCAGGGGCTTGCGCCTGCAGGGAAGAGCGTCCCCACAATCAAAAAAATCCCTCATAATGAGGGGGAATCTGACGAAGTCTGCTATATCGTCCGCATCCGTCTAAACCTTCGATACATGGTGCCATAAATCAACTTTGCATCTTCGGAGAGGTGGACGGATAAATCCAAATAGCATCTGCCCCTAAAATTTAGGCAAGACGTTTGTCTTCCCGGTTTTCGTCGGAGAACAGGCTATAGAGAGGTGGAGAACTGGGAAAGGGTGGTATGTCTCTAGTAGTAGAGATGGTGCAATTGTTGCAGCGAAAGCAGTTGGCAAATATCACCTAGCGTTACCAACTGGTAATACATTGATTCGAAGCAACTGTTATTTCGTACCAATAATATTTTCCTCAATCAAGTGTTGATTGGGTAAGGTATGTTGTATAACAGTATACACGTTCTGAATCAAACTACATTTCTAAACGTACAGAACACACACAAGAGGAACAGTTCAGAAATGAACGAAGTCTTCTTGTGGCATTGTAGACCGGGTCATATCGATGAAACAAAACTAGCTAAAGTTCCATAAGGATGCATATTTGAATCTGTTCGAATTTACATCTTATGAAACTTGCCAGTCATGTCTCAAAGACCAAGGTGATCAAATCTCCGTTTACTGGAAAAGGAGAAAGAGCTACTAAACTCTTGGACAGATACATGGTGATGTATTTGGTCCTCTGTCTACACATGCCAGGGATTGTTCCGCGTACTTTATTACATTCACCGATGTTCTCTCAAGATACGGACATGTGTTCTTATTGAAACGCCAAATCTGAATCTTTTGAGAATTTCAAGGAATATAAGTACGAAGTTGGGAACTAGATGGGTAAAGGTATTCAATTCCTTCGATATGATCAGGGAAAAACTGGAGCACGGAATTCCGAGACTATGTAAAAGAGAATAAGATTCTCTCTCATCTTACTCTTCCGTATACACCACAGCACAACGGTATATCGGGATGGAGGAATCGCACCCTATGAGATATGGTGTGCTCTATGATGAGTACTACTGAGTTGCCTATTTCCTTTCAGGGACATGCACTTGAGAAGATGCATACCTATTGAATAGAGTTCTGATAAAATCCATTGCCTACCATTCCATATGAGATATGGAATGGGAAGAGACCATCTTTTAAACAAGTTAGATATGGGGTTGTCCGACCTATGTTGAAAAGCAAAATCCGGACAAACTCGAGACAAAGTCAGTTCTGTGCAAGTTTGTAGGATATCCCAACCATTCGCGAGGGTATATCTTCTACCACATCGAGGAACAAAAGATGTTTTGTTTCTCGACATGTCGCCTTTTTAGGAAGGGAATTTCTTATGGAAGAAATTAGTGGCGATAAGGTAGACCTGGAAATAGTTCCAGCAAACATAAACTATAACTGACGATTTGTCGGAACCGAAGGATTCAATAGTCCCCGACGACCCGCAGCCACTCCGCAGATCTAGTAGGGTTTCTCATCCACCAGAGGGATACTACGGTTTTCTCATAGACGGTAGGAGCGAGAATTGCATCATGGAGATGATGGCCCAACTAGTTTCGAGCAGGCCGTCACAAGTAGAGACTATGTGAAATGGCTGGATGCAATGCGATCTGAGATGGAATCCATGTACACCAACAAAGTATTGATTTTGGATATTGCTCCTGAAGGGGTAAAACCCATCGGGAGAAAGAGGATATTTGAGAAGGATAATTTGGTGTAGATGGAAAAGTTGAGACATTCCAAGCTATGCTTAAGTCCATCAGGATCCTACTTGCCATTACTGCATACCATGACTATGATATCTGGCAGACTGCACGTCAAAACCGCTTTTCTAAATGGTGATTTAGAAGAGAGAGTGTATATGACACTGCCAGAGGGCTTCGTAGAGAGCGGAAGCATGTGCAAGCTGCTTAAATCCATCTACGGGTTAAAGCAGGCATTGCGGAGATGGAACATCTGTTTTAATGAAGCTGTCAAAGAGTTTGACTTCATCAAAAAGGTAGATGAACCATGTATAAATAAGAATGTGGTAAAGAGTATGGTTGTCTTCCTCGTATTGTACGTGGATGACATACTTGTTCCCTTATAAAAAATAAATAATGAACAAAAAGCGATGGGAAAAATTCCCAAAATGGAGCATCACGTGCCCACACGTAATGCGCCTTGGAGCAAAAATTATAGGCATTGCACTTAACAAATAAGGCTGAAATTGAGTCTCACGTGCAGGCACGTGAGCATCTATATATAAAGTATATAGGCGCCTTCCCAAAACAAATAACAGGCCAGAGAAGCTCACATGTCAGCACGTGATGCTCTTTGTCGGGCTTAACTTCGTGGGGGTTACGTGACATTCCTGAACATCAGCTCACGTGCCAACACGTGATGCTTTTCTCTAGGACTGCTGCGTATAAGCAAACCGGTCTAATGCTATGGGTCACGTGCTACACGTGAGGGTCCCAATGCCTTCTGAGCCGATAGAATTAAATTCTAAATAAGAGGGATCAAAACCCTATTTGGAAAATATTTCCTTGAATCTTTCTAAACAAGAAAGATTACGCTATGTAAATCAGAGCACCATTGGATTAAAGATCTAATGGTGATTAAAAATCACCAAGCTACAGAATAAGCTCTGTATAGGAAAATATTTCCCCAATCTTTCTAAACAAGAAAGATTATGCTCTGTAAAATAAAGTACCGTTGGATTAAAAATCCAATGGTGATTAAAAATCACCAAAGCTACAGAATAAGCTCTGCATGGGAAAATATTTCCCAAATCTTTCTAAACAAGAAAGATTGTGCTCTGTAAAATAGAGTACCGTTGGATTAAAGATCCAATGGAGATTAAAAATCACCAAAGTACAGAATAAGCTCTGTATGGGAAAATATTTTCCCAATTTTCTTAAAAACAAGAAAAATGTCTTCTGTAAAACAGAAGTCCCTGGTCAAAAGATCCGACGGTGGATAAAATCCCTGAATCAATCAAAAAATCTCTCAATGAGAGATTTCCTTAACTAAATCAATAAGCTTGCCTCTACTATATAAAGGACTCGAGACTGAAGAGAGAAAAGAGGAGACCCCCCATAAGATTTGAAAAAAAAATAAGAAGAGGAGTTCTCTTTGAAAAAATGAAACCCTAGGTGAGGGAAAAGACTTAGAGATCATTTTCTCTCTTTTTACAAGAGTTTAACTCTTTTAAATAAAGAACTTAGTTCTTCCTCTGGTTAAGGTCTGCAGAAGCAGATCTCCCCACAAGTTGAGAATTTAATTCTCATCGGAAAGATTCTGTTATGCAGTCCCAAAACTCAGAGGAAAGAACTAGGTTTGAAGAATTTAATTCTTCCAAAGACATAGGAATTTAATTCCTCTGATAAAACTAGGGTTTACCCCTGCATAAGAATTTAATTCTTATAAAACAAAGGACTTGAAGTTCTCAAGACTAAGATCAAGAGCCCCATGCATATTAGCGTTCAACGCTCTAACGACAGATCATGTGTTCCCATGTAAGCACCTTCAAGGACCAAAAAGGAATGACTGAGTTCAAGTCACGTGACCCCTAATAGTGCTCAACACTTGTAAAAAGGGAGGGGGAATAAATTAAGAAAGTTCTCATTTTAGGGCGCCTCACGTGATCCCACGTGACCCCCAATAATGCTTAGCATCTAGAACAGAATAGGAAAATAAATCCAAAGGAGTCAGTGCCCAACTCTGGAGCACCTTACGTGCCCACACTTGATGGCCACAAGATTTAAGTGTTTAACACTTACATACGGATGAGAATTTGGACCCAAGTATACAGCGCCAATTCTCAAGCGTCTCACGTATCACACGTGATCGCCCCAGAGTTTCAGTGTTTAACACTGCTTTAGAGCATCACGTGGGAGCACGTGAGCGCCAACCAAATGTTAGTATTTAACACTATGAGAAGTCGACCTTAGCTTAAACATAGCCAAGTCTCCCGAGGCCAAAATCCTTGTTCAACTGAGTCTGCCTATACTCAGGTCTCCCCAAACCGGTCTTAGTTCCAAATGATGTCCTAACATATGGTATCTAAAATGGTGTTCATTCCACCATGATCTTGCCCTTCAATCTGGAGTTCGGTTCAAGGGTACATCTCTCCACACCTCTGATACATGTCATTGTAATTCTTCAACGATGTCAGAGAGGTTGAGGGTAACGACAACCAACAGCTTTTGGATGCACTCCCAAACCCATGAGCATACCCCAATGGACCTTAATGTCCTTAAACTAGCTGTGGACCATAATGTTCTTAAGCTAGCTATGGACCGCAACGTCCTGAAACTAAAATGATAGTGCCCGAATGCTTTTTCGTTGGATCAAAAATGATCCTGAACCCCTGTTAAGTAGATATCAGTCCAATACCATATTAACGTACCCTTAACGAATATTTAAGTTGATCTTCATCTCAAACAAGGTTAACGATCCTTAAATCAAACCAAACCCCAAATCTAAGAAAATACGGATTTGGACTAATTCACGTCCTACGGGCGACAACACAAATTAGTCTCCGTATACAATCCACGGGCAACCAAAAATAAAACAAATACACACGACACGAAGTGATCTTCTGGAGCAGGAGAAAGTGGTTATCGCTACGCGGTAACGTAATTAACTGCAAGGGCTTGCGCCTGCAGGGAAGAGTGTCTCCACAATAAAAAAAACCCTCACAACGAGGGGGAATATGACGAAGTCTGCTACAACGGACGCATCTGTACAAACCATCGATACACGGTGCCATAAATCAACTTGGAATTTTCGGAGAGGTAGACAGATAAAACCAAATAGCATCTGCCCCTAAATTCAGGCAAGACGACCTACGCAGTTTCTCCCTGTTTTCGGCGGTAAACAGATTCTGACACGCCCGGTGGGACCTTTTCTTCTTTCCACTCCACACCTCGTGTGTCGTGTTCGCGAACGAATCACGGTTTAATATTGTTTCCCCTGGATTCGAGGTACTAAGATTTGGTGTCTTGCTCCATGCAGAAGAGAAAATGACATCGATGGCTTCCAACTGCACCAATTGCAGCAACAACTCCTACTCCGTCCCTGCTGGAAGAGTAACTTATGGGCCCCAAGCGGCCTTTATCTTCGCAATACCAGTGGGACAGGTGACTCAAGACACCACTGGACTAGTCTTCGGGTCCATGCTCCTGCCAGTGAGATTCAATGCTTCAATATCATCACAGGAGGCTCCAAAGAAGTCGGTCTTCGATCGGCTTGCAACTACCACAGCCCCTCTCAATGGGTCGTCCAAGTCCGCCGCCTCAGTCTTCGACAGGCTGAGCAAAAGCTCAAGTGGGCCTGCGAAGAGGCCCGCGATACCGAAAGGGGTTATCCCGAAGCGGATAGCCATTCCAACTCCGGTAGACAAAGTCGTCAAAAGGGCTTCCCTTGCCAAAAAGTCAGCTTTTGCAAGATTGATCGTCCCCTCTCAGCGGACGTCGGTCTTCGACAGGCTGACACCAACAACACCCCATCAGAGTAGGGAGGATGACGAAGCCACTCCCGTAACTGAACCATTCCCATTTTCCCGACATGCTCGACGTCACCACTGGCACCGAGTAAGGAAGGTTGGGGATAGTTCCCCTTCTGGACTTACCTTACCAGCTCCAATGGTGGAAATTGATGCTGCTATTCCAACTGGGAACAGTTTCGAGCTGCTCAGAAGGGTGCACAAGAACTCTCCAACCGTCATACTGAAGAAGTCTCCTCCTCCTGTCGAAAACACAACACAGGTGAAGCCGAAATAGCCTCCTCAGCAGTTGTCCTCCAAGATTCATAGAGTTTGGCGGAAAGTCCAAGACTCTATAATTGACAAAGATTACTCTCGCCGGCTGAAGAAGACGAAGGCTCGGCATGAGGAGGACCATCCCTCCTCTATACCATGAAAGGTATCATCTGCATGGGTGCCTGCCGCAACGGCCTCCTTAACTTCGACCTCCCGTAAGAGGGGAAGGCTGGAGAAGATCCCCCTGCCTGCGGCAAATTTCAAAGGCAGTGGACCCAAACGCCCTAAGTCTGGGGGCATGGTTATGCATACCATCTATATGGTATCAGGAAAAGAGGATAGTCATGCTTCCGTGAGTCATCGACCACTCACACGGCCTGTGACGAAAGCTCAGGAGCAACAACAAAAGCTCCAGGAGATGTTGACAAGGATGGCTGCACTTACTGGGCAGAAAGAAAGCCCGGAAGCATCGTCGGAACAACGCCAGGAGCAGGAGACCGACACCAAATTCCTATGGAGGATTCTTGAAAAGAAAGACAAAAAGGCCGCGGAATAAGCGACTAATATAAAACAAATGGCGCTTCTCTTCCAAGACATGGTGGGGATGATAATCCAACCGGATCCTCCGGCTGAAGACCCTTCAATAATCATTGAAGGCGACAGAGGGGAGACGTCAAACCCTCCTCCGGCTTTATCAGCAGCCAGGGAGGAGAAGATCTCCAAAGCTACCCTTGATGACTACATAGCTCAATAAATACGAGCTCATCAAGCAAGCGAAGCGGCAGGCCAGGTCGTTAGAACTGGGCGACCTTATCCATGCTGGTACGACCAAATTAAGTACCCGCCAGGATATACGATCCCTAAGTTCCACGTGTATAAAGGGACGGGCAATCCACACCAGCACGTTGCTCAATTTGTGCGGTAACACCAGGGGCGATGACAAACTATTGCTTCGCCAATTAGTCGGCAGCTTGGCGGAGACAGCATTTGAATGGTATTCGGAGCTTCCGAATGACTCCATCAAGACATTTACGGAGATGGAACTACTGTTCACACAACGGTTCGCAAGCGCAAGAGAGTGCACCCCAATCACGACATTAATCAATGCCAGAGTGAAGCCCGGTGAAACCTGGGTTCAGTACGCAATTCGGTGGCGGAACCTATGGTCGAAGTGTGAACAACGCATAGAAGAAGCTCCTATTGTGGGCATGTTCGTGGGGACCCTCGACCCTCATGCAACTATATCCCAATTTATAATTTTCTTCATGCCGACCACCTTCCAAGCCTTGATTGACAAGCTGGCCCAAATGGATCAGATGGGGCCATAGGTCATCCTTTTCAAAAACGGATCTCCAGAATGAAAAGGGGAAAGAGAAAGCGACCTTCGTCGCCAACGGTCAACAACAATCGAGTGACCCGAAGCCGGTGGCTCGCCAAAACAACAGACCGCGAGCCCTCGAAGACAAGTTGAGACGTCTTTACTCGTTCCCCCGGAATAAAACGAGGAGATTATTCGAACTAGCGGTGCACAACAGGCTCATCACTCTGCTGGATCTGAGATGCCCACTGCAATCGAGCGACATCAACAATCCTAATTACTGCCCCTACCATCGAATAGTGGGCCACCCAATCGAAAATTGCTACGTCTTCAAAAACTGGGTTGAAGACCAATACCAACAGGGCAAGTTCACGCTGTCCGAAAACTGGAAGGTAAACCCGCCACAGCAGCACGCTCCTAAAAAGGTGGATACACCAGGGGCATCATGCTCATTTGTAGGAGAAGCTCCATAGGAAGTGGTCCTTTCAGTTAAAACTAAAAGAATGCTGAAGGATCTTCAGGCATGTCCGGCAATTAGGTGAAAAAGCCCGCTGGAGCCTGAGATTATTGACGGAATGCTGAAACCGCGCCCAATGCCAAAAGTTGGTAACGATGGACAAAACCTCCAGGCCGAGCCTCCGAAGTCTTCAAAGAAAAAGAAGAAGGCCAAGAAGCCCGTCCAGCTCGACAGCAATCGTACGGGTCTGCAGAAATGCATCGATGCACTGGAGGAATACAACCAAGAGTCACGGACCCCAGTCACACTAGAAGAGTTCTTCAAGCAGGTTCTTGAGAACGGAAACAGTGATATTGATGAAGGAGACGATTCTTCGGAAGAACCCGAGGATTATGTAGCGAGTTGCCATATGATCTCTCACTCATCGATAAATGGCAAAGAGGCTCCTGACGTAAAGAAACTGGGGGCAGATCCAGAACCAAAACCCATGGAACCGTCGGATGACCTCATCGACAAGCTGCTGAACGAAGCTCTCCAAAAGAGCAAAGCTGATCAAGAACGTGAAGCGGCCATTTACGAAAAGGCCAAGCGTCGGTGTCAGGCCGAAAAAGCTCCGGTGATGAGAAGCCATAAAGTACTTCAACCGGATCAAAGTACCCTTCCCACCAGCAAGAACAGAATCAAGATAAGGAAGCAGTTCGCCAGAGCTCTGTCAATGGAAATGAAGCTACCACTTTTCAAAGAAAATACTTCTTGGGGTACGTGTCCCGACGAACTGGATGTACACCCGAACTACTGCTTATATCATCGGAGGGTCACACACCCTACCGAAGAGTGTGCCTTCAAGAAGTGGTGGCAGGGATACGTTGCCCACCGAAAACACTTCAAGCGAATAAAGCGCAAAGCCTGTCGAGAGCAGAGAAGCATGACATATGAGCATAAAGGAACAGCCGGTAACTGTCATATGGTTGATGCCATCTCGACAAAAGCAATACCTCAAGTTCTTACCTTTGGGAGCGATTCTGACGAAGAAATAGCCCTCGGCCCTTTCTTCAAGGAATCTACCTCTGAAAAAGAAGAGGAAATGAAGAACTGTGAGAACATTCAGCTGCGTAAACGTACGTTGCCTGAAAAAAATATCGGACCTTCAAACAAAGGTTCGGGCAAAAGGGACAAAGGGAAGGAAAAAGTCCCTGAGGAGATTGCCCTCGATGATAGAGTTGTCGAAGAGCTCACAGCCAAGGACCCGCTCAAGAAGAATAAGATGGATTACAATGTCCTATCACATATGAGAATGATACCTTCACAATTGAGTATCTTGGATGCCCTTCTTCTGTCTAAAGAGGCACGAGATTCCCTGATCAAGGAGTTACAAGAGCCCGACCAGTTTCAAGCCTTCCTGGCGGAAGAAAAGATGAAGGACGAGATGGAAGAAGTCCACACGACTGATATCACCTTCAGCGATGAAGACCTCCTTCTCGGAATGTACGAGCACAACCGTCCGCTGTATGTAACCGGGTATTGTCACGATGTCAAGATAGGGAAGATCCTGGTCGATAACGAGACCTCCGTCAACCTTCTCAATGTAAGAGTACTGAAGGAGATTTGCATGAACGTTCAGCACTTGGCTCGGGATAAAATTACCATCTCTGGTTTTGACTCCCAATCATCACAAATGCTCGGGTCTGCAATACTAACATTACGCTTTAGGCTGCTTGTCACTGACATCAAGTTCCATATTATTGACGCCAAGACTTGCTACAACGCCTTGCTCGGCAGGTCTTAGTTACATGAGTACAACATCATCCCTTCTACACAACATCAGTGTATAAAGTACTTCAAGGACGGCCTCGAGTATACAGTTACAGGAGAGCTGAACCCATTCTCCGTAAATGAAGTACGCAAATATGAAGACGCCAAGTACTTCTTACCAGACTTCGAAGACATGGAAAGATATCACAAACCGGATAATAAACAAAAAGCCATTGCCACTATCCCGATATTTGGGAGCGATACCGAAGAGGATGAAGAGATGGCCTACTCGGGACAACCCCAAGGCAATAGGCCAGGACCATCTACTCCTATGATGGTCTTTGGCAGTCATTCTGAGGACGAGGCCAACGCAGTGTTCTCCGTCCGCCCGCCAATGCAGACCTTTGCTGGAGCTGACCAGAGTTTACAGGTTACCCCGGTCCCGCAGCGGCATTACAAAGAACTTGATACACTTGATACGTATAGCGTGCAAGAGCTGCAGACCTTCTACGTCCTTCCTAAGCAAAGAGGTGAGAAGGAGATCCTTTTCTACCAATCCACAGAGACTAAAGTGGAGAAAGAAGTATGGCACGGTACCGAACTTACGCTTGACAGGCTTCAACAAATCCGTCTGCCCAGATACTACGCAGAGGGACTGAAAAGGCTATTGAAACGCTAAGTCATACCCTTCAAACAGACTGCTCGACAAGCCCAGTTCTATAACAAAATTTGGGACGTTCCTGGGACTCAGCGGAAGATGCCCACCAACGGGAGAATGGAGACGATTAGCCTTGGATACGTTCGGTCCAATAAAAGGGAGCGGTTCCATGGCTGCCATGTCATAAATAATTCCGATGGAGAAACAAATGCATTTCCAGATGGCGTTGATGTCAAACCAGAGCGAGATCCCACAGTGAGAATACCCAGCCCGTCATTCAAAGAACAGATTGACAAGCTAATAAGAGAAGCGGGTCAAAAAGTTCAGGATGACCATAGTCGCGAAATGACCATTTATGAGAAAGCAAGGACGCAACGTATCATTCAGCAGGTTACAGAAGGAGAAGACGACGATCCCCTTCACCCTCAACCCGCGGTTCGCTCTTATGGCAAAAAGAAAGCCCGACGTAGAAGCAACAATAAGGTAAAGAACGGGAATGACGTTCGAAAACAGCGAAGCGGATCCAAGAAGCCACGTGATCAAGAAAAAGTCAGCTGGAACCCGTCTTTTATGAAGAAGACGGGTCGAGAGTACTCTTTCCCTCAAGACAAGACAAGGAAAATATTCAACCTTGTCATGAAGCATCAAATGATGACGTTCCCGGAGTCTCGATACCCCGAACAGATAAACGAGGTCCATCACCCGGATTATTTCTCCTACCACCGAATAATGGGACATCCTCTTAAAGACTGCTTCACCTTCAAAGACTGGATAAAAGATCAGTATCAGCAAAGCATATTTGCTCTATCCGACAGTTAGAGGGTAGTCCCGCCACGAAAGCATGAGCCGAAAGCGACCTACACTGCGAAGGAAAGTCTAGATCGGCATCGATCTTAGAAACGAGCTCGTACCTGCCACATGATAACATTCTCAAAGGAGGGAGAGCATGAGAATGTGGACAATCTCTCCCAGTGCTTCGCAAATGAAGATGAGGACGAGATGATCACAAAATTTCCACCGGCACCAAAAGAGCTGGAAGATGGAATACGCACCACAGCAGAAAACCTGAGAAAAATCGACTTGGGGACGGTAAACGAGCCAAGGCCATCGTTCGTCGGTGAGTTACTGTCTGAGAAACAGGTAGCCACGTTAAAGGACGTGCTTATGCAGTATAAAGACTGTTTCGAATGGAACTATTCCGAGATGCCGGGATTAGATCCGGAGATAGCTGTGCATAAACTGGCGATATCGCCGGGCGTCAAGCCAGTCAAACAGGCGCCAAGAAGAATGCGACTCGAGCTTGAGATGAGTATCAATGCCGAAGTCAAGAAGCTAATCGACTTCGGCTTTATCCAAGAAGTTCAATACCCTGACTAGATCACCAAAATCGTTCCGGTAATGAAGAAAAATGGGACAGTACGCATCTGCGTAGATTTTCAGGATCTCAACAAAGCTTGTCTGAAAGATGACTTCCCAATGCCTGTTACCGAGCTAATGATCGATAACACATCCACCCATGAAGTATTCTCCATCATGGATAGATCCTCAGGGTATAACCAAATCAAGAAGCATCCTGAAGACCAAAAGCACACTGCTTTACGGACTCCGCTGAGCATATTCTGCTACAAAGTGATGCCCTTTGGTCTGAAGAACGCTGGCGCCACCTACCAGAGGGCCATGACAAAGATCTTCAATGACCTATACATGAGATTGTCGAATGTTATATCGACGATCTCGTAGTTAAAAGCAAATCGTATGAGGAGCATTGGGAGCATCTGAAGATAGTGTTCCAGCGTCTTCGAAAGTACAATCTGAAGATGAACCTTCTGAAATACGCGTTTGGAGTATCCTCAGGCAAATTCCTAGGATTCATCGTACGACACCGAGGCATCGAAATAGACCCGTCAAAGATCAAGGCAATTATGGAAATACCCGAGCCAAAAACTCTCAAACAACTGCGGTCTCTCCAAGGAAAGCTCGCGTATATTCGACGGTTCATAGCTAACCTCTCTGGCAAATGTCGCCCCTACAGTCATCTAATGAAGAAGGGGACCCCGTTCATTTGGGATCGTAAATGCCAAAGTGCACTGGACGAAATCAAGCAATATCTGCAGAATCCGCCGGTACCGACCGCTCCGGTCAAGGGAAAGCCCCTCATCCTGTACACAACAGCCCTTGAAGGTTCTTTAGGCGCGTTATGGACATATGAGAATGACCAGAGGAAGGAGAGAGCTCTCTATTATTTGAGTCGAGTTCTCCTGGGGGCAGAAAATAACTACTCCCCCATCGAAAAGCATTGCCTGGAACTGATCTTCGCGATAACGAAGCTTCGACATTATGCATTGGCACATGAGGTCCATCTCATATCAAAGGTGGATCCTCTCAAGTATTTGATGTCAAAAGCCATGCTAACAGGAAGGCTTGCCAAATGGGCCCTACTCTTGATGGAGTTCTTGATAGTATATCGACCTCTCAAGGCAATAAAAAGCCATGCTATCGCCGACTTTCTCGCTGAACATCCGATACCTGCCGACTCTCCCTTGAACTGCGAGTTGCCGGACGAATACGCTTTTGACGCAATTGACAGGGAGAAAGAAGGGAATGATACCCGATGGGAACTCTACTTTGATGGAGCGTCCTCCTTGAAGAAGCGAAAGAAAAACACCCCTATGATTAAAGCTGGGGTGGGCCTTATCTTTGTGACTCCACAAGGAGGAATAATGCGTTTTGCCCTTTCTTTAACAGAGCCGATCACAAACAATGAGGCTGAGTATGAATCTTTGATGGCAGGTCTTGAGATTGCTGTCCATATGGGCATCGAAAATCTCCTTATATATGGAGACTCCCAACTGGTCGTTAGCCAAGTAAATGACGACTACCAGACATGCAAACTAGAACCGATCAGGTATGGTGAAAGAGTGCAGCAACTACTGACGCAAATCCCCTCCTACACCCTGGAAAGCATACCGCGTGCGGAAAATAACAAGGCGGATGCGTTAGCCAAGCTCGCTAAAGAATTGGCCGACGAAAACCTTGATGACGTAAGGATCATTGTGCAAAGCCGCCGGATTCTCATGCCAGCAGAAATATCTCTGAAGATGTCTAAAGGAGAGAAAGCAACCGAACAAGAGGCCTTCCAATTAGAGGATGAAGAACAGGCGAAGGATTGGAGAGAAGTCTTCACAGACTACTTCAATCCCATCGAACGCCTGAAGATGCGTCGTCAAGACATCAGCTCATGAAGCGAGCCCTGTCTTTCACCTTCGTCAATGGTACCCATTATAAGAGATCATTTGATTATCAGTGGCTGAGATGCCTGGGACCAAAAGAAGCAAGAAGGGTCGTTCAAGAAACTCATGACGGACTCTGCGGTTCCCATCAAGTTGAGCCAAAGATGAAGCTAAAGATCAAAAGAATGGGATACTATTGGCCCACGATAATTCAGGACTGCCTCGAATATCCGAAGCAGTGTCACTTGTGCCAAATTCACAGAGACTTCATCCACCAGTATCCAAATCCGCTGCACCCAACATTGGCTAGTTGGCCATTCAAAATGTTGGGAACCGATATTATCGAGCCCATCGAGCCAACGTCATCCAATGGACATCGGTTCAAACTAGCAACAGCCGATTACTTCTCTAAATGGGCAGAAGCAATAACGTTAAGAGATGTGAAGACGGAGAACATCCTCCATTTCTTCAAGACACATGTCATCTACCGGTTCGGCACTCCACGACGGATCATCTCGGATAATGGGCCGGCCTACAAAAGCCATAAGATCAGTCGCTTCGTACAAAAGCATAATATAGATTGGAGATATTCATCAGTTTATAATCTCTGAGCTAACGGTCTAGCTGAGGCTTGTTCCCCGCCGGAAGACGCGACCAGGACGTTGGGACATCGGGGCCTGAATTCCTAGGGCAGATGCTAATTGGTGTTGTCCGTCCACCTCTCCGAAGATGCCAAGTTGATTTATAGCACCGTGTATCGAAGGTTTAAATGGATGCGGCCGATATAACAGACTTCGTCAGATTCCCCCTCGTTGAGGGGTTTTTGATTGTGGGGACGCTCTTCCCTGTAGGCGCAAGCTCCTGCAGTTAATTACGCTACCGCATCGCGGTAACCACTTTTTCCTTCTCCAGTTGGTCACTTCGTGTCGTGGATATTTGTTTTGTTTTTGGTTGCCCGTGGATTGTATACGGAGACTAATTTATATTGTCGCCCGTAGGACGTGGATTAGTCCAAATCCGTATCTTCTTAGATTTGGGTTTGGGAGTTGGGTTTAAGGATACGTTAGTCTCATTTGAGACTAAGATCAACTTAAACGTTTGTTAAGAATACGTTAGTCTAATTTTTAGACTAAGATCAACTTAACGGGATCGTTTAGATCCAACAAAAGAGCATTTGGGCTCTGTTGTTTAGTTTAGGGACATTGCGGTCGATTACCAGTTTAAGGACATGGTGGTCCAATGTTAGTTTAAGGACATCTCGGTCCAATACCAGTTTAAGGACATAGTGGTCCGTGGGTTTAAAGGGACACCACAGTCCAAGGTTAAGGACATCGTAGTCCGTGGGTTTAAAGGGACCCCACAGTCCGAGAAATGTGTGGTTGTTGGGACCCGTCACCTCTCTGAAGACGTTGAAGGATTACAACGACAGATATCAGAGGAGTAAAGAGATGTACCCTCGAACCGGTGTGAGTTGGTTGAAAGATCTGTAGTCCAATTTGGGACTAAGATCTGTTAAATATTCATGAGCAGGTGGGCTCAATTAAATATAAGTTGAGAACTTATGGCCAATATTGGGCTAAGTCCAATAAATATTTAACATTCTATTTTGGGCTGTTAAGCCCGTATTTGGGCTTGGCCCTTTTAACAATGCTGAGCATTGATTTGGATTTTGACAGTATTTCTGTCTTTTAGTGCCGAGCACTCATAATAGCTCTGAGGCTTTATTAAAGAACAATTTATGTTCTGTCAGCGCCCACGTGAGTGACACGTGGCGCGCTTGGCACCAGTTAAAGAGCGCATTGCGCTTTTGCTGAGTAGCGCACATGTGAGTGACACGTGGCGCGCTTGGCGCTGAGCGCCAGATGACGAGCACATTGCGCTTTTGCTGAATAGCGCACACGTGAGTGACATGTAGCGCGCTTGGCGCTGAGCGCCAGATGATGAGCGCATTGCGCTAATTTTTGAGCGCATTGCGCTATTAATTCAATGGCGCACACGTGAGTGACACGTGGTGCGCTTGGCGCTGAGCGTCAGCCAATGAGCGCAGTGCGCTATTTCAGAAGCGCAGAGCGTAAGTTACATACATGGTTGACAAGTGGCACATTTTGGCGCAGAGCGCCGGTCCAAAGAGCACAGTAGCGCAGTTCAAGAGCGCAAGGCTCATTTGATAGCGCAAAGCACATTTCAATAGCTCAAGGCGCATTTGATCAATTTTTATAATCTGTGAACAAATTTATGTTCTTTTTAGAACAGACTTTGTCTCAAGATTCAAGAACAACAGTTCTTAGTTTTGAAAGGTATGCCTTTATAGATCAATGATCTGTGTGAAGAATATTTTCTTCTTTTATTATGTGGTGAGATCTTTTGGTCTTTTTTATGAAAGACTTTGGTCTTTGTAGATCTATGACCTATTAAGAAGATAATTCTTCTTTTTATGAGAAGATTTCATCTCTGTGTTCATCGTTCATGATCTCTACCTTGAAGAAATAATCTTCTTTTTCTGAGAGCTTGCTCTTCTTTCTTTGGATTTCTTAAAGTTTATAGGGGGGTTTCTCTCTATCAGACTTGAAGTCTTGGGTCCTTTATATAGGGCAAATTGATTTGTTAAATTAGTTAAAGATATCTTTCTCTGGTTGATTTAGGGATGTTTCCCCACCGTTGGATCTTTGATCCTACGACTTCTTTTTTATAGAAGGCAATCTTCTTGTTTTTAGCAAGATTGGAAAGATCTTTCCATAACAGAATTTTAATTCTGATTAATTAATGATTTATCATTATTATTAGATATTTTGATCTAACGGTGGGGAATTTTATAATTCCAGCGCTGGCGCACCCGTGTTTTGCACGTGGTGCACTGCTCATAGCGCAGTGCACTTTGCGCTAGCGTACCTACGTTTGACACGTGGTGCGCAGCGCAGAGCGCAGCGCAGCCTACGCTAGCGCACCCGTGTTTGACATATGGCGCGTAGCACGCCTAGCGCTAGCGCACATATGGTGCACTGCCTAGGGCGCAGCGCACCTGAAGCTAGCGCATCCGTGTTTGACACGTGGCGCGCAGCGCGCCTAGCGCTGGATCTGAAGCGTTGCTTCAATTTTTAAATTTTGAATTTTGAAATAGAGCTTTGCTCTGATTGGGGAGGGCGCAGTGCACCTGGCGCTAGCGCACCCGTGTTTGACAAGTGGTGCGCCTAGCGCTGGATCTGAAACGTTGCTTCAATTTTTTGAATTTTGAATTTTAAAACAGAGCTTTGCTCTAATTGAGGGAAACAAATGCCCCCCCACCGTTGCGCTCACGTGGCGCACACGTGAGTGCAGCAGTAGCAACATCTGAGCCCTTGGATCAACTCAGAAGTTGAAGAGGCGGTTCAATGCCTATAAATAGGATCTTTGGTCCCTTTGATGGTTTCCTTCTTCTTCTTTGAGAATTATCTCTTCTTCAGAGCATTGCTCTCCTGTTTAAGAACTTTTCTAAGAGTCAACACTCTGTCAAAACTTAGGTAAAGTTTTAAAACTTTTAATAAATTAGGGATTTACCCATTAACAGAGCCTTGCTCTCCATAGATCTTTTATCTAAAGAAAACCCATTTAGGGTTTCATTAACAAAGCTTTGCTCTCCTAAATCATGTTGATTTGTTAATCTTTGATGAAGAACTCTTAAGAGTTTTATTCATGGATATCAAATTCATTAAAAGCTTTGCTTTTATGGTTCCTGATGGGTTACTTCATCTTCCTCGCAGAGCATGGCTCTTAGCATTCTCGGGGAATATCTTTAAATTCCTCTCATAATTGACTTTGACAGGTGTCACTCCTGTCTGCAGAGCATTGCTCTCGAGGAGTTTAACTCCCAGACCCAAGGGGTCGTTCATTAAATGAGATTCCTTCACCCCCTTTTTTTAGGATTTCTTGCAAATTAAAATTTGTTAGGTGTCATAATTAGAATTTGTTTTCTCCATGGGGATACCTAGAGTCGTTAAATCCCTGTGCCTGTTTTTCCTCATTACTAATCTTTTAATGATGTTTCTTTTCAGGCACTATGGTTGTTCATCTATATAGCCTGAACGAGTTTATCTCTTATGAGGATATTCGCGTACAGGGCCGTCGCCAGAACCAAGAGTTTACAGATGCCCAATGTGCGGAGATTATGGATCGTCTGTATGCATACGTCGGTCGGCTGCTTCCTCACCGTTCCGCTCTCTTGAAAATCGTAGTGGGAGCAATTTGGGGAGCACTTCCTGGGTTTCACGAAGCCATGCCGCTTAATGCGATGGATGATGCCGAAGACAAGGTGCATTCAGTGTACCTGTCGGGCCTGATCTCGAAGAAGCGGCAAGATAACCTCATTGATATTTTGCATCAAACTTTCCAACAGACGACGATAATTGCTTCTTATCAAAGGGAGGAGGACATTGGCGAGGACCTCGACACTCGTGAGCGCGAGAGGATGCACACGAGAATGGTCAGAAAGGCCAGAAAGATTCTAGTCAGCCTTACTTTTGAATTCCTCAATCCATGCTCTGGATCTGAGGTTTTACCATTGTAACCATTTGATGATGTTTTTCGTTTACTGCTTTCATGATTGTAAGAACATTTCGAAGTACGAATGGCAAATTCCTTATTTCAGTGTGTTTATTTTATGTACTAAATCTTTTGCACATGCATGAATGGGTACGCTTCGAACGTTTAACCGAATGCGAATTAAATGTTCTCCTTGCTGCTTTCTTCTCTTTTCTTTTGTTATCAGCATGTTACCTTAGCAAGTGTAGCCGGCAGATGATAGAGTGAGCATCTTGTTTTGGCTTCTTCGAGGGGTAGTGATGGCTTAGGAAGCAGGTTCAGATCTGCATCCTAAGACTTTTCAACTTTATGAGCCGTGAGGGTCTCATAAAGACTTTCTCCCTACGAGTCGAGAGGATCTCGTAGGTGTATTTTCTCCTTAGGAGTCGTGAGGATTCCTAAGTGTGTTTCCCCTTATAAGTCGTAAGGATCTTATAAGAGAGTTTTCTTCCTTACGAATCAAGAGGACCCATAAGTGTTTAATAAGATTGACGTTATTTGCATTTCACGGCGTCATTGGGTGATGTATTTCCAAGGCAGGGTCATGTAAATGACGTATTTCCGTGACGGGTTCATGAGGATGACGTGTTTCCATGACGGAGTCATGTGAATGACGTATTTCCGTGACGGGGTCATGTGGATGACGTATTTCCGCGGCGGGGTCATGTGGATGACGTATTTCCGCGGCGGGGCTATTTAGATGACGAGTTTCCGCGACGGGGTCATGTAGATGACGTATTTCCGCGACGGGGTCATGTGGATGACGTATTTCTGCGACGGGGTCATTTGGATGACGTATTTCCGCGACGGGGTCATGTGGATGACGTATTTCCTTGACGGGGTCATGTTGATGACGTATTTCCGAGACGGGGTCATTTGGATGACGTATTTCCGAGACGGGGTCATGTAGATGACGTATTTCCGCGACGGGGTCATTTGGATGACGTATTTCCGCGACGGGGTCATATGGATGATGTATTTCCACGACGGGGTCATGTGGATGACGTATTTCTGAGACGGGGTCATGTGGATGACATATTTCCGAGACGGGGTCATTTGGATGACGTATTTCCGAGACGGGGTCATTTGGATGACGTATTTCCGAGACGGGGTCATGTGGATGAAGTATTTCCACGACGGGGTCATGTGGATGGCGTATTTCCGCGGTGGGGCCATTTGGATGACGTATTTCCGCGACGGGGCTATGTCGATGACGTATTTCCGCTACGGGATCATGTGGATGATGTATTTCCGTGGCGGGGTCATGTGGATGACGTATTTCCGCGGCGGGGTCATGAGGATGACGTATTCCGCGGCGGGGCCATTTGGATGACATATTTCTGAGGCGGGGTCATGTGGATGACGTATTTCCGCGACGGGGTCATGTGGATGACGTATTTCCGCGACGGGGTCATGTGGATGACGTATTTCTGAGACGGGGTCATTTGGATGACGTATTTCCGCGACAGGGTCATATGGATGAGACGGGGTCATGTGGATGACGTATTTCCGAGACGGGGTCATTTGGATGATGTATTTCCGCGACGGGGTCATGTGGATGGCGTATTTCCACGACGGGGTCATGCGGATGGCGTATTTCCGAGACGGGGTCATTTGGATGACGTATTTCCGAGACGGGGTCATTTGGATGACGTTGCTTCTGTTTTAATGAGACGAATATCGAAATGGCCTCTAGGTTATCTGTGAAACGTCAAGATTTGGAATAGAGATTCTGCCATGGCTCCAAGGTTGATTATCGCGTCTGAATCTTTTTGTACTGAGGAGGAACACTGTTGTGGGTCTCCAGGCTGTAGATGCGGCCGTCGAGACTTGACTCTCCTTCTGATGGAGCCTGGTGGGAAGGTATGGTTCCCTATTTGTTTGTGCTCCTGGATTGTATACAGGGATCGATGTGATCTCGCCTATAGGGCAAAAAGTTTCATTTTATTTATTTTTCTTTCCGCGATGCTCTATCATTTCAGCTTTTATATCGCGAAAGTCGCGATTACCCAATCATTTCGGCTATTTTTCGCGGTGCCCAATCATTTCGGCTATTTATTTTATTTTTACTCGCTGCTTTTTATTGCGAGTTGCCCAATCAATTCGGCTATTTATTTTAATTTATTTGCTGGTTTTTATTGCGAGTTGCCCAATCATTTCGACTATTTTTCGTATGCATGTGTGGCTCGCTAGCTTCTTTGCTGCAAGTTTGGAATTAGACACCGATTTCGGCATCAGCACCGCTACAACTGGGGTATTTTCAGGAGCGGATCATCATTTGCCTCTGTCGATGTCGAACAAAGGTGGCTTAGCGAGCAGGGTTAGGATCCTGTCAACTAAGGCTTTTGACTTCATGAGCCGTAAGGGTCTCATAAAGATATTTCTCCCTACGAGTCGTGAGGATCACGTAGGTGTCTTTTCTCCTTAGGAGTCATGAGGATTCCTAAGTTTATGGTCCCTTATAAGTCGTAAGGATCTTACAAGAGTATTTTCTCCTTATAAGTTGAGAGGACTTACAAGGGCTGTTCACTGTGCAAACATGTCCCTAGTCATGGATGGGACTTTGTGTTTCCCCAATCAGAGCAAAGCTCTGTTGAAATTAAAATTTCAAATTTTGAAGCAACGCTTCAAATTTCGGATGCAACGCGCCACGTGTCAGGCGCTGATACGTTAGCACAGCGCCCAAGAAGGTACGCCCAATCAGAGCAAAGCTCTATTTAAACTAAAATTAAAGGAAGCAACGCTTCAGTTGCGCAAGCACTGCGCTGTGCGACACGTGCCAGCGCAGTTGCGCTGCGATTTGCGCTGGCACGTGTCGCACAGCGCAGTGCTTGCGCAACTGAAGCGTTGCTTCCTTTAATTTTAGTTTAAATAGAGCTTTGCTCTGATTGGGCGTACCTTCTTGGGCGCTCAGTTGCGCTGCGATTTGCGCTGCGCGACACGTGTCAGCGCAGATGCGCTAGCGCAGTTGCGCTGCGCTGTGCGCTGCGTGACACGTGTCACGTGCTGGGGCATTTGCGCCAAACAGAATTAAAATTCTAAAGAAATCTTTTCTGTTCTTGTTAAAACAAGAAGATTTTCTTCTGTAAAACAGAAGCCCTTGGATCAAAAATCCAACGGTGGGGAAAATTTCTCAAATCACTCAGAGAAAGATCTCTTTAACAAATTTAACTAATTTATGGGCACTATAAAAAGGACCCTAGACCTCAATTCAAAGGCATCAATATTTCTTAAAAAAATCAAGAAGGTTCAAACAGAGAGAATTCTGAGAAAAATTCCAAGAAAAGGTAAAAACCTTCACAAAAAAGAAGAAATTTCTTCTAATAGATCATTGATCTAAAAACCAGATCAATGATCTTCATAAAATAAAAAAATAGTGCTTTGCACTTTTATGAACCATTGGTTCTTGAATCTAAAAAGATTCCTAAATCATAGTGCTTTGCACTTGCAAACTGCGCTGTTGCGCTCTTGGGAGAGCGCCACGTGTCCACATCTGAACCACTTGCGCTATGCGCTTTGAGATAGAGCTTTGCTCTCTGAAATTGGCGCAACTCACCAGAATGCGCCACGTGTCAGCAGCGCAAGCAAAGCGCACTAGCGCAGCGCACTGCGCTTGCGCGACACGTGTCAATACTACAAGCGCTTGCGCTCTCTGATTGGCGCAAAGCGCCTGAAAATGCAATGCATTTCCTAAAGGGCCAGGCCTGTTGGAGATAGTGCCCTCAGAGTCAATTATTGGATCGCAGGTACGTGATTGCAATGATTGCGGAGGACCTATACCGGTAGGACAGTCTTACTCAAGATGATAGTATGCTATCTGGTTTGCTTTTATCAGTCGTGTACAGTTTCAGGTGACTGATCACTGTTACACTTTGATAGAGCCCTTAGGATCTTGCTTTACTACCTACAGTATGATGGCGATCATATACGTGAGAGTAGGGTGGTTTATACGCATATCCTTAATTGTAGTCCCTAGTCGAGGGAGTTTCGAGACAAGGCATCGATACTCCGGAGTAGACTAGTGTATACAGTCGAGACCCCAACGAGGGGCGGTGGCCTGTCTCACAAGCCACTGGTGTCAGTTGGATCACCTAAGATGTATACAGGTGCTCATTGGGTTATGAGTACACCGGACAGGACTCGTCGGGAATCTGCTAGTTGGTATTATACATATCGTCAGATAGCAGTTCCCTGGTGACATGTGTACAGGTTAGTTCATTGACCTGAGGTCGTCATTTGTCTCGTGTGAGTTCCCACTGTGCTTTGATTTCTACCCTACCACGGCTCAAAGGAGTCGTGCAAACAGGTAGTTTTTGGGTACAGTCCCGAGCCATATGGAGGCACGTGAGCGGATCGGCAGGGGATTCGTCTCTCCCGGTATTGGGGGCGAGATCGTGCTGTGTATAGGAGAGCCATTACACATAGCCCACGGCCGTGGCAGGAGATTTACTGGTAGGTACTCCAGTAGTATCTCAGGGTGTTATTGGGCTTCACTCCGACACGACTTATACTGCTATTGGGGGTCTGACGTTACTAGCCCCCTAGGCAGATATGCGATACTCATAGAAGAACGGACCGGACTGTATATACATTATCACTGTTAGGCTCAGTAGGGTTTCCGGATGAGTTCGCTCATCGGCCTCCCTTGAGGTCAGTCCATGGGCAGCTGTTACGCATTGCTAGTGCCGCTGACGGTTTGTGGTTAAACCCACTGCCAAGGTACTGACGAGTCATTAGAGTCCCCCACAGACATTTTCCCAAGTTCGGGCGAAACGTTGTAGAGGCCGTATGGTTTTATGGCAGGGTTCGGAAAATGCACGTGCGTTTACGCACGTGTCAGTTTTCGGGCAGATGATACTGGTCGGCTTTGGTTTAAGCCGGATCCGAGTATTGTATTGAGTAGATATAATATCTTTGTCTCAGTTGCATTTATATTCGGTCGTAATACAAATGCGGGTATATTTATACAGTTACGGGGTTATCCTGAAAGTCGTTTCAGGATCACTTTTGGAAGTTGCCAGTTTCCAGTTTTCTATCAGCCGTCTTTTAACATTCGGTTAAAGA
This sequence comes from Agapanthus africanus, assembly GCA_030015575.1. Classification (NCBI taxonomy): domain Eukaryota; kingdom Viridiplantae; phylum Streptophyta; class Magnoliopsida; order Asparagales; family Amaryllidaceae; genus Agapanthus; species Agapanthus africanus. Next base: position 180,144,696 of record JASDDO010000014.1, read on the forward strand.
CGGATTTATCTTTTCTTGAGATGAGGTGAGTCAGTGTTCTAGAAGTTTCTAGATATGATGACAAGGATGGTGACTAGGTTCATGAACCTTTGATTGCATTTATTATATGATGACTAGGTTTAAGTGAGTCATGGTTTACATTAATGCTTTTTGTTTTTGTTAAAAAATTTTCTTCATGATAAGCTTTGTGTTATGGTCACCACTTGGTTCCTACACTCACCTCCCTCTTGGTTAAATAGTGGCCGGCCTTCCTTTGGGAGAGGGAGAGAGATTGATTTCATTTTTGGTAAAAAGACTAAAGTTTTGGATACATGGAAATTTCATAGTTCATTTCTTGTTCCATTTCATTTCCATCGGCAACTTCATTAACCGATCGTCCACGGATTTGGACGAAGTAAGACAAAGTCATCTACTCATTCTCTACATCATTCTTGGTCGTCTCTTTTAGCAAACTTGACGACCGAGTTTCCTCGAGTCAGAGGCGGGAGCCCGTTTAAAGAATCGTTGATGTGGTGCCACCTGGACGAGCAGATCGGAGATCGATGAGATCGGAGCAGCCGCAACGGAGCGTGGGATGATGGTTAAAGAACGAAGGACTCGGATCGTTCGGTATAACATTTCTACACTCTTTACAGTTTGTTAGTTTAGCAATAATGGAAGATCCGGGTTAAAGTATACGATAGCGCCAGTTAAAAAGTTTTTGTTCCGCATTTGGCGTCTGTAGAGGCCGGGGCGCTACCGTAGAGTTACAAGGCCTAAATCAAAAAGACCAAGCAGGCCTAATTAAATTGATGCTCTGCATCATTTATAAATGGGCAGAGCCCAAACAAAATGATAAAAATGCTATGCATTTTAAAAAGGGGCAGAGCCCAAACAAAGTAGATGCCTTGCATCATTCATAAATGAGCAGAGCCCAGAATAAATTGATGCTCTGCATCTTTTATGGGCAGAGCCCAAACCAAAAAATAGAAAATAATGCAATGCCTTAGTTAAAAATGGGCCAAGCCTTAGCACAGGTCTAACAGACCAAAAACAAATAAAAGCGTTGAATATTTTTCAACTGGACTTAGCCCAATCATGGCCGTAAGTCCTCAAACTAAATTGACTGAGCGAGATTGCTCTCCTAAATCAATTTATGACCAGTTCAAGGGTACATCTCCGAACTCCTTTGACTCCTATCGTTGTAATCCTTCAACGACGTCAGAGAGGTGATGGGTCCCGATGACCACACATCAACATGGACTGCGGGGTCCTTAAACTCGTAGACCGAAACGTTCTTAAACTAATGTCGGGCCACTACGTCCCTAAACTGGAACATGGACCACCACGTCCCTAAACTGGAACTTGGACCACCACGTCCCTAAATTGGAATACGGACCACCATGTCCCTAAACTGGAACACGGACCACTACGTCCCTAAACTGGAACAATAGAGCCTCCAAACGCTCTTTTGCCGGATCTAAACGGTCCCGTTTAAGTTGATCTTAGCCCCAAATACGGCTAACGTATCCTTAAACATTCAAATGGACTATAAAACTCCAAATCAACTTTGGTTCAAGGGTACATCTCTGAATTCCTCTGACACCTATCGTTGTAATTCTTCAACGACGTCAGAGAGGTGACGAGTCCTGACGGCCATATAATAAATGGATCACCACGTTAAGTTGATCTTAGTCTCAAACAGGACTAACGTATCCTTAACGAACATTTAAGTTGATCTTAGCTGCAATACGGCTAACGTATCCTTAAACTTAAAACACCAAACCCAAATCTAAGTAAATACGGATTTGGACTAATCCATGTCCTACGGGCGACGGCATTACTCAGTCTCCGTATACAATCCATGGGCAACCACAAACAAAACAAACACACACGACCCGAAGTGAAATTCTGGACAAGGAGAAAGTGGATGCCGCGATGCGGTAGCGTAATTAACTGCAGGGGCTTGCGCCTGCAGGGAAGAGCGTCCCCACAATCAAAAACCCCTCAAACGAGGGGGAATCTGACGAAGTCTGCTACATCGGCCGCATCCGTCTAAACCTCCGATACACGGTGCCATAAATCAACTTGGCATCTTCGGAGAGGTAGACGGATAAAACCATATAGCATCTGCCCCGAATCTCAGGCTAAACGTCCTCGCATCGTCGGCCCCATTCGGAGGGGAATAGATTCTGGCACGCCCGGTGGGACCTTTTCCTCTTTCCACTCCACACTTCGTGTGTCGTCTTCGCGAACCAATCGCGGTTTGTTAACGGTTGCCTTTGGATTTCAAGTTTACTAAGATTTGGTCTCTCGCTTGGTGCAGAAGAGGAATCAAGCATCGATGGCCTCAACTTGTTTGAAGTGCTCCAACTGCAACTGCAGCTCGTGTCCGGCCTCAACTGGGGGGGGCATAACCTACGGGCCCCAAGCGGCCTCTTTGCTCACCATGCCCGTGGAGCAGATTACTCAAGCCACCACGGGGCTGTTTTTCGGAACTATGCTTCCGCCAACAAGCTTTAGCACCCCCGTGCCCATACAAGAAGCTCCTAAGAGGTCGGTCTTCGATCGACTTTCAGTTATTGCGGCCCCTCTCAATGGGTCACCCAACACCAGTGCCTCGGTCTTCTCCATATTGGGCCAAAACTCTCGCGGACCCGCGATGAAGCTTGCAGCCCCAGAAAAGGATACTTCAAAAGGAGTAGCCAAAGCTGCTCCTGAAGTCGGCAAGACGGCTTCTCCTACTAAGAGATCGGTCTTTACAAGATTGACCGTCCCAACTCCCACTCCTACTCTTGCTGCTCAAAAGATATCAGTCTTCAATAGGCTGACGCCGGCAACCACCCCACACCTGAACAGGGGGCAAGAAGAAGCTGTTTCTGTCTCTGAGCCAATACCGACGACTCGTCGCGCCCGACGACGCCACTGGCGCCGGATAAGGAGGGCCGGGGGCAACTCCTCTTCTGGGATGACTCCGCCAACTCCGACGGTGGAAGTTAACGCTGCTGTTCCAACCGGGAACAGCTTTGAGCTGTTGAATAGGGTACGCAGAAACTCGCCAACTGCGGTCCTTAAAAGATCTCCTCCACCGGTAGAAACCGCCGTGGAAGCAGAAAAGCCGGAGCAGCCTCTTCAATCGCTGTCCTCCAGGATCTATAAGACATGGCGATGAGTCCGAGAATCTGTCATTGATCCTAACTTCTCCCACCAACAGAAAAAGTCGAAAGGTCGGCAAGAAGAAAATCCCCCGGTCAAGCAACGAAAGGTGACAACCGCTTGGGTGCCCAAAGCAACGGCCCCTTCAACTTCTACAGCCCATAAGAGAAGGAGGCCAGAGAAAGTCCCTATACCTGCAGTAAATACCAAAGGAGGTGAACCCAAACGCCCTAGGTCTGGGGGCATTGTAGTTCATACCGTCTGTATGGCGTCTGCTAAAGAGGACAGCCGCATATCAACAGGTCATCGACCGCACACGAGGTCAGTGACCAAGGCTCAGGAGCAACAGCAAAAGCTCCAGGAGATAATGAACGCGATGGCCGCACTCACTGGGCTAAAAGAAACCCCTGAAACGTCTTCGGACAAGCGTCAAGAACAAGAAACTGACGCTGAATTCCTTCGTCGCGTACTGGAGAAGAAGGATAAAGAAGCTGCGGAACAGGCAGCCAACATAAAGAAAATGGCCCTCCTGTTCCAGTATATGGTGGGTATGATGATTCAACAAGATCCACCTGCTGAAGATCCCCCGATCATCCTTGAAGACGATAGGGGAGAAACGTTGAATCCTCCTCCATCCCTGTCAACAGCCAAAGAGGAGGCAATCTCCAAAGCCGATCTGGACGAATACATAGCTCAGCAGATCCGGGTCCATCAAGCGACGGAAGCAGTGGGTCAGGTCGTAAAAACGGGGCGGCCATATCCAAGTTGGTACGACCAAATAAAGTACCCACCCGGTTACACAATTCCTAAGTTCCATGTCTACAAGGGGACTGGCAATCCCCACCAGCATGTTGCCCAGTTCAGGGCACTCTGCGGCAACACCGCCGGTGATGACAATCTTTTGCTTCGTCAGTTTGTTGGAAGTTTATCAGATACGGCGTTCGAGTGGTACTCTGAGCTCCCGAATGACTCTATCAAGACCTTCGCGGAGATGGAGCTGTTGTTTACTCAGCGTTTTGCAAGCGCCAGTGAACGTACCCCAATGACGGCATTGATTAACGCTAGGGTAAAGCCAGGCGAGACATGGGTTCAATATGCTATACGGTGGCGGAACTTATGGTCGAAGTGCGAGCAGCGCATTGAAGAAGCTCCCACGGTGGGTATGTTTGTGGGAACCCTTGATTCGCAAGCAACCATCTCACAATTTATGATGTTTTTCAAGCCAACTACCTTCCAAGCCTTGATTGACAAGTTAGCGCAAATGGATCAGACAGGCCATAAACCCCCTCTTCCAAAGCCGGACTCCCGAAATGACAAGGGGAAGGAAAAAGCGATCGTTGTCGCTAATGCTCAACAACAACCGAGCGACTCGAAACCCGTTGCTCGTCAAAATAATATGCGCCCGTACGTGGCCCTTGAGGAGAGGATGGGACGTTTTTACTCCTTTCCCTGAGACAAAATGAGGAGGTTATTCAAGCTGGCGTTACGCAACCGACTCATAAACCTGCCAGATCCAAAACGTCCATTGCAACCAAGTGATGTCAATGAGCCCAACTACTGTCCTTATCATCGAGTACTGGGCCATCCGATCAAGGATTGCTACGTCTTCAAAAATTGGCTTGAAAACCAGTACCGACAGGGCAAATTCGCGTTATCTGACAAATGGAAGGTGAATCCCCCGCAGCCCCACACATCTAAGGGGACAAATACGCCAGGGGCAACATGCTCCGTCGTTGAAGAAGCTCCTTGGGAGGTTGTATTATCAGCCAAGACAAAGAGGATGCTAAACGATCTTCAAACATGCCCAGCGATCAAGTGGAAGAACCCATTGGAGCCACAGATCATCGAAGGGATGTTGAAGCCTTGTCCAACTCAAAAGACCAATGGAGGTGGCTCAAGCATTCATAACCAGCCGTTGAAATCTTCAAAGAAGAAGAAAAGGAAGTCAAAGAAGCCCGTGAAGCCTGGCAACAAGCGCACGGACTTGCAAAACAAATTGACGCGCTGGAGGAATACAACCAGAAGGCACGAACGCCCATTACATTCCAAGAATTCCTCAATCACGTCTTTCAAGAGGAAGATGAGGGAGAAAGTTCATCTGATGATTCTGAAGAATGCGTAGCGAGCTGTCATGTGATTTCCCACTCGTTCATGGACGATGAGGAGACTCCTTGTACTGAAAAGCTGGGGGTAGATCCTGAACCAAAAATTTCGGGGCCGTCGGATGACGTAATGGATGCATTCCTTAATGAAGCTCTCTTAAAAAGTAAAACTGATCGGGAGCGTGAGGCAGTCATATTTGAAAGGGCCAAGCGCCAACGACTTGATGAAAGAGCTGAGACGATCCCGCTGGAGCAAAATGCCTCCAACATCGACAAAAGCCAATTCAAGATGAGGAAAAGGTTTGCTAAGGCCATATCAATGGGCATGAAGCTACCATCCTCCGAAGGAAAAATTACTGGTGAAATAGAAATGCACCCCTCCTATTGCTTATATCATCAGAAGGTTTCACACCCCACTCAAGAGTGCAAATCTTTCGATAAATGGTGGTAAGGATACGTTGCTCATAGACAGCGCTTCAAGCGGGAAAAGCGCAAAACTCGTCGGGAGCGTAGAAATACGACAGAAGGGCTTAACAGAACCACTGGCAATTGTCGCATGGTCAACACCGGAAGATCACAAGTGCTCGCGTTCGGGAGCGATTCTGATGAGGAGCTGGAGCTTGGCCCCCTCTTTAAAGAATCCACTTCGGGAAAAGAAAAAGAGCCGAAGGTCTGCGAAAATATCCGGCTACGTAACCGCACGCTGCCCGAAAAGAATCTCGGACCCCCAAACAAAAAAGATAAAGGAAAAGAAAAGGTCTCTGAGGACATTGCTCTAGATGACCAAGTCATGGAAGAGCTAGCTGCCAAAAACCCGCTAAAGAAAAATAAGGTGGATTACAACGTCTTAGCGCATCTGAGGAAACTACCATCGCAGCTCAGCATTCTTGACGCCCTTTTACTATCAAAGGAGGCGAGAGATTCGTTAATCAAGGCACTACAGGATCCGGAGCAATTCCAAGCTTTCCTGGCTGAAGAAAAGATGAAAGATGAATTGGAGGAAGTGCACACGGCCGATGTCACTTTTGGTGATGAAGACATTCTTCTTGGGATGTGCGACCACAACCGCCCCCCTTCTGTCTCAGGATACTGCCACGATATAAAGATAGGAAAAATCCTGATCGACAATGGATCCTCCGTTAACCTTCTCAATGTGCGGATGTTAAAAGAAATCTGCATGAGCGTCCAGCACCTTGCTCGGGACAAGATCACCATCTCCGGGTTCGACTCCCAATCGTCAAAGACTCTTGGATCTGTAATACTGACGCTACGTTTCGGGCTGCTCGTCACAGACATTAAATTCCACGTCATAGATGCCAGGACATGCTACAACGCTCTGCTCGGCCGACCATGGTTACATGAGTACAACATCATCCCTTCTACACAGTATCAGTGTATGAAATATTTTAGGGATGGTCTCGAGTATACCGTAACGGGAGAATTGAATCCGTTTTCCATGAACGAAGTTCGCAAATATGAAGATGCCAAATACTTCTTGCCGAATTTTGAAGACACGGAAAGGTGTCACAAGCCGGAGAATAAAACTAACGCTACCAACCCTATCTTCGGCAGTGATACCGAGGAGGAAGAGGAGATAGTTTATTCTGGTCCGCCCCAATACACCAAGCCGGGACCATCCGCTCCTACGTTGATCTTTGGTAGTGACTCGGAGGATGAGGTCCATGCTGTATTCTCTGCTCGACCTTCAATACGAGCTTCCGCTGACAAAGAGCAAGGTCTACAAGTCGCTATGGTGCCGCTTAAACATTATAAAGAACTGGATGCGCTCGGTACCGACAGTGTAGAGGAGCTGCAGACGTTCTATATACCTCCCAGGAGAGAAGGCGAGAAGGCAATTCTATTCTACCGCTCTGAAGAAAACAAAGTAGAGAAAGAAATCTGACACGGGGCAGATCCTACGATGGACAGGCTTCAACCCATCCGTCTACCCAGATATTATACAGAAGGCTTGAAGACGCTGTTGAAGCGCCAAGGGATACCCTTCAAACAGACCGTTAGGAAGGCCAAATTCTATGGCAGGGTATGGAACGTCTCCGGAACTCAGCACAAGCTGCCTAATGGGAGAATGGAGACAATCGGGCTCGGATACATTCGCTCCAAGAAACGAGAGCTGCTCCGCGACTGTTACGTCGTGCACAACTTCAATGAAGAAGCGGGTGCTCAATGGGAGGACGCCAATCCTGAACTAGTAAAAGTTCCAGATGCAAAAGTGCCCGGTCCGTCGTTTGAAGAACAAATGGACAGGCTTATGAGGGAAGCTGGTCAAAAAGTCCGAGATGATCACAACCGCGAAATGGCCATCTTTGAGAAAGCCAAAACGCAACGTCTCCTTCAACAGGCCGTCAAAGATGAAAGTGCCGCCCCCTGTCAACCTGTTATAAAAAAGGCTCGACGCAGAGGCAGAAACAAGTCGAAAGGCCGAAAAAGCACTCAACAACAACAAAGCGGGGCTAAGAAGCCACACAAACGGGAGCCGAGCATTATTGATCTATCCCTCATAAAGAAAATGGGTCGAGCATACTTGTTTCCACGGGACAAGACGAAGAAGATACTTGATCTTGCTTTAAAACATCAAATGCTTACACGGCCGGAGTCCAAAAACCCCGAACAAGCAGGCGAAGTCTTTGATCCAAATTATTGCTCTTACCATCGAGTAATAGGGCACCCACTTGAAGACTGCTTCACCTTTAAGAATTGGGTCGAAGATCAGTACCAGCTCGGCAAGTTCGCTCTGTCTGACAACTGGAGGGTAACGCCACCACAGAAGTACTAACCCAAAGCCACGAGAATAGAACCAACTCCATATTGGGATTGGAAGCGGATTCGCACTTGTCACATGATAACAATATTAAAAAAAGAGCCCGAGAACATGGACAACCTTCCCTGGTGCTTCGAAAACAGCAATAATGAGGTGATCTCAGAATTTCCGCCAGCTCCGAAAGAACTGGAGGATGGAATACATACCACCGCAGATAACCTCAAGAAAATTGAGTTGGGAAAGGTGAATGATCCGCGACCGACGTTCATCAGCGAGCTGCTATCTAAAGAAAGGGTGGCCGCGTTAAAAGACGTGCTTCTACAGCATAGAGATTGCTTTGCGTGGAACTATTCCGAAATGCCGGGACTAGATCCAGAAATCGTTGTGCATAGATTGATGATATCTCCGGACATCAAGCTAGTCAAACAAGCGCCGAGGAGAATGCGGCTCGAGCTTGAGATGAACATCAATGCTGAGGTCAAGAAGCTGATCGACTCTAGCTTCATCCAAGAAGTTCAATACCCTGAATGGATCGCCAACATCGTCCCGGTCATGAAGAAAAATGGGACAGTGCACATATGCGTAGACTTCCGGGATCTCAATAAAGCCTGCCCGAAGGATGATTTCCCAGTGTCAGTCACCGAACTGATGATAGATAATATGTCCACTCATGAGGTTTTCTCCTTCATGGACGGCTCATCAGGGTATAATCAGATAAAGATGCACCGCGAAGACCAGAAGCACACCGCTTTTCGGACTCCTTTGGGAATATTCTGTTATAAAGTGATGCCCTTCGGATTAAAGAACGCCGGTGCCACTTATCAAAGAGCCATGACGAAGATCTTCGATGACCTTATACATGAAATCGTCGAGTGTTATATCGACGATCTCGTGGTTAAAAGCAAATCATACGAGGAACATCTCGAGCATCTAAAGACTGTATTTCGACGCTTTCGACAATACAATTTGAAGATGAACCCTCTTAAGTGTCCATTCAGGGTTTCCTCAGGCAAATTCCTGGGATTCATCGTCCGACACCGAGGTATCGAAATAGATCCGTCTAAAATCAAGGCAATCATGGAAATGCCTCCGCCGAGAACTCTCAAACAGTTGCGGTCTCTCCAAGGAAAGCTCGCATATATTCGGCGATTTATAGCCAACCTCTCTGGCAAGTGCCGCCCTTACAGTCACCTGATGAAGAAGGGAACTCCATTCGTTTGGGATCAAATATGCCAGGGCGCGCTGGATGAAATTAAACAGTACCTGCAGAACCCGCCAGTGTTGGCTGCTCCGGTTAAGGGAAAACCTCTCATTCTTTATACAACCGCCCTCGAAGGTTCCTTAGGCGCATTATGGGCGCAAGAGAATGACCAAGGAAAAGAAAGATCTCTCTATTACTTGTGTCGAGTTCTTCTGGGGGCAGAAAGCAACTACTCTCCTATTGAAAAACACTGCCTGGCGTTGATCTTCGCGATAACAAAGCTCAGGCACTATGCATTGGCGCATGAGGTCTGTCTCATTTCGAAGGTCGACCCTCTTAAATATTTGATGTCGAAGGCTATATTGACAGGCCGACTCGCTAAATGGGCTCTGCTCTTGATGGAGTTCTCAATAACGTATCAACCCCTCAAGGCAGTCAAAGGCCAGGCTATCGCCGACTTCCTCGCTGAGCATCCGATACCCGCCGATTCTCCTTTAAATCGCGATCTTCCAGACGAACATGCGTTTGACGCTATCGATGGGAACGACACCCGATGGGAGCTTTATTTTGACGGAGCATCTTCCATGAAAAAGCGCAAACAAAGTACCCCTATAATCAAATCGGGAGTAGGCCTCATCTTCGTAACTCCACAAGGAGGGATTATGTGCTTCGCCTTCTCCTTAACAGAGCCGAGGACGAATAACGAAGCCGAATATGAAGCCTTGATAACAGGCCTTGAGATCGCCATTGACATGGGAATCGAAAATCTCCTCATATATGGAGATTCTCAACTGGTCGTTAATCAAGTAAACAGCGACTACCAAACGTGCAAACCGGAGTTGGTGAAGTACGGTGAAAAGGTGCAACAACTGTTGACCCAAATTCCCACCTATACTTTGGAAAGCATACCGCGCGCGGAAAACAGCAAAGCAGACGCGTTGGCCAAACTTGCTAAAGAACTGGCTGACGAGAACCTCGATGACGTTAGAATCGTGGTACAAAGCCGTTGGATGCTTGCCCCAACAGAAATATCTTCGGAATCATCCGAAGAGAAGGGAACGACTGAACAGACGACCTTGCAAATAGAAGACCGGGAAAAGGCTGAGGATTGTAGGGAAATCTTCATAGACTACTTTAAGTCCCACCGAACGCCTGAAGAAGCATCTACAAGACATCAGCTCATGAAACGAGCTCTGTCTTTCGCCTTCGTCAATGACACTCTATACAAGAGGTCATTCGATTCTCTGTGGCTGAGATGCTTGGGACCTGACGAAGAGAAAAGAGTCGTTCAGAAAGTTCATGATGGAATCTGTGGTTCTCATCAAGCGGGCCCAAAGATGAAGCTGAAGATCAAACGGATGGGTGATTAGTCGAAAATATTGCATCTTTTAACCGGCAATTTCCCTATCATTTGCATTCATATAGAAGTGTTCGGCATTCATATTTCACATATTAGCAAATCTGTCGCAAAATATCAGATTGCATGTGTTAGACTCTAAAAACCGGCACTATAAAGGAAATTGACTGCATTTCATGGCATTGCATCATCCCTATATTGCGTAACACTTGTTTTGAGATCTGTGCAGGAAAATCAAGAAGAAAGGCCAAAAATTTACATGGTACCGATCAAACAATACGCCAACTCAAGGAATTGGAATCTGGTATTGATGTAAAGAGCATTCAAGAATTCAACACATCAGCTAAAGCTCCAAATATTATCCCAAGATCACAGAAGAAGCCCCAAACCCCAAGGAGCCAACATGGCCGCGGAACCGCGGCCGGAACCGGCTTGCGCCGCGGTTCCGCGGTGGATCTGCCACGTCAGCACCAAAGCTTTGCACCAAAATTCTTCATTCAGGGCCCACATTCAGCTCATGTACTTCAAGTTCCAGAAGACTCCAGAGGTTTCTGCCAGATCAGCAAACTAGGGTTTCTAAGCTTAATTAATCCTAGCTTAAAACCTAAGCTAGCTCCTAACAAACTCTTTCTAGAAACTCCTCAACAAACTTTTGGAGGGAATTGTAATTTCAAACCTAGACCTATGGTTTGGGAAGTCTATAAATAGAAGCCCAGACCTAGGGTTAAGAGAAGGATCTTTTAGCCAATCTAGTATCAATCTAGACCCATTCACTCTCTTTCCACAAGTCTAGTGAGAAGGCTTGTGTGAAACCCTAACCCTAATTCCAATCAAAAGCCAAGATCCCAAGTACCCCATCAAGCAAGAAGCCTTGCAACCTTTTATGAGCAGAGCCGATCTTCAACAGAGCAAGTGGTCCAAGCCGATCCACGACTCACGGAGCCGAGCGACGCCAGATCGACAATTTAGTTCTTCCTCTTGTAGTTCTTGAGCGACTGTAATCAAATTGTTGATATAAATAAAAGGTGATATTCTTTTATCTTGTTTTCTTTAAATTCTTGCATCATGATTCGATCTAAATTTCTAGTTGTAATTCTTGTTGTGATGTTTGAGTAATACTCCGCTCGTCGTGGAGTCGAGACGATCAATAGAATGATGATGTAATATATCTTAAATCAATTCTTGAATCCTACGAGTTTTGTAAGCCCTAGCAAGTTCAAGAACCGACATCCCAATTCGTTGCGATGCTTTCTTGAATGATATCGCTCGAGATTGGGGAGTTACGATCGTTTCTTGAAATTGCTAGAGGCTAGAATGTGAATGATATCAATGAAAGAACAAGGGTTAAATGATGAAACCCTAGTTTCACGAGAAAGCCCTAACTCTCGTCGATCATCATCGATCTAGTATCAATTCTTCGAAGGACAAGAACACGATATCTTGAGATTACATCACGTCTATAGATTCGATCGATTCCTACGAGCCTCATTTAGATTCTTGACATTTGGTTGGAAAAATCATCGAAACCTGATTCTCGATTGTTTATCATTTTCTTGAATTCTTGAATAGAATAGTGACACTTGAAACATTTGATAAATCTTGAATCATGCTTTCTTTTCTTCGCAATTAACTTTTCAATTCAAACAAATCGAATATAAAAACGAATCGCACAATCCCTGTGGACGATCCGCACTCGCTTACGATCTACAACTGACACCGTAATTGATTGCGGTCAAATATAATTCTTTGGTTGTGATTTCTTTATATAATTTTCTAAATACCGATACAAGATACTATTATCGATCAAATGAAACCGTTATCGGGAAACAATTGATTCGATACTTGCTTTTACATCCCAATCGAGAAATACACTCAATCAAATGGCGCCGTTGCCGGGGATTACGCGCTAATTCGTTTCATATTATAGTTTGAATTGAAAGATTTATTCCATTGTTATTTTTAGATCAAAATTTGTGCAAACCCTAAACGATTTGTTGTGGTTCATTGCAAGGAAATCTGGAGCTGTTTGGCAATTGAAGAAATTTTTTGGAAAATTCCAGAGAGCTGGAGTTATCAACAGGAAGCTTCTGTTGAATTTTTGCGAAGTGATCAGCACATAGTACCGCGGAAGCGCGATGGGAGCCCCCTATTGCGGCGGAACCGCGGCAGCCTTGAGGGATCTCTGCAAAAATTTTGCTTCAGGTACTTTCTTACCTTCTCCTCTCTCATCTTTTTAGCTCCAACTAATAATTTGCTGCAGGATTCTTTGCAAATAATCGCAGCGCCGCAAAAGCAAAATTAAATTTGTGCGTGATTTTGTTTCTTGGTTGTTTGCATTCTAAATACGGATATTAAGGGGCACGGCCAAATCCAAATTAGATGGGGATTTCATTACCCTTCCTAGGCCCCAAAAATCGCAAAACTTGCATCCGCATTGACCCACATTAACTAAAAAATATCTAGAGATGGCTCTAAGGACCGTCGCGCTCAATTAGGACAGAAGAAGGCCGTGCGTAATTTATTGCTTATCCGCGTTTTCTTGTGGTGCCTAGGCAAGTGTGTCGAAGGCTAGTGGTTATTAATTAGGCCCACTACTTATGTAGTGGAGTACCTTCCCACTTACCTGGCACTTACCTGGCCACAGGGGGACAAGGAGGCAGTGGAGGATTCTATCCTCGACTTGTCTTTTGGCAGTTAGGAGCGGTCTAGAGCCGGACCTAGGTGACCACTAAATTCTAGGGTTTTGTGTGTTGCATTTGTTGTGTTGCATCATATTTTTAAAAATCCGTCCACTTTTCAAAACAAACACCACATTCATTCATCATTCCCCTAATTATAAATTCACGCTGCCACTTGTACTAACTCTTTTTAGTGCAAGATAGACTGGACAACGGGATTCTAGTGCCCGTTAGTCCGCGTCCCCCGATCGACCCTAAAGTCGGTATTTCTACATTTACCCTTTTCTTTACCCACCACCACACCCACATCGATGGATCCGTCTCCATCGAACTTCTTTTCCACTACCCTGCCGCCGTCCGTTGGTGCGCAGAATCCACCTCGCATCTCTCTCCAAGAGAGATGCTATCCTACACGAGGCCTACTTTCCACCTGTCTTTCCATTCCACCAGCCAACGGGGAAAACTTTCAAATAAAACCCTAATACATCAACCTTCTACCAAAATTTCACGGTCTCGAGTCTGAGGACGCATATATGTTTATCACGAAATTCGAAAATGTATGCGTAATGATGGGTACCTCACAGCTTTCTATGGATGCTATGCGTCTTCGTCTTCTCCCATTTACCTTGTGCGATTTAGCCGAGAAGTGGCTATATAAAACTACCGCACATTCCATTTCAAATTGGGACGAATTCGTCAAAGCATTTCTTAAGAAATTCTACCCACACCAAAAGACAGCTCGAGTTCGTAGCGAAATCTATCAATTCACCCAGCTTCCAAATGAAACATTTTCAAAATGTCTTGAACGTTTCAAGGATCTGTTAGTCCAATGTCCACATCACGGCATCCCGAGATGGGAACTGTGCCGAATCATTTATGAGGGCATTACTCCTTACACAAGACAGACCCTTGAATCCATGTGTCAAGGCAACTTCATGACCAAAGATGATGGGGAAGCCTGGAAATTCCTAGAAGATTTCGCTGAAAGATCTTCACAGTAGGAGGGTGTGAGTCAATCGGTTAGGGATGGCAATGATATTTCCATAGGAATTAGAACCGAAATTTCAGCTTTACACAAGAAATTCGACGCTATGGAAAATAAATTTTTAGCTGCCACCCTAAATCAAATGTCACTCTCCAAAACTGTATGTGGCTGTTGTTCTGATCCGTCTCACTTGACGGAAGAATGTCCGTTTCAAGGTCATGAGCATACCAATGCCGCATTTCAAAGACCTAGAAACGATCCATTTTTCTCCACATATGATCAGGGTTGGAGGAATCACCCTAATTTTGCTTGGAACCAATCACAATCTCAAAACACGGTTCCAACCCAACACAATTTCCAAAGGGTCCCTCCACCACAACAGCAGCCACCACTTCAATTAAGTCAGCACCCCTTCCAAGCACATAACTTCCAAAATCCGGCCAACACTTTTGCACCACATGAAAACTTTTTGCAATTGACCGGTACAGATAACACCTCTGCACTAGCACAAACCTTGGATACTTTCATGAAACAATCCATCCAAGGGACGGCAAGTTTGCAATCTTCCATCGAGAATGTGATGAAGATCATTGTCTCTCAAAATGAGAATATCAAATCGATGGAAGCACAAACTGCACAACTAAAAGCCGAAATGAGTGGAAGAGAAAAAGGGAAACTCCCAGCTCAACCTTTACCCAATCCTGGCTATTCACATCTTGTGGATGCAATCACGCTGAGATCTGGAAGAGTGCTTGACAATAATGTTGGGGAAGAGTTTGATGATACTGATAAATCAATCAATAACACCCCGGCTGAGACCTTTCCTCACACACACACTTCTAATTCTGACCCCAGTTCTTCTACCCCACCACCTTCTTCCGAGCCTATTCTTCGTTTCCAAAAAGGCTCGCCACTTCAGCCCACCTCTTCTACTCCTCCACGGACGATCCCCACTTCTATTCTGGGATCGGCTCCACATACACTTCCTTCTCCTATGATGGACCCAGCGCTTATTGCTAAAGCACCTTATCCTAATCGGTTAAGGGCAAACACATCGAGTCCATATACGGAGAAGATTAGGGACATTTTTAAGCAAGTTAACATCAACATCCCTCTCCTAGATGCTATCCAACAAGTTCCGTCCTATGCGAAAACTCTTAAGAACTTGTGCACTAGGAAGAGGAAGACTCAAGTGCCCAAGAAGATATTCATGGCAAAAAAAGTAGACACGGCTTTCCCCCAACAATTACCGAGGAAACGTAAGGATCCTGGATATCCTACTATTTCCATTTTTATCGGGGAAAAACACATCAACCGTGCTCTACTAGACCTTGGCGCTAGTGTTAACTTGCTTCCATACTCAGTCTATGAGCAACTAGGTATCGGAGAGTTGAAGCCAACCCATTGCACTCTCCAGATGGCTGACCGATCAATCACCAAACCTAGGGGTGAACTGGAGGATGTGTTAATAAAAATCGGGGAATTTATATTCCCGGTAGATTTATTGTAATTGATACACAGCCTGTAGCGAACCCACAGAATCAAATTCCGGTGATTTTAGGTCGCCCCTTTTTGGCCACTTCCAATGCAATAATCAACTGTCGTAATGGTTCTATGACCCTATCCTTCGGGAATAGGTCAATAGAGCTGAACATTTACAAGTTGGGAAGTGTACTCTCCGAACCTACTACTCAGGTCTGTTCTGTCGACTTAATGGATGTCGACAGTAATGGTTCTATGACCCTATCCTTCGGGAATAGGTCAATAGAGCTGAACATTTACAAGTTGGGAAGTGTACCCTCCGAACCTACTGCTCAGGTCTGTTCTGTCGACTTAATGGATGTCGACAGTAGCGAATTTGATGATCCTCCTGATACCGATCTTGACTCTTTTCATATGTTGTTGTTTGACCCAACTATGTATCATACACATACGGACTCTTCCATCAAGATGTCCGGGTCAACAATTAACACGGATTATGAACTGTTCTTAGAGTCTGAAGATCATCCCGCACTTTGTGATGACATTATTCTTCGGGGTATTGATGGAACTTTCGAGGAAATCTTCGCTGATGAACTCGCATTTTTGAATGACACGGGTGCTGAGATGAATCATCTCCCAATCAATGAAATTGAACCTCTACCCCTTCTTCTGAACTGTAAAAAGAATGCGAGTAATCCATCACATTCACTGCATCGTCTCTCCAAAATGAGACGCACACATATTCTATTCCACCACTTAACCTTTCCCCACTTCTTCTTCCACCAACCAGAGCATTGCATTGACAAAATTTTTCAATGGTTGGTGTTAACATTCGGTCTTTGCAAAGCTTGGCATTGACCAATAATTCTTGACCCCCTCATGTGATTTTCAAAAGATTAACATTGCTTAAGTTTGGGGGGGCTATGATCGGGCTCCTGAAAAGAAAATTTTTTACAAAATGATGAGACAAAAATAAGTTTTGGGAAGTTCTTCACTTATATATTTTGCCCCACTAATAAATTCCTCCCAAGCTTATAGGTTTTTCGAGATTTAGCGGATGGCAACAGTGAGGACACTGTTGAAAACAAGTTTGGGGGAGGTTTGTGCTTATTTTCGCATCATTTGCATATCATTTGCATAAGCACAAAACATTTTCGAAAACTTATAAAAATTTAAAAATTTTCAAAAAGATAAAAAAATATTTTTGTACATAAATAAGATAATAAAAGTTTAGATAGTGAAAAATTACATCCATGAGATTAGAAAAATTTAAGAAAACTAAGAAAATTAGAAGTTTTCTTATACGAACTAGTAATAAGTAGTTATGAGTCGTTGTCCCAAGGGTTAGTAAGATGAAGGACGTCACTAATCTGAGGATAAAAATAAGTCTGAAAAATAGAAGCCAAACATTTTGAACGTTGATACCCTGCTATTCGCACTTACACACGTCTTGAAGCCCGGGATAGTAGAGGATACCTTGAAATGCTCTTGTCTTAAAGCCGATGTATGAAGGAAATAAAAAGAAAAAGTGAATAAAAAATATATAAAGTGGTGAGAAAAATGGACACTGGTTTTGTTATCATCAAGGGCAATAAAAAATATATAGCGAGGGTGCTTCTTCACCTAGTGCCCTAGGGCCAACTGGTCTGGGAGTCACTGCTATGCCTGAGGTGGTGCAAGACGAGGAAAATACACCAAATAAGCAAGCACATGAGTAATCGGTCGGTTAGTACCTAAAGAAGTATTAACGGTCGCATGAAAGTGTGTAAGCAATTTCATCTAAATATTCATTAATTAAAAAGTACTGAGGCTGATGGGCAAGAGTATGATAGCTTGAATTGAATTCTCCGGGTGTAGGGATGTCCTTTACACACACGCAGGGTTATATGATCGATGTTTGGAAGAAAGATAGGAATGAAGAATAAGACGATGTTTTATTAAGGGAAGACGTGATTTCTGACATTTTTTCATGACCATTAAGATAGGGCTCATGACAACCGAAAAGCTAGCTTAGTTGGAAACCCTAATTTTCAAGGCTTTTCTTTTACAATTTTTTTCTTTAAATGTAATATTCATGATCTTTCTTTTATTATTGGATTTTGTGGGTGCAATCCGCTGAAAACCCTCAGGAGACAACACTCCTCCTACTAGGGACACCTAGAGGTTTAAAGCCTTTTTGCACGTGCTCAGTGCAATCGTGTTGCCTACATAAGTGTGCTAGTTAGTTTTTCTCTTTCTTTATTTTCTCCTTCTCTTTTTAATAAAAAGTTCGCTCGAGACGATCGAAATTAAGTTTGGGGGAATTTGATTAGTCGAAAATATTGCATCTTTTAACCGGCAATTTCCCTATCATTTGCATTCATATAGAAGTGTTCGGCATTCATATTTCACATATTAGCAAATCTGTCGCAAAATATCAGATTGCATGAGTTAGACTCTAAAAACCGGCACTATAAAGAAAATTGACTGCATTTCATGGCATCGCATCATCCCTATATTGCGCAACACTTGTTTTGAGATCTGTGCAGGAAAATACAGAAGAAAGGCCAAAAATTTACATGGTACCGATCAAACAATACGCCAACTCAAGGAATTGGAATCTGGTATTGATGTAAAGAGCATTCAGGAATTCAACACATCAGCTAAAGCTCCAAATATTATCCCAAGATCACAGAAGAAGCCCCAAACCCCAAGGAGCCAACATGGCCGCGGAACCGCGGCAGGAACCGGCTTGCGCCGCGGTTCCGCGGCGGATCTGCCACGTCAGCACCAAAGCTTTGCACCAAAATTCTTCATTCAGGGCCCACATTCAGCTCATGTACTTCAAGTTCCAGAAGACTCCAGAGGTTTCTGCCAGATCAGCAAACTAGGGTTTCTAAGCTTAATTAATCCTAGCTTAAAACCTAAGCTAGCTCCTGACAAACTCTTTCTAGAAACTCCTCAACAAACTTTTGGAGGGAATTGTAATTTCAAACCTAGACCTAGGGTTTGGGAAGTCTATAAATAGAAGCCCAGACCTAGGGTTAAGAGGAGGATCTTTTAGCCAATCTAGTATCAATCTAGACCCATTCACTCTCTTTCCACAAGTCTAGTGAGAAGGCTTGTGTGAAACCCTAACCCTAATTCCAATCAAAAGCCAAGATCCCGAGTACCCCATCAAGCAAGAAGCCTTGCAACCTTTTATGAGCGGAGCCGATCTTCAATAGAGCAAGTAGTCCAAGCCGATCCACGACTCACGGAGCCGGGCGACGCCAGATCGACAATTTAGTTCTTCCTCTTGTAGTTCTTGAGCGACTGTAATCAAATTGTTGATATAAATAAAAGGTGATATTTTTTTATCTTGTTTTCTTTAAATTCTTGCATCATGATTCGATCTAAATTTCTAGTTGTAATTCTTGTTGTGATGTTTGAGTAATACTCCGCTCGTCGAGGAGTCGAGACGATCAATAGAATGATGATGTAATATATCTTAAATCAATTCTTGAATCCTACGAGTTTTGTAAGCCCTAGCAAGTTCAAGAACCGACATCCCAATTCGTTGCGATGCTTTCTTGAATGATATCGCTCGAGATTGGGGAGTTACGATCGTTTCTTGAAATTGCTAGAGGCTAGAATGTGAATGATATCAATAAAAGAACAAGGGTTAAATGATGAAACCTTAGTTTCACGAGAAAGCCCTAACTCTCATTGATCATCATCGATCTAGTATCAATTCTTTGAAAGATAAGAACACGATATCTTGAGATTACATCACGTCTATAGATCCGATCGATTCCTACGAGCCTCATTTAGATTCTTGACATTTGGTTGGAAAAATCATCGAAACCTGATTCTCGATTGTTTATCATTTTCTTGAATTCTTGAATAGAATAGTGACACTTGAAACATTTGATAAATCTTGAATCATGCTTTCTTTTCTTCGCAATTAACTTTTCAATTCAAACAAATCAAATATAAAAACGAATCGCACAATCCCTGTGGACGATCCGCACTCGCTTACGATCTACAACTGACACCGTAATTGATTGCGGTCAAATATAATTCTTTGGTTGTGATTTCTTTATACAATTTTCTAAATACCGATACAAGATACTATTATCGATCAAATGAAACCGTTATCGGGAAACAATTGATTCGATACTTGCTTTTACATCCTAATCGAGAAATACACTCAATCAAATGGCGCCGTTGCCGGGGACTATTTGATTTGATATACACATCCAAGAAAATCTAACAATCAATGGGCTACTACTGGCCCACGATGATTCAAGATTGCCTCGAATATGCGAAGCAATGTCACTCATGCCAAATCCATGGGGACTTCATCCACCAACATCCAAATCCATTACATCCAACGGTGGCTAGTTGGTCGTTCGAGATGTGGGGAACTGACATAGTCGGCCCCATCGAACCAGCATCGTCTAGGGGACATCGTTTCATCCTGGCGACAACTGACTACTTCTCCAAGTGGGCAGAAGCAGTACCACTGAGGGAAGTGAAGATGGAGAATATCCTCCATTTCTTCAAGACGCATGCCATATATCGATTTGGAACTCCACGACGGATCATCTCCGATAACGGGCCAGCCTACAGAAGTCACAAGATCAGCCGGTTCGCGCAACAGCATAATATAGACTGGAGGTATTCCTCGGTTTCTAATCCGTGAGCCAACGGTCTCGCCGAGGCCTTCAACAAGACCTTGACGAAAATCATAAAGAAAACGTTGTCCCGAAATAAGAAAGACTGGCACGAGAGACTGCAAGAGGCTCTTTGGGCGTATTGAACTACGTTCAAGACGGCCACGAACACAACGCCGTACGCGTTGGTATTTAGGACGGAAGCAGTACTCCCCCTCGAGATAGGGTTACCCTCTCTACGAGTGGCAGTCCACTACGAGCTGACGGACGAAGAAAATGCTCACCTTCGGCTTGAGGAGCTTGACGCCCTTGAAGAAACACGGCTCATAGCGCAACAAAATCTGGAAGCTTATAAAGCAAAGATGACGCGCTCATACGAAAGATTGACCCGGCCGAGGATATTCCGCCAAGGCAAACTCGTGCTAGTGGTCAAAAGGCCTATGATCCCCAATCGCGCCAAGCGGGGAAAATTCGAGCCAAACTACGAAGGCCCGTACATCATAGATAAAGTCTATCAGGGTGGGGCCTATCTACTCATGGATATGCATGGTGAAAGGCCTTTCAGGCCAATAAACGGTCGCTTCCTAAAGAAGTACTACGCTTAATGAGCCACAGCCTAGGTCAATGATAGATGACGACAACTATGTCCGCTCGCTATCTTCCTAAGCTCAAGCTTTATAAGCAATAGCCAGCCTTCTCAATGTCGGACCGAAACGTCCTTAAACTAATAGCGGACCGAAACGTCCTTAAAACTACTACCGCAGTGTCCTTAGGCTGACGAGATAAAAAAAGGAGAGAAAAAGAAAATAAAAAAATGATGATAATAAAAATGGTATGTCCATAAGCAAAAGGGGCACGGATGAAAACCCGAAAGGGCTCCGTTCGTAAAAACAGCAGGGCTACCGGCGAGTGTTCGTGAAAACCCGAAAGGGCGCAACCTCGTAAAAAAAAGAGTAAATAAAAATAAAAAGAATAAAAAAACGATATGTCCATAAGCAAAATAGAGCACGGATGAAAACCCGAAAGGGCTCCGTGAGTAAAAACAGCAGGACTACCGGCGAGCGTTTGTGAAAACCCGAAAAGGCGCAACCTCGTTAAAAGACACTTATAGGGTCCTCTCGACCATGAAAGGAGAAACCACCCACGTGAGATCCTTACGACTCACAAGAGAGCAACACACTTAGGGATCCACACGATTCCTAAGGAGAAAATACACTTGCGAGATCCTCACGACTCGTAAAGAGAACCCTCTTATGAGACCCTCACGGCTCATAAGATTTGAAAGTCTTAAGTTACAGAGACCTAAACCTGTGCTTAAGCAACCCCCACAACTTCCGATATTGCCCTACAAGTGGTCCAATACTGGCTCTTGTATACAATCCACGGACGCAAATAAACATTTCCCTAATCAAGTCCCATCCGAGACTGGGGATATGTTCGCATGGTGAACAACCCTTATAAATCCTCTCGATTTGTGAGAAGAAAACCCTCCTGTAGAATCCTTACAACTTACAGAGGAACAAACACTTAGGAATCCTCACGATCCCTAAGGAGAAAATACACCTGCAAGATCCTCACGACTTGTAGGGAGAAATAACTTTGTGAGACCCTTACGGCTCATGAAGTCAAAAGCCTTAGTCGACAGGACCTTAACCCTGCTCGCTAAGCCACCCTTGTTCGACATCGACAGAGGCAGATGATGATTCGCTCCTGGCAATATCCCAGTGGTAGCGGTGCTGATGCCGAAATCGGTGTCCAATTTCAGGTTTACGACGAAAAGCCAGTAGGCTGCACATGCATATGAAATAGCCGAAATGATGGGGCAAATTACAATAAAAAGCAGCAAGTAAAAATGTATGCATCCAAAATAGCCAAAATGATTGGGCGACTTGCAATAAAAAGCAGCGAGTAAAAATAAAATAAACAGCCGAAATGATTGGGCGACTCGCAATAAAAAGCAATGAGTAAAAACAAAATAAACAGCCGAAATGATTGGGCACCGCGAAAAATAGCCGGCGACCTTCGCGATATAAAGCTGAAATGATAGAGCATCGCGGAAATAAAAAAAATGATGATGATAAAACTTTGGCCCTACAGTTAAGATCACATAGATCCCTGTATACAATCCAAGGGCGTAAACAAACAAGAGGGAACCATACTTTTCCAACAGGCTCCGCCAGAAAACGAAGCCAGATCTCGACGATTCATCTCAACTCCTAAGAAACCAATGTCTTCGGCAAATACCTCAACTCACGGATACAAACACTCCTTGATGAGAGCCTCCTCATCTGCGTCGACTCGCAGAGCAACCAGTGCCTCCGTGGGAAATTCTCGACTCGTTTCAAACCCCAAGGAAACAAATAATCCTTGGCACTAGGGAAACAAATAATCCTTAGCAAACACCTCAACTCACGGATACAAACACTCCTTGACGAGAGCCTCCTGATTCGCGTCGACTCGCAGAGCAACCAGTGCCTCCGTGGGAAATTCTCGACTCGTTTCAACCCTAAAGAAACAAATAATCCTTGGCGCTAGGGAAATAAATAATCCCTAGCAAACACCTCAACTCACGGATACAAACACTCCTTGATGAGAGCCTCCTGATCCGCGTCGACTCGCAGAGCAACCAGTGCCTCCGTGGGAAATTCTCGACTCGTTTCAAATCCTAAGGAAACAAATAATCCTTGGCGCTAAGGAAACAAATAATCCTTAGCAAACACCTCGACTCAGGGAAACAAACAATCTCTGAGGAGGGCCTCCTGATCCGCGTCGACTCGCAGAGCAACCAATGCCTCCGTGGGAAATTCTTGACTCGTTTCAACCCTAAGGAACCAAATAATCCTTAGCGCTAGGGAAACAAATAATCCTTAGCAAAATCCTTCGACTCAGGGAAATAAACAATCTCTGACGAGAGCCTCCTGATTCGCGTCGGCTCGCAAAGAAACCAGCATCTCCGCGGGAAAATTCCCGATTCGTCTCAAATTGCAAGATGAAGCCTCAGGCAGCAGGAATTAAAAAGCTTGCTTCCTGAACAATGGGACCCTGCAAGTCGATCTAAAATGGTCTCTTGCATACTATCCACGGGTCTCACTCTCCAAGGTCGAGTTTCGACAAGGAGGGAAACAACCGCTTACGAGTCCTCTCGACTCGTAAGAGGGAAAAATTTTCTTACAGGATCCTTACGATCTTTAAGAGAAAACACACTTAGGAATCCTCACGACTCCTAAGGAGAAAAACCCACCTACGAGATCCTCTCGATCCGTAGGGAGAAAAAATCTCCACGAGACCCTCACGGCTCATAAAGTTGAAAAGTCTTAGGCAGCAGATCTGAACCTGCGGCCTAAGCCATCGACAAGGAGGGCCTCTTGATTCTTAAGAAAGTCAAGATGCGCGCTCTATTATCTGTTGACCATGTTTTACTAAGGTGGCATGCTGATAATAAAAGGAAAGAAAAGGCGGAGGAATCACACAAGACATTACAGAAAATGTGTATCTTTTATTCATAAACTTGATTGAGTACAGGATACATTGTGCTAAAGAATAAAAAATATATATATACATTTTATTTTTTATTTACAAGTACAAATGATACAATGAGAGTTACTGAGGAGGAAGCGTCCTGCATAGCTCTAGCAATTGTTCGCGCACTTCCTTCCCCGCTTTCTCCTGATCGGCCACTACTGCCAACTCTGCCTCCACTTGGGCCCGTTGCTGCGAGACAGATGCAAGCTGATCCCTGACGGCCTGATGAGCAGCTTCACGGCCTGGAATGTCATGCTCGGCGACATCAAGTGCCCGCTTCAGTTTCAGCCCATTTGAGATGCGCTCCAGAAGGCCCTCGAAGACGGCCTTTACCTCAGCGGCGTTCGCCTCAACTTCAGCGCGCAGGCGAGCAGTTTCGCTTGAAGACTCCTGACGCTCCTTCAGCCTCAAAGTTGCTTCTTGTTCCAAATAACGGAAATGAGAAGTGCTTTGCTCGAGCCATGCTCCCCATTGAGTGTTCACAGCCAAAGTCTCGGGGGATAGACGCATCGACTCCAGCTGATGAAGGCAAGCCTCAATTTCCCGACAGTGGTTAACCCAAGAAGCGACGGTGCCCTCGTCATGGAAGGTGGCAAATATCACCAACATCGGGTTAACCGTCGTAGCGAAGTCCTCAGCAGATATAGGAGTCTCGACGCCGAGTTCCTCGATGTAGTCGCTCAACATGCGCAGACTATTCGCCGCACCTTTTGAGAACGGACGTCTCTGGGAAGGGCCGCCCGGCATTGTAATGCGAGACTCGAAGGGCGCCGAGACCGGAATGACCGCTGAAAAGAAACAAGATGTGATCAGATAACAGTTCAGGAAACAAAAAAAGGGGGAGTTATCAATGTGATAGTCGCTGTACCAGCTGAGGCAGGTGGAAAAACCGGAAGGGTCGGCGGCGCAGCCGATCTTTCATCCCCTCCTTCGATTTGTAGCACTGCAGTCGAGGAAAAAAAGGGGGTTTAGAAGTAATCCCACCAATAAAGAAAGAAGGATATCAATGGAAATCATACTCACTAACGCCACCAGAGGAAGAGGCAAGTTCGGATGGGAAGGAGAAGTGTGGGAGCAACACCTGATAAAGATGGTCAAAAAGCACTCCTGAAAGACACAACAGTATGACTTTAGTATACAGATTATACGTCTGAAAAGTGAGATTAATAAGTTGCAAACTCATACCTTCCAACATCTTTGACAGTATGAGAGAAGGCTGAGAGGTGACCACCGCCAAGGCAGTAGTTGAAGGTACTCCCTCGAGCAGTGGGGCATGAGCGCTGGCTGCACCTGCGTTACGAAAAAGGGTGAACTTGTCAGAAAGGATTGTAAGGTAAAGAAAGACAGCAACTTAGGATTTACCTGATGAGCTGCCGGCTGAAACGGAGGCGACTCCTTCCTCCATCGACATGAGGCCGCCGCCCGTGGCTTCATCACCCGACTCGATAGGGACCGTTGTCGTTCTCGCAAGACCTGGAGACAGCGGAAGATCATATACAGGGAGGGCAATGATTGGAGCATTGCCGGACTCTTGGGAGGGAGCGGCTAACTCTTCCCCAGGGGTCATACCCATCTCACCCGCTACTTCTGCGGGCTCCTCGGTCTCCATCGGCTCATCCGCCGTCACCACGAGATCGCCGGCCTCAAGTGCCTCGTCCGCCACCACCCTGGGCTCAGTTGTAATGATCATTTCATCTGCCGCCACTTCAGGCTGGGCATCAATGACCTTCTCGGCTGCAGACCCCTCAACCTCCATCTCAGGCCCCGAAGCCTCAGCGACGTTGCCCACCGTCAGCTCAGGTTCGGTAGGAGCCGCCTCCTCTGTTTCCTTGGGTTCAACGGCCTCTGCCTCCTCCTCGGTTGGACTTGGCCCTATAAGATAAAATATATAAGAACCGATGGCATTATAACTCTTACAATAAAATCTTGGGAGAAATATTACCTGAAGTGGATTTATCATTTGCGCTCCGAGTTGCGCGCGCCACTTGTCTGCGAGCAGTGGATAGGAGGACGACAGGGGCCTCTTCGGAAGGAGTATCGGCACGAGGGACGGTGCTGGGGCCCGCTCCCATAGCCAAGGCAGCCATGCGTGCCTTTGCTTCGCGCCTCGATCGCTTCCGTTCCTCCCGGGCTATCGCGATAGACCTCTGTGACGCTTCCTTCAAGGCGTCGTCATCCTCATTCAGAGATGCCTCCAGAGCCTTTAAGGCATCTCTCATCGGCACTTCAAGACGAACCTCCTGCGGTGGCCCAGAGGAAGCGGGAACATCGGCAGCTGGCAGAACATTTGCGTCGCTTGGTGGGAACGGCATTGAGGTTTCTGCAATAAAAAGGGAGAGGTTAGATTGACCATAACATAAGGAGAATAAAAACTTGATGAATCGGAACTTACTGAGGCCTAAAGACGCTCTACGGCGTTCCTCCTCTTGGAAGGTCTTGAGTGAAGCGGCAATGGCTTCCTCATCAGTGATGCCTGTTGGAAGAAAAGAAAGAAAAATGTTAGTCAAAGGCAATGAGAAGAATATGATGCAATAAAGAAAATGCGACTAGTAGTTACCTGATTGCGCAAGCTCAGCTAGCCACGCGTCACGCTTTGCCAACCACGCTGAAGTTTCGAGAGCGGCTTCCAAGTCTGTGTCGTCTGGCGGCGGCATGACTAATCCCTCGTTAGTCCCATATTCGATCAGGCCCTCGGCGTAGGGAGCATGGGGTTCCTGACCGAACACGACATCTGCAGCGAAGAGCGACTTCTTTTTCTTCTGCCCTCCGACCGTAAGCTCACATGGGATTGACTTACGCTTAGCAGCCACCTTGGAACGGCGGGTTCCGATGTCTGCACCCACGTCAGACTCTGGCGAAACTACAATCACTGTCTCTACTGGAGCACAAGGCGCTGGGTGTGCATCCGCAATATCAGGGAGCGATAATCCGTGTAGAGGACTCTGCGCACGTGAAGGTCCGGCTCTGGCATCTTTTTAAAGGGGGGATCACCGGGGTCCTTGGCACCAAAGGAGCGTTGCGATCGCTACCTGGGGGTGCACCCTTACGGTCGATCAACAACCGCCTTTCCTCCTTTATGACGGCTCCCGTCGAATGACTGTACCATTCTGTGTATACCCTGAGGAGTCATGGGGCATAAGCCGGCTCACTGAGAAAGAAGTGGGAGCCCGTGTTTAGATGCATGAAATGATGCAGCGCTCTCTCCATCCCTTCTTCGGTCGTGGCAGGTTCCGATAAGAAAGCCTCCAGCGGTACCTCTTGATTATAGCTCAGTTGTTGGGCGAAACGATGCGGGTTATATCTCATGAAGATCGCTGCCCCCTTCTGCCTAAACACTAAGAAGCCCGGTCTGATGGAATATAAGTGAAGGGTCTCCCGGGCTGTTAAAACTGAAGCTCCATCCTTGAAGGTGTCTTGCAATGGCCGCACTGCAGTGGTGGACGCTTTTCCAATAGTCAACACCTTGTCAATAAAAGACATACCAGCTCCAACGGTGTGGGAGCGAAGGAGTAAACCCCTGGCATTTCGTGGCGATGGATTTACAATTGATGCGCCGATCAGCTGTTTAATGCGAGGAAAACTGCACCTTTCGTAGAACGAGGGCCTTTTATGCATACCGAAAACACCCGATGTATGTAGCTCGAGCCACGACATAAAGTAGTGCATCAGGAAGACCACGTGCAATATCCCGGGCTCGTTAGCATCCGCTGCTCGGCTGAGGCCATGATATAGGTGTGCCAAGCCAGCGATCCCAACGGCCACCTTTACCCCGATGGTCATCCGGTGGGCTGGGTAAAAGACGGAAGGCCGCATATAGTGAGAATGCATTGGGAGCGCAAACCAACTCAGCCAAAGCCCAAAAAATCCTAAAAAGAAGGCCTCCTCGTCCATCTCGGGGGCTGCGACTTCCGCAAAAGACATGGTTGGGGAGTTAGGAAGAAAAAAATCCTTTTGGTCTATTTCCTTCGCCGGCAGGTTATCCAAACCTAAACCGAAAGGGTCCTCAAGGGTGGCAAACTTGGCAGCTTCGGCCGAGAGGACGTTTGGGTGAAGGAACCGAGCAATGAAATCCTCAAAACTAACTCCGCGGCTCCTACGCTCAATGAAAAGGGCCTCGTAGATGTTCAACACCTTGATCAGACTAGGAAATTGGTGTTGAACAGCGTTCTCCGGCGTGAGCCCCCTTACCACCGGCTTAGCACAAAAAACGTACTCATCCGTCGGGAGCAACTCTTCATAATGTTCCCCCATGACCGGTAAACCGGATACCTCCGTAAACTCTTCCAAAGAGACTGACACTTCCCGATCCATGGCGAGGAAAGTGTGGGTAGGACTGTTCCACTGCTCCAGGAAGGCCTTGAACCACCAGGTCGGGAGCGTGGGATATTGGAACAGAGAGACGTACACTGCGGTGTACAATCCTAACTTTATCAACTGCGACTTCTTCGTCGACAGGATGTACCGGGCCCACGGCAGATAACCGATCGGGTGGCGGGGATCAGGCCGATATTATATGATTGCCCCCAAGGTCGCGCCTCACCCTGACAGATACGCCGTCCTAGGATATCCAAAACCATAGGACGCTGGACCGGAATCGCATCTATGGCGGGATGTAGAAAGCCCTTCGATGTCCAATCAACCATCTTCACGGCGTACTGCACCGGGGGTGGGCTGGCATAATGAATCGCCGTGATGGGTTCTGACGGCACCGCGCATGTGAAGCTCCGTCGGCCCATCATGATCTGATTATACCACGATCCCCAAAGGTGGAGACTCTTGTACTCCGGGTCATACTCTTTAATCATGGCCAGGACTTCACGGTCCAAGGGCGCCTCAGAAAATCCCTCCTCCGAGCGGACAAACGGGAATGAGGTGTCGAGAGACATGATCGCTGCAAAAGAACAATTTAGCCGTTAGTGTTGTAATTCCAACGCTTGGCGTTTGAAAAAAATGCGTTAATTAATTAATTAATTAAATTAAAATTAATTAATTACACCACACAGCAGTACAGTGGGTAGGAGACCGAAGGGGGACCCACAAAATCTGGATGACAATACGTCAGTTAATAAGACAACCTCATCATTGGATGAGATTGTCAGTTGGTCCCCAGGAAAACATTCCCATTAATAATAAAAAAGGGAAGAATCTCTAGAGACAAGGAAAAAATCTCCTCTTTCAGAGCAAAGCTCTGTCACAGAGTGACACTTGTCAAACTCTGGTCTCAGGGAAATAAGATTCCTTAAAAGAGCATAGCTCTATGGTAATAATGGAAAGGTCCATCAGAAAATGTTTACACCTAAAAGAATTAAAAAATTTGGAATCTTGAAAAATCCATGAAAAACTTATGAAAATTTCTTCATTTTTCAGATCTAAAAGATCTACAGATGATTCAAAGAGCAAAACTCTGTCCATGGGTTAGAACCCATGAACAAGATCTCTGCAGATCTATAAGTTTTTGAGAGCAAAGCTCTGTTTATGAAACCCCAATGGGGATCTCTTTAGATCAAAAGATCTGTAAGAGCAAAGCTCTTTGGTTAAGGTTAATTTAAGTTAATTTGATTTAAATTAATTTTACCTAAAGTTTCTAACTTTGGAAATGAGCAAAGCTCTGAAATTCTCAAGCAAGAGCAAAACTCTGGTAATTAAAATCTTGAAGATGGTGAAGATTTTCTAAGGGCCAAGAGTCCTATTTATAAGGCGCTTGCGCCCCTTCAGCTCACCCCTTGATCCAATGATCAGGAGTTTGCCACCGCTGCACTCACGTGCGAGCCACGTGAGCGCAACGGTGGGGGGAATTTGTTTCCCTAATCAGAGCAAAGCTCCGTTGAAATTCAAATTTCAAATTTTGAAGCAACGCTTCAAATCTCGGGCGCAACGCGCCACATGTCAGGCACTGATACGTCAGCACAGCGCCCAAGAAGGCACGCCCAATCAGAGCAAAACTCTATTTAAACTAAAATTAAAGGAAGCAACGCTTCAGTTGCGCAAGCACTGCGCTGCGCGACACGTGTCAGCGCAGTTGCGCTGCGCTGTGCGCTGCGCGACACGTGTCACGCGCTGGGGCATTTGCGCCAAACAGAATTAAAATTCTAAAGAAATCGTTTCTGTTCTTGTTAAAACAAGAAGATTTTCTTCTGTAAAACAGAAGCCCTTGGATCAAAGATCCAACGGTGGGGAAAATTTCCCAAATCACTCAGAGAAAGATCTCTTTAACAAATTTAACTAATTTATGGGCACTATAAAAAGGACCCTAGATCTCAATTCAAAGGCATCAACATTTCTTGAAAAAATCAAGAAGCTTTCAAACAGAGAGAATTCTGAGAAAAATTCTAAGAAAAAGGTAAAAACCTTCACAAAAAAGAAGAAATTTCTTCTAATAGATCATTAATCTAAAAACCAGATCAATGATCTTCATAAAATAAAAAAAAATAGTGCTTTGCACTTTTATGAACCATTGGTTTTTGAATCTAAAAAGATTCCTAAATCATAGTGCTTTGCACTTGCAAACTGCGTTGTTGCGCTCTTGGGAGAGCGCCACGTGTCAACATCTGAACCACTTGCGCTATGCGCTTTGAGATAGAGCTTTGCTCTCTGAAATTGGCGCAACTCATCAGAATGCGCCACATGTCAGCAGCGCAAGCACAGCGCACTGCGCTTGCGCGACACATGTCAACACTACAAGCGCTTGCGCTCTCTGATTGGTGCAAAGCGCCTGAAAATGCAATGCATTTCCTAAAGGGCCAGGCCTAAATCAAAAAGACCAAGCAGGCCTAATTAAATTGATGATCTGCATCATTTATAAATGGGCAGAGCCCAAACAAAATGATAAAAATGCTAGGCATTTTAAAAAGGGGCAGAGCCCAAACAAAGTAGATGCCTTGCATCATCATAAATGAGCAGAGCCCAGAATAAATTGATGCTCTGCATCTTTTATGGGCAGAGCCCAAACAAAAAATAGAAAATAATGCAATGCCTTAGTTAAAAATGTGCCAAGCCTTAGCACAGGTCTAACAGACCAAAAACAAATAAAAGCGTTGAATATTTTTCAACTGGACTTAGCCCAATCATGGCCGTAAGTCCTTAAACTAAATTGACTGAGCGAGATTGCTCTCCTAAATCAATTTACGACCGGTTCAAGGGTACATCTCCAAACTCCTTTGACTCCTATCGTTGTAATCCTTCAACGACGTCAGAGAGGTGACGGGTCCCGACGACCATAATCAACATGGACTGCGGGGTCCTTAAACTCGTGGACCGAAACGTCCTTAAACTAATGTCGGACCACTACGTCCCTAAACTGGAACATGGACCACCACGTCCCTAAACTGGAACTCGGACCACCACGTCCCTAAACTGGAACACGGACCACTACGTCCCTAAACTGGAACAATAGAGCCTCCAAACGCTCTTTTGCCGGATCTAAACGGTCCCGTTTAAGTTGATCTTAGCCCCAAATACGGCTAACGTATCCTTAAACATTCAAATGGACTATAAAACTCCAAATCAACTTTGGTTCAAGGGTACATCTCTGAATTCT
This sequence comes from Agapanthus africanus, assembly GCA_030015575.1. Lineage (NCBI taxonomy): Eukaryota > Viridiplantae > Streptophyta > Magnoliopsida > Asparagales > Amaryllidaceae > Agapanthus > Agapanthus africanus. The sequence continues at coordinate 180,176,111 of JASDDO010000014.1, forward strand.
TCTGACACCTATCGTTGTAATTCTTGAACGACGTCAGAGAGGTGACGAGTCCTGACGGCCATATAATAAATGGATCACCACGTTAAGTTGATCTTAGTCTCAAATAGGACTAACGTATCCTTAACGAACATTTAAGTTGATCTTAGCCGCAATACGGCTAACGTATTGTTAAACTAAAAACACCAAAACCAAATCTAAGTAAATACGGATTTGGACTAATCCACGTCCTACGGGCGACGGCATTACTCAGTCTCCATATACAATCCATGGGCAACCACAAACAAAACAAACACACACGACACGAAGTGAAATTCTGGAGAAGGAGAAAGTGGCTGCCGCGATGCGGTAGCGTAATTAACTGCAGGGGCTTGCGCCTGCAGGGAAGAGCGTCCCCACAATTAAAAACCCCTCAAACGAGGGGGAATCTGACGAAGTCTGCTACATCAGTCGCATCCGTCTAAACCTCCGATACACGGTGCCATAAATCAACTTGGCATCTTCGGAGAGGAAGACGGATAAAACCATATAGCATCTGCCCCGAATCTCAGGCTAGACGTCCTCGCATCGTCGGCCGCCATTCGGAGGGGAACACTTTGTTAGGGAAATGTTTATTCGCATCCGTGGATTATATACAAGGGTCAATATTGAACCGCTTGTAGGGCAGTATTGGAGGCTGTGGTGGCCGCTTAAGAACAGGTTCAGATCCCTGTAACTTAAGACTTTTGAATCTTATGAGCCGTGAGAGTCTCATAAGAGGCTTCTCCTTCCGAGTCGTGAGGATCTCGCAAGTGTAATTTTTCCTTAAGAATCGTAGGGATCCCTAAGTGTATTGCTCCTTTGTGAGTCGTAAGGATCTCACGCAGGTGGTTTCTCCTCACAAGGTCGAGGGGACCTTGCAAGTGTCTTTTAACGAGGTTGCGTCCTTTCGGGTTTTCACAAAACTCGTCGGTAGCCCTGCTGTTTTTACTCACGGAGCAATTTCGGGTTTTCATCCATGCCTTTTTGCTTATGGATATACCGTTTTTTTCCTAAAGAGGTTGCGCCCTTTCGGGTTTTCACAAAACTCACCGGTAGCCCTGCTGTTTTTACTCACGGAGCCCTTTCGGGTTTTCATCCATGCCCTTTTGCTTATGGACATACCGTTTTCATTTTTTTCTCTTTTTTTATTCTTTTTTTTGTATCAGCTTTGGGATGCTGCAATCCACCGTAGTTTATCGACGTCTCAGTCAACAGCTAGTTTTAGGAAATAGTGGTCCATCGTTAGTCTAAGGACGTTTCGGTCCGTTGTTAGTTTAAGGGCGTTTCGGTCCGTTGTTAGTTTTAAGGACATTTCGGTCCGCTTTTAGTTTAAGGACGTTTCGGTCCGTTAGCCGGTTACTACTTATAGAGTTCGGGCTTAGGAAGATAGCGAGCGGACATAGTCGTCGTCATCTATCATTGACCTAGGTCGTGGCTTGTCAGGCGTAGTACTTTTTCAGGAAGCGGCCATTTATTGGCCTGAAGGGCCTTTCGCCATGCATGTCCATGAGTAGATAGGATCCACCCTGATAGACCTTGTCTATGATATACGGGCCTTCATAGTTCGGCTCGAATTTCCCCCATTTAGCACGATTAGGGATCATAGGTCTCTTGACCACTAGCACGAGTTTGCCTTGGCGGAATATTTTCGGCCTAGTCAATTTCTCATATGAGCGTGTCATCTTTGCTTTATAAGCTTCCAGATTTTGTTGCGCCATGAGCCGGGTTTCATCAAGGGCATCGAGCTCCTCAAGCTGAAGGTAAGCATTCTCTTCGTCCGTTAGCTCGTAGTGAACTGCCACTCGTAGAGAGGGTAGCTCTATCTCGAGGGGGAGTACCGCCTCTGTACCGAATACCAATGCGTACGACGTTGTGTTCGTGGCCATTTTGAACGTAGTTCGATACGCCCAGAGAGCTTCATTTAGTCTCTTGTGCCAGTCCTTCTTATTTCGAGACACCGTCTTTTTCACGATATTTGTCAAGGTCTTGTTGAAAGCCTCAGGTAGACCGTTTGCTCGGGGATTATAAACTGAAGAGTATCTCTAGTCTATGTTATGCCGTTGTGCGAAGTGGTTGATCTTGTGGCTTCTGTAGACTGGCCCGTTATCGGAGATGGCCCGTTATCGGAGTGCCGAACCGGTAAATGACGTGCGTCTTGAAGAAATGGAGAATATACTCTGTTTTCACTTCCCTTAACGGTACCGCTTCTGCCCATTTGGAGAAGTAATCGGCTGCTGCCAGTATGAACCGATGTCCTCTGGACGATGTTGGTTCGATGGGGCCGATTATGTCAGTTCTCCACATTTCGAACGGCCAGCTAGACACCGTTGGGTGTAGCGGATTTGGATGCTGATGGATAAAGTCCCCCTGAATCTGGCACGAGCGGCACTGCTTCGCGTATTCGAGACAGTCTTGGATCATCGTGGGCCAATAGTAGCCCATCCTTTTGATCTTCAGCTTCATCTTCGGCCCGGCTTGGTGAGAGCTGCAGAGTCCGTCGTGAGTTTCTCGGACGACTCCCCTTGCCTCTTCAGGTCCCAGGAATCTTAGCCATAGAGAATCGAATTATTTCTTATACAGAGTTTCATTAACGAAGGCAAAAGACAGAGCTCGTTTCATGAGTTGATGTCTTGAGGACGCATCTTTAGGCGTTCGACGGGATTTGAAGTAGTCTATAAAGACCTCTCTCCGATCCTTAGCATCTTCCTGGTCCTTTATTTGTAAAGCCGTTTGCTCGGTCGCTCTTTTTTCTTCGGACGACTCCGGAGGTATTTCTGCCGGTGCGAGAACCCGACGGCTTTGCACAACAATCCTCACGTCATCGAGGTTTTCGTCAGCCATTTCTTTAGCGAGCTTGGCTAACGCATCCGCTTTGCTATTTTCCGCACGCGGTATGCTTTCCAGGGTGTAGGAGGGAATTTGAGTCAGCAACTGCTGCACTCTCTCGCCGTACTTCACCAACTCTGGCTTGCATGTTTGATTATCGCCTTTCACTTGACTAGCGACCAATTGGGAGTCTCCGTATATAAGGAGGTTTTCGATTCCCATGACGACAGCGATCTCAAGACCTTCTATCAAAGCTTCATATTCGGCTTCATTGCTTGCCTTCGGCTCTGTCAAGGAGAAGGCGAAGCGCATTATCTCTCCTTGTGGAGTCACGAAGATGAGGCCTACCCCCGATTTGATTATGGGGTTGCTTTGTTTGTGCTTCTTCATGGAAGATGCTCCGTCGAAGTAGAGTTCCCATTGGGTGTCACTCTCTCTTCTCTCCCCGTCGATTGTGTCAAACGCGTGCTCGTCGGGCAATTCGCAGTTCAAGGGAGAGTCGGCTGGTATCGGATGATCAGCGAGAAAGTCGGCGATAGCCTGGCCTTTTATCGCCTTGAGGGGGCAATAAGTTATCGAGAACTCCATCAAGAGCAGGGACCATTTAGCAAGTCGTCCTGTTAATATAGCCTTTGACATTAAATATTTGAGAGGATCCACTTTCGATATGAGATGGACCTCATGTGCTAACGAGTAATGTCTGAGCTTTGTTATCGCGAAGATCAACGCCAAGCAGTGCTTTTCGATAGGAGAGTAATTGCTTTCTGCCCCCAGTAGGACTCGAATCAAGTAATAGAGAGCTCTCTCTTTCCCTTGGTCGTTTTCTTGCGCCCACAGCGCGCCTAAAGAACCTTCGAGGGCTGTTGTGTACAGGACGAAAGGTTTTCCTTCAACGGGAGCGGCCAGTACTGGCGGATTCTGCAGGTATTGCTTGATTTCGTCGCTTTGGCATTTGCGATCCCAGACGAACGGGGTTCCCTTCTTTATCAAGTGACTGTAGGGGCGGCATTTGCCAGAGAGGTTAGCTATGAATCGCCTGATATACGCGAGCTTTCCTTGGAGAGACCACAGTTGCTTGAGAGTACTTGGCGGAGGCATTTCCATGATCGCCTTGATCTTCGACGGGTCTATCCCGATGCTTCGGTGTCAGACGAAGAATCCTAAGAACTTGCCCGAGAAAACTCCAAACGCGCACTTGAGAGGGTACATCTTCAAGTTGTATTTCCGAAGACGCTGAAACACGATCTTCAGATGCTCTAGATGTTCCTCGTATGATTTTCTTTTAACCACGAGGTCGTCAATATAACACTCGACGATTTCATGTATGAGGTCATCGAAGATCTTCGTCATGGCCCTCTGATAGGTGGCACCGGCGTTCTTCAGACCGAAAGGCATCACTTTGTAGCAGAATATGCCCAAAGGGGTCCGGAAAGCGGTATGTTTCTGGTCCTTGGAATGCATCTTTATTTGATTGTACCCCGATGAGCCGTCCATGAAGGAGAAAACTTCGTGAGTGGACGTATTATCTATCATCAGCTCGGTGACCGGTACTGGGAAGTCATCTTTCGAGCAAGCTTTGTTAAGATCCCGGAAGTCTACGCATATGCGCACAGTCTCATTTTTCTTTATCACTGGGACAATGTTGGCGATCCAATTAGGGTACTGAACTTTTTGGATGAAGCCGGAGTCAATTAGCTTCTTGACCTCAGCGTTGATGCTCATCTCAAGCTCGAGCCGCATTCTTCTCGGTGCTTGTTTGACTGGCTTGATGTCCGGAGAAATTGCCAATTTGTGGACGGCTATTTCTGGATCTAATCCGGGCATCTCGGAATAGTTCCATGCGAAACAGTCTTTATACTGCATGAGCACATCTTTGAGCGTAGCCACTTTTTCTTCAGACAACAGCTCACTGACGAACGTTGGCCGTGGGTCGTTTGCCATTCCCAAGTCGATTTTCTTGAGGTTATGTGCAGTAGTATGTATCCCATCTTCCAGCTCTTTTGGCGCTGGTGGAAACTCTGAGATCACCTCGTCGTTATCGTTTTCGAAGCACCAAGGGAGGTCATCCATATTATCGGGTTCTTGTTCTGACAGCGTTATCACGTGACAGGTACGAGCTCACTTCCAAGACCAATGTTGATCTGGCTCTACTCTCGCTGCATGCGCGGCTTTTGGTTCATGCTTCTGCGGCGGAGTTACCCTCCAGCTGCTGGATAGAGCGAACTTGCCTAGTTGGTATTGGTCTTCGACCCAGTTCTTAAAGGTGAAGCAGTCTTCAAGAGGATGTCCTATTGCCCGGTGATAGGAGCAATATTCTGGGTGAAAGACTTCGCCTGCTTGCTCGAGATGCTTGGACTCCGGGAGTGTCATCATCTGATGTTTTATGGCAAGATCAAGTATCCTCTGTGTTTTATCCTACGGAAAAGAGTATGCTCGCCCCATTTTCTTTATAAGAGACGAATCCGGATTGTTCGATTCCCGATTGCGTGGCTTCTTGGTCCCGCTTAGTCGCTGTCCAACGCCTTTCCCGCTCTTTGGTTTGTTTCTGCCTCGACGTCAGGCTTTTTGTACCACGGGTTGACAGGGAGGAGCATTTTCACTTTTCACAGCCTGCTGAAGGAGGTGTTGCGTCCTAGCTCTCTCGTAGATGGCCATTTCGTGGTTATGATCGTCTTGAACCTTTTGACCCGCTTCTCTTATCAGCTTGTCCATTTGTTCTTCGAACGACGGACTGGGCATTTTCACGACGGGAGCTCTTTCTGGTTCAGGGTTAGCATCTTCCCATAGAACATCTCCTTCTTCATCAAAGTCATATATGACGTAGCAGTCGCGGAGTAGTTCCCATTTCTTGGATCGAACATACCCAAGCCCGGTCGTTTCCATTCTCCCATTGAGCAACTTTCGTTGAGTTCCGGGAACGTTCCAGATCCTGTTATAGAATCGTGCTTGTTGCGCAGTTTGCTTAAGGGGTACCCCTTGGCGTCTCAAGAGTCTCTTTAGTCCATTCGTATAATATCTGGGCAAACGGATGGGCTGGAGCCTGTCGAGTGTAGAATCCACGCCATGCCAGATTTCTTTCTCAACTTTAGTCTCCTCAGATCTGTAGAATAGGATCGCCTTTTCACCTTTTCGCATGGGAGGGATGTAGAATGTCTGCAGTTCTTCCACACTGTAGGTATCAAGCGCGTCTAGCTCTTTATGATGCTTTGGCGGAACCATGGCAACTTGCAAACTTTGATCTTCATCGGTGAAGGCTTGTATCGATGACCAAGCGGAGAATACAGCATTGACCTCATCTTCCGAGTCGCTGCCGAAGACCAGAATAGGGGTGGACGGTCTCGGCTTGTTGTATTGAGGCGGCCCTGAATAAACTATCTCCTCTTCCTCCTCGGTATCGCTCCCGAAGACCGGAATGGTGGTGGTAGATTTGGTTTTGTCCTCCGGTTTGCGACATCTTTCTGTGTCTTCGAAATCTGGCAGGAAGTATTTGGCATCCTTATATTTGCGGACTTCGTTCACGGAAAATGGGTTTAGTTCCCCTATCACAGTGTACTCAAGACCATCTTTGAAATACTTCATACACTGATGTTGTGTAGAAGGGATAATGTTGTACTCGTGTAACCAAGGCCGGCCGAGCAAAGCGTTATAGCAGATCTTAGCATCGATAACGTGAAACTTGATGTCCATGACAAGGAGCCCAAAGCGCAATGTCAATATCACAGACCCAAGCGTCCATGATGACTGGGAGTCAAACCCGGAGATAGTGATTTTATCCCGAGCGAGGTGTTGAACGCTCATGCAGATTTCCTTCAACACTCTCACATTGAGGAGATTGACGGAAGACCCATTGTCGACCAGGATTTTACCTATCTTGATATCATGACAGTATCCGGAGACATAAAGGGGACGGTTGTGCTCGCGCGTCCCAAGGAGGAGATCTTCATCGCCGAAGGTGATATCGGCCGTGTGTACTTCTTCCAGCTCATCCTTCATCTTTTCTTCAGTGAGGAAACCTTGGAATTGTTCTGGCTCTTGTAGTGCCTTGATCAATGAATCTCTCGCCTCTTTGGATAGCAGAAGGGCGTCGAGAATGCTTAGTTGCGAAGGTAGCTTTCTCAGGTGTACCAGAACGTTGTAATCCATCTTGTTTTTCTTAGGCGGGTCCTTGGTTGCCAGCTCTTCGACGACTCGATCATCGAGGACGATATCTTCAGGGACCTTTTCCTTCCCTTTATCTTTTTTATTCGATCTCTTGTTTGCGGTCTGAGATTCTTTTCAGGTAGCGTACTATTGCGCAACTGAATGTTCTCGTAGGTCTTCATTTCTTCCATTTCAGATGTGGTTTCTTTGAAGAGAGGGCTAAGAGCTATTTCTTCGTCAGAGTCGCTCCCAAAGGTGAAAACTTGTGATCCCCCAGCTTCATCCATGCGATAGTTACCGGTAGTTCTTTTGCGCTCCTCGGTCGTATTTCTTTGCTCCCGACGAGTTTTGCGTTTCATCCGCTTGAAATGTTGTCGGTGAGCAACATATCCCTGCCACCAGTTTTTAAAGGCTATGCACTCTTCAATAGGGTGCGCAATCCTTCGATGATATAGGCAGTAGTTAGGATGTGTCTTCGTCTCACCAAGAGTGTTCTCTTTGGAGGGTGGCAGCTTCATTCCTATCGATATGGCTTTAGCAAACCTTTTCCTCATCTTGAACTTGTTTTTATTTGCGACGGATGTACTTTGATCTGGCGGGAGAGTTTCAACTCTTTCGTCCAGTCGCCGGTGTTTGGCTTTTTCAAATACGGTCATCTCACGCTCTTGATCAGCTTTGCTTTTAAGATGAGCTTCATCCAGAAATGCATCAATCATTTCGTCTGATGGCCCTAGAAGTTCCGGCTCAGGAGTTGCTCCCAGTTTCTTTGTGTAAGGAGCTTCTTCATCGTCTATCGACGAGTGAGAGATCACATAGCAACTTGCCACATAATCCTCAGATTCATCCGACGAGTCTTCTCCGTTGTCATCATCTCCGTCCTCAAGAAAGTGGCTGAGAAATTCTTGGAGTGTGACTGGAGTCCGCGCCTTTTGATTATATTCTTCCAATGCGTCAATCTGCTTTTGCAGGGTCATGCGCCTGTTATCAGGCTTCACGGGCTTTTTGGTCTTTTTCTTCTTCTTCGAAGACTTTGACGGCTGGGTGTGGGCACTTTGACTATCGCCACCAATTTTTGGAATTGGGCGCGGTTTCAGCATTCCCTTGATGACCTCGGGTTCCAGTGGATTTTTCCACCTGATCGCCGGGCATGTTTGGAGATCCTTCAGCATTCTTTTCGTCTTAGCAGAAAGAGCGACCTCCCATGGAGCTTCTTCGACAAACGAGCACGATGCCCCCCGTGTGTCCGCCTTTTTGAGAGCGTGCGGCTGCGGCGGGTTTACCTTCCAGTTCTCGGATAATACGAACTGGCCCTATTGGTACTGATCTTCTATCCAGGTTTTGAATATGTAACAATGCTTGATCGGATGGCCCAACATTCGGTGATAAGGGCAATAGTTAGGATTGCTAATGTCGCCTGGTTGCGCTGGGCGTCTTGGCTCCGGTAGATTGATGAGCCTGTTCCGCAGTGCAAGTTCGAATAACCTCTTTGTCTTGTCTCGAGGGAATGAGTAAGGGCGTCTCATTTTATCTTCGAGAGATCGAGTTCTATTATTTTGGCGATCAACTGGTCTTAGACCACTGGACTGTTTTTGAGCATTGGCGATGACGATTGCTTTCCCCTTTCCCTTCTTGTTACGCGGCTCTGGCTTTGGAGGAGATGGTCTATGACCCATCTGGTCCATTTTGGCCAATTTGTCGATCAAGGCTTGGAACATGGTCGGCTTGAAGAACATCATGAATTGAGAAATAGTTGCATGAGGGTCCAGAGTGCCCACGAACATGCCCACCGCCGGCGCTTCTTCAATGCGCTGTTCGCATTTCGACCACAGATTCTGCCATCGTATTGCGTATTGAACCCACGTTTCACCTGGTTTTACCCTGGCATTGATCAATGTCGTTATTGGGGTGCGTTCACTAACACTCGCGAATCGCTGGGTGAATAATAGCTCCATTTCTGCGAAAGTCTTTATGGAGTCGTTTGAAAGTTCAGAGTACCATTCAAAGGCCGTCTCCAACAAGCTGCCGATGAACTGGCGAAGTAGCAATTTATCATCACCCCCGGTGTTACCACATAGAGCCCTGAACTGGGCGACATGCTAGTGGGGATTGCATGTCCCTTTGTATACATGAAATTTAGGGATCGTATATCCCGGCGAGTACTTTATTTGGTCATACCAGCTTGGATATGGTCGTCCAGTTTTAACAACTTGGCCGGCCACTTCATTCGTTTGGTGAGCTCGTATTTGCTGAGCTATATAGTCATCCAGAGCGGCCTTGGAAATGGTTTCCTCTTTGGCTGCTGAAAGAGCTGGAGGAGGGTTCGATGTCTCCCCTCTATCGTCTTCAATGATAATCGGAGGGTCTTCAGCTGGAGGTTCCGGCTGTAACATCATCCCAGCCATGTCCTGGAACAAGAGAGCCATTCGTTTTATATTGGCTGCCTGTTCCGCAGCCTCTTTTTCTTTCCTCTCGAGCATTCTTCGGAGGAACTCGGTGTCAGTCTCTTGTTCCCGACGCTGCTCCGAGGTCTCTGGATTTTCTTTCGGCCCAGTGAGTGCGGCCATTGTAGTTAGCATCTCCTGAAGCTTCTGCTGCTGTTGTTCCTGAGCCCTTGTTATTGACCAGGTAAGCGGTCGATAACCCATAGAAGCACGGCTTTCCTCTTTTCCGGAAGCCATATAAACGGTATGTACCATCATGCCCCCAGACTTGGGGTGTTTAGATTCAGCGCTTTTACGGTTTGCCACGTTCACAGGGGCTTTCTCTGGCCTCCTTCTCTTTTGAGCAGTTGAAGTCGAGGGGGCCGTTGCAGCGGGCACCCAAGTAGCTATAGTCTTTTGTGGCTTGACAGGACGGTTCTCTTCCTGCTGAACCCTCGCCTTTTTCTGTCGGCGAGAGTAATCTTGATCAATTACTGAGTGCTGAATCTGTCGCCAGACTTTGTAAATTTTGGAGGACAGACGCTGAGGGGACTGCTCCGGCTTTGTTTCTGTAACATTTTCCATGGGTGGAGGAGATCTTTTCAGTACAGTGGTGGGTGAATTCCTATGCACCCTATTAAGCAGCTCGAAGTTGTTCTCAGTTGGAACAGCAGCATTGACGTCCACCATTGGGGCTGGTGAAGTTAGCCCAGAGGGAGAGTTGCCCCCAACCTTCCTTACTCGGCGCCAGTGGCGATGTTGAGCTTATCGAGCCGTTGGGATTGTTTTAGCTTTAGGGGTGACTTCGTCATGCCCCCTGTTCTGGTGAGGCGCTGCAGGCATCAGCCTCTTGAAGACCGACATCCATTGAGCAGTAGTATCCAGTCTGTCAAAGACAGACCTCTGAGCAGGAACGGGAGCAGAGCGGCCAGCCTCGTAAAGACTGATCCCTTGACGGGAGAGGCTTCTTTAGTAACCTCGAGAACAGGAATGGCTGTCCGTTTCGAGATGGCCGCTTCAGGTATCGTGGGCTTCTTGACAGGCCTATTGTTAGTTATATGTATGCCCTAGAGGCCATTACTGTACATTGGATGTATATTGTAGTGGATGCTGGGACATATATAGGTAGGACTTTCTTGCTCGACATGATAGTACGCTATCTGGTTGCTCTTTATCTTAACATGTATACTTTATGTCTCTCTGATTACATGTTGATAAAGCCCTTAGGATGTGTACTCGACTTTCAGGACTATGATGAAGATCATACTAGTGGGGCCTGGGTAGTCAATGAGTACATCCTTCAATGTTCCTAGTCGAGGGAATATCGAGACGGGGCATCGATATTCTAGAGTAGACTAGCGTATATCTTCTCGACCCATGCGATGGGCGATGGATGATCCCATATCCATTGGTGTTTGACATCGGAGATGGTATGCGGGTGCTCAGTGGAGACTGGGTACACTGAACGGACTCGCCGAGAACTCCCAGATGGTATTATACCTTACGTCAGATGGCAGTTCTCTGGTGACACTGGTACAGCTTAGTCTGTTGACCCGAGATCGTCATAGAGTCTTGTGTGTCTCCCACTGTGCTTTGATTTCCACCCTACCACGGCTCTACTGAGTCGTGCCAACAGGTGGTTTTTGGGTACAGTCCCGATTCACATGGAGGCAATGAGCGATAGGAGGGGATTCGTCTCTCCCGGTATTGGGGGTTGATGTTGCACTATGCTCGACTGGCCATAACAGGAAATCCCTGGCCAGGGTTGCAGTGACCTACTGGTAAGTGTTATCAGTAGTTTCACACATGTCATGGACTTCACGTCGGCATGACTTATCAAGCTATTGGGGTCTGACGTTTACCACCCCTAGGCGCGATATGCGACATATCAGACGAACAGACCGGACTGTACGGTAAGTGTTACTGGTTGGATTCACAGGAGTGTGAGCGGGCTTGCTCGTCGATCTTCTGATCGCTCAATACCCGGGTGGCCGTTACGTTTAGCAGACCGCTTGTGGGTGTTTGATATGATCATCATCTGCTACCGGCGTATTGACGAGTCTTTAGAGTCCTACACAGAGGTTTCCTGGCTCAAGCGAAACGAAATAGGAGCGCATATGAGACATGTGCGGGACCGAGAATAATGCATGTATGTGATACCGTATTCTATTCTCACGATCAATGTATCGAATGGTTATATGCGATATAACCTAGTTATCGAATCAAGGATTGATTCGATAAGCCGATACATTAGATACTAGCCGGTTATATGCGACATGACCGGATCATTGAATCAAGTGTTGATTTAATGATTTAATGTATAATTATATATTTGATATATTACTTTGCATCAACTAGTATTGGTTCACTTTAAATGGATTTTCTCACTTGATGTGCATATTGTATATGTGATATATTTTTTATGCACAAGATTGTATCATGTTTGATGATACATGCAAGCTTGGGTTTGTGTAAAGAATTGACCATGGTTATATGAATGGTTAGGGTTTCATTTTATTTACTTATTCATTTATTTTTTCTTTTTGTTTATTTTGGAAAAAGAAAATGATAAAGAGAAAAAGAAATGGTGGCTTAGTTTGTTTTTTGTTGAAGCTTCTTGAAGTTTTGAACAAGTCCACCATTCTTGTCTCTTCTTTAACCCTAACCACTCATCTAACCTTAGTTGAATCTCTACACTAAACTATGGTTGAGATTATGATAAGTATCATATTGTTTTTATTTTAAAACACCTATGATATATATCATCTTCTTCTTCTTCATCTTCTTCTTCCATGAAGAAAGCTTGCTACATCAATGGTGATTGATGAAAAAGTGTGAGAAATCCAAATCTAAAGTCTACCCACTTCCTATTTCTTCATCCTCTATCTCTTGCCAAGTAGTATAGGGTGTTTCTTTCACAAATTTTCTTGACTTGGTGAAGTTGGAGCTTGATCTAGCGATGCCTCGACGTAGATCATCTTCGGCATCGTCGTCGATGACCTAGCCCGCTTTTTCTCCGATGAAGCCGACGCTAGAGCCTAAGATCCGATTTGTACAGCGAGGAGACTTCATCGCGGAACCATGGAGGTGGAGGACCGGATCTACAAAGGTTGTAGCCACTTTCCTTTAGCATTTAATTCGTTTACATGCTTGCATCGCCTCATTATCTAGTTAACGATTCGTATTAGGGTTTGTAGGCATTTGTAAAATTTTAATTGGCCGTGTTTGATGCCTTGTGGGACTCCATTAGAGTGCCTAGGAACCCTACAGTGGTACCAGAGCCTAGCTAGAGCCTTAGGCAATGCGTAGACGGAGTTAGAAGTCCGATCGACCCGAAACCCCGATTTTAACATGCTCTCTGGACATTTTTGAAATTCGTGGATTTTTGTGAATTAAAAATATGCAGAAAAATCAGCAGGTATTCCTAAGAATTACTGTGAAATTCGAGAGCATGATTCCTCTAGAGTGCGGCGGAACCGCGGCACAAGCATGGCTTGTGCGGCGGTTCCGCGGCCAAGTTGTCCCATCATCTGTTTAAATTTTCACAGTAACTCCTAGTTTTTAGTGCTGGTTTTCCTGGGAATATTTTAATATTTATTACAGAGTTTTATTTTCTGGGTTGTATTGGGAACTCAGTGTATCGATCGGATTGTCTAATTTTGTCAGTGTGTTTTTCCGGGTATTTTAGAATATGTTAAAAAGTTTGACCGGATATAAATACCCACTTTTTCCCCTGCCGGGAAATTTCCAATTGTTGGATTTTTCCGTAGTTTAACGACGTTCTAAGTAGTGCAAGTAACGCGATGGACCCTCTAGAAGACAACAAACCTTAACTCGATTATGTGACCGTCTTGAACTGCCCTTTGAACCTTCGGGTTTGGGGCAGTACGGCGTGCCACATGTGAGGCGTTGGCTTGACCCTTCTACGGCTGGACCGTTGGTACTGAGGCACGAACTGAATGTTGTTACACTTATTTCATGTGTTGAGCTGTTTCGGGAAAACTTGGGTGTTCGAATGTTCAATCGGAAAGTTTAACATTTTCTGTTTATCCGGAATGTGATACAACAATTGGAATTCACAAAAGTTATGTGATAACTGAATGAATGTTATAAACATAGCACTTTAGTCTCATTTGATCGGTTGCCACGGGATTTTTGATGTGATCAAAAGTCCGTCGCAATCACGTAGTGTACGCGGATACTCGCCGGGTAAACTTAATAGACAGCCTCACTCCATAGCCCCGACCAAGTGACTGTAGGAGAACCCCGTCACCGAAAGCATCCGTTCGGGTGCTCGCGGCAGCGGTGTTCCGCCTTGGTGCACTTCGTCGACGGTATCGGGGGTGCGGCCGTCTACTAAAGTTTGTAACGAGCATTCGATCAAAATGTCGGGAATCCTGTTGAATTTCCTGACTTGGTATTGAAAAGTGTTTTCGATAATGAGACTAAAATGCGTGGTTTATAATTGTTAGGCATGCGATGTCTAAGTAATTCATTTGGTCAGGCATGCGATGTCTGAGGAGGTTGCGGATTCCAACTGTTGTAGTTTTACACTTTCTTTTCTGTGACCGTAAGTGTAATATGTGATATCGCCGGTTTCGTTGCTATATGTCAACGACAATTAGGATACGCATGTTTTCTTACGTTGATGACATGTGATGTTATGTGTTGCTGGATATGTTATATTGGATCGTCGTGTTTGAATAGCCGGGGGGTTTTTATGTGAGATGAGTGTTTTTCATTTTCATTCATGTAAAAACTTGTATGTAATATTCTTTTATTTAGGCACTTCCAGGTTGCGGAAGATGTCACCGTTGATGTATATTATTTACTTTTCCGCATTAGGATAGACCCAAGGAGGGGAGCACAAGTAACCGGGTTCTGGGGTCCAGTGGGAGACCAACTCGAGGAGTCGAGTCCGGGTCTCCTAACCCTAGAATTGGTAGGGTTCCTTGCCGCTCTCGTAGGGGTTTAGGGGTGTGGGATTGGCTATTCATCATGACCATGGAATCCGTGTTTTATACTGGCTCGTATTGAAAACACGGACGTCCTAGTATATCCAATATTTCATATGATATTTTCTGCTGCGTTATCTGTGATGTGATCATGTGATGTTCTGTGACAGATATAGTATATAGTATATATGATATATTATATAGACGTTGCTTATGTTTTACACCCGCGCTAGCCCTGCCCCGCTCTGCCGTTAGTTACCTAACCTAACGGTGCAGACGGGACATTGAGACGAATGCGGATGGCATAAGCGTACGTTATATTTATCTGTGATGTTTAGGTGGACTTAAATGATGGGATATTCATTAATGAGATTAATGAAAGAAAATAAACCTAATTGATGTTGTGGAATCGAATTTCAAAATAAAAACAGGTAGCTACAGTTCTTGCTTTGCATCGCGGTGTTCATTATAGAACATCCTGCACCTTATTCGATGAGGAAAGGACCGAGATCCCTTCACCGGGAGTGACTCCTTTAGCAATAACTGGCAGATGCTACAACCCTCGGTTTGTCATTTGATCGCTTCTATAGTTTCCGCTTTGCACAGTGATATATATGATATATCCCGTACCTCATTCGACGAGGAAAGGGCCGACGATCCCTTCACCGGGAGTGACCCCTTTAGCAAAACTAGAAAAGCCTCGAAAACATTCTATTTAAAAACCATTTGATTCCACAACGAGATCAAGTTCAAAGCGTTTAAGGTTTTCATAAAAACCATTCGCAACCCTCCGTCATTTTAGGAAGTAGAGTACTTAGTATTCGTGCTGTGTTTGTTGACCATAGTCAAGGCACAGTGTACGGTAGCTAAGTGATGTCTTCCTACACCGCATATGATGCGATTAGTTAGGACAGTCGCGTGACTTTGTTGGCCTTAGTTAAGGGTCATGTGGGTGGGTCTAATTAATCACGAAATGAAGGGTAGAACTTGACTAGTACTTATGATTTGTTGACCATAGTTAAGGTCATAGGTGCTAGGGGTAAAAACCTTTATCGGGAGTTTCAAGTGTTGAAATTTGCAATGAGATTGCATACCTTCTATATGATAGTTGGATCCCGATACCCACTGCGAGTAATTGTTACTCCTGGGAGAGTTTTGCACTTTACAATTAGCCGATCAAGTAGGTGTCTAGAAAGGTGTCAACGGGGTTACGCCTCTGGGAAAACGAGGTTTACAGTAATTAGGTCCGTGCGAAAGCACGGGGAACCTCTCTCAAAGTACCGACACTGGCCTGGCTGAAAGATTGGCGAACTTGTAGAGTGTAATTAATCCCGGCTAGTCTTTCCTTTTAGGGTTTGAAGGAAGATTTGATAAAAAGCAGTGGGAACCATCCTGATTAGATAAAATACATAACCAATCTAATCTTGCAAGAGCGCGCGCTGAGTGTTTTCTTCTCTCTCTCTCCAGGTAGCGACCATATCACGCCTTAATCAAGATAATAATATGGATTATTGACCGAACCCGCTTGTTATACTGAGCTGGGGAACGTTGGTCCCGCTCCAACTTATAATTGTTATAAGATAGAGCAGGAAATAGGGAATACCAGAATTCCTATGCCGCCCAAACGAAGAAAGTGCACATGATGCATCTCCTTCGGGTGTGTTCATTACAAAGAACTGTTTCTCAGTATCCTCTGCATCCTGGGTATATGATACCGGATCAGGATCCCAGATATGTAATCTGTTACATAGGGCTACAAAAGGTAGAAAAACTGAGAACGGGTGATAAGTTTCATGAGGCAGAAAACGGGGCAAGTGTTGCAGCCAAGTCTGTTGGTCACTGTCACCCTGTATTACCAATACATTGATTCTGAACAAATGCTATTAGATACCGAACCTGATATACAAAATCATATCAGTCTCTTTATTAGTAAAGAAATGATATAATTTTGTATTGTTGGATAATGTTTTGAACATTTCCTATATCAAAAGTTGATCGGTTCAGGCACGTTATCTAAAAGCATTGACGTTCTAAATCAAACTACAGTTCCTCGTATACAAAACACACACAAGAGGAAGAGTTCAGAAATGAACGAATTCTTCTTGAGGTATTATAGACTAGGTCATATCAATGCGACCCGACTAGCTGAACTTACATTTAGATGCATATTTAAATCAGTTTGAATTTACATCTTGTGAAACTTGCCAGTCATGTCACAAAGATATAATGACACCAGCTCTGTTTACTGGAAGCAGAGAAAGAGTTAGTAAACTCTTGGGACTGATACATAGTGATGTATGTAAGGTCTCCTGTCTACACATGCCAGGACTGGTTCTTTATACTTCATTATATTCTCTGATAATCTCTCAAGATTCAGTCATATATTCCTGTTGAAATATAAGTCCGAACCTTTTGAGGTATTCACAGAATATAACTAGGAAGTAGAGAACCAAAATACGGGTATAAGTATTATGTCCTATGATGAGATCAGGGAGGAGAATACTTGTGCATGGAATCCTTGGACTATTCTAAAGGAAAATGAGATTCTCTCTCAGTATTACTCCTCTGAATACACCACAGCACAATGGTGTATCGGGGCGGAGCAATCACACAATATTAGATATCGTGTGCTCTATGACGAGTATTACTGAGTTACCTATTTCCTTTTGGATGTTATGCGCTTGAGAAGCTGCATACCTATTGAATTAGGTTCGAATCAAATCACTGCCTACCACTTCATATGTGATATGGAAAGGGAAGAGCCCATATCTTAAGTTAGTTAAGATTTGGGATTGTCCGGCCTATGTCAAAAGCAAAATCCGGACAAGATCGAGGCGAGGTCAGTTCTGTAGCAACTGGAAAGGTTCCAGCTATACAAAACTGCAGCTGATGATTTGACAGAACCAAGGGATTCAATAGTTCCCGATGAACCTCAGCCTCTCCGCCGATCTGGTAGGGTTCCTCATCCGCCTGAGAGATACCTCGGTTTCTCGATGACAGTGGGAGCAAGGAATACATCATGAGATGATGACCCAACCAGTTTCAAGCAAGCCATCGAGAGTAGGGACTCTGTAAGAATAGCTGGATGCTTAGCAATCTGAGATGGAATCCATGTACACCAGCAAAGTATGGACTTTGGCTGCGATATCTGAAGGGTTAAATCCCCATCAGGGGCAAGTATATCTTGAGAAGATTACTTGGTGTAGATGGAAAGGTTGAGACTTTCAAAGCTAGACTTGTTAAAGGTTTTCGTCATCGACCAGGCGTGGATAATGATGAAATCTTTTCAGGGGACTATGCTTAAGTCCATCCAGATCCTACTTGCCATTGCTACATACCATGACTACGATATCTGGTGGTTGGGTGCCATAACTACTTTTCTAAATAATGATTTAGAAGAGAACGTCTATAAGAACACAGCCAGAGGGCTTCGTAAAAAGTGGGAGCAGCGGAAACGTGTGCAAGATGCTTTACATAATAAAGCAAGCATCGCGGAGTTGGAACGTCTGTTTTGATGTGATGGTCGAAGTGTTTGACTTCATCAAAATGGTAGATGAACCTTGTATATACAAAACGGTAGTAGAGAGTAAGGTGGTCATCCTCGTATTGTACGTGGACAACATACTCTTGATAGGAAAAGAGTTTCCTATACTACGATCGGTCGATCTCCTCTTATCACATGGATTCTCCATATAGGATCAAAGTGATACCTCCTAAATCCTGAGTTTTCATCTATGAGATAGATGTAATTGGATGCTAGGATTCTCACTAGATGAAGTGAGATGGTATCAATCGATCCTGGGGAGAATCACTGGAAGGGTTCCAGGGTGATAAAGACGACTGAATGTCAGTCACAGGCATTGTCTTTACCCTCAGTAAAGGGACGGTATGTTGGAAGAGTTCCAAGCTAGATACCGTGGCAAACTAGACGATAAAGGCTGGTAACATCACTATTAAAGATACTACCAAAGAGGCAGTTTAGGTGTATATTGGTTCTTAAGATGAACTAGGTTCCTGCCATTGTATGACAATGGAAGTGTGGCTTCGGCCCTGGAACCCTGGTCCCATCAGTGACCCAGACATATTCTGAGGCAGCATCACCTGATCATGGAGATAGTTGATCTCCAGGGTGATCGAGGTTAGGAGAGTAGACTCAGAGGAGAACACGGCGGATCCACTCACGAAGGCCTTTTCCCAAAGAGAGACTTTTAGGGGATGGTTGAGTATTAGATACTACAACTACTGTTACAGATGGCCCTAGTGCAAGTGGGAGATTGTTAGTTATATGTATGCCCTAGAGGCCATTACTGTACATTGGATGTATATTGTAGTGGATGCTGGGACATATATAGGTAGGACTTTCTTGCTCGACATGATAGTACGCTATCTGGTTGCTCTTTATCTTAACATGTATACTTTATGTCTCTCTGATTACATGTTGATAAAGCTCTTAGGATGTGTACTCGACTTCCAGGACTATGATGAAGATCATACTAGTGGGGCCTGGGTAGTCAATGAGTACATCCTTCAATGTTCCTAGTCGAGGGAATATCGAGACGGGGCATCGATATTCCAGAGTAGACTAGCGTATATCTTCTCGACCCATGCGATGGGCGATGGATGATCCCATATCCATTGGTGTTTGACATCGGAGATGGTATGCGGGTGCTCAGTGGAGACTGGGTACACTGAACGGACTCGCCGAGAACTCCCAGATGGTATTATACCTCACGTCAGATGGCAGTTCTCTGGTGACACTGGTACAGCTTAGTCTGTTGACCCGAGATCGTCATAGAGTCTTGTGTGTCTCCTACTGTGCTTTGATTTCCACCCTACCACGGCTCTACTGAGTCGTGCAAACAGGTGGTTTTTGGGTACAGTCCCGATTTACATGGAGGCAATGAGCGATAGGAGGGGATTCGTCTCTCCCGGTATTGGGGGTTGATGTTGCACTATGCTCGACTGGCCATAACAGGAAATCCCTGGCCAGGGTTGCAGTGACCTACTGGTAAGTGTTATCAGTAGTTTCACACATGTCATGGACTTCACGTCGGCATGACTTATCAAGCTATTGGGGTCTGACGTTTACCACCCCTAGGCGCGATATGCGACATATCAGACGAACAGACCGGACTGTACGGTAAGTGTTACTGGTTGGATTCACAGGAGTGTGAGCGGGCTTGCTCGTCGATCTTCTGATCGCTTGATTAAGAGAGATTTTGTCGATCAAAAATATTTGTTTACCGCAATCAAGAACGGCGTCGCTTTGCAGCTAGCCGGTGAGTACGGGTCGGTCCACAGGGATGTTGTGAATTTCCTAATCGCGCTAACGAGTTAATTCCGAAGGGTGTTCGGAGTTGTTATTAAATCTAAAAATCTAATTATTCTAGGGCAATTAATTAAATCTATTCTTGCTAGGACTAGGTTTAGGGATGATTTGGAAATGGTAGTAAATCTCAACGCTTTCTTTACCCGAATGAAGATCTGTGAGGAGTTATGGTAATTATCAATAAAGTGGATTAGATCCGTTCGGGAAGGTGTTCCTTCCTCTAGGTTCTTGTCCTTCCTTTAGAGATCCTTACCCTAACCTCCATGGAAAACATCACACCCGGGCCTTTATACTACGGTATCACCGCTACCTCGAGGGATAGGGTGCCGTAGGGAGCGGTATGTGCATGTATGCATGGAGTCCTATTGTAAATATTTGATGGGTAAGAAAGGGAAGAGAGATCGCATCTCTCAAAATCCTTCCTAAAAGCTAAACCCTAAACAAGTTTCTAGGGCATGAAATTAAATCTACCTAGGGCAAGGAATTAAAATACTTACTGATGGCTCTCTCAAAACATCAAAGCAGGGTTGTCAGATCTGAATTTCTGAATTAAAGAGAGGCACCGATGCTCTCCAAAAGAATTCTAAAATTTATTATTAAAAGGAGGCATAGAGTTTACAATGAATTAGAGTCCCTATTTATAGAAGATAGGAAGCCCTAGGGTTACAATGACTTGCATGTTTGCATTTACAAAAATAGCCCTCTAGGAAGACCGGTCAACAAAGCCACTGAATTTTGGTAAAAAATAATTCTCTTTTTGTCTTCTTCTGGCCGCGGAAGCGCCGCGTATATGCGCTTTGGGCCGCGGAAGCGCGGCCCAATGATGAGGTCATCTTTGGATTTTTCTTGGGCTTCTTGGGGTTCTTCTGGTCTTCTTGGTTCTGTATTCAGGTTATCATTTGGGCTTCTACAGTGATACCAGATTTTCAACGAACACTTTGCAATGGATCTTGTAACCGTCTTTCTTGTAAATTTGGATCTTTTGTTGTCTTGTTGATGGTGAACCGTTCTTCTGCTGAGCTTTACTAAGATCTTCCTATTTGTTGGTCAAAATCCTTCTTCTGTGTCTTCTTTTGTGTTTTTCACTGTTTTTGCTCCAACAACCTGTAACCTGTAACATGTAGCAGACATGGGTCAAAAGCATCTGTTTTTATTGTAAAATGCATAAGAATGGGGAATATAAAATACAATATTATGGTGTGAACATCGCTCAATACCCGGGTGGCCGTTACGTTTAGCAGACCACTTGCGGCTTGTGGGTGTTTGATATGATCATCATCTGCTACCGGCGTATTGACGAGTTTTTAGAGTCCTACACAGAGGTTTCCTGGCTCAAGCGAAACGAAATAGGAGCGCATATGAGACATGTGCGGGACCGAGAATAATGCGTGTATGCGATACCGTATTCTATTCTCACGATCAATGTACCGAATGGTTATATGCGATATAACCTAGTTATCAAATCAAGGATTGATTCGATAAGCCGATACATTAGATACTAGCCGGTTATATGCGACATGACCGGATCATTGAATCAAGTGTTGATTTAATAATTTAATGTATAATTATATATTTGATATATTACTTTGCATCAACTAGTATTGGTTCACTTTAAATGGATTTTCTCACTTGATGTGCATATTGTATATGTGATATATTTTTTGTGCACAAGATTGTATCATGTTTGATGATACATGCAAGCTAGGGTTTGTGTAAAGAATTGACCATGGTTATATGAATGGTTAGGGTTTCATTTTATTTACTTATTCATTTATTTTTTCTTTTTGTTTATTTTGGAAAAAGGAAATGATAAAGAGAAAAAGAAATGGTGGCTTAGTTTGTTTTTTGTTGAAGCTTCTTGAAGTTTTGAACAAGTCCACCATTCTTGTCTCTTCTTTAACCCTAACCACTCATCTAACCTTAGTTGAATCTCTACACTAAACCATGGTTGAGATTATGATAAGTATCATATTGTTTTTATTTTAAAACACCTATGATATATATCATCTTCTTCTTCTTCATCTTCTTCTTCCATGAAGAAAGCTTGCTACATCAATGGTGATTGATGAAAAAGTGTGAGAAATCCAAATCTAAAGTCTACCCACTTCCTATTTCTTCATCCTCTACCTCTTGCCAAGTAGTATAGGGTGTTTCCTTCACAAGTTTTCTTGACTTGGTGAAGTTGGAGCTTGATCTAGCGATGCCTCGACGTAGATCATCTTCGGCATCGTCGTCGATGACCTAGCCCGCTTTTTCTCCGATGAAGCCGACGCTAGAGCCCAAGATCCGATTTGTACAGCGAGGAGACTTCATCGCGGAGCCATGGAGGTGGAGGACCGGATCTACAAAGGTTGTAGCCACTTTCCTTTAGCATTTAATTCGTTTACATGCTTGCATCGCCTCATTATCTAGTTAACGATCCGTATTAGGGTTTGTAGGCACTTGTAAAATTTTAATTGGCCGTGTTTGATGCCTTGTGAGACTCCATTAGAGTGCCTGGGAATCCTACACCTATTGGAGTTCAGGCTCAGCTTATCGAAAACTGATGCTGCTGGCTTGACATTGGACGACCCGTTGAGAGGGGCCGTGGTGGTAGTGAGCCGATCAAAGACCGACTTCTTTTGTGCTTCTTGCGACAGCGGGATATTAATGCTCACTGGTGGGAGCATGGTCCCGAAGACCAACCCTGTGGTAGCCTGTGTCACCTGCTCTATCGACGTTGTGAACAAGGAGGCCGCTCGGGGCCCGTTAGCTATACCTCCAGATGTGGCGGAACGTGAGTTACAGTTGCAGCCGGAACACTTCGTGCAAGTAGACGCTATTGATCTTTCATTTTCTGTACTAAGCAAGACACTAAATCTTAGTACCTCGAACTCAAAGGCAACCATATCAAACCGCGATTCGCTCGCGAACACGATACACGAAGTGTGGAGTGGAAAGAGGAAAAGGTCCCACCGGGCGTGCCAGAATCCGTTCCCCGCCGGAAGACGCGACCAGGACGTTGGGACGTCGGGGCCTGAATTTTGAGGGCAGATGCTAATTGGTGCTATCCTTTCACCTCTCCGAAGATGCCAAATTGATTTATAGCACCGTGTATCGAAGGTTTAAACGGATGCGACCGATATAGCAGACTTCGTCAGATTCCCCCTCGTTGAGGGGTTTTTGATTGTGGGGACGCTCTTCCCTGCAGGCGCAAGCCCCTGCAGTTAATTACGCTACCGTATCACGGTAACCACTTTCTCCTTCTCCAGACGGTCACTTCGTGTCGTAGGTGTTTGTTTTGTTTTTGGTTGCCCGTGGATTGTATACGGAGACTAATTTATATTGTCGCCCGTAGGACGTGGATTAGTCCAAATCCGTATTTTCTTAGATTTGGGTTTGGGGGTTGGGTTTAAGTATACGTTAGTCTCATTTGAGACTAAGATCAACTTAAACGTTTGTTAAGAATACGTTAGTCTAATTTTTAGACTAAGATCAACTTAACGGGATCGTTTAGATCCAACAAAAGAGCATTTGGGCTCTGTTGTTTAGTTTAGGGACATTGCGGTCGATTACCAGTTTAAGGACATGGTGGTCCAATGTTAGTTTAAGGACATCTCGGTCCAATACCAGTTTAAGGACATAGTGGTCCGTGGGTTTAAAAGGATACCACAGTCTAAGGTTAAGGACATCGTAGTCCGTGGGTTTAAAGGGACCCCACAGTCCGAGAAATGTATGGTTGTCGGGACCCGTCACCTCTCTGAAGACGTTGAAGGATTACAACGACAGATATTAGAGGAGTAAAGAGATGTACCCTCGAACCGGTGTGAGTTGGTTGAAAGATCTGTAGTCCAATTTGGGACTAAGATCTGTTAAATATTCATGAGCAGGTGGGCTCAATTAAATATAAGTTGAGGACTTATGGCCAATATTGGGCTAAGTCCAATAAATATTTAACATTCTATTTTGGGCTGTTAAGCCCTTATCTGGGCTTGGCCTTTTTAACAATGCTGAGTATTGATTTGGATTTTGACAGTATTTCTGTCTTTTAGTGCTAATCACTCATAATAGCTCCGAGGCTTTATTAAAGAACAATTTATGTTTTGTCAGCGCTCACGTGAGTAACACGTGGCGCGCTTGGCGCCAGTTAAAGAGCGCATTGCGCTTTTACTGAGTAGCGCACACGTGAGTGACACATGGCGCGCTTGGTACTAAGCGCCAGATGACGAGCGCATTGCGCTTTTGCTGAATAGCGCACACGTGAGTGACACGTGGCGCGCTTGGCGCTGAATGCTAGATGACGAGCGCATTACGCTAATTTTTGAGCGCATTGCGCTATTAATTCAATGGCGCACACGTGAGTGACACGTGGTGCGCTTGGCGCTGAGTGCCAGCCCATGAGCGTAGTGCGCTATTTCAGAAGCGCAAAGCGCAAGTTGCATACGTGGTTGACACGTGGCGCATTTTAGCGCAGAACGCCGGTCCAAAAAGCGCAATAGCGCAGTTCAAGAGCGCAAGACTCATTTGATAGCGCAAAGCGCATTTCAATAGCGCAAGGCGCATTTGATCAATTTTTATGATCTGTGAACAAATTTATGTTCATTTTAGAAGAGACTTTGTCTCAAAATTCAAGAACAACAGTTCTTAGTTTTGAAAGGCTTGCCTTTATAGATCAATGATCTGTGTGAAGAATATTTTCTTGTTTTATTATGTGGTGGATCTTTTGATCTTTTTTATGAAAGACCTTGGTCTTTGTAGATCTATGATCTATTAAGAAGACAATTCTTCTTTTTATGAGATGATTTCATCTCTGTGTTCATCGTTCATGATCTCTACCTTGAAGAAATAATCTTCTTTTTCTGAGAGCTTGCTCTTCTTTCTTTGGATTTCTCAAAGTTTATAGGGTGGTTTCTCTCTATCAGACTTGAAGTCTTGGGGCCTTTATATAGGGCAAATTGATTTGTTAAATTAGTTAAAGAGATCTTTCTCTGGTTGATTTGGGGATGTTTCCCTACCGTTGGATCTTTGATCCTAGGGCTTCTTTTTTACAGAAGGCAATCTTCTTATTTTTAACAAGATTGGAAAGATCTTTCCATAACAGAATTTTAATTCTGATTAATTAATGATTTATTATTATTATTAGATCGTTTGATCTAACGGTGGGGAATTTTATAATTCCAGCGCTGGCGCACCCGTGCTTTGCACGTGGTGCGCTGCTCAGAGCGCAGTGCACTTTGCGCTAGCGCACCTACGTTTGACACGTGGCACGCAGCCTGCGCTAGCGCACCCTATTTGACACGTGGCGCGCAGCGCGCCTAGCGCTAGCGCACACATAATGCATTTCCTAGGGCGCAACGCACCTGGCGCTAGCGCATCCGTGTTTGACACATGGCGCGCAGCGCGCCTAGCGCTGGATCTGAAGCGTTGCTTCAATTTTTGAATTTTGAATTTTAAAAAAGAGTTTTGCTCTGATTGGGGGTACGCTGCCTAGGGCGCAGCGTACCTGGCGCTAGCGCATCCGTGTTTGACACGTGGCGCGCAGCGCGCCTGGCGCTGGATCTGAAGCGTTGCTTCAATTTTTTGAATTTTGAATTTTAAAACAGAGTTTTGCTCTAATTGGGGGAAACAAGGCTTTCAACAAGACCCTGACAAAGATTATAAAGAAAACGGTGTCCAGAATAAAGAAGGACTGGCACGTGAGATTGCATGAAGCTCTCTAGGCCTATCGGACCACGTTCAAGACGGACACAAACACAACGCCATTTGCGTTAGTATTCGGCACGGAAGCGGTACTTCCCTTGGAGATAGAGCTACCCTCTCTATGAGTGGCGGTTCGGTACGAACTGACGGATGAAGAAAATGCCCATCTTCGGCTTGAGGAGCTAGACGCCTCTGATAAAACTTGTCTCATGGCACAAAAAAACCTAGAGGATTACAATGCAAGGTTGACGCACTCATATGAAAGATTGACTAGGCCGAGAACATTCCACCAAGGCGAACTCGTGCTAGTCGTAAAAAGACCTATGATCCCCAATCGTGCTAAACGGGGGAAATTCGAGCCGAACTATGAGGGCCCGTACATCATAGACAAGGTCTACTAAGGTGGGGCCTACTTGCTCATGGATATGCATGGCGAAAGACCTTTCCGGCCAATAAACGGTCGGTTCCTTAAGAAATACTATGCCTGAAAAGTCACGGCTCAGTTTAACGATGGACGACGACACTCATGTCCGCTTGCTATCTCCCTGAGTCCAAACTCTATAAGTAGTATCCAGCGAAACCTCGCCTCCAAAAACATTGGTCTGTAATGTCCTTAAACTAACAATGGACCGAGATGTCCTTAAACTAGCTGCGGACCGCAACGTCCTTAAACTAACATTGGACCGAGATGTCTTTAAACTAACAACGGACCGAGATGTCCCTAAACTAACAGCGTTGCCTCTAACACGGCAATAGTGGAGTGCAAGTCCACAAGCCCAGCGGTGAGGACTGCAACTCAAACCCCACCGGCAAACAGATGGGTCACATGCGGCGAAACAATTCTCGAGAGTTTCATCATTAAAAATAAGGTATGTCCACAAGCGAAATGGGCATGGATGAAAATCCGAAAGGGCTCCGTAAGTAAAAACAGCAGGACTGCCGGCGAGTTTGTGAAAACCTGCAAGGGTGCGGACTCGTAAAAAAATTCTTGCACACTTGCAAGGTCCTCTCGACCTTGTAAGGAGAAAATACCTACGTGAGATCCTTACGAATCACAAGGGAGCAACACACTTAGGGATCCCCACGATTCCTAAAGAGAAATTACACTTATGGGATCCTCATGACTCGTAAGGAGAATCCCACTTATGAGACCCTCACGGCTCATAGGGTTTAAAAGCCTTAAGCTACAGGGATCTGAACCTGTTCTTAAGCCATCACACCCCTAGTTTTTCCTACAAGAGGTTCAATATTGACCCTTGTATACAATCCACGGGCACAAATAAACGTCTCCCCTACCAAGTTCCACCAATGGCACGAAATTTTCTCATATGGTGAACGACACTTGTAAGTCCTCTCGACTTATAAGGAGAAAACACTCTTGTAAGATCCTTACGACTTATAAGGGAACACACACTTAGGAATCCTCACGACTCCTAAGGAGAAAATACACCTATGAGATCCTCATGACTCTTAGGGAGAAACACCTTTATGAGACCCTTACGGCTTATGAAGTCAAAAGCCTTAGTCGACAGGATCCTAACCCTGTTTGCTAAGCCACCTTTGTTCGAATCGACAAAGGCAAATGATGATTCGCTCCTGGCAATATCCCAGTTGTAGCGATGTTGATGCCTAAATCGGTATCAAATTCTAAGTCCTTTCACGGCAAATGATAATTCTCTCCTGACAATATCCCAGTCACAGCGATGCTGATGCTAAGATTGGTATCAGACCGCAAGTTCCATACTTGCAACAAAAAAATCAGCGAGCCAAAAATGCATATGAATTAGCCGAAAGGATGGGGCAACTTGCAACAAAAATCAGCAAGTAAAATATATGCATATAAAAATAGTCGAAATGATTGGGCACAGCGAAAAATAGCCGAAATGATTGGGCAATCACGACTTTCGCGATATAAAAAGCTGAAATGATAGAGCATCGCAGAAAAAAACAAGAAAAAATGAAACTTTTTCCCTGCAAGTGAGATCACATCGACCCCTGTATACAATCCATGGGCACAAACGAAAAGAGAACCACATTGTCCCACCAGGCTTCATCAAAGGGAGGCTAGATCTCGATGGCTGCATCTACAGCCTAAAAATCAACAACGGCGTTCCTTCTCGTTCCAACTAAAAGAAGATACGACGTCAGCAAAATGGAGCCATGGAAGAGTCCCCTAGTTTCAAATCTCGACGGTCCACGGACAACCTAGAGACTACCTCAGAGCCACGGCAAAGTCCTCTAGTTCCAAACCTCGACGGTTCACAGAAAACCTAGAGACTGCCTCGGAACCATGGCAAAGTCCCTAGTTCCAAGTCTCGACGGCGGCATCCACAACCTAGAGATCAACCAACAGCGTTCTTCCTCCCTTCAGCAGGATACAGGCACGACATCAACAAACAGAACCATGGCAAAATCCCCTAGTTCCAAATCTCGACGGTTCACAGACAACCCAAAAGCAACCTCAACATTCGTCGCAATATTACAGAGATAACGTCAACCAACGAAGCAAAGGAAGATTCCTAGCTTCAGGGTCTTGACGGCAACTCAAATGATACCTGAAAGACTATCGGAGACCATTCCACTCCAGCGCGGAGTGGTCATGACTCATCGGGGCTCCCAAACTGAGCCTAACAATATCCCTGACGCTTGCTCTTTCGACGGTAATATTACCTGGAAGATTACTTAAAGACGTCTTGTTTAGCCCCCGAAGGGAACAGAGACACGACAGTCACGGGGCTACCCGAACAACAAGATTGCATATCGGAGAATATATTGACCAACGCGACGGTGCGATGGGTAAAAAACCCAGTACCACAGACCCTAACGGACTTCTATTAGCAGGAGTTAACTGTGACATTAGGACACCCTTGAGAGAACTTCTCGATTCGTCTCGACTCGTGAGGAAATTAGTATCCTTACGAGAACTGCTCGATTCGTCTCGACTCATAGGGAAAAGCCTTAGGCAATGGGGATAAGGACCTGTTTTCTAAGCACTTAGGCCCTGCAAGTCGGTCCAAGATAGACTATTGCATACTATCACGGGCCATACTCTCCAAAGTCGAATATCGAAAAGAAGGGAAACAACCACTTACGAGTCCTCTCGACTTGTAAGGGGAAAAATTCTCTTGTGAGATCCTTGCGACTCTCAAGAGAAAACACACACTTAGGAGTCCTCATGACTTCTAAGGAGAAAATACACCTAGGGGATCTCTCGACTAGTAGTGTCATGCCTCGCTTCCCAGTGTACGGGTAGAGGATGCGACTGGCCGCTACGTATTTACTCAGAAGTAAACAAGCTAAGCGTATCTAAGCAATATAAATAAAATGCACAAGAGACAGGATGTAAATGAACATCAACTTTATTTATTAACATTATTTTTACAATACATCTGAAAAGTAAATACATGGAATGGAAAGCAATGCTAAAACAGTGGCATAACAGAAATGGAAAATACAGAATGTAAATGTGTACAGGGAATCTAAAGCTCTGGGTCGAAAGCTAGCTGGTCCAAAACCTCGCTGCTGGGCTCGATCTCCAGTGAGTCCGAAACACCTGACGACATTCCAAAGAAGAAGAAAGAGAATGTCGTCAGCGAACAAATCGCTTGGTAAGTCCCAAAGATGAGGGAGAAATAGAATAGACAGAGAGAGTGTGTAACTTTTAAAGTTGTATTATATTGTTAACGTTGTTGTTTGTAGTTTGGTACAGAAGAGGCCAGTGTATATGAGAGGAGTCTCACTTACCCCGGAGACTAAAGTATCACGAGTACAAGGAACCGTTCAGCCACGGTATAACGGCAATTGAATTCAGGTTTGGTGTATTATGGTTGCAGTCTCGTGCCACTTCTAACATCTTCCGTACCAATCTACCCCTTATAAACCCCGCGATGTCTTGATTGTGTTGTTGTATTGTTTGAATTGTATATTGTATATAGATGGATGACTTGCCGAAACCATGATATCAGTAATGTAACGGATATAATAGATGATCATGTAGATGGAATATATCCATGATTCGGTTCAGTCAATGTAGATTAAATAGATTGAACAGATTGAATATATGGATTCATAGATTCATGTTGAATTGTAGTTTATACTTGAATTATATTCAAGTCAGATTTGATTATATTGAGAATCAGTCTGAGTCAGACAATTAGAAAAGAAATTGAATCCTGAATTAGGTTTTTGGTGTTATCTGTAACCGCTGCACATGGACGGCAGGATTTGTGTCTTTTTCAAAGACGATTACCGTGTTGATAACACCGTTTGTTAAGTTGTCTACCTTAAATAGGCAAGCACCCATATCTCCGTCTCCTTGAGGCTCAAGAGACTGGTCCCACTTAAACCTATGTTTACTAGGGTCCTTATTGTAATTTAGTATAACTTGAGAGGGTTTTATGTAAAAATAATTTTGTATAATTTTCAAAATACATCTCAAGTATTTTATTATCGTCTTTAGAGTTTTCATGGATATATATTTTATCAATATGACATTTCTAGTGAATAAAACCTAATTTCATAATATATGGTATTTATTTGTAATATTGGAATTGTATGGTATTTTCTTGTAAATGAGATATTTTTCTTGAATTTTGGAAATGTGGAATATTATAAATATTAAAAATAGATATTTTGATATTAATTACATATATATTTATTTGTTAAAAAAAATAAGTTTTATTTATAATAGAAATCACATTTTCTAAAGAAAATTGTATTTTTAAATCTTTCGAGACCGTATGCTCCTTGCGGAGGTCTGCATCTCGCACTACTAAACCCGAGGATGTGCGATAATCCGCACCATCCCGAACGGGTTCCCCAAAATGTGTTGTAGCGGCACATTGCAAAGATTTGTTAAAAATACACATCTTGTAGAAAAAAGGTTTTTATAAGTCGGAGGTAGTTATGTGAAAAATCGTATTTTTCCCAAATCTATGTTCCCAAATTTCATCGTGCTATGTTACATATGAGTGTTGTGAGAAGGTAGGTCATTGCCTCATGAGTTTTCTAAAGGTAACATGGTTAAAAGGTATAAACATGTCGATATGAAACATAAAGGTATTTTACTATAAAAGTAGAATAAAACTTGCTACGATTATCATTTTAATGTCAAACTTGTTCTATTGTCTTATTTAATGGGTATTAAACAATATATATCAAAAGTTATAGGTTTGTTATTAAGAAAATGTTGTGTTTTTGAAAGAAAAGAGAATCGGAAGCCGGATAACTCCGCTTCCGACACGTTTTAAGAATTCAGAATTTTAGAATAGTGAAAGAGAGATAGAAGAGGGACTTATAGGATTAGCGTCAAGAGAAGAGGAAAAGGAAGCTTGGGGAAACACCGGTGCGTCGTTTCATCGCCGGAAACTCCTTGGGTCGTCGTCGGAAGTTCGTCGGAGGTTCGCCCTTTGCTAACTCCACTTGCACACAAAAAGTCTTGAGAATTTTCTTAAGAGTTTGGGCAGAGATTTGAGAGTGAGGAGGGGTGATTTTAGGTGTGGTATTTATAGGAAAAATTAGGGTTTAGGGATACGAAAGGGTGTATTAAGAATTTGTATTTAAAATAGATTAAACGAGGGTTTTAATTTGCTCTGTAAATGTACAGGGAATTTAAATAGTACAGAGGTTATGGGGAGTTCAAGAGTTGCCAGAAAATGAAAAAAATAGGGTTTCGAGTTTAGTCGGCCGGCGGCGCCGGCCGATTCGCGCTTCTCGCCGGCCCGATGCGGCCGAGTCGGGGCTCCCCTCGACGCCATGTGTGTCCGACGCTTTGACTACTGCAGTAGACTCATTTGTTTTATGTGCGACTCCTCAGTTTACGTGTTATGCACGTGTAGAATCTTGGGCTTCTAAAAGATTAAAAGAAATTAATAAAAAATAATGTGTAGCTGATGGGATTTGAACTCTGGTGCTTTGGTTCAGCAGTGCAAGGTATTATCAATGAGTTACAAGCTCCTTATTGCTGTTAAAAAGCAAATCAAATTTATAACTTGTGCTCAGGCTCAAGTACCCCTTTCTGTATTTTTGAAAAAATTGTACAGAAAGTTTAGGGTTGTTACACGTAGGGAGAAAAGTCTTTATGTGACCCTCACGGCTCATAAAGTTGAAAAGTCTTAGGCGGCAGATCTGAACCTGTTTCCTAAGCCATCGCTGCCCTGCAAGAAGATCAAGATAGACTATCTATAAGACGCATTTGCTAAAGAGACACGACAGTACGACTGCGTATGTGCTTAAATGGAAATGGTGTCCAAAACATGCTGTTTTATGTACGACATTACAATAGCGCTCACACTTAAAAGAAAATTCTTAAGGGTAAAGTATAAAGCTCATGTACAGAGGTGGATACACGTACGAATATATGATGAACAGAAAACATTCAACAGAAAATATTCAACAGTTAATAATAAGAGAAATACATCGATATAAATATACTACTCTATAGGGAAAATATCACCAAATATGGGATCAGAGATACAGGGGTTAACAAAACAAAATACAAAGTTCTCCAATTCTCTCTATGCCCTCTCCACCATGTCGAAGCGACGGTCTTCACGAGGAGTTGCTCCCCACCGATTAGCACCGTGCTCATCAGCGAAAGCGGACATGATGGCCCGCCGGGCTCTTATCTGACTCAGTAAATGAACCGAACGATCCTTCTGAGCCTGGGTAATTATGTGTGCCTCGTGGAAACACTCAATTTTGTTCTCCGCCGCATCAAGAATCGCCGGAGTCATCTCCGCCGGATGAGGGGGAACATCAGCAAGCACGGACAAGAAAATCATCCTGAGCCAAATGGAACCCATAGGAAGAGGAGAGCCTCAACGAGCCAGGAGTTCGTACAATGCCGCGTCACATTGGTCATCAGTGAAAAGAGGATCTGCTAACCGCGCGGAAAAACGAAGAATAATCTCCTCGATAGGCCAGGGTTGCCGACGAGCGTGGGGACGGTTGCAAGCCATAACCTTTAGTTTGTTTCTCAAAATGATCACCCTAAGGTCTAAATGGTTCTTTCTCTGTGAAGAAAGAGGAAGATGTAGCTTCGGGTTATAAAGAGATGCATTCAAAGCTATGCACAGAAAATGTCGTGCATGGTGAAGCTATTCCCAAGGCCAAAAAAGGGAGGCATGGGAAAAGAAAGGGGTGACTCATTGGAATTAGAGTAGAGAGGCGAAATGACCTCATCAGCGGAGCCTCACGTGCGTAGCATGTGAACACCCGCGTTGATCCTTTTGAAAACTAAAATGGCACCGCACGTGCATAACACGTGAGCGCCGGCACTAGTTCAGGATTAAACTCCCCAGCAGCGCCTCATGCGCAAAACACGTGAATGCTAACAACAGTATAACAACACTTCATGCAGAATACACGTGAGCATAAAAAAAGGGGGAAAAGGAAGTTTTGTCATTCATGCTCCAAGAACTTATACATGGTATAAAAACAAACGAAAATGTTTAAAATGGTAAAACACTTGATCCTGGACATGGATTGAGGAATTCAGAAGCAAGGCTGAGTAAAATGCTTCTAGCTTCTCTGGCCATTTTCGTGTGCATCTTCTCACGAATGCAAGCGTCAGGATTCTCGCTGATGTCATCCGTCCTCTGATAGGCAGAGATTATCGTCGTCTGTTGGAAAACTTGATGTAAGGTATCAACGAGACCATCTCGCCACCTCTTCGAGATCAAGACCATCAGATATACTGAGTGCACCTTGTCCTCGGCATCATCAAGTGCCTCAAGTGGCATGTGTTCGTTAAATTCAGGAAGTTCTTCCCAAATCTCCCCCATGATGATCTTCAATAAAGCGGAACGACGGGGGAGTAGTCGACCGTTGTATTCATCGAAGCGACGCATAACCTCAGCGCATTGAGCATTCGTAAACTCCTGGTTTTGACAGTGGCTTTGGACGCGAATGTCTTCATAGTAAATAATTTCTTCAAGATCATACAAATAAACGGCCATAGTATCTGAACAGAAAAATCAACAAGAGTTTAGCGATCGAGATGATCAAGAAAATGCTTATTATGAGAACCTAAAAGGATTCTCGTTAAACGGACACCAGAGTTTAAACAACTCTTGACATCCTCATAGAGAAAACAAGTTCTGTTAAAATACCCAACAAATTTGAATTTGTGCAAGTAAGGAAAAACCCTATGAAAATATGCTCAAGAACACCAGGGAATGAAATTCCCGAGGAGCCCTCGTGATCTTCAGAGCAAAGCTCTTTGGTGAGGAATTAAATTCCTTTTATCCGATGGAATTAAATTCCAGAAACCCCCATGATGAGAAAAAGAAAAATAAAAATACCATGAATCCTTAAAGGTTAGAGAAGGAATGCCCAAGACATTGAGGTTTACTACTCAAAGATCATGTCTTTGGATCTCTAAGAAATAGGTTTCAGAAGAGAGCAAAGCTTTTATGGTGGATTTAAAATCCCAGATTTTTTTTTAAGAAAAGCGTCTCTTTGTTATTCAAGATTGTTATCTAAAAAGGGTTTCTTTTTCTGACAGAGTTTAACTCTAGAATTGCAATGGGCAGAGAACTAAGCTCTGAAGAAGAGAATTAAATTCTCAAAGAAGACAACGAAAGAAGAAGATGAAGGAACAGTAGCTTCCCAAAGACCAAATCCTTGCATTTATAAGACATGACAAGGGCGGTTCACCTCCCCTTTCCCCCAGACAATCCAACGGCTGTAAAGGTGACAGCGTTGCACTCACGTGCAAGCCACGTGAGAACAACGCTGTGGGCGTATTTGTTCCCTTATAAAAAATAAATAATGAACAAAAAGCGATGGGAAAAATTCCCCAAATGGAGCATCACGTGCCCACACGTGATGCGCCTTGGAGCAAAGATTATAGGCATTGCACTTAACAAATAAGGCTGAAATTGAGTCTCACGTGCAGGCACGTGAGCATCTATATACAAAGTATATAGGCACCTTCCTAAAACAAATAACAGGCCAGAGAAGCTCACATGTCAGCACGTGATGCTCTTTGTTGGGCTTAACTTTGTAGGGGTTGAAGGGTTCCTTATGACGAAAGCAAGGTTTCGGGGGGTATCGTCCATGTCGTTTTTAAAAATTTGTCGTTACAAAGAACCCTACGCTAGAATCGTTAACTAGAAATTTAGACGGAATAGAATGCAAACATCTTTACATCTAAAAGGATCAAGAATACAACCTTTATAGACGGTCCTTCTCTTCAATTTGCTCCGTGTAGTAATCCCGCGACTCCACAAGGCTTCTCTTGAGACTTTGAACAAGCTTCCTTCATAGCCTTCGCGCCAAAGATGATCCACCTCGAAGCTCCTACTAGTTCAAGCTACCACTACACTAAACCCTTTAGTGTATGAAACACATCACACTAATTTGCTAAAATAGTGTGAGATGATGAAGTAGGGGATGTTAAGAGCTCACTAATTTGTGCTCAAGCTTCATGATTCACATCACATGTGAGGGTTGAAGCTTGAGGCAAAGCAAGAGGAGGAAGAAGAAGCAAGAGAGCAAGCATGAGAGAAAAATGGCTAAGTCTTTTGGAATGAACAAGAATCAATGATAAGTCTTGACCCCTCACTCATTCAAGCATGGAATTATACAATATTAAATAACAACCATGCTTGAATAGTGAGTCAAGAATGAATAAACAATATAAAACACCATGCTTGCAACCATGCTTCAACTTTACACCTCATTTCTATTTTCACAAAATAGAAAAGAAAATGCCATGCTTCATTTTAATATATATATATATATATATATATATATATATATATATATATATATCATATATATTAATATATATTTAATGAAGATTAATTAGTGAGCTAATGATATTAGTTAATATGTAATTATATCACATATAATTTACATCATATTATTAAATCAACATTTGATCTAATAATCCGGTTATATCATATACGACCGACTAATATCATTTATCTGTATATCACATTATCGAATCAACACTTGATTCGACAATTTGGTTATATCACATATAACCGAACTGATAACAGATGACTGCCAGATTACAATACGGTATCACATACTCGTATTTAATCAGGCCCACACACATATCACATATGTGTCCTACTTCGTTTCGCTTGAACCAGGGAACTTCTGTATGGGACTCTAAAGACTCGTCAATACGCCAGCAGTAGGTGATGATCATATCAGTCACCTACAAGCCGTCAGCGGTACTAACTGGACGTAACGGCTACCCGGGTATTGAGCGATATGAAGATCAACAAGTAAGCCTGTCCATAGTCTCCATGAAGCCTATCAGTAACAATACTGTACAGTCCGGTCTCTTCTTCTGATATGTCGCATATCATGTCTAGGGGTGGAAATCGTCAGACCCCAGTAACGTGATAAGTCATGTCAATGTCTGGCCTATAACGGTTTGAGAAACTACTGATAACACTTATCAGTATATCTCGGCAGTAGCTCTGGCCAGGGACTTCCAGTTATAGCCAATCGAACATAGTGCAACATCAACCCCCAATACCGGGAGAGACGAAACCCCTCATATCGCTCCTTGCCTCCATACAACTCGGGACTGTACCTAAAATCCACCTGTTTGCACGACTCCTCTTGAGAGTGGTAAGGAGGAAATCAAAGCACAGTGGGAGCCGCACAAGACTCTATGACGATCTCGGGTCTACAGACTAAGCTGTACCAGTGTCACCAGAGGACTGCTATCTGACGATAGGTATACTACCATATAGGAGTCCTCGGCGAGTCCTGTTCAATGTACCCAGTCTCCACTGAGTACCCGTATACCATCTCTGATGTCAAACACCGATGGATGTGGGATCATCCATCGCCCATCATATGGGTCAAGAAGCGCATACGCTAGTCTACTCTGGAATATCGATGCCCTGTCTCGATATTCCCTCGAATAGGAACAATTAAAAGATGTACTTGTGAACTACCCTGGCCCTACTAGTATGATCTCCATCATAGTCCCGGTAGTCAAGTACATATCCTAAAGGCTTTATCAACATATGAGAGCAAGACAGTATAAATACCAGTCTACATGTTAAGATAAAGGTAACCAGATAGCATACTATCATATTGAGCAAGAAAGTCCTCTCTATATATGTCCAAGCATCCACTATAATATACATCATATGTACAATAATGGCCTCTAGAGCACACATATAACTAACAATCTCCCACTTGTACTAAGGCCAGTTGTTGTAGTATCTCATACCCAACGTCCCAAAAGTCTCTCAAATAGCATCTGGGGATTGACCTCAGTGAGTGGATCCGCTGTGTTATCCTCTGTGTCAACTCTCCTGACCTGGATCTCCCGGAGATCAACTATCTCCCTGATCAGGTGATACTGTCTAAGAATATGTCTGGATCGCTGACAGGACCAGGGTTCCTAGGCTAAAACCACAGCTCCATTGTCATCCCAATACACAGGTATTGGATGCCTAATAGTAGGAACCAAGTTCATCATATGAAACATATTCATCCAGACAACCTCTTTGGTAGCATCGTTGGTAGCGATATAATTGGCCTTTATCGTCTAGTATGTCACGGTATCTATCTTGGAACTCTTCCAACATACCGTCCCTCCACTGAAGGTAAAGACAATGCCTGTGACTGACTTTCAGGCGACCTTATCACTCTGGAAGCTCGAACCAAGAACATTCTTTTAGTGCTTCTCAAGTACTTAAGAATGTCCTCCACAGCTTTCCAGTGTTTCTGCTAAGGTCCGATTGATTCCTGATCACTACTCCTAGCGAGTCAACTACATCTAGTCTGGTACATAACATCGTATACATGATAGAGCCTACCGCCGAAGCATAGAGTATCCCTTGCATGCGAGCTCTCTTCAAATGAGTCTCGGGAGACATCTTTTGGAGAGAGCGATTCCTGAGTAAGTGGGCGAACCACCACGCTTAGAATCCTCCATACTAAACCCCTTTAGTATGGTGTTAATGTACCTGGATTTGGGACACTCCCAACATCCACTTAGATCTATCACCATAGATCATAATCCACAAGATGTAGTAGGTATCATCCAGATCTTTAATGGAGAATCATCGTGATAAGAGGAGCATGACCGAGTGTAGCAAAGGAAACCATTTCCTATCAAGAGTATATCATCTACGTACAATACGTGGAAGACCGCCTTACTCTCTACAACCTTCTTGTGTATACAAGGTTCATCTACCATTTTGATGAAGTCAAACTTTTTTGACTACCACATCAAAAACAGATGTTCCAACTCCGCGCTGCCTGCTTTAACCTGTAAAGCAACTTGCATATGTTTCCGCTGCTCCCACTGTCTACGAAGCCCTATGGCTGTGTACATATAGACGCTTTCTTCTAATTCAGTGTTTAGAAAAAACAGTCATGACACCCAACCGCCAGATATCATAGTCATGGTATGTAGCAATGGCAAGTAGGATCCGGATGGACTTAAGCATAGCTACTGTAGAAAAGGTTTCATCATAAACCACACCTGGTTGATGACAAGAATCTTTTACAACAAGTCTGGTTTTGAAAGTCTCAACTTTTCCATTTACACCAAGGAATCTTCTCAAGATATACTTGCTCCTGACGGGGTTTTAACCTTTCAGATATAGCAACCAAAGTCCATACTTTGTTGGTGTACATAGATTCCATCTCAGATCGCTTAGCATCCAGCCATTCTTACAGAGTCCCTACTCTTGATGGCCTGCTCGAAACTAGTTGGGACATCATCTCATGATGCAATCCTCGCTCTTACTTTCATAGAGAAAACTAAAGTATCTCTCATGTGGGTAAGGAACCCTACCAGATCGACGGAGAGGCTGAGGTTCGTCGGGAACTATTGAACCCTTTGGTTTCATCAAATCATCAGCTGTTAGTTTGTCTAGATGGAACTTCTTCTAGATCTACCTCATGACCACTAATTTCTTCATAAGAAATTCCTTTTCTAAAAAGGTGGCATGCTGAGAAACAAAACACCTTTTGCTCCTCAGTATGGTAGAAGATATTCCCTCGCAAATGTTTAGGATATCTAACAAACTTATACAAAACTGACCTTACCTCGAGCTTGTCCAAATTTTGCTTTTCAATATAGGCCGGACAACCCTATATCTTAACTCGTTTAAGACATGGTCTCTTCCTATACCATATCTCATATGGAGTGGTAGGTACTGATTTGGATGGAACCCCATTCAATAGGTATGCGGCTTCTCAAGTGCATAACACCCAAAAGAAAACAGGTACCTCAGCAGTACTCATCATAAAGCACACCATTTCTCATAGGGTGCGATACCTCCGCCCCGATACACCGTTGTGATGTGGTGTATACGAAGGAGTAAGCTGAGAGAGAATCCCATTCTCCTTTTAGAAACTCCAGGAACTCCATGCCCAAGTATTCTCCTTCTTGATCACATCGAAGGACTTAATACTTCTACTCGTCTGGTTCTTAACTTCAAATTTATATTCTTTGAATTTCTCAAAAGTTTCATACTTGTGTTTCAACAGGAACATATGTCTGAATCCTGAGAGAAGATCAGTGAATATAATGAAGTACGAAGAACCAGCCTTGGCATTTGTAGACATAGGACCGTATACATCATAATGTATCCATCCCAAGAGTTCAATAACTCTTTCTCTGTTTCCAGTAAACGGAGTATTGGTCATTTTACCTTTGAGATAAGACTGGTAGGTATCATAAGATGAAAATTCAAACAGATTCTCATATTCATCCTTATATAACTTAGCTAGTCGTGTCGTATTGATATGACCTAGTCTATAATGCCATAAGAAGGATTCGTTCATTTCTGAACTACTCCTTTTTGTATGTGTTCTATATACTTTGAACCGTGGTTTGATTTAGAACTTATATGCTATTACATAACGTGCCTGATCCAATCAACTTTTGATTAAGGAAAATGTTCGCAACATTATCCGTCAATACACAATTATATCCTTCTTTAACTTAATAAAGAAACTGATGTAATATTGTATATCAGGTTCGGTATATAATAACATTAGTTCAGAATCAATGTATTTGGTAACACAAGGTGATATCTGCCAATTGATTCGGCTGCAACACTTGCACCATTCTCTAACACTTAGAGATATATCATCCTTTCCCAGTTCTCTACCTTTCTGTAGCCTATGTAACACATTACATATGCGGGATCCTGATCTGGTATCAAATACCCAGGACGTAGAGTGTACTGAAAAACAGTTCTCTGTAACTAACACACCCGAAGAAGATGCATCAACATGCTTATTCTTCGTCTGGGTGGCGTGGTAATCCGGATATTCCCCTATTTCCTGCTCGGACTTATAACACTTATAAGTTGGAGCGGAACCAACGTTCCCCTGCTCAGTATAACAAGCGGGTTCGGTCAATACATCCATATTATTATCTTGATTAAGGCGTGTCATTGGTCGCTACCAGGAGAGAGAGAAGGATAATCACTTTGCGTGCGCTCTTTGCAAGATTAGATTGGTTTATTATCTTATCTAATCAGGACGGCTCCCACTGGTTTTATCAAATCTTCCTTCAAAACCTAAAAGGTAAGACTAGCCGGGATTAATTACACTTTATAAGTTCGCCAATCTTTCGGCCAGGCCAGTGTTGGTACTTTGAGGGAGGTTCCCCGTGCTTTCGCACGGACCTAATTAGAATAAACCTCGTTTTCCCAGGGGCGTAACCCCGTTAACACCTTTCTAGACACCTACTTGATCGACTAATTGTCCTGTATAAAACTCTCCCAGGAGTAACTCTTACTTGCAGTGGGTATCGGGATCCAACTATCTTATAGAAGGTATGCAATCTCATTGCAAATTTCAACACTTGAAATTCCCGATAATACTTTTACCCCTAGCAACCCATGACCTTGACGGAGGTCAACAAACCATAGGCCCCTAGTCAAGTTCAACCCATTCATTTCTTGATTGAATTAAACCCACCCGCATGACCCATGACGGAGGTCAACAAGGCCATACGACTACCCTAATCCAATCGCATCACATGTGGCAGATAAGCACTAATCAGCTACCGCACACTACGCTATGACGGAGGTAACCAAACGCAGCACGAATATTAAATAGTACCTATCTGAAATGACGGAGGGCTACGCAGGTTTTTAAGAAAACTATGAGCGTAATGAACTTGATATCGTTGCAGAATCGAGTGATTTTGAAAAGGAGTATTTTTTGAGGCTTTTACTAGTTCCGCTAAAGAGGTCACTCCCGGTGAAGGGATCTTTGCTCTTTCCTTATCGAATAAGATGTTGGATATTCTACAAGGAATACCGCTATGCAAAGCAAGAACCATAGAAGCAATCAAAAAACTAAACCGAGTGATTTGTAGCATTTGCTAGTTTCGCTAAAGAGGTCACTCCCGGTGAAGGGATCTCGACACTTTCCTTATCGAATAAGGTGCTGGATATTCTACAAGGAATACCGCTATGCAAAGCAAAAACTAGAGCTACCCTTTTTGAAAATTTGATTCTACAACATCTTTAGGTTTCTTTTCTTTCATTAATCTCATTAATGAAGTCCCACCAATTAAGCTTATTAAGCATCACAGAAGAAACGAAAATACAACGCACATATAAAGTGATCACATCACAGAATATCAGCAGCAGAAGATAACATATGAAATATTGGATATACTAGGAATTCCATGTTTTAATTTAAGCCAGTATAAAACACAGATTCCACGGTCGCGATGAATAGACAAACCCACATCTCTAGACCCCTACGAGGGCGGCAAGTAACCCTACCAATTCTAGAGTTAGGAGACCCGGACTCGACTCCTCGAGATAGTCTCCCACTGGACTCTAAAACCCGGTTAGTTGTGCTCCTTACCTTGGGTCTATCCTAATGCGGAAAAGTAAATAATATACAACAATGGTGATATCATCCTCAACCCGGAAGTGCCCCAATAAAAGAATATTACATACATTGAATTTTACATGAATGAAAATAAAAACTCTCATCTCACATAAAACCCCCGGCTATTCAAAACACGACGATCCAATATAACATATCCAAATAACATAGAACATCACATGTCATCAAGATATTAGACGATATTAAACATTCCTATCGAATCAACAAACACCCACGATTACCCAATAAGCTCAACACTTGAGCGTAATTTGAAAGTATTCATCACATGCCACAGTACCAATGAACCAGCCGTAGAAGGGCCAACCAATGCCTCACATGTGGCACCGCTGAACCATCACGAACCCTAAGGTTCAGTGGCGGTTCTGACGGTCACATAATCGAGTTAAGGTTTCGTTCTTCTAGAGGATTCATCGAATAACTTGCACGATATTTGAATGTTTCAAACTACGGCAAAGATCCAACTCTTGAATAAGTTTCCAGTGAGGGTCAAAGTGGGTATTTGATATCCGTTCGAACTTTTTAACACCGTCTAAAATAACCCGAAAACAGTTAAAATTACGATTACGAAATACTCCGAGTTGCTGTTTTGGTAAATAAACATCACATGCAAA
Source organism: Agapanthus africanus (assembly GCA_030015575.1). Lineage (NCBI taxonomy): Eukaryota > Viridiplantae > Streptophyta > Magnoliopsida > Asparagales > Amaryllidaceae > Agapanthus > Agapanthus africanus. Next base: position 180,217,962 of record JASDDO010000014.1, read on the forward strand.
TTTAGCAAAAATAAACAGCTGAAACACCAAAACCCAGAGACCATAACACACCACAAAACTCAAACCCAAACTCCTTAAGAAATCCGGCGTCGCCGGAATTCATGGCCTAGTCGCCGGCCAAAAACTGATGGCTTGGGTTGAATTTTGTGTTGTGTTCATATACTGTCCCATACTACATTCTGCACTTGTTTAAATAATTTTTTGACAACTTTTAAAATTCGACAAAAACTGGAATTTTAGGGTTTCAAGTTTCGGAGTTTTTCGGTTTCGTAATTCTACGCAATCCATCTAATTCTCTAGTTTAGCTCTGATACCACTGAAGGGTTCCTTATGACGACAGCAAGGTTTTAGGGGGTATCGTCCATACCGTTTTTAAAAATTTGTTGTTACAAAGAACCCTACGCTAGAATCGTTAACTAGAGATTTAGACGGAATAGAATGCAAACATCTTTACATCTAAAAGGATCAAGAATACAACCTTTGTAGACGGCCCTTCTCTTCAATTTGCTCCGTGTAGTAGTCCCGCGACTCCACAAGGCTTCTCTTGAGATTTTGAACAAACTTCCTTCGTAGCCTTCACGCCAAAGATAATCCACCTCGAAGCTCCTACTAGTTCAAGCTACCACTACACTAAACCCTTTAGTGTATGAAACACATCACACTAATTTGCTAAAATGGTGTGAGATGATGAAGTAGGGGATGTTAAGAGCTCACTGATTTGTGCTCAAGCTTCATGATTCACATCACATGTGGGGGTTGAAGCTTGAAGCAAAGCAAAAGGAGGAAGAAGATGCAAGAGAGCAAGCATGAGAGAAAAATGGCTAAGTCTTTTGGAATGAACAAGAATCAATGATAAGTCTTGACCCCTCACTTATTCAAGCATGGAATTATGCAATATTAAATTGCAACCATGCTTGAATAGTGAGTCAAGAATGAATAAACAATATAAAATACCATGCTTGCAACCATGCTTCAACTTTACACTTCATTTCTATTTTCACAAAATAGAAAAGAAAATGCCATGCTTCATTTTAATATATATATATATATATATATATATATATATATATATATATCATATATATTAATATATATTTAATGAAGATTAATTAGTGAGCTAATGGTATTAGTTAATATGTAATTATATCACATATAATTTATATCATATTATTAAATCAACATTTGATCTAATAATCCGGTTATATCATATACGACCGACTAATATCATTTATCTGTATATCACATTATCGAATCAACACTTGATTCGACAATTTGGTTATATCATATATAACCGAACTGATAACAGATGACTGCCAGATTACAGTACGGTATCACATACTCGTATTTAATCAGGCCCACACACATATCACATATGTGTCTTACTTCGTTTCGCTTGAACCAGGGAACTTTTGTGTGGGACTCTAAAGACTCGTCAATACGCCAGCAGTAGGTGATGATCATATCAGTCACCTACAAGCCGTCAGCGGTACTAGCTGGACGTAACGGCTACCCGGGTATTGAGCGATATGAAGATCAACAAGCAAGCCTGTCTATAGTCTCCATGAAGCCTATCAGTAACACTACCGTACAGTCCGGTCTCTTCGTCTGATATGTCGCATATCATGTCTAGGGGTGGAAATCGTCAGACCCCAGTAACGTGATAAATCATGTCGATATCTGGCCTATAACGGTTCGAGAAACTACTGATAACACTTATCAGTATATCTCGGCGGCAGCCCTGGCCAGGGACTTCCAGTTATAGCTAATCGAACATAGCGCAACATCAACCCCCAATACCGGGAGAGACGAAACCCTTCCTATCGCTCATTGCCTCTATACGACTCGGGACTGTACCCAAAATCCACCTGTTTGCACGACTCCACTTGAGAGTGGTAGGGAGGAAATCAAAGCACAGTGGGAGCCGCACAAGACTCTATGACGATCTCGGGTCTACAGACTAACCTGTACCAGTGTCACCAGATAACTGCTATCTGACGATAGGTATACTACCATATAGGAGTCCTCAGTGAGTCCTGTTCAGTGTACCCAGTCTCCACTGAGCACCCGTATACCATCTCTGATGTCAAACACCAATGGATGTGGGATCATCCATCGCCCATCATATGGGTCAAGAAACGCATCGCTAGTCTACTTTGGAATATCGATGCCCTGTCTCGATATTCTCTCGACTATGAACAATTAAAGTATGTACTTGTAAACTACCCTGGTCCCACTAGTATGATCTCCATCATAGTCCTGATAGTCAAGTATATATCTTAAGGGCTTTATCAACATATAAGACCAAGACAGTATAAATACCAGTCTACATGTTAAGATAAAGGTAACCAGATAGCATACTATCATGTTGAGCAAGAAAGTCCTCTCTATATATGTCCAAGCATCCACTATAATATACATCATATGTACAATAATGGCCTCTAGGGCACACATATAACTAACAGGGGTCACGTGCCATACGTGACATTCCTGAACATCAGCTCACGTGCCAACACGTGCTGCTTTTCTCTGGGACTGCTACGTATAAGCAAACCGGTCTAATGCTATGGGTCACGTGCTACACATGAGAGTTCTCAATGCCTTCTGAGCAGATAGAATTAAATTCTAAATAAGAGGGATCAAAACCCTATTTGGAAAATATTTCCTTGAATCTTTCTAAACAAGAAAGATTACACTCTGTAAATCAGAGCACCGTTGGATTAAAAATCTAATGGTGATTAAATATCACCAAGCTACAGAATAAGCTCTGTATGGGAAAATATTTCCCCAATCTTTCTAAATAAGAAAGATTGTGCTCTGTAAAACAGAGTACCGTTGGATTAAAGATCCAATGGTGATTAAAAATCACCAAAGCTACAGAATAAGCTCTGTATGGGAAAATATTTCCCCCATCTTTCTAAACAAAAAAGATTGTGCTCTGTAAAACAGAGCACCGTTGGATAAAAGATCCAATGGTGATTAAAAATCACCAAGCTACAGAATAAGCTTTGTATGGGAAAATATTTTCCCAATCTTGTTAAAAACAAGAAAAATGTTTTCTGTAAAACAGAAGTCCCTGGATCAAAGATCCGACGGTGGATAAAATCCCCGAATCAATCAAAAAATCTCTCAATGAGAGATTTCCTTAACTAAATCAACAAGCTTGCCTCTACTATATAAAGGACTCGAGACTGAAGAGAGAAAAGAGGAGACCCCCCATAAGATTTGAAAAAAAGAAGAAGAGGAAGAGTTCTCTATGAAGAAAAAGAAACCCTAGGTGAGGGAAAAGACCTAGAGATCATTTTATCTCCTTTTACAAGAGTTTAACTCTTCCAAAAAAGAACTTAGTTCTTCTTCTGGTTAAGGTCTACAGAAGCAGATCTCCCATAAGTTGAGAATTTAATTCTCATCGGGGAGATTCTGTTATGCAGTCCCAAAACTCAGAGGAAAGAATTAGGTTTGAAGAATTTAATTCTTTCAAAGACATGAATTTAATTCCTCTGATAAAACTAAGATTTCCCCCTGCATAAGAATTTAATTCTTATAAAATAAAAGACTTGAAGTTCTCAAGACTAAGATCAAGAGCCCCATGCATATTAGCGTTCAAAGCTATAACGACAGATCACGTGTTCCCACGTGAGCACCTTCAAGGACAAAAAAGGAATGACTGAGTTCGAGTCACGTGATCCCACGTGACCTCTAATAGTGCTCAGCACTTGTAAAAAGGGAGGGGGAATAAATTAAGAAAGTTCTTATTTTAGGGCGCCTCACGTGATCCCACGTGACCCCCAATAATGCTTAGCACCTAGAATAGAATATGAAGATAAATCCAAAGGAGGCAGTGCCCAACTCTGGAGCACCTCACGTGCCCACACGTGATGGCCACAAGATTTAAGTGTTTAACACTTACATACAGATGAGGATTTGGACCCAAGTATACAGCGCCAATTCTCAAGCGTCTCACGTGTTGCACGTGGTCGCCCCAGAGTTTTAGTGTTTAACACTGCTTTAGAGCATCCGTGGGAGCACGTGAGCGCCAAGCAAATGTTAATGTTTAACACTATGAGAAGTCGACCTTAGCCTAAACATAACCAAGTCTCCCGAGGCCAAAACCCTTGTTCAACTGAGTCTTCCTATGCTCAGGTCTCCCCAAACCGGTCTTAGTTCCAAATGATGTCCTAACATATGGTATCTAAAATGGTGTTCATTCCACCATGATCTCGCCCTTCAATCTGGAGTTCGGTTCAAGGGTACATCTCTCCACACCTCTGATACATGTCGTTGTAATTCTTCAACGATGTTAGAGAGGTGGAGGGTCCCGACAACCAACAGCTCTTGGATGCACTCCCAAACCCATAAGCATACCCTAATGGACCGTAATGTCCTTAAACTAGCTGTGGACCGTAATGTCCTTAAACTAGCTATGGACCGCAACGTCCTGAAACTAAAATGATAGTGCCCGAATGCTCTTTCGTTGGATCAAAAATGATCCTGAACCCCCGTTAAGTAGATCTCAGTCCAATACCGGATTAACGTACCCTTAACGAATATTTAAGTCGATCTTAATCTCAAACAAGGTTAACGATCCTTAAATCAAACAAAACCCCAAATATAAGAAAATACGGATTTGGGCTAATCCACGCCTTATGGGCGACAACACAAATTAGTCTCCGTATACAATCCACGGACAACCAAAAATAAAACAAACACACATGACACGAAGTAACCTTCTGGAGCAGGAGAAACTGGTTATCGCTACACGGTAACGTAATTAACTGCAGGGGCTTGTGCCTGTAGGGAAGAGCATCCCCACAATAAAAAACCCCTCACAACGAGGGAAAATCTGACGAAGCCTGCTACAACGGCCGTATCTGTCCAAACCTTCGATACACGTTGCATAAATCAACCTGGCATCTTCGGAGAGGTGGACAGATAAAACCAAATAGAATTTGCCCCCAAATTCAGGTAAGACGACCTACACGGTTTCGTCCCAGTTTTCGGAGGTAAACAATACTCTTGATAGGAAAGGGTGTTCCTATACTACATTCGGTCAAGCACCTCTTATCACACAGGTTCTCCATGAAAGATCTAACTGATGCCTACTACATCCTGGGGATATAGATCTATAGAGATAGATCTAAATGGATTTACGATTGTCCCGATCCAGGTACATAGACACCATACTAAAAGGGTTTAGTATGGATAATTCTAAGCGCGGTAATGTACTCGCTTATTCAGGAATCACTCTCTCCAAAGAGATGTCTCTCGAGACTGATTTGAAGAGGGCTCGCATACAAGAGATACCCTATACTTTGGCAGACGGGTCAATCATGTATGCGATGTTGTCATGCCCCGCTTCCCAAAATACGGAATACGAGGGATTGACAAGGCCAGCCATGCTCCTACAGTCAAGGAAACATCCTGCCGTAGTCACACTTCGGCTTCTAGCTTTACGTGGTAATCAGTAATCAATGCACAGGGAATGAGAAATGCAGTCACTAAATCAAAACAGATACAAAAACTAACCAGATAGAGATCAAGGAAAGATGACGCTGACGTCGCTGATCTAGACGTCCGCAATATCCTCAAGGTACGACAGGTGCTGATCCGAGATAAGTCCACTTCTCGCTCTGAGCATGCATACTCAGGTCGTCAGAGCGACACAATAGCAATATATATAAAAGCAAAAGTAAACACATGCAATGATGATGAACATAAAGCAGTAAATATAGAATGATGACGCGCATGAAATAATCAGTACAGGTAAACAGTAAAGTAGGTATATCAAATCAGTAAGCAGTGCATGTCAATGTCACTAACCCTATCAGTCTCTAAGTCTGACTGTCCAGGTCTCTAAACCTATCGTCAGTCTAAGTGTGAGAGTCAACCACGCAGGAGTATCCCCAACCCAAGGGTAGGCCCCAGGGGCAAGGGAACACGGGTCCAAAACGCTCGCTAATAATCAGTAATATCATTCACATGACTCCCAGAATCGCTGTATATGCCGACAGTGGGACTCCCGAGATTCCATTTAACTCACACTCAAACTACCCCACATCCCGTGTTCTACATCAAATACCGACCATAAACCCAAATACTGGTCGGTCCATGACAAGTCTACGTGAGAACTGGAGACAAGATCTCCATCAAGCATGTCTCAACTGGTACCCAAGATAAATGGACTGTGTTTGACGCCTTACCTATGACATTAATATAAGTGCTTCCATAACCATCCCATACGAATTATAGTTACACTTACATATGCCCCATAGGCGTCGACAATGCAATAAATTAACTGGGTTCGCTGATTGTGTACAAGTACGTGTCACTTCACTTATTCATTCATGCTTTAACACTAACATACTTACCATAATAAAATCACTAATATCTATCACTGGATAATGTACACGGTCACTAGGTTACCAATGTATATGACCTCTATATGATATGATGAGAATGCATTACTTACGACATGAATTAAGATATCAGCAGCCAGTGTCCTACCACTTGCAAAATTTACTATCAATCATACATGCAGAATTAAGCAGAACAATACAAAAGGGGTAAGCAGCCTGTTTAATTATCTATCCATCAAAATTAGTTTCATGTCAATCGGGTTTCAGGTTTGCTAGTTGTGGCCATTTCATTTTAAGTGTTCACTGCTGGAAATCCCATTTCTGAACTGGAAGTCCATTTCGTAACACGTTTTAATCCCAGTTGAGATCATAATTAGGCGACACTACAGTTGGATAATATTTATTTTTAACAGTTAGGTTTCCAACGTATCAGACGGATCGATAATATCCACTGCGTGCTAGGAGATATGTTCAATTTAATATCAATGTGTACAAGCTGTCACTGCAGAAAACTGCAGGATATATCGACGACCTAAAATACTTTTAAAATAGGAAACGTTATTTTAATTAAATGAAAATAACACCATTATTTAGATAACTTGATTTTCTACGCTATGATATAGGACTCCGCGTTTTTCTCAGATTTTTACAAGGATGTATACACATCTAAAATCAGGTGTCGTCGGAAAATACCGCTCTGAACTGCAGTCTTGAGTCGTATTTCCCCTCAATTTTCAGCATCATAGCAAAACAATATTCAGTAAAAGTTATCAGAGGTTTATAGATTATACAGTCTACATCGTAACGGGCCCAAGCATGTCACGATACGATTTATGTATGATTTACTATGAATTTGATATGGCGGTGTATGCAGCAAATTCCAGATTTCGTGTCGGTTATCGGGGATGTTTTCATATTGTAAATGTCAATATTTTCAACCCAAATTTCTATGTGATATTCATTATCAGTAAAGGGACTTATTGGTCATAAATTCCTTCATTTTAAAAGAGGTTTTCACTTAGGGTTCCGCATCGAGCACTTAGGTTGCTATCAATCGAACATCGGTTTCATCTAGTTGATTAAACAATAAGTCCACTACAATTAATGCAAAGTAGTCGCTATTCTATGTTCGATAATAAATCATGATACGACATATATATTAATATATTATAATTAGAACCATCCATTTACTCGATATAATTTTATTTAGCATGTAAAGCAAGTGAAAGTGGTTCACTTGCCTGAAGAAGATTTGCCGCGATGACAGCGATGGATGACACGGGCACAACAACGAAGACAACACAACGGTGACAATGACAAACAGTAGCAGCAACAATATGGCAGCAGTGATGTCTTGGCTAGAGCTTGGAGAGCTCCGGCGACGTGGCACGACAGTGGCTTTGGTGCTAGCTTTGCAGTGGAGGAGGCTCGAGGATAGCGGCGGTCAGAGGAAGCTCCGATTATCCAGGGACGACCTCGACGAGGTGGGGAGCTCGGGCGGCGGCGAGAAGAGGTTGTGAGGGGGCCGGCCTCGATGGAAAGATGAGGCAACGGCTGTGGTGATGGGTCCGAGAGAGGGAGTGGTGTCGGTGGTGGGCTTAGGCGGCGGTGCTTGTTGGGGCACCGGTGGTGATCGTCATGGATGGTGAGCGTCGGTGATGATGTAGGGGAGAGGGAAATATGGGAGCTCGGCTATAGGTTTTGGAGAGAGGAGAGGAGCTTGGGTCTTTGTGATTGTGTTGAGGTGATGATGGCTTGGGTTGATGGAGGCCGGTGAGAGGAGGTCGATGGTGGATTCGGTAGGTTGTAGGGAGAGTCGGCGGCTAGGTTCTTGGAGGAGACGGGGAGGATGATGGTGACGGTGAGGTGCTGGCGGCAAGAAGAGAAGGTGGTCACGGTAGTGGCGAAGGTTCAGTCAGTGGGATCGCCGCTGGTGAAGGGGTTGGTGAGTTGAGTTGGAGATGGGAAAGAATGGAGTAGATAAGGGTCATCGTGGGTGAATGCGAGTGGAGTCGAGAAGGGGAGGGGCGAGACGTGGGTCGGAGGAAAGCGGACGCGGCCGTTGGGGCGTGGGCACGGGTCATGGGGGAGTGAGAGAGAGAAGCGGAGGACGTTGAAGAGATGGAGGAGTTGGGCGAGGGAAGCGCGCGGGGTAGTTGATGAAAGAGGAGCGGGTCGTGGGGGAGTGAGGTGAGGGAACGGGTCGTGGGCACGAGGAGTGCGAAGCGGGGGAAAAACGGGCAGGAAAAGGAAGCGAAGGAAGGAAGAAGAAGGGAGTGGGGAGTTTGGGTCGGGTCGGGTTCGGGCTGGGGTGTGGGTAGATCGGGTCGGGTTAGGGAAAGGGTTTGGGTTTGGGGTTCCTGGGCCGGGGCGGGGTAAGGAAAAAGAGAAAGAAAAAGAGAGTTGGGCTTTGGAAAAATTTAAAAGAGAGGGGAAAAGAATGGGTTGAGTTAGGTTTTAATAGAAATAGGATTTCGTTTTGAGATAGGATAAAGGGTTAGGGTTTAATAGTTAGGTTTGGAAAATAAGGATTAGGAAAAATAGAAGGGTTTAGAAAAATTATGTGAAAATTTATTTAGGAAATTAAAATAGGAGTAGGAAAATAATTTGGAAAAATAGGATTTAACGGGAAAAATGAAATAGGAGGAATATAGGGTAAATATTTGGAAAAATATAGGAAATAAATTTGTAAAAGAAATACAAGATTTTTATATACAAGATACCGGGTATTACATCATACCCCACTTATATAAAATTTCGTTCTCGAAATTTAAAATAAATAATCAGCTATAAAATGCACTACGAAAGCAACAAAAATCAAATATTATCATATAGCAATTTATGCAAAAGCAACTAGATGTAAATCCAAGATCTATATTTGTATAAGAAATAGCGCAACTAAAAGAATAGGCATGAGTAAACATAAGGCATAACCATCTATAATTATAAACTATATGCATAATATCAGGGAAAATAAAAGAACAATAATAAATAATAGTGAAGGATTTGCCGATAGGCCAAAATATTTTAGAAAGAATATCGATCAACCAATTTAAAATAACTTGAGGAAACCCATTTGGTGAAATAAGAAAAATAAAACGAAATAGTATGTGCGATATATGTTTGCGCTATTGAAAATGTGAAGAATGGTAAAGCATTTAGAATAAGTAAAACGGAAGTAGTTAATAACATGCAAATTTTTTTTTTATAAACATAAAATAACGAAAACTAAATTTCGAATAGAAATGTCACTGAATGTAATTATAGTAATAAGAGATGGCACTAATAATGTATAGGGGCTAGCCAGGGTATGGATTACAGTGGAGTATGGCCCATTCAAAAAGGGTCGGAATGCGATACTTTAATCTGAATGTTGAAGAGACGGGGGTCAGGTCAGTACAAGGTGAAAGGATGAAGAGTAATGAATCTCAGGAGGGAAAAGAATTATTGGGGAGGGGAAACAGTCAATGCATCATGCGGATCAATACTCAAAAGGATTTTCGCACTCAGAACTTTATTATTATTTATTTCCCAGAAGAATTTCAAACAAAGCATACTCGAAAGATAAAAGTGGCCCTAAGCTATACATAGATTTATTTGGCCGGAAGGATCAAAGATAAGTCGCGTCAGTCGTGATTATGGAAGTTCAACAGGTTACGGTAAGCTCATGAGCTAAGATAGGAGCGTCCATTTCCATAGCGCCTCGCAAGGATTGCCACTGGAGGTTCTTCCGCCTGGAATTCCTCCTCACTCGAGGTTTCATCCTCCGACTCTTCCTCGGCTGGGGCCTCGTTTTCAGGTTCTTCCCCCACGGGGTTTTCTTCTCCTGGTCCTCCTTCCTCGGCTGGAGCTTCTTCATCGGGGTTTTCTTCCACGTGATTCACCTCCTCTGGATCTTCTTCCACTGGATTCCCTTCTACTGGGTTTTCCTCAGGATCTTCCTCTATCGGGTCCTCTTCTTCATCGTCAGAATCACTGATCATGTTGACTTCTGGGGCTACGACTCCCTCGTCCTCGGAATTGCTGTTGCTGAAAATAACCTGTGGGCCATCGACCTCGTTGTCTGAACTCACCAGCATGCAGTCCAAGGAAACGCAGGACCGAGTGTCCTCATCGATAGGCGGCGTTGCTCCAGGATTGGCCATGGCCTGAAAAGAGATAGTCATGATCAGACAGTGGAACACATAAAGAAAATAACCAAGGATATGGAGCATATGGAAAATATACGGTAGGTAAAGACTGAAAAATCAAAATTTAGAATAATGATGCAGTAAGTAGTATAAGGAAATGAGTGACAAGGGGACGATACATAAATTACGCTCGCAATTTTATTGTATTCAAACTAAGAAATTCAACGGATACAATATTTTAAACGAAAGGGAACATTTACTAAAGAGTGGCAATATTTTTATTAAAAACAGAAAAGGTGATAACTCTGCATCGATATCTATCTCTGCAATCTCGTAAGACAAGTCTGAATCTTGTGTTGGGTCCATATCATCCTCGAACTCGAACTACGAAACAACCAAGTCACTCAAGTAGATGTGGAAGGTGTTGACGAATCTCCTCCTTGTCGCTCTTTCCTTCGAGGGCAACCATTGATAAGATTTTCGTCGGATCCACAAATCAAGCACTGCCCTTTGGCGCTACAACAGTCTCTCTGAAGGTGTCCTGGTCTCTTACAGTATCCACAACGTAGAGTTCTCCACTGCTTCCGTTGCTGAGGAACAAATGGGCGCTTCATCTTCACATCTCTTCTTTGTTTAGCAGGGATTCCCTTACGATTGGAGGCTTCCACTGGTGCTTGAGCCATTTGCCTTCTTAGTCCTTCAACTAAGAGATCGTTCGTTCGCTCCTGGGCTTCCTTCAAGCCTTGCAGTACACCCAAAATCTCGACAGTCTGACTCTAGGGAGTGGAGATAGAAGAAGAGTCGTTGGAAGATATGATCCTGAAACAACAATTTTAGGACGGCATAAGGTACAAGATATAAGAATCAGAATAAGATATAGAACGAAGCAAGAATAGGTGGTGAGTGAAACTCAATCGAGCGGGAATCAAGTGTAGAACTCCAAGTCACTCAAACAGAGTACAATATTGTAACTATGCTGCAGTTCATAATTACAATAATATGACTCTATTGAGTCACCCAAAACTCTAGCTGATGGATCAAAATCGGTAGCACAACACACTATGTGAATCAAGATCAAGGATAACAAGTTTACAATATAGACCGAAGGGTGGCTTAGATTGTCAAGCCCTACACGGAAACTGTAATCCTATTCTAAACCAAACCTGGCTCTGATACCAACAAACCCATGTCACGCCCCGCTTCCCAAAATACGGAATACGAGGATTTGATAAGGCCAGCCATGCTCCTACGGTCAAGGAAACATCATGCCGTAGTCACACTTCGGCTTCTAGCTTTACGTGGTAATCAGTAATCAATGCACAGGAAATGAGAAATGCAGTCACTAAATCAAAACAGATACAAAAACTAACCAGATAGAGATCAAGGAAAGATGGCGCTAGCGTCGCTGATCTAGACGTCCGCAATATCCTCAAGGTACAACAGGTGCTGATCCAAGCTAAGTCCACTTCTCGCTCTGAGCATGCAAACTCAGATCGTCAGAGCGACACAATAGCAATATATATAAAAGCAAAAGTAAACACATGCAATGATAATGAACATGAAGCAGTAAATATAGAATGATGACGCGCATGAAATAATCGGTACAGGTAAACAGTAAAGTAGGTATATCAAATCAGTAAGCAGTGCATGTCAATGTCACTAACCCTATCAGTCTCTAAGTCTCACTGTACAGGTCGCTAAACCTATCGTCAGTCCAAGTGTGAGAGTCAACCACGCAGTAGTATCCCCAACCCAAGGGTAGGGCCTCACGGGCAAGGGAACACGGGCCTAAAACGCTCGCTAATAATCAGTAATATCACCCATATGACTCCCAGAATCGCTATATATGCTGGCAGTGGGACTCCCGAGATTCCATTTAACTCACACTCAAACTACCCCACACCCCGTGGTCTACATCAAATACCGACCATAAACCCAAATACTAGTCGGTCCATGATAAGTCTACGCGAGAACTGGAGACAAGATCTCCATCAAGCATGTCTCAACTGGTACCCAAGATAAATGGATTGTGTTTGACGCCTTACCTATGACACTAATATAAGTGCTTCCATAACCGTCCCATACCAGGTATAGTTACACTTACATATGCCCCATATGCGTCGACAATGTAATAAATTAACTGGGTTCGCTGATTGTGTACAAGTATATGTCATTTCACTTATTCATTCATGTTTTAACACTAACGTACTTCCCACAATCAAATCACTAATATCTATCACTGGGTAATGTACACGATCACTAGGTTACCAATGTATATGACCTCTACATGATATGATGAGAATGCATTACTTACGACATGAATTAAGATATCAGCAGGCAGTGTCCTACCACTTGCAAAATTTACTATCAATCAAACGTGCAGAATTAAGCAGAATAATAAAAAAGGGGTAAGCAGCCTGTTTAATTATATATCCATCAAAATTGGTTTCGTGTCAATCGGGTTTCAGGTTCGATAGTTGTGGCCATTTCATTTTAAGTGTTCACTGCTGGAAATCCCATTTCTGAACTGGAAGTCCGTTTCGTAACACATTTTAATCCCAGTTGGGATCATAATTAGGCGATGCTACAGTTGGATAATATTTATGTTTAACAGTTAGGTTTTCAACTCATCAGACGGATTGATAATATCCGCTGCGTGCTGGGAGATATGTTTAATTTAATATCAATGTGTACAAGCTGTCACTGCAGAAAACTGCAGGATATGTCGACGACCTAAAATACTTTTAAAATAGGAAACATTATTTTAATTAAATGAAACTAACACCATTATTTAGATAACTTGATTGTCTACGCTATGATATAGGACTCCACATTTTTCTCAGATTTTTACAGGGATGTATACACATCTAAAATCAGGTGTCGTCGGAAAATACCGCTCTGAACTGCAGTCCTGAGTCATATTTCCCCTCAATTTTCAACATCATAACAAAACAATATTCAGTAAAAGTTATCAGAGGTTTACAGATTATCTAGTTTGCATCATAACGGGCCCAAGCATGTCACAATACGATCTATGTATGATTTACTATGAATTTGATATGGCGGTGTATGCAGCAAATTCCACATTTCGTGTCGGTTTTCGGGGATGTCATTTCATATTGTAAAAGTCAATATTTTCAACCCAAATTTCTACGTGATATTCGTTATCAGTAAAGGGACTTATTGGTCATAAATTCCGTCATTTTAAAATAGGTTTTCGCTTAGGGTTCCGTATCAAGCACTTAGGTTGCTATCAATTGAACATCGGTTTCATCTAGTTGATTAAACAATAAGTAGACCCATATTTGTTTTTCATTCAATACAGTTAATGCAAAGTAGTCGCTATTCTATGTTCAATAATAAATCATGATACGACATATATATTAATATATTATAATTAGAACCATCCATTTACTCGATATAATTTTATTTAGCATGTAAAGCAAGTGAAGCGGGTTCACTTGCCTGAAGAAGATTTACCGCGATGACAGCGATGGATGACATGGGAATGACAACGATGACAACACAACGGTGATAATGACAAATAGTAGCAGCAACAGTATGGCAGTAGTGATGTCTTGGCTAGAGCTTGGGGAGCTCCGGCGACGTGGCACGACAGTGGCTTTGGTGCTAGCTTTGCAGTGGAGGAGGCTCGGGGATAGCGGCGGTCAGAGGAAGCTCCGACGATCCAGGGATGACCTCGACGAGGTGGGGAGCTCGGGCGGCGGCGAGAAGAGGTTGTGAGGGGGTCGGCCTCGATGGAAAGATAAGGCAACGGCTGTGGTGATGGGTCCGAGAGAGGGAGTGGTGTCGGTGGTGGGCTCAGGCGGCGGTGCTTGTTGGGGCACTGGTGGTAGTCGTCATGGATGGTGAGCGTCGGTGGTGATGTAGGGGAGAGGAAAATATAGGAGCTCGGCTATAGGTTTTGGAGAGACGAGAGGAGCTTGGGTCTCTTGTGATTGTGTTGAGGTGATGATGTCTTAGGTTGATAGAGGCCGGTGAGGGGAGGTCGATGGTGGATTCGGTAGGTTGTAGGGGAGAGGCGGCGGCTAGGTTCTTGGAGGAGACGGGGAGGATGATGGTGACGGTGAGGTGCTGGCGGCAAGAAGAGGAGGTGGTCATAGTGGTGGCGAAGGTTCAGTCAGTAGGATCGCCGCTGGTGAAAGGGTTGGTGAGTTGAGTTAGAGAGAGGGGAGAATGGAGTAGAGAGGGGTCGTCGTGGGTGAATGCGAGTGGAGTCGAGCAGGGGAGGGGTGAGACGTGGGTCAGGGGAAAGCGGGCGCGGCCGTTGGGGCGTTGGCGCGGGTCATGGGGGAGTGAGCGAGAGAAGCGAGGGACGTTAAGGAGATGAAGGAGTTGGGCGAGGGAAGCCCCCGAGGTAGTTGATGAAAGAGGAGAGGGTCATGGGGGAGTGAGGTGAGGGAACGGGTCGTGGGCGCGAGGAGGGAGAAGCGGGGGAAAAACGTGCGGGAAAAGGAAGCGAAGGGAGGAAGAAGAAGGGAGTGGGGAGTTCGGGTCGGGTCGGGTTCGGGCAGGGGTGTGGGTAGATCGGGTCGGGTTAGGGAAAGGGCTTGGGTTTAGGGTTTATGGGTCGGGCCGGGGTAAGGAAAAAGAGAAAGAAAAAGAGAGTTGGGCTTTGGAAAAATTTAAAAGAGAAAGAAAAAGAATGGGTTGAGTTGGGTTTTAATAGAAATAGGATTTGGATTTGAGATAGGATAAAAGGTTAGTGTTTAATAGTTAGGTTTGGAAAATAAGGATTAGGAAAAATAGAAGGGTTTAGAAAAATTAGGTGAAAATTTATTTAGGAAATTAAAATAGGAGTGGGAAAATAATTTGGAAAAATATGATTTAACGGGAAAAATGAAATAGGAGGAATATAGGGTAAATATTTGGAAAAATATAGGAAATAAATTTGTAAAAGAAATCCAAGATTTTTATATACAAGATACCGGGTATTACAGATGTTATGTACCAGAACAGATGTAGCTTACTCACTAGGTGTAGTGAATAAGTATCGAAAAGATCTTTGGGAAACCACTGGACAGCTGAAGAACATTCTTAAATGCTTGAGAAGGATTAAAGAGATGTTCTTGGTGTTTGGTAACGGTGAACTCCAGATGGAGTCATTTACCGATTCGAGCTTCCAGAGTGATAAGGACGACTGAAAGTCAATCTCGGGTTTTGACTTCATCCTCAGTGGAGGGATGGTATGTTGGAAGGGTTCCAAGTTATATACCGTAGCAGACTCGTTGATAGAGGCTAATTACATCGCTACCAAAGAGGTTGTCTGGATGAAAAAGTTCATATGATGAGCTTGGTTCCTATGATTGAGCATCCAATACCTATGTATTGTGATGACAATGAAGCTGTGGTTTTGGCCTAGGAACCCCGGTCCCGTCAGTGATCCAGACATATTCTTAAACAGTATCAGCTGATCAGGGAGACAGTTGATCTCAAGGAGATCGAGATCAGGAGAGTCGACACAGAGGATAACACAGCG
This sequence comes from Agapanthus africanus, assembly GCA_030015575.1. Taxonomy (NCBI): domain Eukaryota; kingdom Viridiplantae; phylum Streptophyta; class Magnoliopsida; order Asparagales; family Amaryllidaceae; genus Agapanthus; species Agapanthus africanus. The sequence goes on from JASDDO010000014.1 coordinate 180,233,945, forward strand.
GATCCACTCACCGAGGCCATCCCCTATTTGCTATTCGAGAAACTTTTGGGACGTTGGGTATGAGATACTGCAACAACTGGCCTTAGTGCAAGTGGGAGATTGTTAGGAACATGTATGCCCTAGAGGCCATTATTGGTGATATAGTGGATGCTTGGACATATATATAGTGGACTTTCTTACTCGACATGATAGTATGCTATCAGGTTACCTTTATCTTAATATGTAGACTGGTATTTATACTGTCTGTCTGTTACATGTTCATAAAGCCCTTCAGATATGTACTTGACTATCAGGATTATGATGAGATCATACTAGTGGGGTCATAGTGGTCCAAAAGTATATCCTTTAATCAGTTCCTAGTCGTGGGAATATCGAGACTAGGGCATCGATATTCCATAGTAGACTAGTGTGTATGTTTTTTATCCCTTAGAGGGCGATGGTTGATCCCACAACCATTGGTGTGTGACATCAAAGATTGTACATAGGTGCTCAATGGAGAATGGGTACACCGAACAGGACTCGCCGAGAACTCCTATGTGGTAATATACCTATCTTCAGATAGTAGTCCTCTGGTGACACTGTTACAGGTTAATCTGTAGACCCGAGATCGTCATAGAGTCTTGTGCGGCTCCCACTGTGCTTTGATTTCCTCCCTACCACGCTTAAAGGAGACGTGCAAACAGGTGGATTTTGGGTACAGTCCTGAGTCGCATGGAGGCAATGAGCAATAGGAGGGGTTTCGTCTCTCCCGGTATTGGGGGTTGATGTTGCGCTATGCTCGATTGGCTATAACTGGAAGTCCCTGGCCAGGGCTGCTGCCGAGATTTACTGATAAGTGTTATCAGTAGTTTCTCGAACCATTATAGGCCAGACATCGGTATAACTTATCACGTTACCGGGGTCTGACGTTTACCACCCATAGACATGATATGCGACATATCAGACGAAGAGACTAGATTGTACGGTAGTGTTACTGATAGGCTTCATGAAAAGTATGGACGAGCTTGCTTGTTGATCTTCATATCGCTCAATACCCGGGTAGCCGTTACGTCCAGGTAGTACCGCTGACGGCTTGTGGGTGACTGATGTGATCATCACCTACTGCTGGCGTATTGACGAGTTTTTGAGTCCCACACAGAAGTTCCCTGGTTCAAGAGAAACGAAGTAGGACACATATGCGATATGTTTGTGGGCCTGATTAAATACGTGTATGTGATACCGTATTGTAATCTGGCAGTTATCTGTTATCGATTCGGTTATATATAATATAACCATATTGTCGAATCAAGTGTTGATTTGATAATGTGATATTCAGATAAATGATATTAGTCGGTCATATGTGATATAACCGGGTTATTAAATCAAGTGTTGATTTAATAATATGATATACATTATATTTGATATAATTATATCTTAACTAATATCATTAGCTCACTAATTATTCTTCATAATATATATATTAATATATATGATATATATATATATATATATATAATGAAGCATGGCTTGATTTTCTATTTTTGAGAAAAATAGAAATGAGGTGGAAAATGAGAGCATGGTTGCAAGCATGAGATTTATATTTGTTTATTCATCTTGACTCACTATTCAAGCATGGTTGCAATTTTATATTGCAAAATTCCATGCTTGAATGAGTGGGGGTCAAATGTTGCCATTCATTCTTAACTTCATTCTCAATACTTAGCCATTTTCTTGAGTTGCTCCCATGGTTGCTCTATAGCTTCTTCTTCTTCCTCAATTGATATAGTTCAAGCTTAAACAAAAACTTGTGAGGTTTTAACATCCCCTACTTCACCATCCTACACTTGACTAGCGATCGAGTGTAGCGTGTTTCCTACGCTAAAGAATTTAGTGTAGAGGTAGTTTGAGTTGGAGGGACTTCGCGTGGATCATCTTCGGCAAGAAGGTCATCGGAGAAAGCTCGTCCAAAGCCTCAAGTGGAGCCTAGTGGAGTCGCAGGACTACTACACAGAGCATGTGAAATGAAGGACTCGATCTACGAGGGTATAGCCATCTTTCACTTTCTCTAGTTGTTCACATCATCATAGCAAACCCTAATATTCTAGCAAAGATCTTGTATAGTCTAACTTAGCACCTAATAAAAATTAAAATTTGGCATGCTTGATATTACTAAAACATCATGGTAGTGCTAGGTTCGACTTTCATAACTTCAGAGCCAAGATAGAATATTAAGGTAGCTTGTAACGGCGTTAGAAATCCGCCTTTTTTGTCACGCAAAAACTGCCGATAAAAACAGTTTCCAAAATGATATTTTGAGTTGTTTGCATATCCCGCGGGATCACGGTTTGAACCTAGAAGCCGTGGAGTAGAGCGTGCGCATCCCGAGGACACCCCAAGGGGGACCATAGGCCGGACCCACACCCCAAGACCACCACAAGGTGGCCTTAGGGGTGGGTGACCCGAGAGCACCCCAACTGGGTGCTCTCGGGTCTGCCTTCCTCTAGGGGCCACTTCGAGGTGGCCCCTGGGGGTAGGTACCCCCCGAGGCCTTCCATTCAATAGTTAATTTTAGGATCTTCGCCTCCATGAAGATTCGGGCGGGTTTTGAGTTCGTTTCGACTCCCGGATTAACTTAAAACGATCGGTTTTGGAACTTTAGCTCACTGGATTCTTCATGTCTTGGAAAAATTGGTTTAGTTTGCTAATTGCGTGCGGAATTCTAATGTCGCGGTTACTTTACAAGATTTATGATGTGTGATACAATTATTAGAATCCGGATTATTTAGTTTTATGAAAACTAGTTAGTATATTGTAAACCTAGCCGTTTAGTCTCAATTGATCGATTACCACGAAGTTTTGATTCGGATCAAAACTCCGTCGCAATTGCGTATTGTAGGCGATCACTAAGTCGGAAATCTTGTTGAATTATGTGACAACTAATTGAAAAGAGTTTTCAATTTGAGACTAAAATGCAAGTTTTATAAGTTAGGCATGAAATTCGGAATATGGAATATTCCGGGTTTATGATGTTTAAGGATATTACGGATTCTAATTATTGTAGTTTTCTGTTTTCTTTTCTGTGACCGTAAGTGTAATATGTGGGGTATCCCAATTTCGTTGCTATATGTCAATAAGTTTTAGGGATACACATATTTGCTTACGTTGATGATATGCGATATCATGTGTTGGATATGACAGCTAGAATATTGGACCGGTCCATGTGTCCTGCAAAGGGAGAAAGCACAGAGAAGTTAGTGATACAAGAAGAGCAAAAAGTAAATTACTCAAGTCTAAACAGGTCGCCCAATCTCCTAACTTATCCACGAAGTGTGTGGGGCTAAGCCGGCCCAGCTAAGAACCTGCTCGGAAAGGAGGACGTTGGCCCGCTGGATCGGCTCCCATATGGATACCGCCCTCGCCTCGGGCGAGGACAACTGCTTCTCCTTCGGGCAATCGACCATGTGCCACTGTGTAGGCACAGGCCAATCCTCGCCCTCGGGTAGCCCGACGAAGACGAACTTCTCTGTCCATTCGTGAATGGAAGAAGGAACGACTACCGCACCCGACCCGGCCACCCGCCCTTACGCTTTTTAAAGGAAAAGTACACCCAGCTCGGCTCACTCTTACTGGTGCCGGGATGATTCTTGTAGCAGAGGAAGGAAGTGAGAAGGGTCAAGCTGGGGAGACATCCTCGAGTTTCAACCGGACCAGAAATCCGAGGAGGATTCTCCAAGAGTTCGGCGCTAGCTGGCCCGGGGCGAGTTGGATGCAACGAAGTACACCACATACTTCGGCTGGAAAGGGCAGATGCATCCCAGCCCAGAATGCGTCCAAGTATAGAGCAATCTTCTTGCATTGCACCTGGTCCGCCCTCTCGTCCGCCCTTGCTAAACGTAGAAAATAGCTAGGTGGAATGTGGATGCGAGCCCGAATCTCAGTAAGCTTGTCCACGTTTCTCAAGATGGAGAGCGCATCGCAGGCGTTCCCGATGCGCACCTTGGGGGCCCTTACCGTCGCCTGGCGACGAACATCGCGGGTAGCTCTAACTCTATGGGGGGTCCCGACGCAGATGGAGCAGCCGAAGAGACAGGAGAAGACACCCTGGACTCGGCTCTAACAACTGGAACCTCATCGCCCGAATCGACCTTAACAATTTCTACAGACTCCTCAGAGAAATACATCTAACCTGATTCAAAGGAAGAAGGAATTCTCCGAGGAAAGAGCGCGAAGGATCCAATCTAAAGGATGGAGCGTCGAGCAATCTCTCGTAGTAAAGGAAAATAGTGATGAAAGTATGAACCCTAAGGGGATCCCACTCCTATTTATACTGCTTGGGGGACGCATCCAACGGCTCAGATCGTTTCCCGCCAAAACGAAGCTTCGCGTCTGCCAGCCGTCAAAGCCCCACGTGTCGAACGACCATTAGAGACGTCCCTTTGGGCACAGGCGACAGCGACAGCCTGTCACATCCGCCAATCCACGTCGGACGTGTGGCCTGCGCCTCAACAGACATGCAAGCGAATCAGCGCTCCTCTTTAAATGCACGATCCTTTCTCCTGATCCGCTGACGTCATTCAAGATACGCGCAGAGATCCAAGCGCCCGGGATACGACACGTGGGCTCAAAGATCTGAATGTCGCGACCGCCCTACGCCGAGTCGCCCCGAAAATCTGCGCTGACAAATTCTTGACAACAGGCTGAGCCCGGGAAACCGATCCAGACCACTCTCGACCCGATCCATAAATAGGTCGGGATGAGAGTGGGGGGCTAATGATGATACTCATAAGTGGGAACTCTCCGGATCATGACACGTGGCAGACGACGTGTCCCGGGGCTCACGGAAATAGGGCAAGCACCATACATTGGAGGCATCCCCCGGACTACCGTCCCGAGGCATGACCCGACTTTCGATGAGTCCTTGAACACTCCTATGCTCGCCTTACAAATAACCATCGGCTCGCCTCCGAGCTATCACAGAACCGAGCTTCCCTCTCGCCTCCGAGCCTCCCGTCTGCCTCCGAGCCTCCCGCCGAGCTAAGCCTTTCCGGTTCTACCGAGCAACCAAGAACGCAGAGCCCAAACGACCCCTCTACGGCTCTGCGTATCTCGTCAGGGGTGAGATATCCGCCACCCAACATCCCGCATTCCACACCGTCGTATCCCCCCATTAACGAGCGCATCTCGTCATTAATGGGGGGATCCCGTCATTCTCGCAGGCGTAACGTTAGGGGCGTAACCAACGATGAAGATCTCGCGCCAGCTCACTCCAAGCGACCACTATAAAAACCTCTCTCTCAGACGACTCAGGTAACGCAATTTTTTCCAATAAGCTGCTACTCTGCCCAAATTCCTCGGCTAACTTGATCATCGGAGGATCCACGGTGGTACATCCATTCCGGGACTTCTTTTGCAGATAGCTCGGTTTCGCCTCAAAACAAGCCCATTGAGATCCACACGCTCAAGGAGACAGCCCTCAACACCAATCTCAGCCGTTCACCAACGCTCGTGATAGATCGACGGAGGACAATATCTGAAAGAGATCCAAATCTCCATCAACAATGTACTTGGTTTTTTACTTTTATTAATATTGTCTATTGATATGAACTACGGTTTAGTCATCCATTATTTTGATAAGAAAATCTTATAGAATTATTAAGAAATTATAGTTTATTCCTAATTTTTTTGCATTGCATGATGGATGGAAAAATGTTATTCGAATTTGCTTTTAGAAGCACTATACATATGGTTCTCTATAAATATATTTATTTTCTTGCATTCAAATGCTTTTTTCGGATTGCTAGAGCTAGCATAATCATGAGCTCATCCTTCAAAAGTTTTGTGGCCTCCTTCAGATAAATCATTTGGCTTTACCCTTTTTGAGATGGCAAATTTTTTCTTTTTAAAAACAGATTTTTTTTATTGAATCAAACATATTACCAACTAAGCTAAAGCCCGTGATTTTAAAAAATTAATACCGTACAAAAAGAATTTCTTAAAATAAAATAAATATAGCATGCCCCATAAGCACCGAATTTATTTCCTTATTGTTTTCTAATTTTAATATTTTGAGTGCCCAAATTAATTAAGAAGGGTCAAACCTTTCATTTAATAAAAATCTATCTATAACATTATTAAAAGTGAATTTAGAATAACTATGAAGAATAGAGAGGTGCTGAAAAGGAATCACTATGAAAAAAGGAAAGAAAGAATTGTTACGTGTCTTACCATTTTTTAAATATATTTCTCGGTAAGTAGACAAGAGAAGGGGTAAATTGCTGCTCACCAAACAACTCGAGCGAAGAAGCACAAGAATAATATATGGTCAATAGATTCCTCATGATTGCCACACATAAGGCATGACGTGTTAATACTGGTGATCGCTTCTGCTCTCCTCAGATTAGTTGGAAGGGCAACGATCAATCCTTGCCAAAGAAAATGAAGAACACGCAAATATACTTTCTTATGCTTCTATATCGCTCGATATAAAGTTGTGTCTACCATAATCATACTCGACGCCTCTGCACTTTGAATGTTAAGCTGATGACATGCATATTGAGAAGTGAAAAGGCCAAAAGGAGAACGCCTCCAAATTAATCGATTCACACTGTCTAGATCAAAACAGCGTGTTGTTTTATTCATAATAAGGAAAGGAGAAAGAGAATTAACTTTGCATGAATGATCAAAGAGTTCCCGCATGTTGGATTTGGAATTATCCATTGATCGACAAATTTAATAGACGGATCGCCGAGAAAGTGCAGATGTAATATAAGGTACCCATCCATCATCAAATATCCTCACAGCCTGCACCACGATTTTGGACCATAGATTATAGGAATTTAGGATTCTCAATTTACTTTTATGCTCTAACAAATATAAAATACTCATTGATTTTCGGTTTTTACTGGGCCTAATCAAAGAGCCACTAATTTAACATCTGACCCGAGCAAGGGGGCCATATCTGAGCGCCCCGGATTTTCATGTACACATGTTGGGCTATGCTCCATTAAGTTTGCATGTCTAGGATTGTCAAAATACCCGAACCCGATTTGAATCCGACCTAAAAATAGTGCCCGGCGAAGTATTTGATCAAGTCAACCGTAACTCGATAGCGATCATTTTGATCTGAATACATTATCCTCAAATCAACCGTTTTCTCTTTTGTTCCTTTTTCTCTAGCATTTTTAGGTTTTTTTTATGAACATCCGCAAATTTATTCATAAGTATTAAAGTTGTGATAGTTAATTTGTGTTTGCTTATACATAAAACAAAATAAAGCAACCAATCAACTTAAGTCGGACCGGATGACTTGATTATAACTCAATCCGAATATTAAATGGACTGTGTAAGTGTTTAAAAAAACCTAACCAGATTATTAAACATGACCCGACCTAAATATCATCCCAACGCAAGTTGGAGTTCGAGTCGGATTCGGAGTGGTTCGTGAGTATATTATTATTTCATAATTTTTTTTATATATCAGTTGCTATTTTGTTGATGAATTTGTTTGCATTGCTTAAATGCATTTACAGGCCTCTGATGGCAATCGTGTGATCGAGTATTACTTCAATGGAGTGAAGACGATTTGGGATGAACCCAAAGCAGAAAGCACACAGTTTAAATACAATGGTGTGAATAATTTAACATAATAATCGTGCATTGCAAATTTATTCCTTCCTTGTTTATATAACAATTATGTATTGTGTTTTGCAGATAGTGTACAAGATCAAGCCTGAGGCCCCTATGCCCGGGCGATGAGGTGGGATGGTACGATAAGTGAAGAAGAGATGTACAAGAATGGGGATCATGAGATGACTCTGAAAGAAAATAGACGCTATTATCAACAAATCAGAGAAAGCTATGTGAGTGAGTTCACTCGTTTTTATTCATTATTCGCCAAATTATTTACGGTCTTTTTTTCTTAATAAAAAATATCTCCCCTAATTATTTACACCAAATTATTTACAGTCAAGTTTTCGACTTTCATAAAGTCAACTCCAAAATGCTAACTTCACCATGTTTGGCATTCATTTTGGAGTTGAGATAATTGCAGTTATCTCATCTCCTATTTCAAGATAATTGTAGTTATCTAAAGTCTAAATTCGATTTCCCCAAAACACGTCTCTTATAACATAACTATAGTTTATTTCCAAACAGAAGTCGGGGCCTGCAAACCATAGTTTGCATCCCCCTCTACCTCCACGTAAAAATAAACTCCATACCCCAACAGAGCCTTATTGTTGGATGATTCCACACCCCTGATATTCCTTGAAAATTGTGGAAGACCCCCAACCCAGTTAAGTTGCTCTTAACTTTGACATGAAAATGTAAGATGCAATTGCCCCTATTCACACCTTATTCCTTCTTAAACTTTTTCCAATTCCGAATAATATAACGCCTTTGAGATTTTGCGTGGTTATCCATGAAGAATACAAGTAGACCATTAAGCTACGAAACAATATACAAATTTTTTTCTTTCGATTTCTCTTTTTTTGTGATTTCATTCTTAGATTTGGGGTTTTCTCTTGATTAGGGTTCGGTTAAGTTTGGGTTTTTGGTCAGGTGTTGATTGATTTGTCTTTTTGTTGTTAGCTCAGTTTTGATTTGGTCGGCTGATGAAGAGACTATAAGGAAAATATTGCTAGTTGCGAAATAAAATATATAGAAAAACATGAATATCCCTAATTTAGCAAAAATCTTAACTGGTTTATTTATTTTATAATTTGTAAAGAATTAACGAGGGCGTGTCGAATACGAAAAAATAATGAGCATAGCAAGGAATTTAGTTGGGTGTATTGAAAAAACACATTATTTATCAGTTATATTTTGAAGATTATGATGATAATAACGAATTGTTTGTGTTGCATTACATTTTTAGGGATTTGATGTCGATTATTTCCCTAATGTTTGTGATTGTGGCATCATCCAGCCGTCGTCCTTAGAAGGTGTAAATATACATCCAAGCCGTAAATTTACATGGTTTGCAATTGACTACTATAATAAGTGCGAGGTATTTGTTAATGTTAGGAATTTTAAGTTTTTCTTTTATTTCCTCTGATATTTGTTATATGTTGGTTCTTAGTTTTATCCTCGTTGCAAGCAGGGTGCAAATCTCATGCTCGTGGAAATACCGCGGAATGTTCAAGTTGCTTGTCCTTTCAACTGCTACTTCACCTTCAAATGTCAAGATCGTGACACCGACGACCTTGGTACCTATCAAGCTAAGGTGAAGACTACACACTACTACGAATAACCTTTGGGAAAATGGCTTAAGCCGTTCTCCCAAGCAACAGAGGAAACAATTTTAACCATTCTCCGAATTTTGAGAACCGTTCTATATATTGCGGTTCTTCGAAAATCGAGAACCATTAAAACCGTTATCCAAAATGTGGAGAACGGTTTCAACCGTTCTTCCAAATGTGGAAAACGGTTTCAACCGTTCTCAGGGTTAACCGTCCCCCCTTTTGATATATATTTTAAAAATAAACCGGCTTAATTTTAGGGAACGGTCTAAACCGTTCTCCCCAACAAAGGGTATTTTTTTAATAATTTTTTTTAAATTTCTGTAAATGGTTTAAACCGTTCTCCCAAAAAACACTTTTTAAAAAAAAATACTCAAATTTCTGAAAATGGTTTAAACAGTTCTTGGAGGCAAATGTTTTCTAATTTTTTTATTGATCAGCAGCCCCCTGCCTGACAATTAATAGTAATTCGAACACATAATATTATATTCAACATAATAACAACATAACAATAACATTTTCAAACAACGATAAGAACATCACAACAATGTCATCATAAGAACAATATTTTGATATTGAACAAAACAAACATCAATAATAAAAAACTACCAATAATTCGGAATACAATCCATAGATCAAATCCTTAAAGCAATACATAATAAACATAAATATCTAGAATCATAAACCAAATTTGCAATCAAAATAAAGTACTCATGTTTGAAAAGTTGCAACGATCCAATTAATTACCTAGATGCCGCACTTGGTGAGGGACCCCATGGCCCATACATGTTATCATCCATCTATTCTGGATACATACGCCGATAGTGCTTATCTTGTTCCTTCTGCTGCTTTCGTGTTTCGTATACTTCAAGATGGGCTTTGACTTGAGCATTGACACGTGTATCGATTTCTGCATTCAGGTTGCGTCGCTCTTCTTCAAATTCTTTTCTCAGGAGTTCTAGCTGTGCATCCGTCGAGCTGGATTCCTATGAGCGCGTCTGGGTGACGAAAAATTTGCGAATACCTGTGGAACTCGTACGACATCGCATGCCTCCACTTCTCAAGCCCTTCTCATGTCCATCGTGATGTCCACCAGATATCTCATCTAAGATGGGGATAATCACATGTATCGGGGTATCGGGATCAATGTCTATCCCAATTGTCTTTCCCTCAAACGTCTTCTGCAAATATTCCACGCGGTTAAATTTTTTATATTTTAAGGTTCAAAGAGAATCCAAATAGTTATTAACCATATGAAATTGAAGAATAAGCACAGCTTACCCTATATTCTCGACACGATGGATCTTTTGCCAAAACGCGTCGAAATCCATGCTTTAAATGGATCGTATCCGGTCAGATCATTCTTTTTCTGTATTCAATAAATAATAATATAGATAAATTGCATGATAGGTAATAATATTTTGAATAAATTCACTACTATCATAAACTTAAATGTTTAAAATACTAACCATTTTCCATTGACGTTTTCTAACAGTAACATTTCAGTAGTCGAATTAGAACGCAAGCATTTCCTACTTTCCCTATTTCTTTTGTTGCGTTTTGATTCGGTCTTCAAATTAATAAATTTTTTTGATTACTAATACTATCTTTTCTACATTGGACTTCTGTATTGTTTGGATCAAAAATCTGGTTAATAAAACACACACATACGAATTTGAAATCATATATACCAGTTTTTCGGGATTGTCATGTAAGCGACCAATTTTTCCCATTGTTCCCTCCGCATCCATGTTCCGATGTCTTTCATGAGCTCCATTCGCTCTTGCAAAGTATTTGTATCAAGCCATTTGTTGGGGAATTCTGTTTTAAACCAATTACGTTACCTTTTTTCTTAGCATGTACTCGGTCCACCATATGTTTCAGCAACAATTTTATATCAAATGACTTGGTAACAGTACTGCAGTGGTCATCTACACCGACATATCTGTAGTGATCATTGGACTGAAATAAAAGAATAAGAAGTTAATCATTTTGAATAAGTACCAAATTATATATATATATATATATATATATATATATATATATATATATATATATGATAATAACTTGATTATACCTGTGCTTAAAAATAACCTTCTCATATGATCTTCCTCAATAGATCACTCTCGATGCAGTGGATAACGATCATAGTTCAACGCCTCCTCGCTAATATATATAACTGCTGAACTTTGAGTAGCAGTCCCCAACTGACTTACCACACGGGGTAATTTCTAAGATCCATGGGTCCTTTTTCCGTTTGGGAAAACAATTTTGTGGATTAGCCCATCTTCGGGGTTTTTTCTTGCTACCTGTGTAAAAAATATAAAACCACAAATTCATATTTGAATACTTAGCACTTTTTAAATGATGCAAACACCAGTTTATAAATTAATTAGTAAATCAGATATATCTGAAGCAGAACTAGACCCATTATTATCTGATATAGAATCTAACCCGTGCGTACTCCCGTCAACCCCCCGATGCGCTAAACCGATGTGATGTATCACACATTACAAAAAATGAACTATTAGCTCATACAATAAATAGATACATTGTAAATGAATATAACTGTTAAAAATTGCAATACAATGAATATGTGCATTAAAATTTAAAGTAACAAAGCTAAAAGAAGTATATACCAAATTTGGGAGACCCGTCTACTTTGGCCTGATCTACCGTGTCCAATTTAAATTTTTTTGATGACGTGACAACTTTTAAGTCCAATTTAAATTTTTTTGAATCTAAGTCCAAAGCTGTCACGTCATCAAAAAAAATAATTAAATTGGACACGATAGATCAGGCCGAAGTGTCTGGTCTCCCGAATTTGGTATATATCTCTTTTAGTTTGCTACTTTAAATTTTAATGCACATATACATTGTATTGCAATTTTTAACAATTATATTCATTTACAATACATCTATTTATTGTATGAGCTAATAGTTCATTTTTTGTAATGTATGCTACAGCACATCGGTTTACTGCATCGAGGGCTGACGGGAGTACACGCGGGTCGAATTTTATATCAAATAATGATGTGTCTGAATCTGCTTCAGGTATATCTGATTTAGTAATTAATTTATAAATTGGTGTGCATCATTTAAAAACTGCTAAGTATTCATATATGATTTTTGTGGTTTTATATTTTTTTACACAGGTAGCAAGAAAAACCCCCGAAGACGGGCTCATCCGCAAAGTTGTTTACCCAAACGGGAAGATGACCCATGGATCTTAGAAATTACCCCGCGTGGTAAGCCAATTGGGGACTGCTCCTCAAAGTTCAGTAGTTATATTGGCGAGGAGGCGTTGAACTATGATCGTTATCTACTACATGAAGAGTAGTCTATTAAGGAAGAAGATCATGTGAGGGAATTATTTTTAACAACACAAGTTATTATCAAATATATATAATTTGGTACTTATTCAAAATGAATTAACTTCTTATTCTTTTATTTTAGCCCAATGACCACTATAGATATATCGGTGTAGATGACGACTACCGTACCGTTACTGAGTCATTGATATAAAATTGTTGCTGAAGCACATGGTGGACCGAATACAGGCTAAGAAAAAAAACAACGTAATTGGTTTAAAACAGAATTCCTCAACAAATGGCTTGATGCAAATACTTTGTAAAAGCGAACAAAGCTCATGAAAGACATCGGAACATGGATGCGGAGGGAACAATGGGAAAAGTTGGTTGCTTACATAACAACCCCTGAAAAACTGGTATATATGATTTCAAATTTGTATGTGTGTTTTTATTAACTAAACTTTTGATCCAAACAATACTGAAGCCCAATGTAAAACATATAATATTAGTAATCAATTTTTTTTGTTAACTTGAAGGCCAAATCAAAACGTAACAAAAGAAATAAGAAAACGCCTGCGCTCTAATTCGACTAGTGGATGGTTAGTATTTTAAACCTTTTAAGTTTATGATCGTAGTAGTGAATTTGTTTAAAATATTATTACCTATCATGCAATTTATCTATGTTATTGTTTATTGAATGCAGAAAAAGAAAGATCCGATCGGGTACGATCTATTCATAGAATGGATTTCGACGCATCCTGGCAAAGATCCATGGTCTCGAGAATATAGAGTAAGCTGTGCTTATTCTTCAATTTCACGTAGTTAATAACTATTTGGATTTTATTTGAACCTTAAAATATATAAAATTTAACCGCATGGTACATTTGCAGAAGGCGTTTGAGAAGAAGACAGTTTGGATAGATGTTGGTCCCGATACATGTGATTACCCTTATCTTAAATGAGATATCCAGGGGCCATCATGATGGACATGAGAGGGGCTTGGGAAGTGGGGGCATGCTACGTCGTACGAGTTCCACTAGTATTCGTAAACTTTTTGTCACTCAGACGCAGTCACAAGCATCCGGTTCGGCGGATGCACAGCTGGAACTCTTAGAGAAAAAAAAATTAGAAGAAGAGCGACGCAACTGGAATGCAGAAATCGATGTCCATGTCAATGTTCAAGTCAAAACCCATCTTGAAGCATACGAAGAACGACAAGCCGAGGTGGCACGAAAGCAAATGGAGGAACAAGATGAACACTATCGGCGTATGTATCCGGGATCTGGTGGCATGTATGGACCTTAGGGCCTCTCACCGGGTGCGGTATCTAGGTAATTAATCGGATCGTTGAGACTTTTCAAACTTAAGGACTCTATTTTTATTGTGGATTTGGTTTTTGGTTCTAGACATTTATGTTTATTAAGTATTGCTTTAAGGATTTGATCTATGTATTGTATTCCGAATTATTAGTGTTTTTTTTATTATTGATGTTTGTTTTGTTGAATATCAGAATACTATTGTAATGATGTCATTGTTGCGATGTTCTTATTGTTGTTTGAAGATGTTATGTTGAATATTATGTGTTCGGATTACTATTATTTGTCAAGCAGGGGCTGCTAATCAATAAAAAAAATTATAAAAAAAAACATTTGCCTTTCAGAACTGTTTAAACTGTTTCTAGAAATTTGAGCATTTTTTTAATTAAAAAAACATATTTTTTGGAAGAATCCGTTTCCAGAATTTACCCTTTTTTTATTAAAAGAAATACCCTTTTTTTGGGAGAACTGTTCCCCGAAATTAAACCGGTTTACTTAAAAAAATATATCAATAGGGGGAACGGTTAAATCCGTTCCCCCAGTTAACCTCTGAGAACGGTTGAAACCGTTCTCCGTGTTTTGCGATAACGGTTTTAACGGATCTCGATTTTCGGAGAACCGCGATACATAGAACGGTTCTCAAAATTCGGGGAACTGTTAAAACCGTTCCGTCTGTTGCTTGGGAGCGGTTTAAACCATTCTCACAAGGGTTATTCGTAGCAGTGTGAGATACATTGAGTTAAATATTAGGGTTTGTTATGGGGATGAGAAGGACGATGAGGATTGATGAAAGAACACACGTGCACGAATCCTTATTCTTACGCACAATTATCATCGGCCCTTGGTATGAGTCTGAAAAATGTCATTTACGGTTACAAATAACAAAAATTTAACGTTTATTATAAAGTTGAATTGGATTTATCAAGAACTGCAGTTTGAATCTGAGAAGATAATACATATTGTCTGAGCCCTTTGTGTATTGGGGCCTTTAACGATTGGGCCAAACTAACCATCTTTGTGGATGATTAAATTTAGGTAGCTGTTGAAGGCTACTGAGAGTTTTCATCCATCAAAATTATTTTTCGTTATTTTTTATACCCATCGAAAAAGCTAATCATCAAGAGAATGATCTCTACTAGTATAACTAGGATCTAAGAGTTGTGAATTGCAGAAAGACAAAACCGTCTATCTGTTAATCAAAAATACCTTTCCTACCGCAGTTTGTTCAACCAAAAGTTTTCCAAGGAGACAAACATCATGGACATACTTGTTTGATACTATTATATTGGTGTTGTGGGTCCTACGCACACCTCTTTGACACTATTACATAAGTGTTGTGGGTTCTACCATTTTGTCTCTTGGTTAAACTTTTAGGTAGACAAATTGCAAATAGGAAAAGTAATGCTCTTTGTTAATAAATAGCTGGGTCATAGATTTGACCTTTATAACTCAAAAATAAATTTATTTGTTCGTATTAAACAAGATCTTTTAATTACAAACTCTACTCATAAGATTTTGTAAAGCATATATGCAACTTAAATTATATCATTTAATTTGGATTTAAATTCCAAAAAAAAAAATTCAAAAACTTGGAACCCTATGACAACTACCAAGTACATTGTAAATGTATCAAAAACTACCACAAAACTTATAAAACTACAATGACAAATGGGTGGCATGTCGGCAACATGAGTCCCACCTCACTGCCAAGTTATCAAAGTTGTCGCATCATCAAAAAAAATTAAAAAATGCTCATTTCCTTCTCCTTTCTCTCCTTGATCCCAAGTCCAAACGTAGCCCTCTCCACTGTCGCCGACGGTCCCGCTCCTTTTCGCCACCACCCAGCCCCTCCTCTTTTTCCCCTGCCCGACCTTGACCCCCTCCTCCCCTTGGCCCCCACCCTGCCCCCTCTTCCCCCAAAGAAGAAGTGGAGGAGGTTACACATATACTCACTTCTGCCACCAGCTACATTCCAGGAGCATTAGGGACCATGGAGATCCGCTAATGTAG
This sequence comes from Agapanthus africanus, assembly GCA_030015575.1. Taxonomy (NCBI): domain Eukaryota; kingdom Viridiplantae; phylum Streptophyta; class Magnoliopsida; order Asparagales; family Amaryllidaceae; genus Agapanthus; species Agapanthus africanus. The sequence continues at coordinate 180,249,800 of JASDDO010000014.1, forward strand.
AGATGGAAGGCCTATAGACTGTTATTACGATATGCTTGATAGTCTGGAATGAACATAAGAACATAATCTTTAGTTCCAATATTAAATCTATCTACGACATGATTTTTCAGACTGAACAATTATCTTACTCTAGATAAGTTCGGCTAAATATAGGGCGGAGAAGATGATCTGTTTAAAGCTGTTGGGTCAGGCGGAAGATGAGTCATGAGCTCCACCTATGGAGGAGGGGATAGGTCTGAGATCTGGGGCAATGGGTGAAGAGAAGTGAGACATATAGTCAGGAGGTGTTATATGATAAAACCGGATCTCTCTTTTTCTGGCTTCCAGCATGGCTTGTTTTTGTTTTTTATTTTTTGTACTGGGTTTGTTCTCCTTGGACTTTTCCTCGGTCTGCATTTTCTTTTATTTCCTTTCTGTGTCTTCGCAACGCAGTTTCTTTAAAACTTTCTAGTAATAAAACGCGGAGGTGTTTTACCTTCGTTTAATAAAAATATTTTGAAAGACAAGTACAAAAAAAGACGGTGTAGAAAAACATAGAAAACCATCACTTTTTTTTTGGAATTTGAAGAACAACCTTTTTTCAACTTGGAGAAAAAAACGTGTTCTCTCCTCTCTTTTCATTTTAATGATAACTTAATAATGTGGCATATTAAAAGTAAAGATAATCAGGAGAAATAAATAAAAAAAATCCTAACATTCTACATGATTTATTTTCCGAAAAGAAAAACATTTCACATGGCTTGTCTTGATTTAAATTCAAGTCCTATACGACACTTTCAGTTGATCTTAAGAAGTACCGAAATTCAAAAAGAAGTTTGCATTCTAAAGACAGATACATTACATAAGCATTTGAACATGATTTAGGCCATAAGTTGCTGGGTAAATTACACTAAATTACCCTTAACTAAATTGTTTTTCACTATACAATACCTTAAAGTATTTCTATTACAGCAAAATACCTTAAACTACGGTTTTCAAAAGATCTTATTTTTCACTAAAATACGCTCAAAAGTAGCACTTAAGATAGTTTGCTGTAATTAAAAAACTTTAAGGTATTTCTGTGAAAAGCCACGACAGTTGATGGTATTTTGGTGTAATTTACCTTCGCAAGATGCGAAGACAAATCTATTTGGGTCCCAACCCACCTTTTGGTCCCACTTCAAAATATAAATTAAAAAATAGTTTTCTCTTTCATTGATTTAAATTTTTCCTTATTTATTCAGTTTCACCAACTTGTAGTCTCGTTTGGTGGCTTGAGGCCTCACAAAATAACAAACCAATTTTGGAAGTCGAAAAAAACTTTAAAATTTTTTAATGATAGAATTGGCCCTTGTAAAAAAATAAGAAAAAAAAGAAAAAAAAAAGATGGTCTCATAAAAAACTAGCCATTTTTTTGAACTGGCCTATAAGCCTACCCGACAGCACACAACACACTGATGCATGCACAATACACCAACACGCACACGCATCCAGATATCCACGAATTTTCCCCGAAAGTGTTTTGTAGCCAATTCGGACCGTTTTTAGGAAAACAATTACACTTGGCTGTTGGAATTATAAAAAAGAAAAAGAAAAGAAGAAACCTACATTAATAGAATAGCTCAAATGGCAAACTTCACCAATTTTTGTTGACAAGAACAACGAGTCGTCTTTATCTTGAGAATTTTTTTTAAAGTTAAATAATGAGGGATATTCTTTCTTTTTCTTTTGTTGGGTATATATATGAGTGAGAGTAGTTATAAACTTTCCCCTCATTTCAAGAGTAGTGAGGGAAAAGAATCACTACTAAAATAGGGGGTTGCCCCTACGGATATTGAAATCCGTAGGGGCAGATTTATGTTGGCCCTACGGATTAATCCGTAGGGCTAGAAGGTTGCCTCTACGGGTCAAGACGTTCAAGAATAAAAATATAAATTCTTAATTTGGTGTTTGCCCCTACGAGGCCGCAAACCAAGGACCTACGGACAAATCCGTAGGGGCAACTAAATAGCGATTTAATAAAGGGCACAGATCGATCACCTACACCCCTTATCTCTTTCTCTCTCTCTCGATCGCGCGCGAACCAAAATCCCCAAATCATTTCCGCCGTTCTCGTCGTCGCCACCGCCGTTCTCGTCGTCGCCGCCGTTCTCGTCGTCGCCACCGCCGTTCAGGTTAGTAAATCTTCAACTAAATTAAACAAATTTTTGATTATTTAGGGCTAGGGTTCATGGCTGGGGCTGGGGTTGCGGTTGAAGTTGGGGTTCGGCAGGGGTTGCGGTTGGGGTTGGGGTTAGGGTTAGGGTTAGGGTTCGGCTGGGGCTGGGGTTAGGGGCTGGCTTAGGGTTGGGGTTGGGGTCTGGCTTAGGGTTGGGGTTAGGGTTAGGTTGGGGCTGGGCTGGGCTGGGCTGGGGCTGGGGCTAGGGTTAGGTTGGGGTTGGGGTTGAGGTGGGGCGGGGCTGGGGCTGGGTCTGGGTCTGGGGTTAGGGTTTGGCTTAGGGTTGGGGCTGGGGCTGGGCTGGGGCTGGGGCTAGAGTTAGGTTGGGGTTGGGGTGGGGCTGGGCTGGGGCTTGGTCTGGGGTTAGGGTTAGGTTGGGGTTGGGGTTTGCTGAATTTGGCAAACCTGAGAGGAATTTCCAGCAATTTTAGCCTAGTTTGATTACTAAAATTATTGTTGATCGAGAAAATCTTGTGTCCTTCTAATCAAACATTGTTTGTTACTATATGTCAACGAGTACTGATAAAAGAAAAAACCGATTTCAAGTGGAAATTAGGTATGTACAATGTTCTAATATAATTTGTATTTCTTGCCATCATCAAACATATAAAAGTACTAATATGAAATGGAAAATAAATAATCAAAGCTTTGGCATGTACGTAAAATCCCTTGTTACTTTTTCTTGGTTGCTTAACTTTGAAAATTCTATCTATTAAATTAGACATACTTCAAAAAGAATGATATTGCAAGAATTTGACTTGGTGGAGACTTGCATCATTAATAGAAATATGAAAGTGTAAGGACGTTCTTTACCCTTGATAGGGTACGGTTGGGGTGGGGCTGGGGCTAGCTAGGGCTTGGGCTTCATCACCTGATATAGCGAAATACAAAGCGTACTTCAGTACACCCGACCTCATTGAGTTTCCTATTGAAGTTCCCGGTCAAACGGCATATGCATATTTTTATTCGCCATGAAATCCCAATTATCAAACTACCGAGGACGAAAAGCCACCTTTGTTAGTCGAGAGTCATAGTAATAGACTTGTCATTATAGATCATAGTCAATTGTTTTTCCTATCATTTTCTTGATCCAGATGCTAATCAACTTGTTAATTAGTTACTGTTTTTATAACGTATTTGTCTATATTTGTTAACAGTGGCCTTTCTTTTGGATGAACATGTTTTTTTGATGCATGTTTCAGTCATGTGAATTCATATGTTGCGTATAACGCTTTATGATATCAGTATCCTACATTTGTAGTTTTAATTATTGATTGTTATAGATGAATGCCATTGCAATAATAGTTTTTGGTTGATGAATGCTATTGCAATGTAGGATGATCAGTTCTATCAATCTTGATCTCAATGGTTTAAAATCATGTTACACATATAACAAGAATACATACAAACGCATCATTAGAGAGTGATTCGAGATGTTCAAGTTAAAACCAATATATGATACTCGATGATAATATGAAACCTTCATATTCTCATCGATACTCATATATGAAACTAAAAGCGCCACTTAGTCCCCGTCTATCGGTTAACATACGTGCGATGCTCGTCGTGACATAGAACTATACGAAGGTTGTTAAATATCGGACGGTATAGCTCGATACTAACAACCGCCGTATAGTCTACGCGACGAGAAAATTCAATCGTATGGTAACCGATAGATTTGTCCCGTGTGGACAAGTTAAGAATGTATAAAGCAAAAGCCTTCATTCACTAGTTATTTTCATCCGATTCGAGATATTTCGTCGGTACCTTTCCGCTGGTTCTCCATGTACAAAGATAGATTAGATGTTCATTTCAACATTGTTTCACAGCTTTGAAATGATTATTTATTCTATTACAGTGTACTCGGAGAACAGCGGGGAGGTGCTGCCGAAATTTACTCGAAACGGTTGAAAGCACAAGTGATGGGTGTTCGCTCTATACATTCTTAATGGGATAGAAGCCTACCCCCGACAGCCGGAACACACACATATATCAAGAATACACAACAAATGCATAATTAGAGAGTGATTCGAGATGTTCAAGTTAAAACCAATATATGATAATATGAAACCTTCATATTCTCATCGATACTAATGTATGAAACTAAAAGCGCCACTTAGTCCCCGTCTATCGGTTAACATACGTGCGATACTCGTCGTGACATAGAACTATACGAAACTTGTTAAATATCGGACGGTATAGCTCGATACTTACAACCGTCGTATAGTCTACGCGACGAGAAAATTCAATCGTATGGTAACCGATAGATTTGTCCCGTGTGGACAAGTTAAGAATGTATAAAGCAAACGCCTTCATTCACTAGTTATTTTCATCCGATTCGAGATATTTCGTCGGTACCTTTCCGCTGGTTCTCCATATACAAAGATAGATTAGATGTTCATTTCAACGTTGTTTCACAGCTTTGAAATGATTATCTATTCTATTACAGTGTACTCGGAGAACAGCGGGGAGGTGCTGCCGAAATTTACTCGAAACGGTTGAAAGCACAAGTGATGGGTGTTCGCTCTATACATTCTTAATGGGATAGAAGCCTACCCTCGACAGCCGGAACACACACATACAACAAGAATACACAATAAACGCATAATTAGAGAGTGATTCGAGATGTTCAAGTTAAAACCAATATATGATAATATGAAACCTTCATATTCTCATCGATACTCATATATGAAACTAAAAGCGCCACTTAGTCCCCGTCTATCGGTTAATATACGTGCGATACTCGTCGTGACATAGAACTATACGAAGGTTGTTAAATATCGGACAGTATAGCTCGATACTAACAACCGTCGTATAGTCTACGCGACGAGAAAATTCAATCGTATGGTAACCCATAGATTTGTCCCGTGTCGACAAGTTAAGAATGTATAAAGCAAACACCTTCATTCACTTGTGTTTTTATCCGTTTCGAGATATTTCGTCGGTACCTTTCCGCTGGTTCTTCGTGTACAAAGATAGATTAGATGTTCATTTCAACGTTGTTTCACAGCTTTGAAATGATTATCTATTCTATTACAGTGTACTCGGAGAACAGCGGGGAGGTGCTGCCGAAATTTACTCGAAACGGTTGAAAGCACTAGTGATGGGTGTTCGCTCTATATATGCTTAATGGGATAGAAGCCTACCCCCGACAGCCGGAACATACACATATATCAAGAATACACAACAAACGCATAATTAGAGAGTGATTCGAGATGTTCAAGTTAAAACCAATATATGATAATATGAAACCTTCATATTCTCATCGATACTCATATATGAAACTAAAAGCGCCACTTAGTCCCCGTCTATCGGTTAACATACGTGCGATAATTTATTCTTTTCAACGACAAACGCACACACAAATCATATACACGGATTTTCTCTTTTGTCAGTAACTATCACGTTCTTATATTTCTCAATATAGTCAGCATAACCTACAATTTATATGTTATACAGTCTAATATGGCCTATGAGTACGTCAGAGTTAAGGACTGGATGTATGTGGATTGGAAACAACGTATGTAACCTATGTTTGTCGCAGGAGTTGCTGCTTTCCTTGAATTTGCACGCGCACATAATAAGATCATAATAGAGAAGATTCTCTGTCCGTGCGATAGATGTGGCAATAAGTACTGGCAGAAGGTAGAATTGGCGGAGCTTCATATTGTAAAACATGGGTTTACTAGACTTTATACAACTTGGAAATATCACGGGGAAGGAGAAGAATGTAGTACTGCGGCAGCAGAAGAAGGAGAACATAATAATGCGGCAGGAGAAGAAGAAGAATTCGGTAATACGGCAGAAGGAGAAGACGGTAATTTATTTCCATCAGAAGAAATGGAGGATGTGGTAGAGGCTGCCCTAGGTGAATCTATTCGTACCGAAGATGACATTCCTTCCGGTCAAGGACCGCGTGCGGATAAATATGAAAATTTCATGAATGATGCTAGGAAACCAATTTATGAGAATGCGAAGTATTCCACCCTCTCATGGTTCGTCCAACTTTTCCAGATTAAGTGCCTAAATGGATGGAGCAACAAGTCATTCACAATGCTTCTTTCGTTCTTGAAAAATTCTATGTCTCCGGGAAATAATGTGCCCGACAGCTGGTACGAAGCCCAGAAGATGATGTCTGATTTAGGTCTAAAGTGCGAGAAGATTCAAGCATGTCATAAAAATTGCGTGTTGTACCGGAAAGAGAATTCAGATTTGAAAAAGTGTCCAACATGCGGAGTGGCCAGGTATAAGCCGAAAGATTATGATAAGAAGCCTGATATACCTGTGAAGATAGCACGATACTTTCTGATCGAATGCTTTTGGCGTGTCGGATGTTCAAAGTTCTAAAGTTATAACCGCGATCAGGACGGTGTCGCTATGCAGCTAGCCGGTTGAGCACGGGTCGATCCACAGGGAGATGGTTGTATATCCGTTCTTGTCTTAGACGAGTCAATGAAGAATTTGTATATGTTTGTTCAAATCTAACCTATGTGTTTTATATGCAAGTATAAAGTTGTTAAGAAAAAGATACGAAAGTGTAAGCTAAGGAAATCCGCACTCAAAACGTTTGAGCCGAGTCTTGACCAATTGAAGCTAGAGCAATCGGCAACAACGTGGATTAGGGGATTTAAGCACGGTATTCATGGAATCCGGCTTATTTACCCTTGTCCTTCCGTTCTTGTCTCTTGTTTTCGCCTCCGGCCAAACCGAACGCAACCGGTCGCGTTTAGGAATCACCGTTACCTTGGTAGGGTAGGGTGCCTAACGGAGCGCTTGCGTAATGTTTGGGCGGAGTTCAAAGGAAAATAACGGGAAAAGGAAATGAGCAAAGAAACATTAACTTACAATATCGTATTCATTCTTAACAACACATATTACAACCATTCACAAAACGAACCAAAAAAAGCAAAAGAAAAGATAAACAAAGAAAAGAAAAGATTACAAACAAGTAATTAAAAGTGCATGGAATTTAAGTGCATGAAAGTAAAGCAAGGTAATAAAAAGCAAGAAAGAAATAAGCAAGAAAATAACAACAAGAACCATAGAAACAAATACAAGACATGGGTTCAATAACCAAATCTTAAACTTGCAAGCTCACTTAAGAGATTGCAAGATCAAGAAAAGGCAAAGAACTCATGTAGAATGAAGCATAAAAGAGAGAACAAAATGATACAACCCCTTGAGATCAATGACCAAAGCTTAAACTTGCAAGCTCACTTAAGAGGTTGCAAGATCAAGTTAAGGTAGAGAGCTCAAAGGGGGAAGCTAAGCAAAAAGAATGATACAAAATAACCCTCATCTTCATTTAACATCCACTCAAAAGCTCTCACAACAATTTAATGGAGGAAAGATGAAGAAGAAGAAGAAGTAAATTAAAAACTAACAAAAAGAGGGCATGAAAAAGAACACCATTGGCTTGGCAAGTTCTGGGTTATTTATAGGCAGGAAACAGAGAACCTAGGGCAATATTCTGGCACTATATAAAATTACCAAACTGCCCCTAAAAATTGATCAACTGACAAGCCTGTATGGCCGCGCATCCGCGGCCTAAGCGTGCTTATGCCGCGGAACCGCGGCCATAAAGAGGGATTGGGCCTTCATCTTTTGTCGTGTGCCCTGGTTGTCTGTACTCTTTAGTGTGGTATATGTTGTTTTTCATAATCTCTTCACAATTCTTCCAGAATTTTAGTAGATCAAAAGGTGATGTGATGTGGATCTTTTGCTATGATTTCCTCGAGCTCCGCGTAGATATGTTGGATCTTGTGTTGACATTGAGCTTTGTGCATGAAAATGACATTGATTTGCCATTTTATCCCTTAAACTGGTGTGTGGCAACATACGGATAGAGAGCGGAGACCCGTGTTTTATCTGTGGTTGGCAGTAATCCGGAATTTGTCGTACTTTTCCATGAATTTTACTGTTTAGAGCTGAGAACCAGTATCCTGCAAATATGTAGCAAACACTGATTAAAAGCACCTGCCTATAAACAAACGAGCGTAAGAATGGGTGGTATAAAATGCAATATTTTGGTATGAACACTTTCCCATAACACAGAGGCCACAGAGGCTATTCAGGTGCAAGAAAACAGCCGAGGCAATAATTTGGCATCACCGTGCTCCTCCAAATGAAGATGGAAAAATGAGCCATCTAAAAGATTCACCGGTATGGAAGGATTTCGATAGGAGGCAAGCAATATTCAGTAGCGATCCTCGCAATGTCCGGCTCGGACTGGCTACTGATGGCTTCTGCCCATTCAACTATATGGCTGGAAGTCACAGCACATGACCCGTTGTAATGATAATTTATAATCTGTCGCCTTGGTTGGTTATGGACCAATCATACTTTATGATGCCTCTTCTTATCGACGGACCAAACTCACCGGGGAACAATATCGACGTCTATCTCCGACCTCTGATCGAGGAGTTGAAATGTTTGTTCATTGATGGTGTAGAGACATATGATGCAAACGCAAATACAACCTTCATATTGCGTGTGGCTTTAATGTGAACAATTAATGACTTTCCTGCGTATGGAATGCTATCAGGTTGGTCCGTACATGGTCACAAAGCATGTCCTTATTGCCATGAACACACAACATTGAAATTCTTGAATTTTAGCAGGAAGGTTTGTTATTGCGGCCATCGACATTTCCTGCCTCCAGACCATCCTTATAGGTTAGACACGGTTCACTTTGATGGTCATCAGGAGCTTCTTGGACCTCCATCCCTATTGTCTGGAGGGAACGTGACTGCTAAATGGGATGGTTACAATAACGTGACCTTCGGGATGGATCTGACGAAACAGGTCAAACCACCATATTGGAACAAGTTAAGCATTTTCTTCGAGCTTCCATACTGGTCTACAAATTCAGTGCGTCATTGTCTGGACGTCATGCATATAGAGAAGGGAGTATCAGAGCACATACTTAACTTGCTTTTTTGTAAAGACGGGAAATCGAAAGACAACATGAATGCTCGGATAGATCTACAAGAGTGGGGAATAAGAAGTGAATTGCATCCTAGACCGGTAGCGGGTAAACCGGGCAAGTTTGTACTTCCCAATGCCGCTTATCATATGTCACAACCGGAGAAGAAAAGATTCCTGCATGTGTTGCATGATTTGAAAGTCCCCACAGGTTTCTCAGGATTATTCAGCAAGAAAATAAAAATTGTGAAGGGCAAGATCGATGGGCTGAAAAGTCATGATCACCATGTTATCGTGGAGCACCTTCTTCCATTAGCCCTCAGGACTTCTCTCCCTGACTCGGTTGGTCTAGTAATCAACGACCTATGTTGTTTTTTCAGGGAGTTGTGTGCTAAAACACTGGAGGTTGTGATGCTGGATAAACTAGAAAATTCTATTGCGTTGATAATTTGCAAGTTTGAGCGTATTTTCCCACCGTCATTCTTCGATATCATAATACACTTGACGGTTCATCTTGCAACTGAGGCGAAGTTAGCCGGACCGGTACAATATCGATGGATGTATCCAGTCGAGAGGTATGTGTAATTTTTCGTTTCGCGCAATTTATAAATTTATTGTTGTCCTGTATGCCCGTATTTATTTATTCAACATATTTTCATTAGGTACCTCTACACTCTTAAGAAGTATATACGCAATAAAAATCGACCAGAGGGTTCTATCATGCAAGGTTATCTTCTTGATGAAGCAACAACATTTTGTTCCCGCTATCTGGACGAGAATATTGAGACAAGGCTTAACCGACCACGAAGAATTCAAGACGGGCCATATGGTAAAGTCGAGTATAAGAGGGTAGACACTATATTTATCAACAAGATATACCGGTTTATCTTGCTTAATTGCGCATGTCTTGAACAAATTAGAGAGTAAGTTTTTTTGGATTAATTGTTATATCTGTATTTGTGTGTGTATGAAATGATATAATATTAATGTCACCATTATTTGTCGAAAAAAGAATTCATTTTAACTAGGTACGTAAGGGGCATCCTGATTGGAATGAAGAACAATTGGAAAAATATCATCAGGATAATTTTTGTGATTGGGTCACAGATCATGTAAGTTATTCGAATAACATTTTATTGCTAGCAGTTTTAATCTAAACTTGTATCGTTATGTATTTGTCGTAAAATTTGTTTTGTTAGATCCACGATCCGAACTTGTCTGCATCATTTGAGAGTGATTCAAGATGTTTAGCTCAATTTCCTAGTACGGAGGTTGCATATTACAAAGGATTTGGTGTCCTTGGATACAAATTCGAAGTTAAGGACATAGAAACATCTAGAACCACTCAGAATAGTGGGATTGCGACGGTAGGATCAGACGGTGTGATTTATTATGGGTACTTAAATTGTATACTCGGTATCCACTATCCCGGACGATCAGAACCCTTTTATATATTCCAGTGTACTTGGTACGATACGCGAACCGATACGGACAGGTGGAGAAGCAATCTTGGGACTTGGAAAGATGAATATGGATTGACCAGTGTGAACACGTCGATTTTACGGTCAGGAAGATCCGTTTATCTTTCCGAACCAAGCGTTCCAAGTATACTACTCACAGTGTTTGAAGCATCCGAGGTGAAGTGTTGTATGCCGATGGAAACTCAGAGATGTCTACGATGTCCCAGATTACGAGGACAGCGATGAGGACGAAGAAGAGAGAAGGCTTAAAGTGCTCCGACCGTCTGTTTCGAAGGACGGGTTGTCTTCGACCGATCATGAAGTTACGTGAGTTAGAAATGACATCGACGATGAAATCCAAGTAGATATGTATAATGCGCCCACGAAACGAAAAAGGTTATCAGTAATGTTATATTATTACTTCACATTTTACGCTCTATACATATATTGTCAATACTTTTAATGATTGTCTAATGCGTCCACGAACCGTTTATCTAGATTTGATGACGATGTCGGGAGCAGCGAGGGGCGGCAGGAGCTCCAGCCGCGACAGAGGCAGAGGCAGAGGCAGAGCGGTTCTGCCGCCCGGAGAGCTTCGTAGGGAGCTTCAGAGGGCCGGTCTTGCACCCAGATCGGAGACCCCTTCGGATGCCTCCTTCCGTATGGATTTTGCCACACCTCCAGGTATACTGCACCCATATCCATTTTGAATGTAATATTACAGATATTCATGCCTGTTTATGTCAAAATTACTTATATTGTCAATGTTTGATTGTCTAGTTGTTGGTGATGCGTCCACATCTGGGATAGAGGCCACTCCCGCTCCTCCAGGTATGTTTATATATCATATAGTGCATGTATATTGATTTAGAATGCTATATCATAAATATACACACATTCCTTTTGCTCTTATTTAGCAATTTTTATTATTGTCTAGCTGTAGGTGGTGACACCACCGCACCTGCGGGTATGTTTATATATCCTATAGTGTATGCATATTGATTTAGAACGTTATATTATTGATCTACACATTCTTTTTGCAATTACTTATATATTATATTTTTAATTGTCTAATTATAGGTGGTGCGTCCACATCTAGGACAGAGGCCACTCCCGCTCCTCCAGGTATGTTTATATATCATATAGTGCATGTATATTGATTTAGAATGCTATATCATAAATATACACACATTCCTTTTGCTCTTACAGCAATTTTTATTATTGTCTAGCTGTAGGTGGTGACACCACCGCACCTGCGGGTATGTTTATATATCCTATAATGCATGCATATTGATTTAGAACGTTATATTATTGATCTACACATTCTTTTTGCAATTACTTATATAATCTATTTTTAATTGTCTAATTATAGGTGGTGCGTCCACATCTTCCGCAGGGGCCACTCCTGCCGCTTCCATACCATCCGCATCGTCTGCGGGTTAGTATGAATAAATATAAAATATTTATTCATTTTACATATGCTCTATAGAATAAATATGAACTTCATGGAAATTTAGCGTCAATGTTTATTTTATAGTTGGAGGGGATGCGACCCTATCCGGGACCCCGGTTGTTCCTCACCGGAGGAACTATCGTCCCGCTCGTGCTGCTGCCCGGGCCCAGGCTCGTGCGATAGTCACCGGAGGTATATATCACACTTCAATTTTCGTTTAAGCTTGATTTTTTAATACAACTTTGTCTTAATATTGATTGTCTTGATATTTCGTGCAGACGCAGGGCCTCCCTATCCCCAGAGGGGGACTCGAGGCCCGAATCAGTCTCATAAGCTGAGGCCTGACAGAGTTAGGGGGGAGGCAGCATTCCCCCTCTTTTTTTCCCTTGACTATCGCTATACCGGTCCTCATGCCGAGAGGTTCGGCCGGTATATGGGGGACGAGAGCCGGCTCGTGAAGAACTATCCACTTCACGTTGAGTGGGGCGAGCAGCACCGGCGCTCATTCGCCCTCTTCTTTGATCAGGCTCGGGTATGTATTAATATATATTTTCATTTGATTTATCCAATATATTTATTATTAACACTTGCAATCTAATAACAATGTTTTTTTTTGTATTTTCAGTCGGATTACGATTTTCAGCCTGTACTCGACCCTGATCACTCTGGGAGGGTGCTCGACCTTCATGCTCTGTACAATGGCCTGATGAAGAACATGCAGACCAAGGTCCGATACAACAGGAATGAGCTGAAGGCCGACTGCTACTCCCTGTGGATGGCGACCCTCGAGGCAGAGAGAGCGGCCCTCCTATCTACTCCGGCGTTTGCGAGAGTCGACGTAGAGACATGGCCTCTATTGTGCGAATATTTCGACTCCCAACGCAAACAGGTATGTATTTTAAATGTAATTCATTGTTTAGAATATAATTTATTTTTTTGTGTTCCTTAATTAGAAAACTAAATGTTAATGCGTTGTGCAGAAATAGGCCGCTCAGAATACAGAAAACAGGAAGTCGACGAAGAGGGGTCGCCCCACTTACACAGGTGGCTTGAGGAATATTACTCGAGCCATGGAGTTATCGGTAAATTACAATAGACCGACCTTTGTGATATTCTGCAATATTAAGAGTTATTTTCTAATATTTCTAATATTAAGAGTTATTTTCTAATATTGCAGACAGCTCAGACCGTGGCGCAAGGTGGTACACCGAGCGTGCTGTCCGCATATCTTGCCGTCCATGGCACCTCGACAGATCCCGCCACGGGCGAGCTTCGATATCCCGACGTCGCTACCCAGGAGTATTGCGTAAGTGTTAATATTTTTCTATCCATATTTGAAATTTTAGTTTTGGAAGGTTGAAGTTTAAATTTTATACTTGTACTTTTCTGCTTAATGTGGGTGTAGGAGCGGGTGGTTGAGCAGACCGAGGCCTCGGGGATCGATTTTACCGGACAGAGCGATCCGAGGCTGCTGACCCCAGTTCTGGACGCCGCACACGGAGGGCACCACGGAGGTTGGGAGAGAGGCCGGGGACTGGGCCCTAGCAGGGCCCATATGAGGATGGACTCCACCCCGGCGGTTACTTCCTCCGTCTCCAGTAAGCGACGTGTCCAGCAGGAACTGGAGAGCTTGAGGGCCACCGTTCAGGAGTTGAAGGAGATGCTGGTATGTATACTACTTTATAGTAAAATATCATGTCATATTATAGATATCAACATATCCATAATTAGTACGTAGCTTGAGCTTATTCGGTTTTAGACTTGGGTTTGATTAATCATACATATATATGTAATTAAAATAAACAACGGTTTTTGTAACACCCGAGCCCAATACTACCATTTCTGTTACTGGTTGAGTGTTAGATATTGCTCATTTCATTTATCTTGCTTGTTTGGGTCTTACTGTAAAATTTTAACTGGCTAAGTCATTTCTGCATATAACAAATTTTAACACCTAAAGTAAAATTAAAAATATCTATATTGGCCTACTCGTCACCACTAGCCGCGTGGTAGCGTCCGCGCGTCGAGTTTTCATCCCGTTCGGTGAAACGGGCGAGTTTGGACGGCTACGCGCGCGTGCAAGTGTCTGACTTGGGGGCATGCTTTTTAATCCTAAAACACTTCATTTTAAAATTTGGAACCCGCTTAAAATCCTATTATTTGAATTTCGAATTTTGGACCCAACCCGGGCGCGATTTGGAAATGTTTCATTTAGCGCCAAAATCCCAAATTAATAAAATATTCAAAACCTTATAATATTTCGTTATAATATTCTTACTGTTATTTTCTAAGATTCTGAAATCTTTAATTCAACTCTTTTAACCATTTAAAAATCTTTCCTGGCCAATTGGGTGCGCGTAAACCTCGTGGGCCCCTCCTTTAATCCCTCTCTCTTTCTCTGTCTCTCTCTCTCTCTACCTTTCTTTCTCTCTCTCTCTCTCTCTCTAACCTTCTCTCTCTCATATATATAATCTCCTCTCCCTCTTCAACCACGCGCAGAAGAAAACCTACGCGAGAACCCTAGCCGCCGTCTCCTCCGTCGCCACCAGAGCCCCGACGCCGGCGACACCCTCGTCGACCTTACTGCCTCCTCACCCTCACCTCACCAAGCCCTCTTCCTCCTCCGCCATCTCCTCCCATTCACGTGCGGCGGCACCCACAACCATCACCCGAGCCCTCATCAACTCCGGCCATCTTCTTCTTCAACCCAACACACCTATCAACACCAAAGTACTCAACTTCCCCCACCGAGGTCCCTCGCACCTCTTCTGCAACCTTCCCCGACGCCCATCGCCTGTAACCACACCCTCGCCGGAAACCCATCACCACCACTGCCTTTCTCCTCGAAAACCCTCACCTTCAAGATCCCCTCAACCTCAACAGAGCTCTTATCTCATCTTCTCCATCGCCAACTCCTTCCTCCATCATTTTTCCCTGCGTCCCAAGCTCACCTGCATACACGCCCTGCAACCGTCGAACCCAGCACCACCACTCGTCGCCGATCACCTCTAGGCACCATCTCATTACTCTCCTCCCAGCGAACCCCCAGAACGCCA
The DNA here is from genome assembly GCA_030015575.1 of Agapanthus africanus. Classification (NCBI taxonomy): domain Eukaryota; kingdom Viridiplantae; phylum Streptophyta; class Magnoliopsida; order Asparagales; family Amaryllidaceae; genus Agapanthus; species Agapanthus africanus. The sequence goes on from JASDDO010000014.1 coordinate 180,264,890, forward strand.
ACACCACCTCTACCGACCAATTTTGCAGCTTCCCGATCGTCTTTACCGAAACCCTTCTTGTGGTTGTCACCGTCGTGGCTTGAATAGCCGGTGATCTTGACGGCACCGATCGCCTCGCTGCCGGGTTGCCGAGAGCACATCCATCTCTGTCCAGATCTCCCGAGCCCTTGCTGTTGTCGTGTCGCGTGGGTTCGCGCCTCCGTTTCTGTGTTCGTCGTTTCATCGAGGCAAGTATTCGATACTTGCTACATGCTATTGCTACTTTATAACTTGATATTCATGTGTGGTTTAATAATATGTCATTTAGCAACTCACCTTACATACCTTGCTCCATGTCAATTAAATTATTTCCCGATAAACCCGTACATAATAGATTGCATTCGATTCACTGCCATGATGCTTTATTGCCAGTTTAGGTTATCAAATATGCATAACCGGCTAAGTTACAGTTTGCCACTTTAAACCATATAACTAAGTGTACCTGTTAATTACAGTTTACTGTTTAATAGATGATAGCCTTTACACATGTAGTTCCATTATATTCGGACGTTCGTAATCAAAGGCTTGATATAACTGTATCGCATCATCATTTAACTATTGCGCCGCTAAGGGTGCTCAAAACATGTTAATATAATAAAACGGCTGCACTGTATTACTGCACACTTGTGATTGAATGAAACTGTTGATTGTTGTTTAACTCATTGCTTATTTCCTGCCGTTATTACCCTGTTCGATTATATATCTGGTTGTGAGCACACCCACGATATGTTCGTACCTTGGCTTGACATTGCTATACGATGCACCTGACATGGTACCGTTTACTTCTGACTTGACCTGATGTACCATGTCCTGACCTGACCTGTTACCTGATCTCATGCCTAATGCCAACAAACCTGACATGGAGTCCTCATGGACCATTCCTGTTGTCTATTCAGACAAACCTGACCTGTCACCTGATCCTGTGTTGGCATTAGTCATTGACTACTGAATACCTGACCTGACACATACAACCTGGGGATATGAGGAAATCAAAAGGGTAATCTAAAGTGTAACTTAAAAGGGTATTACTCGATCCGTGGTCCCGGGGGGTAACGGGACAGAGCCATTCGTGAGTCTTACATTTTCCTGATCCGTGGTCCCGGGGGGCAACGGGACAGAACCACTATTGGTTCCCATCTTCCTGATCCGTGGTCCCGGGGGGTAACGGGACATATCCTTTGAGTTACATGGAGGATTACTCGAATTGATTTCAAAGACTTTAGAATAGAAAACCCGATAAAACAGTTTAGTTACCCACTGCACACTACCCTGCACTGCTTGTTTCATACTATTGCTTCATTCATGTTTATTTATGCATTGCCTATTACACTGTTCACATTATATTATTGGTTGACATGACGCACTGACGTCTGGGTTTTGCATGGCCCAGATTCTTTACCACTGTCGCTGACCGAGCAGGAGTACTTCAGCCAGCAGGCTGATTTGTGAGTTCTGTAGTGATTAGTTTATTTCCTGCATTCTTATTTCCAGATGTGAGCCCGCATTATGGGACATACTTTTCTATTATTGTATTGGATCCTTTGCTTCCGCATTTATTTATTATTGACTCTTATTATTCTGGATTGTGGACATGTTTTAGATAGTTTATTTTGTTCTTGATATCTCTACAGCCGTAATGTGACTGTGGATGGATACCTCCTACCCACAGGTAGCATGGTTGGCTATGTCACGTGCCCAAATCTTGCGTACTCTGGGAAGCGGGGCGTGACATGGTTCTTTTGGTATTAGAGCCATAGGTTAGTTGGGTTGATTCTTTTTGTAGTTGGGTATTGTACCCAATACACGAATCAGAATACCCGTGTTTAGGAAATATGTCCTGCCACCTTGACCGTTTTACCATTCTTGAATCACATTCTTCCTGATTATATATTTTACGACGTGCAAACTTACTTTGCATGTCGACTCGAAAACCTGATTTCTTGTTATCCCTAGGACTTAGGCGACTTCGGTGGAGTTAAGTAATTGTGGCTATGATATCGCGGCATAGTTACAATGCGGTACTCTATTTAAGTATCTTGGAGTTCTAGCCTTGATCTATATTCAGAATCTATCATCATGCTAATGTTGGGTGTTTTGAGTTCAGGATTATGGCAAGTAAGAATGTGAAGACGTACCAGAGGCGTGTGGACGAAGGCGCCATGCTTGGAGTGATAAGAGGAATGCTTAAGAATCAAAGAAACAGACCGAGCTGATCCAGCAGCAAGCAGACTCGTTTCGGGAAGGTTTGCAGATCGTTCAGCAGTCTGTGAACAATGTTGGAGCTAAACCAGTTGACCGAGTAGGGACCGTAGCAGATTTCAGGTGGTTGGGTCCGTCTACATTTACTGGTTTAAAGGAGCCGTTGCCAGTGGAGCTGTGGTTAGTTGACACAGAGAACTTGCTTTTTGCGGCACAGATTCCAGATGATAAAAAGTTGTTGTGGTACGCATTCAGCTAGTGGACTACGCTCGAGAATGGTGGCTTGTTGAGGAGACCTGCTTGCCCAAGCCGATCAAGTGGGCGGATTTTCTAAGAGTTTCCTGGAGAAGTTCTTCCCGCGGACTGCACGGGAGGAAATGGAAGAGAAGTTCATCGGACTAAAGCAGAAGGGAGCACCCGTAGATGTGCATGTAGCAGAATGGACGAGACTCAGTAGTTTCGCTGGACCTTTAGTTGCCAACGATGCAGACAGGGCACGGAGGTTCATGCGCAGACTGGACGTGGACATCCAGAGGCAGATTGTCTCTCTGGGTTTGACCACTTTCTCATAAATACTTGCAGCAGCCAAGAGCAGCAGAGTTTATCTGGGATGAAAGGGAGTTTGCAGCAGACAGCAGTTGCGTTAAGGAAGCAGTTCTGTCAGGCCAGTCGAGTTTAGGGCTAGGCCGACTAACAATGTTCTTGCAGCAATGGAAGTTGATAATAGTGAAGAGCCGGCAGTTGTTCGCGACTTTATGGACGTATTTGAAGATATATCGGGCTTACCGCCGAAGCGAGACGTGGAGTTCGCGATTGACCTTATTCCTGGTGCAGCGCCAGTATCTAAAGCTTATTATCCAATGGCACCAGTGGAATTGGAAGAAGTTAAGAAGCAAGTTGGTGAATTGCTTAAGAAGGGTTGGATTCGAAGCAGCAACTCGCCTTGGGGAGTTCCAGTCCTCTAGTAAAGAAGAAGGATGGCACGAGAAGGATGTGCATCGATTATAGAGAATTAAACCGGGTGACTATTAAGAACAACTACCCGATCCCTCGCATTGGAGAACTTTTTGAGCAGCTTAGTGGCGCGAGGGTATTCTCGAAACTGGATTTGCGATCCGGATATCATCAGGTCTGAGTGAAAGCAGAAGATATTTGCAAGACGGCATTTCGAACTCGGTATGGACATTTCGAGTATCTAGTGATGCCCTTCGGAGTAACGAATGCGCCGGTAATATTCATGGATTTGATGAACCGAATCTTTTCACCATTCTTGGACCAGTTTATTGTGGTATTCATTGACTATATTCTGGTTTACTCGAAGAGTTCGGAGGAGCATGCTGAGCATTTGAAGATCGCACTGCAGATATTGAGAAAGGAGAAATTGTATGCGAAGATGAGTAAGTGCGAATTTTGGCTGGAAGAAGTGAAGTTTCTGGGGCATGTTGTGTCGGGCGACGGAATCGCCGTCGATCCCGAAAAGATTGCAGCGTTCGAGATTGGCCTATTCCAAGAAGTGTGGCTGAGATAAGAAGTTTCCTTGGTTTAGCCGGATACTACAGGAGATTTGTGGAGAACTTCGCTCGTTTAGCAGAACCGTTGACCAAGCTTACGCGCAAGGAAGTACCTTTTGTATGGACGGATAAATGTGCATTTGCTTTCGAGACGTTGAAGCAGAAGTTGATAACCGCCCCTATCCTGACCGTACCAGACAATTCCGAAGGACTGGTGATTCACAGCGACCCATCTGGAAAAGGATTGGGATGTGTTTTGATGCAGAATGGGAAGGTTGTAGCGTATGCATCGAGACAATTAAAGACCCATGAGAAGAATTACCCGACTCATGACTTGGAGCTTGCGGCTGTGATCTTCGCCTTGAAGATTTGGAGACACTACCTTTTGGGTGAGAGAGTCGAAGTTTTTACAGATCACAAGAGTTTGAAGTATGTGTTCACTCAGAAAGAGTTGAACATGAGGCAACGTGGATGGTTGGAGCTGATGGCCGACTACGACCTTGATCTTAAGTACCATCCGGGAAAGGTTAACGTCGTGCCGGATGCGCTTAGTCGGTTACCAGCAATTCAGGTATTGACTATGCAGAGGGAGATCATTGCGGATTTTCGAAGATTTGACTTGGAGGTTGTGCTACCACATTCTACGGGACAGTTGATATAGTTGCAAGTACAGTCGTCCTTAGTTGAGAAGATTAAAGCGGCACAATCGCAGGATCCTAGACTGCAAAAGTTTCAAGAGAAGGTTGAAACCGGACTACGAACAGATTTACTGGTCCACGAAGATGGTTCGTTGAGGTATGGTAGCCGTGTGTGTGCGCCAAAGGGAGATGTGCGTGAAGAGCTTATGAAGGAGGCACACAGTTCAGCTTACTCTGTACATCCAGGAGGTACAAAGATGTACCGAGATATTCGACAGCATTTCTGGTGGGACGGCATGAAACGGGAGATTGCTCGCTTCGTGGCTAAGTGCTTGGTATGTCAGCAAGTCAAGGCTGAACACCAAAGGGTTGCTGGTTTGTTGCAACCACTTCCAATTCCTCAGTGGAAGTGGGAACATATAACCATGGATTTCGTGACGGCTTTACCGCGGAGTCCTAAGGGCAACAATACAGTATAGGTGATTGTGGATCGGTTGACCAAGGCAGCTCAAGACAGACAGAAAAGTTGGGCTGACACGTCAAGAAGACCTCTAGAGTTCGCCGTGGGTGATTTGGTATTCTTGAAGATATCACCGACTAGAGGAGTGATTCGTTGGGAGTCGAGGGAAGTTTAGTCCCCGATTCGTTGGACCCTTCGAGATATTGGAGCGCGTTGGAGAGGTAGCGTACTGTTTGGCGTTACCGCAGTCCTTGGCATGTGTGCACGATGTGTTTCATGTATCTCAACTACGAAGGTATGTTCGAGATGAAACACACGTCTTGGATCATTCGGAGTTAACTGTACGGGAGGACCTAACTTTTGAGGAACGACCGATTGAAATCATGGATCGTAGGGAAAAGGTTCTTAAGAACAAGGTTATCCCCCTTGTGCTGGTTTCTTGGGGAAATCGATCGCATGGAGAATCCACGTGGGAGCGAGAAGACGAGATCCGGCAGAAGTTTCCTCACCTTTTCCTGTAGTTTTCTATCTTGTACTCTTGGAATTTCGAAGACGAAATTCTTTTTGTAGTTGGGTATGATGTAACACCCGAGCCCAATACTACCATTTCTGTTACTGGTTGAGTGTTAGATATTGCTCATTTCATTTATCTTGCTTGTTTGGGTCTTACTGTAAAATTTTAACTGCCTAAGTCATTTCTGTAGATAACAAATTTTAACACTTAAAGTAAAATTAAAAATATCTATATTGGCCTACTCGTCACCACTAGCCGCGTGGTAGCGTCCGCGCGTCGAGTTTTCATCCCATTCGGTGAAACGGGCGAGTTTGGACGGCTACGCGCGCGTGCAAGTGTCCGACTTGGGGGCATGCTTTTTAATCCTAAAACACTTCATTTTAAAATTTGGAACCCGCTTAAAATCTTATTATTTGAATTTCGAATTTTGGACCCAACCCGGACGCGATTTGGAAATGTTTCATTTAGCGCTAAAATCCCAAATTAATAAAATATTCAAAACCTTATAATATTTCGTTATAATATTCTTACTGTTATTTTCTAAGATTCTGAAATCTTTAATTCAACTCTTTTAACCATTTAAAAATCTTTCCTGGCCAATTGGGTGCGTGTAAACCTCGTGGGCCCCTCCTTTAATCCCTCTCTCTTTCTCTGTCTCTCTCTCTCTCTACCTTTCTCTCTCTCTCTCTCTCTCTAACCTTCTCTCTCTCATATATATAATCTCCTCTCCTTCTTCAACCACGCGCAGAAGAAAACCCACGCGAGAACCCTAGCCGCCGCCTCCTCCGTCGCCACCGGAGCCCCGACGCCGGCGACACCCTCGTCGACCTCACTGCCTCCTCACCCTCACCTCACCAAGCCCTCTTCCTCCTCCGCCATCTCCTCCCATTCACGTGCGGCGGCACCCACAACCATCACCCGAGCCCTCATCAACTCCGGCCATCTTCTTCTTCAACCCAACACACCTATCAACACCAAAGTACTCAACTTCCCCCACCGAGGACCCTCGCACCTCTTCTGCAACCTTCCCCGACGCCCATCGCCTGTAACCACACCCTCGCCGGAAAACCATCACCACCACTGCCTTTCTCCTCGAAAGCCCTCACCTTCAAGATCCCCTCAACCTCAACAGAGCCCTTATCTCATCTTCTCCATCGCCAACTCCTTCCTCCATCATTTTTCCCTGCGTCCCAAGCTCACCTGCATACACGCCCTGCAACCGTCGAACCCAGCACCACCACTCGTCGCCGATCACCTCTAGGCGCCATCTCATTACTCTCCTCCCAGCGAACCCCCAGAACGCCAACACCACCTCTACCGACCGATTTTGCACCTTCCCGATCGTCTTTACCGAAACCCTTCTTGTGGTTGTCACCGTCGCGGCTTGAACCGCCGGTGATCTTGACGGCACCGATCGCCTTGCTGCCGGGTTGCCGAGAGCACATCCATCTCTGTCCAGATCTCCCGAGCCCTTGCTGTTGTCGTGTCGCGTGGGTTCGCACCTCCGTTTCCGTGTTCGTCGTTTCATCGAGGCAAGTATTCGATACTTGCTACATGCTATTGCTACTTTATAACTTGATATTCATGTGTGGTTTAATAATATGTCATTTAGCAACTCACCTTACATACCTTGCTCCATGTCAATTAAATTATTTCCCGATAAACCCGTACATAATAGATTTCATTCGATTCACTGCCATGATTCTTTATTGCCAGTTTAGGTTATCAAATATGCATAACCGGCTAAGTTACAGTTTGCCACTTTAAACCATATAACTAAGTGTACCTGTTAATTACAGTTTACTGTTTAATAGATGATAGCCTTTACACATGTAGTTCCATTATATTCGGACGTTCGTAATCAAAGGCTTGATATAACTGTATCGCATCATCATTTAACTATTGCGCCGCTAAGGGTGCTCAAAACATGTTAATATAATAAAACGGCTGCACTGTATTACCGCACACTTGTGATTGAATGAAACTGTTGATTGTTGTTTAACTCATTACTTATTTCCTGCCGTTATTACCCTGTTCGATTATATATCTGGTTGTGAGCATACCCACGATATGTTCGTACCTTGGCTTGACATTGCTATACGATGCACCTGACATGGTACCGTTTACTTCTGACTTGACCTGATGTACCATGTCCTGACCTGACCTGTTACCTGATCTCATGCCTAATTCCAACAAACCTGACATGGAGTCCTCATGGACCATTCCTGTTGTCTATTCAGACAAACCTGACCTGTCACCTGATCCTGTGTTGGCATTAGTCCTTGACTACTGAATACCTGACCTGACACATACAACCTGGGGGTATGAGGAAATCAAAAGGGTAATCTAAAGTGTAACTTAAAAGGGTATTACTCGATCCGTGGTCCCGGGGGGTAACGGGACAGAGCCATTCGTGAGTCTTACATTTTCCTGATCCGTGGTCCCGGGGGGCAACGGGACAGAACCACTATTGGTTCCCATCTTCCTGATCCGTGGTCCCGGGAGGTAACAGGACATATCCTTTGAGTTACATGGAGGATTACTCGAATTGCTTTCAAAGACTTTAGAATAGAAAACCCGATAAAACAGTTTAGTTACCCACTGCACACTACCCTGCACTGCTTGTTTCATACTATTGCTTCATTCATGTTTATTTATGCATTGCCTATTACACTGTTCACATTATATTATTGGTTGACATGACGCGCTGACGTCTGGGTTTTGCATGGCCCAGATTCTTTACCACTGTCGCTGACCGAGCAGGAGTACTTCAGCCAGCAGGCTGATTTGTGAGTTCTGTAGTGATTAGTTTATTTCCTGCATTCTTATTTCCAGATGTGAGCCCGCATTATGGGACATACTTTTCTATTATTGTATTGGATCCTTTGCTTCCGCATTTATTTATTATTGACTCTTATTATTCTGGATTGTGGACATGTTTTAGATAGTTTATTTTGTTCTTGATATCTCTACAGCCGTAATGTGACTGTGGATGGATACCTCCTACCCACAGGTAGCATGGTTGGCTATGTCACGTGCCCAAATCTTACGTACTCTGGGAAGCGGGGCGTGACAGTTTTCCAAACTAGATATCCAAATGGGATTTCGAAATAACTTGATAATGATACGAATACGAATAATACACAGTTCTTACACGCTTCTTACACACGTTAGGTCCAGACGCGACAGGGTACATCGGCCGAGCCTCCACATGCATCTCCTTCGGCTGCGGCTCCGCTAGCCATTACATCGGCTGCGGTTCCGCTGATAGCTCCTACAGCTCCACCGCCCGCTCAGACTCCCGCAGCCGCGGCTCCGCAAGCTACTACCTCGACGGCGGCTGCGCAGACCATATCGCCAGCTCCACAGGACGCTCAGACTCCCGCTCGCGCCGAATTGCATGGTTTATTGACCGAGGAGCAGGCGCGCCTTATTCTATCGTTTATCAGAGGTGGAGCTGGACCGAGTTAGGGTAGCTTTTTGATTCTTTTTTTTGAAACATGTATTTATTTATATCATACATATTGTACTACATTTTGAAACGATATTGATATTGGTTTATATTTATATCATATTCAGTATTTGGGTTTCTTTTGTATATTATATGCGTGAGATGTGATTATGAATACTGCGATTAATTTTATATTTTATTGATATATATTATTGTGCACAGGGCGAGAAAAAATCAGGCTACCCTTTTTTAAAAAAAAAAACTAGATATTGTGTACCTACGGATTAATCCGTAGGTACACATGTTGCCCCTACGGTTTAAACCGTAAAGGCAAAATATCAGTATTAACTGATATTTCCCCCCCCCCCCCCCCCGATCTCAGAATCAGGGGGTTGGGCTTGCCCCTATGGATATAACCGTAGGGGCAAACAAAATCCCCTACGGATATATCCGTAGGGGCAAAATATCAGGAATCCTGATATTTTGCCCCTACGGATATGTACCTACGCATGTATCCGTAGGGGAAAGTAATATCCCCTACGGATATATCCGTAGGTACAGCTAATATATTTAAAAAAACCGTAAATAAAATAACTTTTTCCCCCTACGGCCAACTCCGTAGGTGAAAATGGACCTACACAGAACTCCGTAGGTATAAGTTTTTGCCTGTAGGGGCAAGTTCAGGGCTTCAACTTGCACCTACGGCGTTTGCACCTACAGGTTATATTTTCTCCCCTACGGATATATCCGTAGGGACAGTGGTTTGCCCCTATGGGTAAATCCGTAGGGACAACCCCATATTGTAGTAGTGAATAACTCCCTCACTAACATATTGAAACATGGGCAGTTACGTATCTCATTTGAGAGTTCATGAAAGTTCATCAAATAACCTAGGAGAAAAGTCTCGCCCAAATCAGTCAAAATCCAACTTTCTATCGATTTCTTCTATGACCGACATCATTCATCTTAATTAACATAGTCTAGTGAATACACACAAAAAATTATGAAAATTTGATAGCATGGCTTTTGAATCAAATGGTTGCAAACTTTAAATGTTTACTGATAGCAAAGCTGTAAAATTCGAAGTTATATTGAGAATAATTATATGGAAATAATTTTTTTTTATAATTATGGATATAATAATCTAAGGAATGGTCAATATAACAGATTTAATTTTCAAAATTCAAATTTGCTATAATTGTAATGAAACCATGATATTTTATTTTATTTTTTTGAATATTTTCAGCTATCTTACTATTTTTTAAAATAAGGCACATATCTTTTTTAATCTACCTATATATACATAAAACCCTAATTTTTGTGTCCTAATAATACAAAAATTAAATAAAAAGGAAACATAAAGAGAAGGAGGCGACATAAATTCAAGATTTGAGACATCGAGAAGGTGATTTACTTAATTGTCGCGCCTCATCTTCTGCAAAATCTCCCGAGTTCTTTTTGGATCTCGATTTAGGTAAGAACCCGCCCTTTATTTAAATTTATAGTTTCGTAAGAAATAGAGAGAAAGGGTGAGAGAGGATGGTTGCGGTTGGTTTAGCTATCATCGTAGTCGATTTTGATCGATTGTGGCAAGGTTGAAGCCGCCATGGCTTGATTTAGGGGTTCGTTAGTTTAGAGTCGAGAGAGATGAGAGGAACGCGGGAATGAGTTACGATGACTTTTTTGAGAAAGAGTTTGGGTTTGGATCCGGGTCGGATTTAAGTTAAATTACTCGCCCGATCCACTAAACACCAAAGCTGTAAGATAGGTGTTTGGGTTTTGATTCGGATTCAGATCCAAATTGACTCGACCCTTTTCATCTTAACCCACTACATAATTAGTAAATCAGTGACTTTCTCTAGTAAACAAACATGGTCTTCCTTGCCTTCAACTTCGAAACCTTCGGATTGTTGCATGTAGATCTTTTTTAACAAATCACCATACAAGAATGCGGTCTTCACATCGAGCCGCTCAAGCTCCAAATCTTACATAGCTACCAAACCGAGTAAGACATAAACAGAGGTGTATTTTACAACCGGAGAAAATACCTTATTGAAATCAACTCCCGAACCTGCGAATAGTTTTTAGCTACCAACCGTGCCTTATATCTCATATCCAAAACTCCTTGGTCTCTTTCTTTCTTCTTGAAAATTCACTTGCAGCCAACTACTTTCTTTCCTTTTTCGGGCTTAACGAGCTTCCATATTTGGTTCTTGTGAAGAGACTCAATCTCTTCTTTCATAGTGACTAACTAACGAGCTGACTCATCGGATGGGATTGCTTCTTAAGAACTCGTCGATTCGTTACTATCAACTGTCTCTGCAACAGACAGCGCATACGCCACTAGATCATCTGTCACGCCCCGCTTCCCAAAATAAGGAATACGAGGGGTGATTAGGCCAGCCATGCTCCTACGGTCAGGGAATAATCCCGCCGTAGTCATACTTCGGCTTCTAGCATTACATGGTAGTCAGTAAATAGTACTAGAGTAAAGGAAAATCACCGTTCATAACTTTATTACATTGCAATATAAAGAGTTCGAAATACACTTATTTTGCAGAATAAAACTAACCAACGAAATACAAAGTGCTGAAAGCAAAAGAGATGGCGCTGATGAAGCAGTCTAGACCTCCGCGATCTTGAATGGCAGTCCTGCTCCTGGGCTGGATCCACTTCGTCCTCTGAGCATGCACACTCAGGTCGTCAGGGAGACACATATAGCAATAAATATATATGATAGGTATGCAATATTATTAAACATGAGAAGTGTAACAAAATGCAGAACATGAGTATAATAACATCAACTGAATATGAATAGTGCAATATAGATATTATGTCAGTAAACTAGGCAATATGTGCGTCACTACTTATCGGTCACTAAGTCAATGAAATCAAATGGTGGAAAGGATACTCGTGTTTAACAAGTGTCTTGTGCATGCCCGAGACTACGGTCCACTGTGCCCAGGATATAACCCTGTCAGCCGTGTCGCTAAGCCTACGACCTAATGTATGCATATGTATATATATCACCAATAGCGAATGATCATCCTCTAAATCACTGTACCTCGCTAAATACGAGTTCGATTTCACCTTGATTAATACGAGTTCAATTTCACCTTGATTTTCTCATCCCCCAGGTTATAGTATGAATTTAGGTATTCGATGGGTTATGAACAAATATGTATCACTTTCACTTTCAATCACGTTTCCACTTCTCAATATCACTTCCGTATTTACTACAACCCAATTGCTAACGCCTATATCGACAATGCATAACAGTCGTTAGGTCTCAATGCAACTATCACTATGCAGAAGGTATACAACAAATATATAATTGGCAAAAATGCACTCAAAATCTATTCACTAAATTATAATACCTATAGCCGTATAACTGTCAAAATTTACCATAATTCACACGTATAGAATCGACCAAAATAATACAAAAGGTGTACAAAGCACACTTGATTATCTAAGCAGTAAAATTAGTTTTATGTCAATCGGAATTCAGGTTAGGGAATTATCATCATTTTAAATTAGCAATCGGTTGCTGAAATTCCAGTTTCAGAACTGGAAGTCCAACTTCGCGTGGTGTTTTCTGGTAGTTAAATTTAGATTCAGGTGTTTCCCCAGTGGAATGAAATCTAGTTCTATCCGTTATGTTTCCAACGCATCAAACGGATTATCAATAGCATTTCTGTATTAGAAGTTATGTCCTGTTTAATGTGATGGTGTAAGAGAAGTCACTGCAGAAACTGCAGAACACATCGGTACTCTAAAATACAAATTAAATATCAAACGACGATGAAACGGCACCGGAACAGATTCATGTGTTAGCTAATTAAATTATATACGTGGTCATCTAGGGCTCCACCCATTTTCAGTCTAAAGAGGGGATGTACATGTAGTCAAAGTCTGGTATACAAATCGATACGCTGCCCAGAATTGCAGTCCAGTGCCGCGTTCGCAACCAAGTATCGTTACAGTGGTCTAAAATTGTCGAGAAACAAACTATGGATGGTTTTAGGTTATCGAGTCGGATTCGATGTGAGCTGTAGAATGTTACGTTCCAAACTGTATTTAATTTACAATGATTTTAATAAGGCAGCATGCGCGGTAAGGTTCAGATTTTGTGTCGCCTTTAGGGGGCGACTCTACAAGATTATGAATAGGATATTTTGTATCCAAATTATTACACGATATTCGCAACCAGTAACGGAATCGAACTATCGCAAATTCCGCCATCACAAAATATATTTTGGTTTATAGTTTGCATCGAACACTAGGCTAGTGTTTAATAATCGGTCGAAAGCACATATTTACACTATTATATACAAAATAATCTAACATTATTGTCTAGCCTAGGTATTAAAATAGCATGAATAACAAGAGATGGGTTTTCTGTTGCCTTTGGCGAAAGTGGCATGAATTGAGACGTCGGCACGACACGAGCACGATCACGGCATGAAACACGTGCGACTCGGCTGGCTCGGGGGAGGACTTGAGGCTCGGCACTGGCGTGGAGGCGAGCACGGGCAGTGGGTTCGCAGTGGCTCCGGTGAGGCGTTCGAGGTGTTGCGGTTGCAAGAAGCTCGGGCTCGTTGGCGACGAAGTGGGGTGCAGGGGGTAGTGGGTTTAGTCGCAGTGGAGGAGAGGGGTGGCTCCGAAGGGGGTGGAGTTGCTGGTGGTCGTCGGTAATGGAGATACTCGGAGCTTGGAGCTTGGAGATGGTGAGTCGGGGAGCTCCGACAATGGTGGAAGCAGAGGTGATCGCGCTCGTGTGCGAGGAAGCTCGGCACGCAGAGGGTGGTGCTGGAGTTTTGGGTCTTGCGGGTGTTGGTCGATGGGGGTGAGACAGTGGCGATGGCTGGGGCGGTCGAAGGTGAGGAAAGGGATGAAGGAAGTGTGGCTGGTGATGGGTTCGTGGTGGTCGTCGATGATTAGGAGATCGGGGCTCGTCGTCGATGGATGAGTAGGCGGTTGTTTGGACGAGAGGGCTTGGAGGAGACAAAGAAAAATGAGAACGAGGGAGAAAGAGCGAGAGGGAAAAGAAGGGAGAGCTCGGTCGAGACGTGGGGAAACGGGGACGTAGGGGAGCGGGTCTTGCGATGATGGCGCGAGAAGAGGGGAGCCGTTGGGGTAAGGAAGTTGGGGGAAGCGAGCGGAGCACGGGGGAGTTGGCGAGCGGGCGTGGTCATCGTGGAGGTGGGCGCGAGGAGCAGGGAAAGACGTTGGAGAAGAGGCGGGAAAAGAAGTGAGCGGGGGAGAAGAAGAAGTGGAGGGTGAGCGGGTCGGGTAGGTTTGGATTTGGGTTTAGAATTTAGGTTTAGGAATAATTTAATTATAATATATATATATATATATATATATATATATATATATATAAAATGAAAAAAATGGAATAAAATCTGGAAAAATACGAAAAAATTATATACGGAAACTGGGGATTTACATCATCATAACCATATCTTTGTGGTGGTCGAATGTCCTTTCATTGTCGGTCTCGAGCGAGTAGATACTCTTCATCTTGGGACTACTTGTCATGAGTTTCATCAGACGATGGTGAAGGAGTGATCTCCTGCGAACTCGAGCTTTCACCAACCTAGATTTCAACCCTCGGCTCGTCCTTCCTTGAATCGTATTTACTTGGAGATTCCACAATCTTCAGTTTCAACATAGCAAATTCATCAAAAGTCACATCTCTACTAATCATAAATTTTGGTGATATAGGATCCGAACACTGCATTCTATAACTTTTGACGCCGGTAGCATAACCAAAAAATATACACTTCTTCGCTCGAGAATCCAACTTGCCTTCACGACAATATGCATATGCGGGACAACCAAACACTCGAAGTGTAGAATAATCGGATGCTTTTCAGACTATATATGCTCCGGTGTTTTACTACCTAGCAATGTATGAGGTGACCGATTCATAATGAAGTATATCGTGTTCACCGCCTCTGCCCAAAATTCCTTGCCGAGCCCTGTATTAGACAACATGCACCGAGCTTTCTCTAAAAGAGTCCAGTTCATACGCTCCGTGACTCCATTCTGTTGTAGTGTGTAGACACGGTATGATACCGAACAATCCTTTCGTTTTTGCAGCAATCATTGAAATCTCCACCATAAAATTCCAATCCATTGTCTGTTCTTAGTCTTTTGATCTTCTTACTTGTCTTCTTCTTAATCAACGTCTTCTATTGCTTGAACGTAAGAAATACATCACTCTTGTACTTTAAGAAATAGACCCAAACCTTCCTCGGAAAATTATCAATGAAAATAAGCAGATACTTGGTACCGCTTCCTTTAGAAGCAACTTGAGCGGGTCTCCAAAGATCCGAATGGATATAGTCAAAAGTATATTTTGTCTTGTGCACCGCCGAACTGAAGCTGACTCATTTCTGCTTCTCAACAACGCAATACTCACAAAACTCCATTTTCGATGTACTTTGTCCACATAATAGACTCCGCTTCGACAACTCGGCCTCATATTCCCGAGTCTCATGTGCCTAACCTCTGAATCTACCATAGATTTGTATGCGAAATAGCCGCTGATCTAGAAGTTTTCGAACCCTGCAACGAATATAAAGACCCTTTCTTCAAGCTCTTCATAATAACTAGAGCATATTTGGTTACCTTCAAAACTCCACATTCAGCGGAAAACTTATAACCTTTGTCGTCAAATGTACCTAAAGGGATGAGATTCTTCTTCAGGTTAGGTACGTGCCTAACTTCCACCAATGTCCTCCCAACATCGTCAAACATCTTGATTTGAATCGTTCCCTTACCAATAGCTCGATATGAACTATTGTTGCCCATCAAAACCACTCCATCATCAATGGGCTCATAGGTGGTGAACAAATCTTTATTGGGACACATGTGGTAGGAACAGCCCGAATCCATGACCCATTCATTCTTGGATCGATGTGTGTTATCAAGAACCACAAGATCTCCTTTTCCTTCCGCTATACTAGTTTCGGCTGAAGAATCCTTTTTCGGTTTTTCTTCCTGCTTTAGCTTGTTCTGCAATTTACAGCAATCGGCCTCGAAATGCCCCTTCTTCTTACAATAGTTGCAGGTCAAGTTCTTATTCTTGAACTTCAACCTTGACTTCTTCTTACTACCTTCCGGATCTCTCTTCTCCGCTCATTCTCGAACAAATAAGCCTGAAGATTTACCACCGCCTTCGCTAGAAATTAACTCCTACTCGATCTTCTCCTTGTTCATCAGATTTTCTTTGACATCCTTGATCGAGATAGTATCTCGTCCATAAATCATAATGTCACGAAAGTACTTATAAGAGGGTAGTAACGAACATAACAATAGAAGGGTTTGATCTTCATCATCGATCTAATCCAGATCCGTAATAATCGAATTAAACTCACCGACGTGAGATTTAATTTGAGAACCTTCTGACATACGAAATGTGTAGAGACGATGCTTTAACATGAGTCGATTTGTGAGAGACTTTCTTAAATGTAACTCCTCTAACTTCATCCAAAAATTAGGTGCCGTCTTTTCTATCAAAACTTCATTCGTTAGATACAACTGGATAGCCGTAAGGGCCTTTTCATCCAACTCCTTCCATGCTTCCTCCTTCATAGTGGAAGGCTTTGCATCCTTTCCAAGAGTCGCTTTTCTCAAATTATTTTGAGTCAATACGGCAATCATACGGACTTTCCATAAACTAAAACTCACGTTTCCATCAAACTTTTCAATATCGAACTTCATGATTGTCGGAGAAATGATGCGGGATCAAACTAAAAACACCTTAAGTGCTAACGAACCTTAAAACTTCAAAATCACAATCTAAAAAGATGGAGAAGATGCCACAAGCGTCGTTACCCACCGTTAATCTAGATCGTAAGATTGAAGACCTAACGGTTCAACCAAAAGATCTCACAACACAAAGAACAAAACAACGTGGCTCTGATACCAGTTTGTTGCGGCAAGACGATCATGAAAATATGCAAACGATAGAGAAGAAAGCACAAAACAAATCACAGGCAAATAGAAAATAAAAATACTAACCAAGCGAAAGCGAAGCTTTTATTAATCACCAAAATGGATGAGTATAAAAGGTGGGCGAATTACACAAATCCCTCAAAAACCTAGCTCTTACAAATTACAAAAAGGTTCTCTCAAAATATCACAAAAGCTATCAGATCTAGCGTTACAAAATACTATATTATATATAGTATAGAAAAGATAGATCCAAAAAACTAATTTCCCAACTAACAAATTATCCGGCCCAAGACACGGCAGACGTCTGAAGAAGGCATTGCCAGACGTCTACCCATGAAGTCTACAAAACAACAGAGCATCACCAGACGTCTGAAGAAGGAGCTCCAGACGTTTAGTCTTGAGATTTTAAAAGTACAGAGCGCTCACAGATGTCTGATGTGTTCGATTAGACGTCTGCCCAAAGTATGCGAACATACGGAGCGTCGACATACGTCTGAAGCTTGTCCGTCCCCTTGCTTGTAGATAAACTCGAATCTTCAACTACTCTGTGATAACGCTAGATCGATTTGGGAAATTAATAGGGGTCGGAATGGGAGACATACACAACATTGGCCGATTTTCATAAAAGGCCTATGTATATGGGTCTATGTAGCCCATTTTTGTTCTAGTGAAGGTTATCCCTGTCTCTACCTCAACTATTTTAACTCCAAAATTTATGGGATCTCTAATCGAGTTTCAATTTTAACTAACACTACATAAAAATAGAACATATGTTTCTCTTCTTTTGATTTGAAAATAGAAAAAAAAGAGATTGCTAAAATTAGATGGGTCTTTTCAAATTCATGGAAACCAAAATTTTTAGTTGTGAAAACGAAGTGCACCCATCCATCTAACTATCTATAGTTCCCAAATCTTAAAAAAAAAATAGCAGTAGCAAGACCATACCTCGCCCATTTTAAAAATTACGGAGATGAACAAGTAGAAGAAAAGATGAAGAAGCAGAGGAGTTATACGACAAGAGAGTTTTAATTTGGGTAAAATTAATGTTTAAATTATGCAAACCTTTTTTTATAACTTTAGTAAGATTTTTTCATGGCTGCATTGGGTCTAGGTTTACATCGAAATCCTAATCTTTTTGACATCAAAATTGAAATCTCTTAATAACAAGTTTGATTTTAGAGTAAATTGTCAGAAAAAACCAAGCATTTTTTTCATTGTTAAAAACCTCTTTGGCCTCAAAACTGTAGTCAAAACCCCTCTGGAAATTTTTCTTCCATTATCTACATAATAGCCTGTTATATCTAATTAATTCATATAAACTATTTAGATATCGCAGCAAACCGTTTAAATATCACATGCAACTGTTTAGATATCGCTGGATACTGCTTAGATATCATAGGAAACTCAGGAAACCACTAGATATCACAGGTAATGCGGTTTTTAACAACTAAAAACTTTTTTAGGGGGGTTTTGACTACAGTTTCGAGGCCGGAGGTTTTGACTACAGTTTCGAGGCCAGGAGTTTTTGACAATTTATCCTTGATTTTATTCTCCATTGTTACATGAATTGCTATCACAAATCATATTGTTATATGAGTCTCAAACCCATAAAAAAATTCAATTATATCTCTTCTCAATTCGCATATTGTATTATCACTACTATTATAATGCAAACTAGAAAGTGTACAGAAAAGGGTATCAATTATTTGTCTCGACCTTTTTTTTATATAAAAGAATTTAAAAAAAGAGAAAAAAAAATCCTCCAAACCATTGTTTACCTGGAGCCATCCATATCATTAACCTATTTATATAATTTAATATTAAATTCGAATTTGGAGCCCCCCCTACTGGTACAATATCGGTTCCAACTTTTAGAAATATCTCTTAACGTATATTCTCAAACCTAAATATTTTAAATGACATAATATTTATTTAAACAATACAATATTAACTATGCATTTACATGCATCGCACGTGCAAAAATGCCTATAGTATGATATGCTTTAATATTTTCGTTAACGACCTATTTATTTTTTTATTTTTCTCGTGAGTATGTATGTAAATACTTAGCATGTTGATGCCATAAGAGAGACTAGCCTTAGCCTACTTGGCCACCGACAACACGTAAAATCAACATAGGTCCTGTCTGATTCATCTTCATCATCTAGAAACCATGAGTGGGTCCAAATATTTGTTAACTTTGAACCCGACGTGTGCTTCTTAAGCGACCATGCGTAATGGCTTTCATGATCACGATGTCCGGTTTCCATGATAAGATATGTTATTCCGTCTTCAAAGGGACCGACTATAATTGTAGAATGATGTACCCAATTATATTCTTAGCCAAAACAACCACTTGGTTCAATCCTAAAGCACAGAAATAATCCTCGAAACTAGTTGCAAACCTGATAATAATAATGCATGGTCATAAATGCAGAACGATGTTGGCCTCTCGGCTCTTCTACAACTCTTCTTCTCAATGCCAAGAAGACTAGATATTGAAATTTCTCGATCTGCGAGATATGATTCAGTGAGAAATAGATTATCTATGAGATATACCTCACTTATCCCAACGGTCCGTTGCAAATACTGCAAATGTATTGTTGCAAATCTAATATCATTATTACAGATGGAATTTTAATGATTATTCTACAAGTACATACTCATAGAATAACGCATTCCACATATGGTCAAACCGAAAGTTCGAAAAGTAACACATAACTTCATAACGAAAGCCTTTAGTTGTCATCACAATTTTCCTCTTCACCATCATATTCCTCGAACTTTAATCGGCAATCCTTTAGGGAATTCGACGTAAGGTATGCTCATAGGGCAATCAGGCTCGGCAAGCTCCCAGTCGTATTTCAATATGAGATGGTGAAGGAATACGGCCATCTCCAACTTTGCCAGTTCAGCCCCCGGGCATATCCTTGCTCCTCCGCCAAATGGCATGAAGCTAGCGTTTAGTTTCGTGCTGGACGAGTCCTGCAAAAGCAAGCCATACAAAGGAAGATCCTTTTTTGGCTCTCTCTTCAGTCCTATGTCTCTTATCCCTAGGAGGTCTTCCTCCACTAGCAGTTTTTTTTGGAAAATTCCATCTATTAGAAGAATTACTTCGCCATAGAAAGATTATATCTTAAACAGGGACTTTTTTAATATAGGATTAGGCATTGAGATTTAGAAAAAGAAAAAACCTACCCTCGGAACTTCATTGTTTTGTATGCAGCCCCTAAAACTACTATATTGATTAAATACCCTCTTTGTTTATTTTACGATCATTTGGAGCTTGAGTTAGGGTTGACATGGTTAAACTGAGGGAATTAATGTTCTCAACCACCTTCATTCTGCCGTTGTTACATTATACCCCGTTACCCCTCATGGTCTTGTACATCAAATCAAAAACATCCGAAGAAGGAAAAAAGAATGTTACCGCCCATCTCCAGGGATTGAAGCACTCTGGATCCTCGTACACGGAAGGATCCAAATGAGTCACTTTGAGATGGATCATCACATTGAGATCCTTAGGAAACACATACCCTGGCATTAATGAGAAATGATTTAAAATGTGTGTCCTTCGATAACGGAGATTAGAAGTGCTAAATCCAGTTCATGCCTTTGAAATTAACATCTTCCTTCGCCTTCCTTACAAGGATACCAGCAACGCCGCCAAGCCGAAGAGTCTCCTTAATAACCTACAACGTCGATGTAGTTAATTTTAGAATTTAATTTATGAGGAAAGTGATAAACATTTAAATTCTAATTCATAATGAACTTACACATTTAGTGAATTCCAAAGAACAGTAATCATCCCATGAGAGTTGACAACCTCCTCTTTCTTTCTTGGAAGCAACCTGAAGGTGCTCTTCCTGAAAAAAATTAAAACAACAACAGAAGGAAATATATACTGTCAATAAATTTAATGAAAATATGCATATTCATGCATCCGGCCTGTCGAAATAGCGTAATTTTCTGATAACTTGATATAACAGAGGATTTAATTTCCTTTACCCGTAATTGCTGAATTGCTGACGGGCAACCCCGAAGAAAATAGATCAACAAAGTGATTGCTCTTGAGGTAGTATCATGTCCTCCAAAAAGAAAACTTAACAGAAGATCGCCGATGATTTCCACCGAGTAGCTGGTGTTCTTAATTAGCCAACTAAGAAAGTCGTCTTTACCCGTTCCTGAATTTTTGTCGTCCATCTCTTCTATCCTCTTTTCCATTTCATGATTAAAAAATTCAAGAATGTTTCTCCTTGACTTCAAAATCGATCGGGAAAGAAAGAAAAAAAAATAAAACCTTGTATCAGTTAGGGATTCAGAATTATGCTGCGGTTACTACAGTTTTTTTGGCAGTCGACATACCTGTAAAGCTTTCCAAAAAGCAGTTTTTTGAAGATTTAGGGGCAAAGAGGTGAATCCTTTTAAGAACGATTCGTATTCGATCTGCAGCTTCCTAACCTCAGGATCTACCGGCATCATGCTTAACATCTTTTTGGCCATAACATACATTGAAAACTGATCAACAATTTCACTCATTAGTTGTTCTCATCTTCATTAAAACTATATAACAAATGATGATATGCAAGAACCCATAGGAACTGCATAATTATATGAGCCAAGGTTGCATGGACATGGATACGGGGACACGGATACGACACGATGTGATACGGCGAGACGGAAAAATTCCAAAATATTGGATGCGAGGACATGACTGTATATATAATATCTTATAAAGATATCAAACTATTATGACAACATTAAACAAAGAAAAATTAACAAGTCTAACATGCTATATGATAATAATATACTAAGAATATATTTATATGTATATGACACGTATAGAACACATACTATACGTATATGACATATATACAGCGAGTCCGATACGTATCTGTTCACCGCTGAAAGACCGGACCGAGACGTTGGAACGTCTGGCCTGAATTTAGGGGCAGATGTTATTCAGATTTATCCATCCACCTCTCCGAAGATACCAAGTTGATTTATGGTACCATATATTGGAGGTTTGGACAGACGCGACCGTTGTAGCATGACTTCATCAGATTCCCGCTCATTTGCGAAGGGTTTTTGATGTGGGGACGCTCTTCCCTGCAGGCGCAAACCCCTGCAGATAATTACGTTACTGCATTGCGATAACTACTTTCTCCTTCTCCAGCAGTTCACTTCGTGGCTTGTGTGTTTTTGTTTATTTTGGTTGCCCGTGGATTGTATACGGAGACTAGCTTATGTCGTCGTCCGTAGGGCGCAGATCGGTCCAAATCTGTATATTTTAGATTTGAGTTTGTTTTATTTAAGGACCGTCAATCTAGTTTGAGATTAAAATCAACTTAAATATATGAGCATTTGGACTCAATTTATTTTAACTAAGGATATATTAGTCTTATTTAAGACTAAGATCAACTTAGCAAAATTTTAAAGATCATTTTTATTTAAGATCCAATGACAGAGCATTTGGACTCGAATGTAACAAACTTTTCAGAGAGACTTAGCCAATTTGGGCTTAGTCTGCTCAGTCTTTTTTTGTGTTCGAAAGTGCTAAGCACTTATTTGGGCTCTATTTGTTTAGCTCCTTTTTTTTATGCAAAAGTTCTAAGCACTTGTTTTACGCTCTGACGCTCATATGGGTATCATGTGAAGCCTTCAGTTATGGACGCTGTCCAATCAGTGCTAAGCACTCAGTTATATATATAGTGTTAAACGCTTTTTTTATATGGCGTTCACGTGAAGAGCACGTGCGGCGCTGGGCACTGCCCAATCAGTGGTAAGCACTTAGCCGTTTTGGCTATATATGAAGTGCTAAGCACTTTTTGTATAGCGCCCACGTGAAGACCACGTGAGGCGCTAGGCGCTGCCCAATCAGTGCTGAGCACTAAGCCATTTTGGCTGTATATAAAGTGCTAAGCACTTTTGTATGGTGCCTACATGAGGAGCACGTGAGGAGCTAGGTGCTGTCCAATTAGTGCTAAGCACTCAGCCGTTTTGACTGTATATGAAGTGCTAAGTACTTTACTCAGCGCTCACGTGT
Source organism: Agapanthus africanus (assembly GCA_030015575.1). Classification (NCBI taxonomy): domain Eukaryota; kingdom Viridiplantae; phylum Streptophyta; class Magnoliopsida; order Asparagales; family Amaryllidaceae; genus Agapanthus; species Agapanthus africanus. The sequence goes on from JASDDO010000014.1 coordinate 180,287,713, forward strand.
ATTTCACGTGAGGCGCTGGTCTTCTGTTTTGGACGCCCACGTGTTTTTCACGTGAGGTGTAGATTTTCTTTTGTTTTGGGAATCTGTTGAAGGTGTCCACATGGGAAGCACGTGCGGTGCTAATATTTTTTCCTTTTTAGAAATTGAATTTCTATTAATGATCACCATGATCTTTGTTTTGAAGATCCGGGATAAGGATTTCTTTTAGAACTAAGTTCTTATATAAGAATTAAGTTTCTTTTAGGGTTAAACCCTGTTTTCAGAGAAATTAAATTCTCAGAACATATGTTTCTTTCTTTTTAACCTAGTTCTTTTCTGAATCTTTGATTCTCAAGAACAGGATCTTCCCGATGAGAATTAAATTCTCAACTTGTGCGAGACTTGTCTTGTGGATCTCTGATCCAGATAAAACACTAAGTTCTTTGAGAAGGGTTAAACCCTTAGATAGGTAAAAAGAGATATTTTGATCTCTGTGTTTTCTTTACCTAGAGCTTTGAGGAGGAAAGTCTTCTTCTTTTCTTGAGAATTGAATTCTCTGTTGTTTTGAAAGCTTTCTGTACTTTTCAGAAGCTTATGGGGGGGGATTCCTTCTATCTGAGTGTGTATCTCCCTCTGTGTGTATGTGTGAGACTTGAAATTTAGGGTCCTTTATATAGTAGAGACAAATTTGTTAATCAGTTTTGAGAAAATCTCTTATTAAGAGATTCCAATTGATTTAATTGGTCTCAAAATTGATATGGAGAATTTTACCTACCGTTGGATCTTTGATCCAACTGTTTCTGTTTTACATAATATATTTTCTTATTTTTAGTAAGATTGGGGAAATATTTTCCCATATACAGAATTTTATTCTGTCAAACGGTGAATTTTAATCACCACTGCATTTTTAATCCAAGAGCTTTCTGTTTTACAGAAAGCAAATCTTTTTTTGTTTAGAAAGATTGGGAAAATATATTCTCAAAATAGAATTTAATTCTATTATTGGATTTTTGATCCAACCGAGAGTATTTTCTCACTCAGGATGATTTAGGAGATATTTTTTTCCTAATAAAATTTAATTCTATGATTTATCATCACCATTAGCTCTTTGATCCAACGGCTCTATTTTACTGAGAGTATCCCAATTTTTAGGGAAATATCCTCATGTGAATTTAATTCTACTTAAGTTTAACTTGGACGCTGACGCTTACGTGTCATGCACGTGGGAGCCATTTAAGAATTTAATTCTAAGTGCTCCTGTGCTTGACATATTGGCATCCACGTAAGTTTCACGTGCGGCGCCACCATAGGATTTAATTCTAAGGCGCTGGCGTTGGCTTTACCGCCCTCGTGAGGGGCACACGAGGCGCTGCCTCAACAAAATTTTAACGGAGCTTAGCTCTTTTATTTTGTTTAAATATTGCGGGAACAAACGCCCCACATCGTTGTTCTCACGTGGCTCACACATGAGTGCAACGGTGTCACTTTTTCCACCGTTTGATCTTCTAAGGAGTTGAACCGTCCCTTCACATCCTATAAATAGAGGTTTTGGCTCTTAAGATGACTGCCGTCTTTTCATCTTCTTGAGTCTTCTTCTTCCTTGAGAATTTAATTCTCATCTCAGAGCTTATATCTTTGTCCATAGAACATTTTCAGTCTGTTAAAAAAATTGGTAAGGATCATGACCAAAGTTCAATTCTTTAAAAGAACCTTCCTTTTTGTTTTGGATTTTCAACACATTAACAGAGCTTGGCTCTTTTTTAAAAAAAATGATCTCTCAGAGATCTTAAGAAGAACTTCTCACCCCTTTTTAAATAAACTGCAGGTCTCAAATCCCTGTTAGTTCTCTTCTTAGGGTTTTACCCTATCATTGATCTTGTTCTTTGAGGGTTTCTGGGATTTAATTTCATTACATTTCTGTCTCCCAACACGGGGGACTTTTGGGATTTAATCCCATTATCTGAGGAATTTTAATTCCATTTTGTCTTACAGAGCTTAGCTCTGATAAAATTTTTGAACCTTTTTGGGAATTTTATTCCTTTTCCTATTCCCTTTTTTTTATATATAGGGTTCTAATACCTTTTTTTTACAGATTGGATTCTGTTGCAGGGCTCGTTTTTCGAGAACATTTAGAGTTTTTAACTCCACTGCTTAATAGGATTATTCATTTAATGAGATCTTTTTGGATTCTCACAATGGGTGCATGTCTCATCATTGATGAGCCATCACCTTGATTTCGTGGGGCCCATTAATTTTCCTTTAGACTGCAGTGATTTTAGTATTTTGATTGCCAACCTACCACTGGTTTTCTTTTTAGGTACTATGGCTTCTAATTTGTATGATCTTGAAGAGATTATCTCTGATGAGGAGATTCGCATCCAAGGTCGCTATCAGGGCCAGAAGTTTACTGATGCCCAATGCGTTGAGATGATGCATCGCTTCAACGATTATAATGGTCGATTGCTCCCCCACCGTTCTGCTCTTTTAAAGATCGTTGTTGGGTCGATCTAGGAAGCTATACCCGGGCGTCTTGGAATTATGCCACTCCAAGCGCTCGATGACGCCGAGGATAAGGTACATTCAGTGTACTTGATGGGATTGATCTCAAAGAAACGAAGAGATAATCTCGTCACCATTTTACACCGCGTCTTTCAACAGAGAGCGATAATATCAGCATATCAGAGAGTGGAGGACATCAGTGGTGAACTTGACGCTTGGATCCGAGAGAAGATGCACACGAAGATGGTTGATGAGGCTGAACGTGCATTGCTCAAGCTTGGTTTTGAGTTTGAGAATCCATGTCCAGAGTTTAGCGTTCTGCCATTGTAAACATTTTGATGATGTTTGTTTCTTTTTTTATCATCCTTATCATCAATGTATAAATTACTTCGAAATATGAATGACAAAGCTCCCCATTTTCTTTACGCCAATGCTCGTATGTGCCTCACGTGAGGTGTTGTTATATATATATATATATATATATATATATATATATATATATATATATAAAGTAGCACCGGCGCTCACGTGTCATGCGCGTGAGACGCTGCAACAGGATTTAATCCTGAAAGAACTAGTGCTGGCATGCATATGTCATGCACGTGAGGCACTGCTACAGGTTCTAATCCTGAAAAGAATTAGCGCCGACGCTCGCGTGTCATGCACATGGGGCGCTGCCGAGGGAGTCGTTCACCTTCTTGCTCTGATTTCCATGAGTCAACTCTTTCTTTTCCCATGCCCTTTTTGTCAGGCCTTGGAAATAGTTCCACCATGCACAACATTTTATGTGCCTAAATTTGAATGCTTTTCTTTATATTCCGAAGCAATGATCTTTTTCTTCTTTACAAGGAAAGAACCATTTTTTTTACAGATCAAGAGTTATGGCTTGCAATCATCCTCATGCTCGTCGGCAACCATGGGAGGTGCCTATCGAGGGAATTTTTCCTCGTTTTGCTGCACGATTGGTGGATCCCGTTCTCACAGACGACCAATGTGACAAAGTAATATACGAGCTTTTGACTCGTAGGGGCTCTCCTTTTCCTATCGGTTCCATTTAGTTCCGGATGATATTCATGTCTGTGCTTGCTGACATTCCTCTTCATCCGGCGGAGATGACTCTGACCATGCTCAATGCAACGGAGAACAAAATCGAGTGCTTTCATGAGGCAGATTTGATTCCTAACCTCTGAAGGATTTTTCTGTTCAGTTGTTAAGCCAGATATGGGCTCAGCTGGCCATCATGTCTGCCTTTGCTGATGGGCACAGTGCTGACCGATGAGGAGCGACTCCTCGCGAAGATCGCCGCTTTGACATGGTGGAGAAAGCTGAGAGGGCTTTAGAAAACCTTACCCATAGTTTTGTAAACCCTTGTACTTTTGATCCCATATTCGGTGATATGTTTCCTGCAGAATAAAGTATTTATTTAAATGTGTTTATTTATTGTTGACTGTTGAATGTTTTATCCCCAACACATATTTATGAGTGCATCTTGCATCTGCGCATGTACTTTTACCCTTTTTTAACTGCTAACGTCACTGATGTGCTCGTGTTATGCACTGACCCTCCACACGCATATATAAATCGGCATGCTTCCAACGCTATCTTCATTCAAGTACGCATGTGTTTGCAAGTGAGTGCTTAAATAGGTGTGAATTAAATGCTGTCCTCACTGTCTTGCATAGCATATGTCTGGTTTCGGGCTGGCATGTTTTTTTATGTGAGAAGACAGCGAGCGGACACAAGCGTCGTCATCTATCATTAACTCAGATCTTAATTTTTAAGAAGTGTAGTTCTGAGCCCCGGGACCTATGAGTTGCGTCTTTCTGTTTCTTGTTCGGAGTCTCTAGTTTATGTACTCATTTCGGAATTTGTAGTTTATTCACTCGTTTCAGAGTCTCTAGTTTATGTACTCATTTCGGAGTTTGTAGTTTATTCACTTATTTCGGAGTCTCTAGTTTATGTACTCATTTCGAAGTTTCTTTAGTTTATGTACTCATTTCGGAGTTTGTAGTTTATTCACGAGTCTCTAGTTTATGTACTTATTTCGGAGTTTATTTAGTTACCTCCCTTAGGCTTACAGGCAAACTTGTCCTAACATTATATGTAGATAACCCCCATTCTTTTTACGACAAAGGTCCGTTAGGTTTGTGGTAATAGGGTTTTAGTCCATGGTACCGTCGCGTTGGCTGATGTATTCCTCGATATATAGTCTTTAAGCTGTTATTCGAGTAACCCCGCAACTATCGTGTCTCTGATCTCTTCGGGGGCTGGACAAGACGTCTTCAAGTAATCTCCTTAGGTTATATTATCGTCGGAAGAGCAAGCGTTAGGAATTTTTCAAGACGCTTTTTACTTGAGATTAGGCTCAATTCGGAGCCCCGATGAGTCATAACTGCACCCTTCTGGGGTGGGATGATCTCTAACGGTCTTTAGGCTTTATATGAGTTTTCGTCAAGACCCGAAGCTAGGAATATGCCGTCACTTCGTTTTTGTTTTGACGATGTCGCGCCGATTCTTTGTTGAAGTAGGGTAGACATCTGTAGGACCTCTATGCCGTATGTATTGCAATTAAAGTCCGGAGCTAGGAATATGTCACTGCTCCAATTTCATTTGATAGTCGCGTCCGCATCCTGCTGAATTGAGGGGGAACGTCGAGATAGTCTCTGGGTTGTATATGAACCGTCAAGACTTGGAGTTAGGATTTTGCCATTACTCTACTTTTATCTGATTGTTGTGTCCGCACCCTGCTGTAATGAGGAGAGCGTCGGGATAGTCTCTAGGTTGTATATGAACCGTCAAGACTTGGAGTTAGGATTTTGCCATTACTCTATTTTTGTTTCGACCCTTGGGTCTTTTTTGTTTGATGGTGACGTTGCGTCTGCATTCTTCCGGAATGAAAAGGAACGTCTGGATAGTCTCTAAGTTGTATATGAACCGTCAAGACTTGGATCTCTTTTTTACGAAGCGTGGTGGGAGATATGGTCCCTTTCTTTCATTTGTGCCCATGGATCGTATACGAGAGTCAATATGGACGTACTTGCAGGGCAGAAAAGTTTCATTTTTTTCCGCGATGCTCTATCATTTCAACTTTTTATATCGCGAAAGTCGCGATTGCCCAATCATTTCGGTTATTTATCGCGGTGACCAATCATTTTGGCTATATTGTTTCTTATTTACTGTTGCTTTTTATTGCGAGTTGCCCAAACATTTAGGCTTTTTTATATGCATATTTTGCTCGCTGATTTTTGTCACGAGTTAGGGAATTGGTCCTGATACCCATTGTGGCATCAGTATCGCTGCAACTGGAATGTTGCCAGGAGCGAATCATTATTTGCCATGAGAGGACTTGAAATTTGATACTTATTTAGACATCAGTATCACTTCAACTGGGATATTGCCAGGAGCGAATCATCATCTGCCTTTGTTAATTTGGACAAAGGTGGCTTAGCAAATAGGATTAGGATCCTGTCGACTAAGTCTTTTTGACTTTATGAGCCGCAAGGATCTCATAAAAGTGTTTCTCCCTATAAGTCATGAGGATCTCGTAGGTGTATTTTCTCCTTAAGAATTGTGGGGATTTCTAAGTGATATTTTCTCTTGTAAGTCGTAAGGATCTTCCAAGAGTATTTTCTCCTTGTAAGTCGTAAGGACTCACAAGTGTTATTCACCATATGTGGATATTTCTTATCTCAGACGGAACTCGGTGAGAGATATATTTATTTATGCCCATATATTGTATATAAGGGTCAATATGGGATCTCCTGTAGGGCAACGATGACTTAGGAAACAGGTTCATATTTGTTGCCTAAGGATTTTTAATTCTATGAGCCGTGAGGGTAGGAGGAGTGCTCCTTACTAGTCGTGAGGATCTCGCAAGTGTGATTTCTCCTTAGGGATCGTGGGGATTTCTAAGTGTGTTGCTCCTTTGTGAGTCGTAAGGATATCACGCAGGTAGTTTTTTTTACGAGATTGCACCCTTTCGGGTTTTTGAGAAGCTCGCCGGTGTCCTGTTGTTTTTACTCACGGCGTCTTTTTGGGGTTTTGTCCGCGCCCATTTCTCTTGTGGACGTACATTTTTTTTGAACGGTGAAACTCTCAAAAGTAGCTTCGTTGCAGGTGACCCATCTGCTTGCCGGTGGGATTTATGAATGGCTTCATTGCTGGAGTAACTATGTAGCTAGTGGGACTTGAGTTGCAACCTTCGCCGTTAGGACTTCGATTGCAATATATATCTCAAGGGAGCATATCGCCGTATTTGGGGACGATGTGCTAGTTTAGGGGCGCCATGTTTGAGGCGACACACTAGTTTAGGGACGTATTGATCCGTTATTAGTTTAGGGACATCTCGGTCCGTTGTCGATGTTTTTTAAGGCGACGTAGCTTTTTGGATGTCACGCCCCGCTTCCCGGTGTACGGCGAAGGGGACGCGACGAGGTCCGCTACGTATATATTTAGAAGTACATACACTAAGCGTATCTAAGCAATATAAAAATAAATCACAAGAGACAAGAGATATAGAAATAACAACTTTATTAATAATATTCTTTTGTACAATGCATGAAAAGTAAATACAACTGAAATGAAAAGCGATGCCTAAACAATGGCATAATAGGAAATGAAAATACTGAATAGAACAAAGTACAATATCTAGAGCTCGGGGTCTTCGTGAAACTGATCCAAGTCTTCACCGGTGGGCTCGATCTCTGCCGGGTCCAAAGCACCTGACGACATTCAAAGAAAAAAGAAATAGAATGTCGTCAGCGAACAGGTCGCTCGGTAAGTCCCAAAGATAATGATGAATTAGAAAAGACAGAATAAGAGGTATTTTCTAAGGAGATTGTAAAATATTGTAGCATATTGTGTTAACGCTGTTGTTTGTAGCTTGGTACAGAAGAATGCCAGTGTATACGAGAGGGGTCTCTATATGCTAGAGACCAGGGCAAACGGAATGTATAAGGATCCGTTAAGCCACGGTACAACAGCAACGGAATATAGGTTAGGTGTCTTAATCTGACCACCTCGTGCCACCTTTAACACCTTCCGTACCAATCTACCCCTTAAACCCCGTAGTGTTTGATTGTATTGTTGTATTGTATTGTATAAGTTGGATGGTTGACCAAAACCATGATATCAGTAAACAGATTGTAACTGCATAATCAGGTAAATGGAATAACGGGATAATGGATGTATATCCATGGTTTGATTCAGTCAAGTTGTATAGATTGTTAACTGGATTCTGGGATTCATGTGTTCATATTGAGTTGGAATATTAAAGAATATAGATTGACTTGAATCATATTCAAGTCAGAATTAATCAGACTCAAACCCGAGTCAGATTAAAAGAAATGTAAGTCGAAGTTCTATATTTGTTAAGGTCCTTATTGTAATTTATAAAACTTGAGGGGGTTTTATGTAAAAATACTTTTGTATAGTTTTCAAGATACAGCTCAAGTATTTATTATTCGTCTTTATAGTTATAATGAGTGTGATTTTATTTTGTGATATTTCTAGTGAAAATATCCTAATTACATAAATAAAGGTATTAATTTGTAATATTGATTTATTTGAAATTCATGGTATTTTAATGTAACTTTTAATCTTGTAATTTTTTAGGAAAAGGTGGAAACTTTATCTTATAATAAGATAGGTGTTTAAATGATAAATATACTTATATTTATACAAGAATAATTTTTTAATAAATATTTTATTTTCCAAAAAATCTCACTTTTCTTAAATGTCGTATTTTAAACCTTTCGAGACCGAATGCTCCTTGCGGAGATCTGAATCTCGCACTACTAAGCCCACGATAAACCGTACTATCCCTAACGAGTTCCTCAAAGGTGGGTTGTAGTGGCTCTTTGCAAAGATTTAATAAATACTAATCATTTAGAAAACGGTTTTATAAAAATAAGGTATTTATTTGTAAAAGGGTGTAAATTTCCGTATTTTAGATTCTAGGGTTTCTTAAGCCAACTAGCCTATTTCTAAATGGTCTAAACGACAAGCCATTAAAAGCCTCAAATCGCCTCTTCACCGCCAATTGCGGCCAGGTAAGTGCCAGGTGAGTGGGAGGCTCTCCACTACAAGTAGTGGCCCCAATTAAGTAACCACTCGCCTTAGACACACTTGCCTAGACACCACAAAGTCAGGTTTAGATAAACGATCGATGTCCACAACTTATCGTATTTCCTATTAAAAGATATTGTTTTAAAATTGTATAAAACTTAGAACTTTTAGAAAAGGTTTTATTAAGAAAATGGTATTTTAATGTAAAATCTTGTTTTGTCGTATTCTAAATTTTCAAGGTAGCGTGTTATGATTATATATGAGTGTGTGAGGAGGTAGGTCATTACCTCGTGATCTATTTTAAGGTATAGCAATGTTAAGAGGTTAAATGTGATAAACTAAACATGGTGGTATTTAAGTGAAAGAATACGATATATTGAAAAGGTTATCATTTCATGTGTGAAAACTTGTTCAAATTAATTTTTAAGTGATTAGTAGTCAACATGAAGATCTTTAAGTATTATGTAATTAGTTTGTTCCGATTTCCGTCGGGTTTTTAAGTTCGTATTTTAATGGAAGAAAAGAAAGGTAGAAAAGGGGGACTTACGGGTTTGGACAACGCTAGAGAGTGAGAGGGAGGTAGAGGGTTTGCCGATGCGTCGAATCGTCGTTGAGAGGCCCTAGCACGATCACCGGGATTTCGCCGTCGATTTCGTCAGCGCTTCGCTTTTCGCTCGTTTTCTAACGTACCAAGTTCTCTTGAGATTTTGAGAGAGTGGACTTATAAAAAGTGATGAGAGGGTAGAAGGTATGGGGGGTTTATATAGGGTTAGGCTAGGGTTAGGGTTTTAATAAAAAAATATATAAAATATATAAAATCATTAAAAAATCATTAAATCTTGGAGTAAAAGGGATTTATTGAGCATATGATAATCGATCCAAGCATTTAGAGTGTGCAGGAGGGTGGACCAGGTCAAGGGGCATCTTTTTCGTGTTGACGACTCGACCGTCCGGCCGAGTCCGGCCGGCGCTGCCGGACCGAGTCGGCCGGTTCGCCGGCCGGCGGCGCCGAGTCGGGCCGAGTCAAACCACCAGAGGCCGGGGAATCTTCTGAGCTATTTAATGGTATATTTACTTTTTCATGTCCAGTATAAATTTTGTGAGTTATGGTCTTTTGACTGTTAACTTCCAAAAGAAATTAAAACAAAATAAATACAAAAATAATGTGGGGCATGGGATTTGAACTCTGGTGGCTTGGTTCAGCAGTGCAAGGTATTACCAATGAGCTACAAGCTCCTTCTTGTAATTATGGAGTGAAATAAATACTTAAAGAGATCAGCCGCAATAAATACTCCAAGTATACATTGAATTTAAATCAATTCTTTGTACATTAAAAATGGAGTTGTTACATTGGATACCACTCTCGGAGTTCTGACTCAGGAAGATAGCAAGCGGACACAAGCATCGTCATCTATCATTGACCTAAATCACGACGCTTCAAGCGTAGTATTTTTTGAGGAATCAGCCATTTATTGGCTGGAAGGGTCTTTCGCCATGCATATCCATGAGCAGGTAGGCTCCACCTTGGTAGAATTTGTCTATGATGTATGGGCATTCATAGTTCGGCTCGAACTTCCCCCGTTTTGTATGAATGGGGATCATTGATCTTTTGACGACTAGCACGAGTTCGCCTTGGCGGAATGTTCTCGACCTGGTTAATTGTTCGTATGCCCGTGTCATCCTTGCCTTATAAGCCTTTAGGTTTTGCTGTACTATAAGGCAGTTTCGTCGAAGGCATCGAGCTCCTCAAGCTGAAGATGAGCATTTTCTTCATCTGTCAGCTCTTATCGAACCGCTACTCGTAGAGAAGAGAGTTCTATTTCCAAGGGGAGCACTGCTTCTGTGCCGAACACCAACGCGTATGGTGTTGTATTCGTGGCCGTCTTGAACGTTTTTCGGTATGCCCATAGAGCTTCATACAGCCTTTCGTGCGAGTCTTTTTTGTTTCTGGACACTGTTTTCTTTATAATCTTTATCAAGGTCTTGTTAAAAGCTTCAGCTAGACCGTTGGCCCGAGAATTATAGACCAAAGAGCATCTCCAATCTATTTTATGTTGCTGTGCGAAGCGGCTTATTTTATGGCTTCTGTAAGCTGGCCCATTATCCGGGATAATTCGTCGCGGAGTGCCGAAGCGATAGATGACATGGGTTCTGAAGAAATGGAGGATATTCTTAGTTTTCACCTCCCTTAGTGGTACCGCTTCTGCCCACTTAAAGAAGTAATCGGTCGTTGCCAATATAAACCGATGTCCTTTGGATGATGCCGGTTCGATAGGGCTAATTATATCGGTTCCCCACATTTCGAACGGCCAGCTAGCTACTGTCGGGTGTAGAGGATTTGGATGTTGGTGGATGAAGTCCTCGTGAATTTGGCACGAGTGACACTGCTTCGCATATTCGAGGCAGTCTTGAATTATTGTGGGCCAATAGTAACCCATTCTTTTTATCTTCAGCTTCATCTTTGGCCCGGCTTGATGAGAATCGTAGAGTCCGTCGTGAGTTTCTTGGACGACTTTCTTTGCTTCTTCCGGCCCCAGGCATCTTAGCCACAAACAGTCGAACGATCTCTTATATAGAGTATCATTGACGAAGGTGAAAGACAAAGCTCGTTTCATGAGCTGATGTCTAGACGGCGCATTTTTGGGTGTTCGTTGGGATTTGAAGTAGTCTATGAAGACCTTCCTCCAATCTTTGACCTTTTCTTCGTCCTCTATTTGAAGGGCTACTTGTTCGGTCGCTTCTTTTTCCTTCGGATGGCTCTATTAGGTCTTCTGAAGATATATCCGTTGGCGTGAGTATTCTGCGGCTTTGCACAATGATCCTTAAGTCATCAAGATCTTCATCGGCCTATTCCTTAGCCAATTTGGTCAATGTATCTGCTTTGCCGTTTTCCGCACGTGGCATACTTTCCAGGGTATAGGCAGGGATTTGTGTTAGCAGTTGTTGCACTCTTTCGCCATACTTTATCAGCTCCGGCTTACTTGTCAGATGGTCGCTATTTACTTGGCTAACGATCAGCTGGAAGTCTCCATATATGTGGAGGTTTTTGATTCCCATATCGATAGCGATCTCTAGACCTGCTACCAAAGCTTCGTATTCAGCTTGTTATTAGTCCTTGGCTCCGTTAAGGAACGGGCGTAATGCAATATCTCTCCTTGCGGGGTCACGAAGATAAGGCCCACTCCAGCTTTGATTATGGGGGTGTTTTGCTTTCGTTGCTTCATGGAAGATGCTCCATCGAAGTAGAGTTCCAATTGGGAATCATTTTCTTCTTCAATCGCATCGAACGCGTGTTCGTCTGGCAACTCGCAATTTAAGGGGGAGTCGGCTGGTATCGGATGCTCCGCGATAAAGTCGGCAATGGCCTGACCTTTCACTGCTTTAAAGAGTCGATACGTTACCGAGAACTCCATCAGAAGGAGGGCCTATTTGGCAGGCCTTCCTGTTAGTATGGCCCTAGATATTAGATATTTGAGAGGATCCACCTTTGATATGAGATGAACCTCATGTGCTAAGGCGTAATGTCTAAGCTTCGATATTGTGAAGATCAGAGCCAGGCAATACTTTTCGATAGGGGAATAGTTGTTTTCTGCCCCAAGGAGAACTCGACTCTAATAGTACAGAACTCTCTCCTTTCCCTAATCATTCTTTTGTTCCCACAATGCGTCTAGAGAACCCCTCAAGGGCTATTGTATATAGGATAAGTGGTTTTCCCTTAACAGGAGCGGTCAATACCGGTGTATTTTGCAGGTATTGCTTGATTTCGTCCTATGCATTTTGGCACTTTTGATCCCAGACGAACGGAGACCTCTTCTTCATCAAATGACCATAGGGACGACATTTTCCGGAGAAGTTGGCTATGAACCGTCGGATATACGCGAGCTTTCTTTGGAGAGACCGCAGTTGTTTGAGAGTTCTTGGCGTGGGCATTTCCATAATCGCCTTGATTTTTGAAGGGTCGATTTCGACACCTTTATGACATATGATGAATCCTAGGAATTTGCCTAAGGGGACTCCAAACGCGCATTTTAGTGTATTTATCTTCAGATTATATTTCCGAAGACGCCGGAACACTATTTTTAGATGTTCCTAACGTTCCCCGTGAGATTTGCTCTTCACCACAAGGTCATCGATGTAGCATTCGACGATCTCGTGTATGGGGTCATAAAAATTTTTTGTCATAGCCCTCTGGTAGGTAGTGCCTGTGTTCTTCAAACCGAAGGGCATCACCTTATAACTGAATATGCCCAGTGGGGTCCGGAAGGCGGTATGCTTTTAGTCTTCTGAATGCATTTTTATTTGGTTGTATCCTAAAGATCCATCCATAAAGGAGAAGACCTCATGGGTAGACGTGTTATCGATCATCAGCTCGGTAACAGCGACTGGGAAGTTATCCTTCGAGCAAGATTTGTTGAGATCCCAAAAGTCCACGCAGATGCGTACCGTCCCATTTTTCTTCATCACTGGAATGATGTTGGCGATCCAGTCAGGATATTGAACTTTTTGGATGAAGCCGGAGTCTATTAGTTTCTTGACTTCAGCGTTGATGCTCATCTCAAGTTCGAGTCACATCCTTCTTGGCGCCTGTTTGCTTGGTTTTATTCCTGGAGATATAGCCAGTTTATTGGCTACCACCTTTGGATCTAGTCCCGGCATTTCGGATTAGTTCCAGGCGAAACAATCTTTATACTGCATAAGCACATCTTTTAACATGGCCACCTGTTTCTCATATAGCAGCTCACTGACGAACGTTGGTCTCAGTTCTTGTCCCTAAGTCAATTTTTCTTAGGTTGTTCGCCGTAGTGAGTATTCCATCTTCCAACTCTTTTGGTGCCGGTGGAAACTCTGAGATCACCTCTTCCTCGTCTTCATTTGCGAAGCACATATGGAGGTCATCCATAGTCTCGTGCCCTCCCTCTTTTGTGAGTGTTATCATATGGCAGGTACGAGTTCGCTTCCATTCTTGATGTTGAGCTGGTCTTATCCTAACGGTATAGGTCCTTTTTGGCTCATGCTTTTGCGGCGGGGTTACTCTTCAGCTGTCAGATAAAGCGAACCTGCCTTGTTGATACTGGTCTTCTACCTAGCCTTTGAAGGCGAAGCAGTCTTTAAGGGGATGACCTATTACTTTGTGATAGGAGCAATAATCCAGATGATGGACCTTGCTTATTTGTTCGGGGTGTCGAGACTCCGGAAGTGTCATCATTTGGTGCTTCATGACAAGGTTAAATATTTTCCTTGTCTTGCCTTGAGGGAAAGAGTATTCCCGACCCATCTTCTTTATAAAGGACGGGCTCCAACCGAGTTTTTCTCGATTGTATGGCATCTTGGATCCACTTTGTTGTTTTTGAACGTTGTTTGCATTCTTTGCCTTGTTTCTGCCTCTATTTCAGGATTTTTCACTTTTGCGAGAACATACAGTGGGTCGGGGATGAAGAGCATTATAGTCTTTCTTCTCCGCCGATTGCTGACTGAGGCGCTGCGTCCTGGCTTTTTCATAAATGGCCATTTCGCGGTTGTGATTGTCCCAGCTCTTTTGACAAACTTCTTTTATTAACCTGTCAATTTGCTTTTCCAGCAACAGACTTAATGTTTTTAGAGCGGGATCTCGCTCCAGTTTGACGTCATGGCTATTTGGAAGAGCGTATTCCGCTTCACTGGAGTTGTTTACGACGCGGCAACTGTGGATCTGCTCCCGTTTCTTGGACCGAATGTATCCGAGCCCGGTTGTCCCCATCTTCCCTTTGGGCGTCTTCCGCTAAATCCCGGGAATGTCCCAAATCTTATTGTAGAATTGGGCTTGTCGAGCAGTTTCTTCGAGGGATACACCTTGGCATCCTAACAGCATTTTCAATCCCTCCGCGTAATATCTGGGCAGACGGATTGATTGAAACTTGTCGAGTGCAAAATCGGCACCACGTCAGACTTCTTTTTCTATTTTGGTCTCCGTAGATTGGTAGAAGAGGATCACCTTTTCACCTCTTCTCCTGGGAGTGACATAGAAAGTTTGCAGTTCTTTTACACTGTATGTCACGCCCTGCTTCCCAGTATACGGGTAGAGGACACGACAAGGCCGCTACGTATTTACTTAGAAGTAAACACACTAAGCGTATCTAAGCAATATAAACTAAAATGTACACAAGAGACAAAATGTAAATAACAACAAATTTATTTATTAAACATTCTTTTTACAATACAACTGAAATGAAAATACATGGAATGAAAGCAATGCCTAAACAATGGCATAATAGAAATAAAAATGAAATGTAATGTACACGTGAATCTAAAACTCCGGGTCTTCAGTAAACTGATCCAAGTCTTCACTGCTGGGTTCGATCTCCAGTGAGTCCGAAACACTTGACGACATTCTAAAGAAGAAGAAAGAGAATGTCGTCAGCGAATAAGTCGTTCGGTAAGTCCCGTAGGTAGATAAGAATAGAATAAACAGAATAGAGTATAGTTGTTTAATGTTGTTATTTAACGCTGTTGTTTGTAACTTGGTACAGAGGATACCAGTAAATACGAGAGGAGTCTCACTATCTCGGAGACTAAGGTATACGGAGTACAAGGAACCGTTCAGCCACAGTACAACGACAATGGAGATTCAGGTTAGGTGTCTTATGGTTGCAGTCTTGTGGCACTTCTAACACCTTCCGTACCAATCTACCCCTTATAAACCCCGCGATGTCTTGATTATATTGTTGGATTGTATTGTATTATCTTGTATTATAATTGTATAGATGGATGACTTGCCGAAACCATGATATCAGTAATGGAACGGATATAATGGAAGAATATGTAAATGGAATATATCCATGGTTCGGTTCAGTCAATACGGATTGATATAGATTGAATAGATGGATTCATATTGAATCATGTTGTATTGCAGTTTGTACTTGAATCACATTCAAATCAGATTGATTAGGTTGAGACTCAGTCTAAGTCAGACACTTTTACAAGAACTTGAAATCCTGATTGTTTTGGTGTTATCGGTAACTGCTGCACATGGACGACAAGAATTGTGTCTTTTTCCAAGACAATTACCGTATTGATAACACCGTTTGTTATGTTGTCTACCTTAAATAGGCAAGCACCCATATTTCCGGCTCCCTGAGGCTCAAGAGACTGGTCCCGCTTAAACTTATGTTTACTAGGGTCCTTATTGTAATTTAGTATAACTTGAGGGGGTTTTATGTAAAAATAGTCCTGATATAATTTCAAAATACACCTCAAGCATTTAATTATTTTCTTTAGGGTTTTCATTGATGTATATTTTATAAATGTGGCATTTCTAGTGAATAAAACCTAATTTCATAATATATGGTATTTATTTGTAATATGAATATTGTTTTGAATTATCATGGTACTTTCATGTAATATTTGAATCCTTTTCTTGAGTTTTGGAAACATAGAATAATATATTTATTTAAAATAAGTATTTTGGTAATATCTATATATACATATTTAACGAAAATAAATTTATTTATTTTCTTGTAAAAATCTCATTTTCTAAAGAAAAATGTATAAAAATTCCATCGAGATCGAATGCTCCTTGTGGAGGTCTGCATCTCGCTTTACTAAACCCGAGGATGTGCGATAATCCGCACCATCCCGAACGGGGTCTCCAAAATGGGTTGTAGATGCGCAATTGCATGGAAATGTTTTAATACATCTTTTAAAGAAAACGGTTTTATAAGTTAAAGGGATTTATTTGCAAAGTCGTATTTCCCGTATTCTATTGTCCCAAAATTCATCGTTCTATGATAGATATGTGTGTTGTGATGAGGTAGTTCATTACCTCGTGAACTACCTAAAAGTATAACAAGGAATTATGATGGTTTATGTTGAAACTAAACTATATGGTATTTTTCTGAAAAAATATGATAAAAGTTATAAAAAATGATTATTTTGATATGAAAGTTGTTTTATTGAGTTTTTTAATGTTTAATAATCAACATATGAGAATATGGTTTTATCTTATTAAAGAAAAGTGTAGTTTTTAAAGAAAACTGAATCGGAAGTCGGATTAACTCCGCTTCCGTCGGGTTTTAGAAATGGAAATTTTTAAAGATGAAGATGAGAGGGGAAGATAGGAATTACTGGCTTATAAGGTAGAGGGGAGAAAGAGGAAGAGTGGGGAAGCGCCGGTGCGTCGTTTCGTCGCCGGAAACTCCTTGGGTCGTCGCCGGAACTTCGTCGGAGCTTCGCCCTTCGTTAACTCCACTTGCACACTATGGGAACTTGGAAATTTCTTGAGAGTTTTGGCAGGGAATTGTGAGTGAGGAGGGGTGATATGAGGGTGGTATTTATAGGGAAAAATTAGGGTTCAGGATGTTTAAAGAATGCATTGAAATATGCATTAAAATTGGATTAATTGGGCATTTTATTGCTCTCTGGAAATATTCAGAGTAAACAAGCAATGCGGGGTTTGTAGGGTAGCTGAAAGGATGCACGGGGCAAAGTTTAGGAGCATTTGGTATGGGTTGGACCGGCGGTGCCTGGCCTCCATGCACATGTCGCCGGGTCTTTACCGACGGAGGGTGCTGGGTCTTGGGCCACGTGTACTTGATGCTTCAATTTCCCTCGTACTTATGTTTATTTATTCTGTAACTTACCATATTACGTGTAGTGCACGTGCAAACTCTTGGGCTTTTAAAAGATTAAAAGAAATTAAAACAAAAAATAATGTGGCTAATTGGATTTGAACTCTTGTGCTTTGTAACAGCAGTGCAAGGCTTTACCAGTGAGCTACAAGCTCTTTCTTGCTGTTCAAAAGTAAAACAAATTCTTATAGTACTCACAGGATTTGCACATACCCCAATTGTACATTAGCTTTTAAAAATTTTATGTACACAGAATTTGGATTTGTTACAGTCTACCCTCCTTACAAAATTTTCGTTCTCGAAATTTACAATTTATTTTAAGGACTAGTTTACAAATAAGTGAGGATATTTTACACGCATGTTCATATCAGATTTTTGCATTTTTATATCGCCCATTCTTAATCACATTGCATATAAGTAGGTACTTTTGATCCATATCTGCTAAATAGTTGCAGATTATAGGTTCTCAGCTCTTTACAGTGAAATTCATGAAAAATCGCAACAAATGTGGGACAACGACCAACAAACAGAGAAATACGGGTTTCCGCACACTATCTGTATAATGCCGCCTACCAGTTCAAGGAACAAATGGAAAATCATTGGACATTTCAAAGCACAAAACACAAAGGCAGCACAAGATCGAAGACTTCAACGCGAAGCTCAAGGCAAGAGTCCATATCATTCTGCACTGTGGGAAATCTGGAAGGAGATTGAAGAGATTCTGAGAAACCAAGTGAATAAAACAGAAGATGAAAGCAACATGAATAAACCCTGAAGAGATGGCCCCATGATTCCACCAAACGGCCGCGGAACCGCGACCAAACAGGCACTTCTGCCGCGGAACCGCGGCCGTGTTATGCACGTGTCGGTGGTAGTGTTGGTGTTTTGACTCGGCTCTCTTGGGGTAGTTTTGTAAATTAGTGATTGGATCAGAATGTAAACCTAGGGTTTCTTATCTATAAATAGGAGAGCTCAAAGCCAAATTGTTATGCCTCTTTTTATTTTTTATTTCTCTTTTTTTTATTTCTAGATCTAGAATTTAATTCTCCATTGTAATGAGCTTTTAAGAGGTATCAATAATAGTAAGTTCTTTTTATCTTTCTCGCATTTTTTTATCGCATTTTATTATCTGCAATTTCTATTTGTAAACTTAGTCGTAGAATTAAATCTGCATTTTTTTTCTTATCTCGAATTTTATTTTTTTATCTTTTTTTTTAATGGATGAGTAATTCCTCACTTGTTAGGGTTAGAAGAAGGAAGGTTTGAGAGAAGAAAATCTCTCTCACTCCTTTCTTTGCCCAACACCTTAAAAATTCGGACTCCAATTAATTGAACCAAAATCCGCTCACTACGACACCCTATCCTACATGATAGTGGTGATTCCTTAGTTAGACCGGTTGTGGTTGAATTAATTGGAGGTTAGGGCTAAGAAACAAGAACGGACGGACAAGGACCAAAAGAAAGAAATTAAGCATGGAAAGCTAGCTTAGACTTGCAATTTCTTCCTAGTCGTCCTAATCCCCGTTGTTGCTGATTACCTTAACACCGATATTCATAACTAAGGCATTGAAAGAAGTACGAATTTCCTAAACTCAAATTAACCTAATCCTAACCCTAGCAAGCATTTTATCATCTTTTTTCTCATTCATAGATCTTAAAACAGAACCCGACTTAATCGGATTTAACTCGTTAAAACATAAAGAAAATGATTCTATCTCCCTGCGGATCGACCCGTACTCAACCGGCTAGCTACTAAGCGAAACCGTCTTAATTGCGGGAATTAAAATTTAAGCACGCATAGAAATACCTTGACAATCAAATGGCGCCGTTGCCGGGGAGACGGTAGTTTAATTCTTTATGTAATTTCGGGTTAATTAAAAAAATATATATAAAAATATAAAAATTGAAAATATAAAAAAATTAAAAAACATAAAAAAATCTTCTTGTTATTTTTGATTGGTTTTTGTGCAAATTGTGCAGGAAAGGAAGAAGGACTGGTTCAGATCTGGAGCAAACTCAATGAACAAATCCAGAAACAGGAGATCTGAACAGGTAGAGCAAAACCAAATCAGCACAGAGCCAAATTCAGAAGATCCAAACTCACTGATCCGCCGTGGAAACGCAGCAGAAGTGCTTGTTTGACCGCGGAACTGCGGTCAAAGGGTGACATCAGCAACCCAAAAATCTCTGTGAGTATCTCATTTCTTATTTCCTCTCCTCTGCACTCCACTGAAAAAAATTTCCTGCAGGTTTCTTTGCACAGATTCTCTTTCTCCTATCCAATAAATTGTTTTTGTGCAGGATTCTTTGCGTTGCCAAATATAAAATTTTTTTTTGCAAGTGTTTTAGATTTTTGGTGTGTTACTGCTTTGCATAATTAATACGGAATCTAAGGGGCTATAACACCAATTAAGATTGGGTGGGGATTTTATTATTCTTCCTAAGACCCCAAAAATCACTAAAAATATATGCATCACTCTTGAGTTAAATAAAAAAAATATCTAGACTCAGCCAACTAAGAACTGTCGTGCTTATTAGGACAGAGGAAGGTTGTGGGCATTTAATCGTTTATCTAAACTTGACTTTGTGGTGCCTAGGCTAGACAAGTAAGAAAGGTAATTTTAAAATGCCCGTCTCATGGTGATTCGTGAGCGGAACCCTCCTTTCTTCATTTGTGCTTACCTGACCACAATTGGCAGTGAAGAGACGATTTGAGGGTTATCTCATAACTTATCATTTTGGAACAGTTAGGAGCAGTCTAGTTGACTTAGAAGACCGTAGCTCTAGTTTTGATTGTGAATATTTTAAATTGTGATTGTTTGAAGTAAGTCCGTACACATTCTTGCAAAACTCTTTAAAAAAATATATATATAAAAAAAACACAAAACAAAAACTTTTATAAAAAAACTTGCCCTTTTTGTCGCTAGAATCCCATTTCACCTACCTTTTCACCCGCATTTCTTCATTGACGTTTTCTTACCCTCACATTCTACGCTTTGATTATACTAAACTCGTTTAGTGTATGTCCTGTTGGACTCGGGACAATAGTGCCCGTCTAGTCCGTGTTTCGTTAGTCACTACCGACTACGCGATCGACTCCGACGTCGAAACTCCCTCCACACCTCTTTCATCCTTACCTTTGCCGGCCAACTCCTACGTTGACCGGAATTATATTTGTACATCTTCACCTTCACCTTCATCTTCTGAGATGTCAGGATTCAATCCTAACAACCCTTTACCTACCTCGGGACTGATTCCACTTCAACTGGGTGCGAATAACCCTCAACCACCTTTTGTTGAAGCGCCGCAACGAATCACGCTCCAGGATCGTTTCTATCCCACCCGCTCCGCACTACCAACCTGTCTTTCACTTCCGCCGGCTAATGGGGATACATTCGAAATTAAGCCCCACTTCATCAACATGCTGCCTAAATTTCATGGGCTGGAATCCGAAGATGCCTATATCTTCATTAACAAGTTCCAGAATGTTTGTGCAATGATGAAGACCACCCAACTGTCCGACGATACTATACGGCTACGAGTCATTCCTTTCACCTTGTATGACCTAGCTGAAAAGTGGCTGTATAGCACCGCGTCGCATTTCATAACCAGTTGGGATGAGTTCGTAAAAGCGTTTCTTAAAAAGTTTTATCCAAATCATAAAACCGCGAGAATAAGAAACGAAATAAACCAATTTTCTCAGCTTCCTGCTGAACCTTTTTAGAAGTGCTTTGACCGTTACAAGGACCTTCTTGTTCAGTGCCCTCATCACTGTATTGAGAGATGACAACTTTGCTAGACCTTATACGAAGGACTGAACCTACCAACTAAGCAGTTGCTGGAAACCATTTGTCAAGGCCACTTCCTATCCAAATCTGACGAGGAAGCTTGGCAATTTTTCGACGATCTCGCGGAGCGAACGCTTCAGTGGGAAAGCATCAGGCCTAACACTTCATCTACTACTTCTTCCGGTCTGTCTAAGAGAGGTGTTCATCAACTTGATATGTCAATTGCAATGAAAGACGAAATGGCAGCGATCGCACAAAAACTAGAAGCAATTGAGAGCAAATTCTCATTGCCTTCTCCTGTCCCAGCTCTTCCTCCTCGTACCATCTGCGCTTGTTGTTCAGACCCATCCCATCTGACCGAAGAGTGTCCTTACAACCCACCTGCTCAAGGACAGGATCAGGTCAATGCTGCATTTTAGCAAAGACAAAGAAATAATCAATACTCTTCCACTTACAATCCTGGTTAGAGGAACCACCCCAATTTCGCCTGGAATCAAAATCAGCAACAATTCCAAGGCCACAACAACTTCCAAAGGCATCCTCCTCCTCAACAACAAGCCCAAAATCAATATCAGCAGCCTTTCCAACCCCAAACTTACCAAAATCCACCGAACAATTTTGCACCCAACAATTCTTTTCCTCAAAACAATTTTGTTCCGCCGAATAACGATAAGGTTTCCTCGCTAGAACGAAGTCTGAAGGCGTTTTTAAAACAATCAACTCAATCCTCCGCCAACATCCAGTCTTCCATTCAGTCTTTGATGCAACATGCTACTGCACACGGGCAAAGTATCCAAACCATTGAAGCCCAGATTGCAAAACTGAATACAGCTTTAAGTGAGAGAGAGAAGGGAAAGCTTCCATCTCAACCACTTCCAAATCCTGGTCACCCACAGAATGCACATGTTTGTCACGCCCCGCTTCCCAGTGTACGGCGAAGTGGACGCGACGAGGCCCGCTACGTATATACTCAGAAGTACATACGCTAAGCGTAACTAAGCAATATAAAGTAATACACAAGAGACAAGACTATAAAAGAACAGCAACTTTTTATTTATTAACATTCTTTGTACAATACATGGAAAGGAAAATACAACTGAAATAAAGATGCCTAAACAGTGGCATAACAGGAAAAGGAAAGTACTGAAAAAAAGTGTACAATGAAATTATACTGCTGGGTCTTCGGCAAATTGCTCCAAGTCTTCTTGGGTTGGTTCAACTTCTGCCGGGTCCAGATCACCTGACGACATTCAAAGAAGAGAGAACAGAATGTCGTCAGCGAACAGATCGCTCGGTAAGTCCCAAAGGTAAGAGGGAAGTAGAGAAGACAGAATAAGAAGATACATTTTTACAGTGTAAACTATTATTGTAATGTTATGGTACGCTGTTGTTTGTAGCTTGGTACAGAAGAATACCAGTGTATACGAGGGGAGTCTCACTTGCCAGAGACTAGGGCACGTGTAGTACAAGGAACCGTTATGCCACGGTACAACAGCAATAGGATTCAGGTTAGGTGTATTAATCTGACCACCTTGTGCCACATTTAACATCTTCCGTACCAATCTACCCTTTAAACCCCGTAGTATTTTTAACAGTATTGTTATCTTGTAAAATTGTATTGATTGTAAGATTGATTAACCGATTGTCCGAAACCATGATATCAAGAAACGGTTATAACCGTAGAGTCATGTAAATGGAATACTGGGAAACATGTAAAAGGAATATATCCATGGTTCGGTTCAGTCAGGTTATATAGATTGTTAACTGGATTCTGGGATTCATGTATTCATCTTGAGTTGGAATATAAAAGAATATAGATTGACTTGAATCATTATCAAGTCAGAAATAGTCAGACTCTAACCCGAGTCAGCCCAAAGAAGGTAAGTTGAAGTTCAATATTTGTTAGGGACCTTATTGTAATTTATAAAACTTGAGGGGGTTTTATGTAAAAAGTACTATTGTATATTTTTTCAAAATACATCTCAAGTATTTATTATTCGTCTTTATAGTTATAATGAGTATAAATTTTATTTGTTTTATTCTAGTGAATATATCCTAATAGAAGTATTAATTGATTTATTTGAAACTCATGGTATTTTAATGTAACTTTTAATCTTGTAATTTTAGAAAAAGATGGAAACTTTATCTTATGATAAAATAGGTGTTTAAATGATAATTAAATATTTATTAATTCAAGAATATTTTTTAAATAATATTTTATTTTCCAAAATCACATTTTTCTTAAATGCCGTATTTTAAACCTTTCGAGACCGAATGCTCCTTGCGGAGGTCTGAATCTCGCACTACTGGCCCGCGGGTGCACGATGAACCATACTATCCCTAACGGGTTCCCCAAAGGTGGGTTGTAGCGGCGCTTTGCTTAGGTTTAATAAATACTATTCATTTAGAAAAAAAAACGGTTTTATAAATATAGGGTATTTATCTGTAAATGATGTAATTTCCGTATTTTAGTTTCTAGGGTTTCCTAAGCCAACTAGCCTATTTCTAAGGCCTAAACGATAAGTCATTAGAAGCCTCAAATCGCCTCTTCACCGTCAATTGCGGCCAGGTAAGTGCCAGGTAAGTGGGAAGGAACCACAGTCGTGGGCCTAATTAAAAACCACTAGCCTAGACACATTTGCCTAGACACCACAAGACAGTTTAGATAAACGATCGATGTCCATGACATATCGTGCTTTTATTTTAAAAGATTTTATTTAGAATTGTGTTCAACTTAAAGCTTTTAGAAAAGGTTTATAAAGAATGTTGTATTTTAGTGAAAAGTCCTATATTTTCGTATTCTATGTTTTGACGTTTATTAATTAGGGTTATATTTGTATGTGTGTAAAGGTAGGTCATTACCTCGTGACTTATTTTAGGGTTTAATGAAATTTTAGAGGTTAAATATGATGTATTAAACTTGAAGGTATTAAAGCGCAAGAATACGGTATTTGAAAACGTTATCATTTTATGTATGAAAATTCATTCAAATTGACTTCTACAAGTTTAGTGATCAAGATAAACGTATTTAGGAGTAAGGGAATTAATTAGAACAAGAAAAACAAACTCTATGGTATTTTTATGAAAGGAATACGGTTTTACAAGAAAGCTATCATTTCATGTGAGAAATTTTGTTTAAATTGGTTTCTATGTGATTAATAGTCATCATAGATAAGTTTAGGTATTATGTATTAGGTGACAAGTGGAATTTTGTAGAAAAACCGAATCGGAAATCTGTTTGTTCCGATTTCCGTCGGGGTTCGTAGTTTCGTATTTTTAAGAAATAGGAAAGAAAGAGAGATGGGACTTACAGGTTTAAACTCTTCTAAAGAGTAAAGAGAACAAGAGAGAAAAGCCGAGAGGTGGTTTCGTCGCCGGTTGCTTCAAAACACGTCGCCGGAATTCGTCAGGGCTTCGCCGGGAACTCGAATTCAAAGCACACTTCTTGTGGAAATTTCAAGAGAGTTTTTTCTAGGGTTTTGGAATGAAAAGATAGGGGGTAGGGGTCTATTTATAGGGTAGCTAGGTAGGGTAGGTGAAGGGTCTTCTTTTATTTAAAAAAAATTATAAAAATTAGATAAAAAGCATTAAAATTGACATTAAAATGGTTCTATTTAAAATTCAGAAACTGATCAAATAAATTGGAGTAAACCATGAGTTTCAGAAGACCAAAAGCCAACATTTTCATGTTGGGACCCCGGCCGTCGGCGCAACTCCGGCCGGCGGCGCCGGCCGCCGGCCGGCCGAGTTGGCCGATTCCGGCCGATTTCGGCCGGCGTTGGGTCCGGGGTCTCCTGACTAGGCTTTTGGCATGGTTCAAATTTTGGGTTTAGTTCACTATTTGGGTGTTATGGCCTGTGGACTTTTGGACTTCCAGGAATTTTTAAAGAAAAATGTGCTAAAAATAATGTGGGATGTGGGATTCAAATTCTGGTGGCTTGGTTCAGCAGTGCAAGGTATTACCAATGAGCTACAAGCTCCTTCTTGTAATTGTTGTAAAGAGATAGATACTTAAAGTGTTAGCAGCAAAATTAATACTCCAAGTATACTTCAAATTTAATTCAAATTTAGGTATACAAAAATTGGGGTTGTTACAATCTACCCTCCTTACAAAAATTTCGTCCTCGAAATTTACAACTTTTATTTGAGGACTAGTTTACAAAAAGGTGCGGATATCTTGCACGCATCTCATCTTCCCTTTCCCACATGGATTCTCCTGGAGTGTCTTTTCTCCACATTACACGGACCAAATTAACTTCCTTGTTCCGAAATGTCTTCACTTTTCTATCCAGGATCTCCACTGGTTGTTGCTCACAAGACAAATCGGGCTGTATAGTGAGCTCGGAATAATCAAGTACATGGCTGGGGTCACTCACATACCTTCTGAGTTGAGATATATGGAACACGTTATGCACTCCTTCCAATGATGGTGGAAGCGCTAAACGGTACGCCACTTCACCGACTCATTCGAGTATGTCGAACGGTCCAATGTATCTCGGACTCAACTTTCCCCGTCTTCCAAATCAGATCACTCCGCGGTTCGGAGATATCTTCAAGAATACATGGTCTCCTGGCTGGAACTCCAAGTGTCGTCTCTTCACATCAGCCCAGTGTTTCTATCTATCTTGGGCTATGCGCATTCTTTCCCTGATAGTATGAACCACATCAACGGTCGCTACTATCATCTCTGGTCCCAGAAGTTCCCTATCTCCGATGTCGTCCCAACTTAATAGCGATCGACACTTCCCTCCATACAATGCTGCAAAAGGTGCCATTCCTATACTTTCTTGGTAGCTGTTGTTGTACGCAAACTCCACAAGATGCAGGTGATCTTCCCACGATCCTTTGAAGTCGAGCATACATGCTCTGAGCATACATGCTCTGAGCATATCCTCCAAGATCTGAATAGTTCATTCCGACTGACCATCTGTTTGTGGATGATAAGTCGTGCTGAAGTTCAGACTTGTTCCCAAGCTAGCTTGCAGACTCTGCCAAAATTGCGATCGGAACCTGGTGTCACGATCGGAGACAATGCAGACCGGTACTCCATGAAGTCTCACAATTTCCTGTATGAGTTCATGGGTATCAGAGATAGTACATTATGAAGAGTTTAAATCTTAATTTAGATTATTATCTCCATGTACTTCTTCGCTAGTGTCTCAGTTGATTAGCCAACTCGGAATGGGATGAAGTGAGCCGACTTTGTGAGTCGATCCACAATGACCCAAATCGCATCGTTACCCTTTGTGCTGCAAGGAAGAGCAGTTACAAAGTTCATCGTGATGTGCTGCCACTTCCATTTTGGGATTGGTAACGGTTGAAGTAGTCCAGCTGTCCTGTGATGTTCAGCCTTTACTTGCTGACACACCAAACATTTTGCGACGCTTCTGGCTACTTCACGCTTCATTCCATGCCACCAATAATTCTGACGTAGATCTTTGTACATTTTGGTAGCTTCAGGATGTACTGAATAGGGAGAGCTGTGAGCTTCTTTCATTAACTCTTCCCGAACAGAACCCTTTGGTACACACAATCTGCTGCCGTATCTCAAAGATCCGTCTTCATGGATGATGAAATCTGTTCTGAGTCCATTCTCCACTTGTTCTCTGATCTTTTGCAACTTAGCATCACTTACTTGAGCTGCTTTTATCTGATTGACAATGGTTGATTGAACTTGTAGATTCATCAAACTCGAAACATCACCTGGCATGACTAGTTCGATCTCCATCTGATGTAGGTCTTGCTGAAGCTTCCACTGGGTGGTGAGATTCATCGCTAATGGTTGGCGACTAAGAGCATCAGGTACTACGTTCACCTTCCCTGGGTGATATTGCAATTTGATGTCAAAGTTCGCCATGAGTTCTAACCATCTTCTCTGCCGCATATTCAACTCCTTCTGAGTAAACACATACTTCAGACTTTTATGATCTGTGTAGATGTTCACTCGTTCACCAAGTAAGTAGTGGCGCCAAATCTTGAGAGCAAAAATGACGGCTGCCAACTCCAGATCATGCGTCGGATAATTGCGCTCATGAGTCTTCAATTGTCTTGAAGCATAACCAACAACCTTACCATGCTGATGTAGAACACATCCTAATCCCTTACCGGATGCATCACAATGTACTTCGAATCCTCCAGATTGATCCGATATTACGAGAATAGGTGTAGATGTCAGTCTTGACTTGAGTTTTATGAAAGCTTGCTCGCTTGCTTCTGACCATACAAATTCTTCATCTTTTCGTGTTAGCTTGGTCAGGGGTGTTGCTATCTTCGAAAAGCCTTCAATAAACCTTCTGTAATATCCAGTTAAGCCCAAGAAACTCCAAATATCCTTCACTGATTTTGGTGTAGGCCATTCGCTAACTGCCGAAACTTTTGCTGGATCCACAGAAATTCCTTCTCCTGATACGATGTGTCCAAGAAAACCAACTTGATTTAGCTAAAACTCGCATTTGCTGTACTTGGCATAAAGCTTATGTTGTCGAAGAGTTTCCAGGACAATTCGTAGGTGTTCCGCATGTTCTTTCTGATTCTTAGAATATACCAGTATGTCGTCGATGAAGATGACAACGAACCTGTCTAAATATTCCCGGAAAACTTGGTTCATAAGATTCATGAAGATTGCGGGTGCATTGGTCACTCCAAATGGCATTACTAGAAATTCGTAATGTCCATAGCGAGTTCTGAAAGCTGTTTTGTGAATATCAGCTTTCTTGACCTTCACTTGATGATAACCCGAACGAAGATCTAGTTTAGAGAAGACACAAGATCCACTTAGCTGATCGAATAAATCGTCGATGCGCGGGATTGGATACTTGTTCTTTACAGTAACTTCGTTCAAGGCCCTATAATCGATGCACATTCTGTATGAACCTTCCTTCTTCTTCACCAATAGTACAGGTGCTCCCCAACTTGAAGTGCTGGGACGAATCCATCCTTTCGCCAGTAATTCGTCCAACTGTGTTCGTACTTCCTTCAAACCTTCCGGACTTAGTCTATATGGTGCTTTGATCACTGGTTGTGCTCGTGGTACTAAGTCAATACTGAATTCAAGAGCTCGATCGGGAGGCAAACCTGATATATCGTCAGGAAATACATCATCGAACTCTCGAACTATCTCTGGTCTTGATTCTTCCTCTGCCTGAGCTGCTTCAACTATTGCTTCTCTTGGCTTTGCTTTGTAAGTACTTGGCTCCAATGTACGGTCTCCACTTTTAAAATAGAAGACCAGATGATCTGGAATCTCAAATATTAACCTCCTTTGACGACAGTTCATGGTAGCATAAAAGGTTCCAAGCCAATCCATTCCTAGAACCACATCGAAGTTTGGTATATCCAGTACCTTGAAGTCAGCATAAAATTCTCGACTGCAGACGACGACTGGACACATGCTGTATCCCATAGTTGCCTTTAGAACACCATTTCCGGAACTGACGTTCCAGATGGATACAAGCAGTGAGACTGGAATCGCATGGGTTCGGACAAACCGTTGCGACATAAAGCAGTGGGATGCTCCAGTATCAAATGGTGCAAGTGCAGGTAGTGAAGCAACTAGGATTGTACCTAAGGTATATGGGATAGGTTTTAAGTATAGGAAAAGTGTGTAGATAAACAAGACTAAAAGATAAGTTTGAGAAGGAAGTTTACCGGTAATGACTTGGCCAGTGGCCTCAGCTTCTTCCACAGACATCATGAAAGCCTGGCGCTTTGGCACATTCCTCCTGGCCTGAGGAGCATTCCTCGGAACGTTCCTTTGAGCTTGATGGAACCGTCGAGGAGGTGGTGCGGCTTGAGGTCCCCTGGGTAGTGCAGGCAGTGCAAGTCTGGGAGCAGGTGCCTGAAGAGCTGGTCACTGCTGATAAGTATTTGCTGGCCTGGGTGCAGCAACTGGGTTCTGTCTTTGGGGACAAGACCCAATACCGTGAGTAGCTGAACCGCAGATTAAGAAAAGGCGGTTGGCTCGACGGCAGTCCTTCATCATATGTCCAGTTCTCTTGCAGTAGGTGCAAAAGGCTGGGCTAGGACGATGGGTTGGTACTCCGGGTCGCCTTGGCACGAAAGATGGTCTGGACGTGGCTCCACCTGCCATTTGGTTGGCAGGGCGTTTAACTCCAGCAGACTGAGGTCTGCCCCTCTCTTTTATCACTGCCTCATAACTGCGGGCAGCTTCTAGTGCATCCTCATGAGTCAAAAACTTTCCTGTGGCTAGAGCAGCCTTAATCTCTGTGTCCAAACCTTGCTGAAAGCGACGGGCTCTGATATCGTCCGTCGGTATCAAGTGTGCCGCGAATCTGTTTAAAGATTGTGTTAGCTGTGTAGTATATGATATTTAAAAATTGAACTATTGTGACATATCTTACCGGCTCAACATGGTGAACTCAGCGTCGTATTCATCTACCGATTTGTCCCATATTGATCCTTGCTGTAGATGAATAAACTGCTGCTCCATTGCAAACCTGGCAGTCACAGGGAAATATTTCGCGTCGAACTTCTCGCGAAATGTCTTCCATTCAATCGGCTGCGCTAGACGGGTTTCTTCCGCCTTCCACCAATTGCGAGCATTATCCGTGAGCTGTAGCTTCGCTACACGGACCCAAGCGTGGTCTGGCACTTGAGCTGCTGTCAGATCGTCCTCGATGCTTTATGCCCATTCTTCCGCTTCAAGAGGGCTTCCTTTACCAGAGAACTGCTTTGGGTGCAAAGCTCTGAATTGCTTTACTCCCGGTGCATCGGCTTCAGGAGGTTCAAAAGTTGTTGCTGTCCCTCGAGAAGGCTGCGGATCGCCTCAAATAGCATCGTTTGCTCAGTGGGTGGTGCAGGAACAACTGGTGTGAGAGGTAGTGCTGGAGGGGTTTTGTTGACGTTGGTGCTGGTGTTGTTCGGGGAATCCATGACCTTGAAGAAAAATTTGGGTTAGGACAGATTCAAATACATGAAATGATAAAATTCAAGGAATAGAAATTTGCAAGATTCAAGGGACATGAATTGTAAAGAATGTTTTAGTTGCTGGTTCTTGTGTTATATTGCTTAGGTTGTTCATACAGACCAGAACTGCATGACAGGGATTCATACAGCTCTGACCTGCATGGGCCACCAACAAAATCTGTCACGCCCCACTTCCCAGTGTACGGTGAAGTGGACGCGACGAGGCCCGCTACGTATATACTCAGAAGTATATACGCTAAGCGTAACTAAGCAATATAAAGTAATACACAAGAGACAAGAATATAAAAGAACAGCAACTTTTTATTTATTAATATTCTTTGTACAATACATGGAAAGGAAAATACAACTGAAATAAAGATGCCTAAACAGTGGCATAACAGGAAAAGGAAAGTACTGAAAAAAAGTGTACAATGAAATTATACTGCTGGGTCTTCGGCAAATTGCTCCAAGTCTTCTTGGGTTGGTTCAACTTCTGCCGGGTCCAGGTCACCTGACGACATTCAAAGAAGAGAGAACAGAATGTCGTCAGCGAACAGATCGCTCGGTAAGTCCCAAAGGTAAGAGGGAAGTAGAGAAGATAGAATAAGAAGATACATTTTTACAGTGTAAACTATTGTTGTAATGTTATGTAACGCTGTTGTTTATAGCTTGGTACAGAAGAATGCCAGTGTATACGAGGGGAGTCTCACTTGCCAGAGACTAGGGCACGTGTAGTACAAGGAACCGTTATGCCACGGTACAACAGCAATAGGATTCAGGTTAGGTGTATTAATCTGACCACCTCGTGCCACATTTAACATCTTCCGTACCAATCTACCCCTTAAACCCCGTAGTATTTTTAACAGTATTGTTATCTTGTAAAATTGTATTGATTGTAAGATTGATTAACCGACTGTCCGAAACCATGATATCAAGAAACGGTTATAACCGTAGAGTCATGTAAATGGAATACTGGGAAACATGTAAAAGGAATATATCCATGGTTCGGTTCAGTCAGGTTATATAGATTGTTAACTGGATTCTGGGATTCATGTATTCATCTTGAGTTGGAATATAAAAGAATATAGATTGACTTGAATCATATTCAAGTCAGAAATAGTCAGACTCTAACCCGAGTCAGCCCAAAGAAGGTAAGTTGAAGTTCAATATTTGTTAGGGACCTTATTGTAATTTATAAAACTTGAGGGGGTTTTATGTAAAAAGTACTATTGTATATTTTTTCAAAATACACCTCAAGTATTTATTATTCGTCTTTATAGTTATAATGAGTGTGAATTTTATTTGTGTTATTCTACTGAATATATCCTAATAGAAGTATTAATTGATTTATTTGAAACTCATGGTATTTTAATGTAACTTTTAATCTTGTAATTTTAGAAAAAATGGAAACTTTATCTTATGATAAAATAGGTGTTTAAATGATAATTAAATATTTATTAATACAAGAATAATTTTTAAATAATATTTTATTTTCCAAAATCACATTTTTCTTAAATGCCGTATTTTAAACCTTTCGAGACCGAATACTCCTTGCGGAGGTCTGAATCTCGTACTACTGGCCCGCGGGTGCACGATGAACCGTACTATCCCTAACGGGTTCCCCAAAAGTGGGTTGTAGCGGCGCTTTGCTTATATTTAATAAATACTATTCATTTAGAAAAAAACGGTTTTATAAATATAGGGTATTTATCTGTAAAGGATGTAATTTCCGTATTTTAGTTTCTAGGGTTTCCTAAGCCAACTAGCCTATTTCTAAGGTCTAAACGATAAGTCATTAGAAGCCTCAAATCGCCTCTTCACCGTCAATTGCGGCCAGGTAAGTGCCAGATAAGTGGGAAGGAACCACAGTCGTGGGCCTAATTAAAAACCACTAGCCTAGACACACTTGCCTAGACACCACAAGACAGTTTAGATAAACGATCGATGTCCATGACATATCGTGCTTTTATTTTAAAAGATTTTATTTAGAATTGTGTACAACTTAAAACTTTTAGAAAATGTTTATAAAGAATGTGGTATTTTAGTGAAAAGTCCTGTATTTTCGTATTCTATGTTTTGACATTTATCAATTAGGGTTATATTTGTATGTGTGTAGAGGTAGGTCATTACCTCGTGACTTATTTTAGGGTTTAATGAAATTTTAGAGGTTAAATATGATGTATTAAACTTGAAGGTATTAAAGCGCAAGAATACGGTATTTGAAAACGTTATCATTTCATGTGTGAAAATTCATTCAAATTGACTTCTACAAGTTTAGTGATCAAGATAAACGTATTTAGGAGTGAGGGAATTAATTAGAACAAGAAAAACAAACTCTATGGTATTTTTATGAAAAGAATACGGTTTTACAAGAAAGCTATCATTTCATGTGAGAAACTTTGTTTAAATTGGTTTCTATGTGATTAATAGTCATCATAGATAGGTTTAGGTATTATGTATTAGGTGACAAGTGGAATTTTGTAGAAAAACCGAATCGGAAATCGGTTTGTTCCGATTTCCGTCGGGATTCGTAGTTTCGTATTTTTAAGAAATAGGAAAGAAAGAGGGATGGGACTTACAGGTTTAAACTCTTCTAAAGAGTAAAGAGAACTAGAGAGAAAAGCCGAGAGGTGGTTTCGTCGCCGGTTGCTTCAAAACACGTCACCGGAATTCGTCAGGGCTTCACCGGGAACTCGAATTCAAAGCACACTTCTTGTGGAAATTTCAAGAGAGTTTTTTTCTAGGGTTTTGGAATGAAAAGGTAGGGGGTAGGGGTCTATTTATAGGGTAGCTAGGTAGGTTAGTTGAAGGGTCTTCTTTTATTTAAAAAAAATTATAAAAATTAGTTAAAAAGCATTAAAATTAACATTAAAATGGTTGTATTTAAAATTCAGAAACTGATCAAATAAATTGGAGTAAACCATGAGTTTCAGAAGACCAAAAGCCAACTTTTTCATGTTGGGTCCCCGGCCGTCGGCGCAACTCCGGCCGGCGGCGCCGGCCGCCCGCCGGCCGAGTTGGCCGATTCCGGCCGATTTCGGCCGGCGTTGGGTCCGGGGTCTCCTGACTAGGCTTTTGGCATGGTTCAAATTTTGGGTTCAGTTCACTATTTGGGTGTTATGGCCTGTGGACTTTTGGACTTCCAGGAATTTTTAAAGAAAAATGTGCTAAAAATAATGTGGGATGTGGGATTCGAATTCTGGTGGCTTGGTTCAGCAGTGCAAGGTATTACCAATGAGCTACAAACTCCTTCTTGTAATTATTGTAAAGAGATAGATGCTTAAAATGTTAGCAACAACATTAATACTCCAAGTATATTTCAAATTTAATTCAAATTTTGGTATACAAAAATTGGAGTTGTTACAATATTGCTCTTGAACAACAAAACCATAATGTGAGTGTCGTGACTATGTTGAGATCTGAAAGGATGCTGCACAACAACGTTGGCACAGATGATGACACCCCGGCTGCCGCTTCTTCTTCTTCCTCCTCTTCTTTTTCGTCTTCTGAGCCTGTTCTCTATTCTTCAAAAGGCTCTACTTCTTCTGCTATTCTGAACGTACCCACTTCTCACTCCACGAAAACACTAGCTCTGGGGTCCGTTCCTGCTCCACAATCTCCTCCACAAATATTGGACTGAACCAATTTTCAAAATGTTCCATTTCCAAACCGGTTGAGGTCCAATAAACAAAATCCACAAATGGAGAAGATTGTGGAGTTATTTAAACAGGTTAACATTAATATTCCCCTCTTGGATGCAATCCAACAAGTCCCTTCCTACGCAAAAATCTTGAAGGACTTGTGCACTAAGAAGAGGAAATCTCAGGACCAAAGAAGGTTTTCTTAGTTAGTGCCGTGAGTGATGCTCTTACCCAAGCTTTACCTCAAAAACGAAAGGACCCTGGCTGTCCTACTATTTCAATAACTATTGGGGATAAGAACATCAACCGCGCACTGTTGGATCTTGGTGCCAGTGTTAACCTGCTTCCTTATTCGGTATATGAACAATTAGGTGTAGGAGAGCTGAAACCCACATATTGTACTCTCCAAATGGCCGACCGATCTATCACCCACCCTAGAGGTGAGGTAGAGGATGTGTTAATAAAGGTAGGGGACTTTATATTTCCCGTTGATTTTATTGTTCTCGATACACAACCTGTAGCTAATCCCCGAAATCAAATTCCGGTGATACTCGGTCGTCTCCTTACGACTTCGAATGCTGTGATCAATTGTTCCAATGGCTCGATGAACCTATCTTTTGGAAATATGACAATTGAACTCAACCATTTTAAGTTGGGGAATCAGCCCTCCGAACCTCATGCTCATATACTAGACGTTTGTTCGATCCAAGAGATCACCCCGGATGACTGTGAATTAGAATTTTTTTGTTCAATCACAACAATCTTAACGCCACTAGTGCGTTCCTCCTTGAACCTGGTACTGTTTTTACTCCCGATAATGACGATGAGTGTTTCACTTTCTCGAACGAACTTGACCAGTCACCACCCGATTTTGAATCCTTTGAGTTTTCTGATGAGTTAGCTGAACCATCCGGCTCGGTTTCTTACACTCATTTTGAACCTCTGCTGGAATCCTTTGAGTTTGAGACATTTTCTCCGATTTTACCTTCATTCGTTTCACCTCCAACGCTCGAACTCAAGACGTTGCCGTCTCACCTCAAGTATGCTTATTTAGGCGAGAACGAGACCCTACCGAACATCATCTCGGCTTCTCTAGCTTCAGAGCAAGAGAAAGCCCTTCTGACGGTCTTGCAGAGCAATCGACAAGCTTTTGGCTGGACTTTGGCGGATATCAAGGGGATTAGTCCCCTGATAGTTGAACATCTTATTCATATGATGGATGATGCCAAACCAGCCAAGGATCCACAGAGACGACTCAACCCAGTCATGAAGGAGGCTGTTAAAAAGGAGATCGTAAAGTGTCTTAATAGTGGTATCATTTATCCTATCTCTGATAGTCAGTGGGTTAGCCCCATTCACGTTGTCCCCAAGAAATCAGGCATAATGGTCATAACAAATGAGGCGAACGAGTTAATTCCTACTCGCACCCAAACTGGGTGGCGAGTATGCATCGATTATAGGAAACTCAACGCCGCGACACGGAAAGACCACTTTCCGCTACCTTTTATTGATCAAATGCTTGAACGATTGGCTGGATATGAGTACTACTGCTTTCTGGATGGCTACTCCGGTTATAACCAGATTCCCATCGCCAAAAAGGACCAAGACAAAACAACGTTCACTTGTCATTTCGGTACATTTGCTTATCGCCGAATGCTCTTTGGGTTATGCAATGCACCTGCTACCTTCCAGCGGTGTATGATGGGAATTTTCTCAGACATGGTGAAAAAATTCTTGGAGATCTTCATGGATGATTTCTCCATTTTCGGCGATTCCTTTGATGAGTGTTTGCTGCATCTCGACGCAGTCCTTACCCGGTGTAAGGATAAGAACCTCACTTTAAACTGGGAGAAGTGCCACTTCATGGTACGAGAGGGTATTGTCTTAGGACATATCATCTCGCAAAATGGCATTGAGGTAGATAAAGCGAAAACTGAAGTCATTTCCAATCTCCCTCCTCCCAAATGAGTCCGAGACATTCGAGCCTTTCTTGGCCATGCCGGTTTCTATAGACGGTTCATCAAGGACTTTAGCAAGATTGCTATGGCCTTGACTCTTTTGCTGGCCAAGGATACCACATTCGATTTTGACTCGAGCTGTATGAATGCGTTCGAGTCATTAAAAAACTCACTTACTTCTGCTCCCGTTCTTTCTTCTCCTGACTGGACGTATCCATTTGAGATTATGTGCGATGCATCCGATTTTGCCATTGGTACTATCCTTGGACAACACATCGATAAGATACCGCATGTAATTTATTATGCTAGCCGAACCTTGAACGATGCACAACTGAATTACACAACAACCGAGAAGGAATTCTTGGCTGTTGTGTTTGCCTTAGAAAAGTTCAGGCCTTACTTGATCGGCTCTCCAGTTATCGTTTACACGGACCATTCAGCTCTTCGCCATCTTTTTACGAAGAAGGATGCTAAATCTCGGCTGATACGTTGGATCCTCTTACTTCAAGAGTTTGACCTTGTCATCAAAGACAAAAGAGAATGTGAAAACGTAGTGGCCGACTATCTTTCACGACTTCCTTTTTCGTCGACGCTTTCACTTCCAATAAACGACGTTTTTCCGGATGAACAGCTCTTGGCAGTATCATGCGAACCTTGGTTTGCAGATATTGTGAACTATTTGGCCACAGGATTACTACCGAATGAATGGTCAAATCAGGACAGACTCCGATTCTTATCCCAGGTAAATACTTTTACTGGGACGAACCTTATCTGTTCAAATACTGTCCTGACCAGATTATTCATCGCTGTGTGCCTAACAATGAATTCAAGAGTGTGCTGTCATTTTGCCACGATCAAGCGTGTGACGGGCATTTTGGCCCTAGAAAGACAGCCGAAAATATCTTGCAGTGTGGTTTCTACTGGCCACAACTCTTTAAAGACGCACATGATTACTGCAAGACGTGCTCTCGATGCCAACACTTGGGCCGGATATCCAGGAGAAACATAATGCCACTCCAACCAATCTTGGTTGTGGAAATTTTTGATGTTTGGGGGATTGATTTTATGGGGCCGTTTCCCAATTCTTTTGGGAACTTGTATATTTTTCTCGCTGTTGATTATGTTTCTAAGTGGGTCGAGGCCGTGCCCAGCCGGACTAATGACAACAAGGTTGTCGTTAGATTCCTCAAGGAAAACATTTTCTCCCGGTTTGGGCACCCCCGAGCAATCATTAGCGACAATGGAACTCATTTCTGTAATAGGACTTTCGAGTCCATGATGCGGAAATATTCCATTAATCATAAGCTATCAACGCTCTATCATCCCCAAACATGTGGGCAGGCTGAGATTTCAAATCGGCAAATCAAACAGATTTTGGAGAAAACAGTTTCCAAAAACCGTAAGGATTGTTCTTTAAAACTTACTGATGCCCTTTGGACATTTCGAACTGCCTATAAGACCGATCTTGGCATGTCTCCTTATCGGCTTGTTTATGGAAAGGCTTGCCACCTTCCAGTAGAAATAGAGTATCGCGCATTTTGGGCGATAAAAGAGCTGAATCTATCTATCGAAGATGCGGGCAGCCATAGAAAGCTGCAGTTAAATGAATTGAACGAGCTTCGGGATGAAGCTTACGAGAACGCGGTTGTCGTAAAAAACCGAACGAAGGTGTTTCATGATAAACACCTTATGCGCAAAACATTCACACCTGGTCAACATGTATTACTTTACGACACCCAGCTACATTTCCATCCCGGCAAACTCAGATCTCGATGGAAAGGGACATTTTTTGTACGTACCGTATATCCGCACGGTGCGGTCGACTTAGAAAATCCGGAGGACGGTTCACTATTTTAAATGAACGGACATAGGCTTAAACTGTTCCTCACCGGAGACCCTTCGGAGGAGCTCCTAATGTTGCAGGAGCCGATTTACATTGACTGATCTTCCTCTATCTACCCCCAAATTTCGGTTATACAGCCATAAACAGTGGAAACACTGTTTCAAATAAGTTTGGGGGTATGTTTGTACCAAAATTTTTATTTCCCACTTTTAATTATTTGTAGAAATAAAAATAAAAATAATAAAAAAATAAAAAAGAACTCAAATTTTTGGAGGTGTTTTTGTAAATTTTCAGTTTTAATAAATAATAATAATAAAAAATTTACAAATAAATTCCTCTTTTTAATGAGGGCTTTTTGCAAATAACTAAAACACTTCCTATAAAAACACCCCGACCCCCTGCTGAGTTTCCTATGCCTCAGAAACCCTAAATTCAAAAACCTTAGCCGCGGCTCCAAGTTCTGCAGAGAGATCTCCCCACGCAGCCGCGCAACCGCCGCCGAACTGCTCCTACTGCCGCGCTTCCGCCGCTCCTCTTCCACTTCTCCCTCTGAAAATTTCAGAGGAGGTTCGATTTTCTAAACTCTTCACTGTTAATTTATAAATTCTGCATTTAATCTCTGTAATGGCACCCACACTTCAGTTTGAAAGGGATTTCTCCCAGTTGTTTGCACACAATGTCTACGGTAGTTACTTCGGTGATGAGATCCGAAGGCGCGGATGGAACTTTCTCTTATTTAACCATCCGAATTCTTTCGCGCTTCTGGATCTTGTCACCCGTTTTTATGAATGCATGGAGGAGGGTTGTATTGCACAACACGGGTATATTAGATTAATATGGGGAGATAGGGAAATTATAATTGATAGGAACTTCATTCACGAAGTCACCTTAATTCCACGACTCCCCATTCATGACCAACCCCTCCGATTTGAGGACTACCTACCCTTGATGGGAAACGACTGTTCTAAGGAGCCACGAAAAGGCATCCAAGCTCGAACACTTTTTGCGAATGTCT